>JAESUZ010004270.1:0-1200000 GCA_017311185.1 Proteles cristata cristata | reverse complement strand
CTCTGGCAAAAAAGGGAACCGCCGTCCTCTGAGTCACTGTTATTTAGAATTAAATTGTCAGCTGTTCAGACAACGGGCAGGGAAACATCTGGACGGTCTGGGCAGTGTTAGCTCTACAGCCCCGAAGGCAATTCCAGGAGAGGCTGCAGACCCAGGTCCGACCAGCCCGTGACCCGAGTTACTCCCTTTTCGGCAGAACCAGCCTTGAAAGGCAGCACCAGGCTTGCCTGAGCTCCGGGAACTTCCTCACAGCAAACCCAGAAGGCCTTTGGTTTGCATTCCGCCGCAGGAACAGCTGCGTCTTAAGCCAAACCAGCTTCGGGAGGCGGGCACCAGCCAGGTAGGAAGCTGCCGGCCTGCTGCTGGGCCCTGGAGCGCAGCGCAGTGCTGAGCCAGCCGAAGCTGCCCGGGGCCGTGGAATGGTGTTGATCCAGCCTATGAAGTGGCTTCTGGGGCAGTGCCTGGAGCTTAGGAGAATCCTCCAACTAACCTGCCCCGGCTCCAGGTTCATTGTTTCCTGGGTAACTCTGGGTCCGTAGCTCTGGGTGTGCGCTTTGGATTTGACCACCTCCTCTCCTACCCTTTCACTTCCAGTCATGATCATATGATGTCGTCACTAACGATGATAATTGTTCTGTTTCACTTACAGAAACACTCACAAATGCACTGTGGGGTGAACAATAGTTAACAATAGTTATCCTCATTTCAGTGATGAGGCAAGGGAGCCACACAGAAGTTAGACAATTTGACATCCGGGGAAGGGTGTCAGGGCAGGGAACCTTGCCTTGAACCTGCACCCCGGAACAGGCCACCACAGTCAGAAGGTAGCCGGGCTGGAAGGGAAATGCTAGGTGAGCCCTCTCGCTCCCCTCAACCCCATCACGTCTGGAAGGAGAAGATCTGAGGAAACAATAGGAATTTAATGAGTGAGAACCAAAAGGCTACAGGCAGTTAGAAGTTGCATTTGTTAAAAAGCATTTTAAATGTTTACTCATTTTTGAGAGAGAGCGTGCATAAGTGTGAACCTGGGAGGGGCAGAGAGAGACAGAGAGAGAGGAATACACGGAATCTGAAGCAGGCTCCAGGCTCTGAGCTGTCAGCACAGACCCTGATGCAGGGCCCAAACTCAGGAACCATGAGATCATGACCTGAGCCCAAGTCAGAGACAACTGACTAAGCCACTCAGGTGCCCTTAGAGGGTACATTTTACATAAGTACCTTAGGCAATTGTTTACGGGAGCTTGGAGAGTTGTATGAAGTAACATTTCTGCATCATCTCCTTCTGCCCGGGGAGGTCTATCAGTTTGTCTGTATGTTTCTTTTACAAGAGCCCCTGGAACACACAGACACCACATCCAAAGTCAGTGCCACAAGGTGAATTGGTCTGGGGAGCCAGGAGTATCACTGCAGTCCTAACACCCACCCCCCTAAATGCTTAAGATCAGATGCTTAAATTTTGTATAGCCCCTGAACTTCTCGTTCACATGTAAGCCCACGCCCCAAGTTCCCACTGGAGTCAAGACTCTGCCCCCTTTTCCTAGCTGTTGAAACAACCCTGAGCGGGGCAAGAATCAACTTCCCAGCTTGGGAAGATCATTGGCTTCATCTGATAACAATCTAAAGACTATAGAAAAGATGTTTTAGAATGGAATTAGGTAATACTGGCAAAAACTGCCTTCCAGTCCTAAACTATTTTTTGAGGTATGTCTATTGAGTTTTGGAGGGGTTTTTTCTTTTCTTTATTTTTTTTTTTTAAGGAAAGAAAAGATGTATTGTTTTCGCTGTCAAAGTCTTTGAAGATAAACCACAAAAAATAAAAGCACAATGTCTGATAGGCTTTAAAAAGTAAAAACAAAGAGTTGCTGGTATGCTAGTCACAGTCAACGATAATGTTATTGCCTGGATTAATGATGTAGTCTCTGACTTGATCTTCTACAATCTATTCTCCCCACCGTGAGCAGATCAGTCACTTAAAAGTCCAATAGAGGCGCCTGGGTGGTTCTGTCCGTTAAGCTTCTGACTCTTGATTTTGGCTCAGGTCATGATCTCACAGTTCGTGAGACGGAGTCTCGCACCAGGCTGCCCATTGATAGTGGAGACTGCTTGGGATTCTCTCTCACCCTCTCTCTCTGCCCCTCCCTACCTCATGCTTTCTCTCTCTCTGGATAAATAACTAAACATTACCAAAAAAGTGTCATAGATCAGGTCACTCTCCTGCCTAGAAACACAGTGACTTCCGGTCACACCCAGATGGGGTCCCGACTCCTCACAGGGCATTTAGGGCTTGGCCCTCATCTCTTTGCAGAGACAGAGTGCAGCAGTGGCTAAGTGCTCCGCGGCCATGGTGCCCAATTAAAATCCAGCTCTGCCTTCTCACTGGCTATGTGACTTTGATTATGCGTGTCTACTTCTCTATACCTGTGTTCTCATCCGTTACCACAGCAGAGACTGGGGTCCCTTTGCTGGTCTCCTGGGCCTATTTGTCTATTTCCAGAGTCACAGTTTGGGGCTTGACCAGCATCATGTCTGCAGTGTCTGAAGAGTGTGGGTAGCTACCACTCTGACTATTGTGAAACCACGAGTATGGGTGATTGCTGTATTCCTGAAATTAAAAACAAGGTGGGAGCTTGCCCTCTCCTTCCCGTGGGAGTAGCTGAAGCGGAAGCGCACTGAAATCCGATGCCCAGAGCTCCGGGCAGGGCTGGGACCTGGTGGGCTCTGTGCCACTGGCCACTGTGAGGTTTCCAGGAAGCCGGGGCTGTTATCTGACGTCCAGTCTTAATGAAGTGTTCTGGCTTCATGCCTGCCTTCGGAGGAGCCTCTGGGACTGGCGTGGCACAGTCAAATTAGGGACAGGGCCCACTGCTGTCCCCACCATACAGGATCTGGGTCTGAGCCCAGGACTCCACAGACTTACTGCAGGACCTAGTTGCCACGATAGCCACTTCCCCTGCTCAGGTGTGGGAACTAGGTTGGCTTTCTGACCTCCTCTGACCCCAGGCCTGAGCTGATAAGTTGGGGTCATAGAGAGGAGACAGTCGGGCTGCAGCTGTTTTTAAGACTTCTTTCTGGCTCATGTGCTTGGATTTCTTGTCAGCATTCTCCCTCCCTACGTGAATTCCCACCCCCGCACACACACCCCTATACCTAGACACATGTTTTCCCCCCATAACACCAAACAGGATTCTTGGATCATTTAAAGAAAATATTGGGCTTCAGGAGGGTTCTGTGGCAGTGGGGTGGATGTGCATGGGGATGTTGGGGAGGGGGCGGGATATGTACAAGGATCTGTTTGCTCGCCCCAAGACCTTCTAATAGGAGAATGTCTCTGCTCAAGTTCAGGTGGGGTGGATCGGTACCTTTCCAGAAGGTTAGGTTTCTTCTGTGGGTAAGCAGTGTGTCCGCTCTACCCATTGCAAACCATAGGTTGTGCATGGCCTGGGCTCTTCTGCAACATTCCCCCAGCCCCCTTCTCTGGACCAGGTCCCGCCCTGCCCCTGCGGGTGACTCAGGTGCCCTCAGAGGAGAAAGTGGCCATCAGGCAGGTATGACCGGTGGCTCAGGGCCACAGGAAATGGCTCTTGTGCCTCAGGGTTCCCCTGCCTGACCTTGAGTCACTAGGAGCCTATTGGGCCCCAGGGCCATCCTCTGTATCCTGTGCAGCCTGTAGATATCAAATTCAGCTTCTATAAGAGGCCCTGGGGGTGGGGCCAGAAAGTGGGCATGAAGGTTGCAGGGGTGGGGGAGAGGCACCCTGTCAGACATACGCCTGAGGTCCTGCCCAGCCTACACTCTACCCTGTGCCATTCGGTACTGAGTACCACTGAGTCTTTTTTGTCCCATTGGCTTTATATTATTCCTCTTTTTATAAATTTTTTTAATCTTTTTCAAAATTATATGGCTCTGCGAAGAAATGTCCCATGCTAGGAGTCTGTGGGGCTTTTCTCGTTGCCCAGCTGACCTGACATGTGTGGGGAGTTGGCTGTCGGCTGGCATGGGCCCTGGAACTTCTGCGCCAGCAGAAGGAACTTGTGGCCACGCGGCACAGTGTTTCAGGGTTCTCCTTCTCCTCCCGAAGGCACATTTTGGGTCAGACGTGGGGCCTCAGGTCCCCTAAAGGAGGCTCAGTAAAGGGAACCAGTGGCAGCAGAGAACACACCCCGTGAGTTTGTGTTCAAGGAAAGTGAAGGAGCTCACAGTGACAGTTGTGTGTGTGTGTGGTGACTCAGCGCACACACGTGCCAGACCCTGCGATCAATGCTTTGCTAATGTTATTGTGTCTAATTCTCTGGGGCCAGTTCAAGAGGTGAGTACTCCTCTATTATCCCCATTTTCTGGTGCAGAACCTGAGGTCCAGAGAGGGTGAAGTGGTTTGTTGGAGGTTGCACAGCCTCAAGCAGCGAGGCCATTCCTCAAGCCCAGGTTTGACTTGAAGGCTACACTTTTAACCCCGACCCCGTCTGCCTCCCACTCGACCACGCCCACTGGGGCTGGGGCGGGGAGGGGGGGGGCCACAAATGTCTGGGCAGCCCCTGCCTCCAAACCTGCTTCCCTTCCCCAGAGTCCTGGAGAGTCAGTGCCCTCCACTGATGTGTTTCTTCCTGTGGAATCTGCTGAAAGATCACTCCCGACTGCGTCCATGTGTTCTCCACAGGAGAATCCTGTAGGGGAAAGATTATCAAAATATTTGCTGGCCTTGCAGGGAGTGCATAGAGTCGTTGCCAAGCCCCGCTGGTGTGTGAGGTGCGAGGTGCCACCATTCCTCTGGCTTCTGTTCATATCTGTCTGCTGAGGGGAAATGGGAAGAATCCAATGGAAGTTCTAGTTAGCCTTCGATAATCCCAGCAGAGGACAGATGTCAGACAAATAAATAGGTATTTAAGAATCTTCTAGTTTCAGGTGGGGTCTGAAATCTGAACCGAGTGAAGTGCAGTTAGCACCCTCCTGGAGTCTGGAGCGTGCCAAACCCCTGAGCTGTGACATGAGCCCTGGGTCCCAGCCAGAAGACTCAGCACCTTGCCCAACTCTGCCTTTGCGGGGGCAGAGGGGGCAGTGAGGAGAGATGACCTTTGAGAGGCAGGGAAGCATCTAGGAGCCAGGCTGTGTGAACTTGATTCCAAGTCCCTTTCCCAAGAGCTGAGGAACTTGGGGCACGTTCTGTTACCTTTCTGGGTCTCAGTTTCCCCATTTGTACTGTGTGTGTGTGTGTGTGTGTGTGTGTGTGTGTGTGTATTAAATGCATCTCTATAATATCCCATCCCTGGAACGGTGCTTGGCTATTACATAAAAAGCACCAGGTAAACGTTGTTGTTATTGTTTACAGCCCCTTCCTGCTCTTGCATTTTATTAACCAAGCTGTGGGTCTTGGCAGTTATTCCCTGAGAGGTGATGCTTTGGTTGCGCAGTGGGTTGAGAAGCTGGCCGGAGGGAAAGAAGTTTCTCCCTTGCTGGCTCACATTCAATCAGCTCATGAGTTCTTCTACTCACCCTCCCTCCCCACCACAAGGTGCAGCTTTAATACAATTATTTCACCTGAATAAAAACCCTTAGGGGTGGGGTGGGGGAAGCAAAGAGTGTCATTTTCCTCTGAGGATGCGGTGGAAGTATGAGCGGGATGGGAGAAGATAGTAGGGAGATTGGCTTCAGTTGCTGAACCAAAACCCTGTAAGCTTTTTCTGTTCCTTTTCACTATTTTGAGTTTCTCTCTCCCCAAGGGAGATACCTTGCAGGTGACATACTTTGGGTTAAAAAACCCCCTGTGTCTGAGCCAGAAAGACCAGAAAATTCAAATCAGAGCCCTACTGCTTACCAGCTGGCCAAGGGTACTTCTTCTCTCTGAGGTTTTGCTTCTTCATCTGTAAAATGGAAATAATGATACTTATTTTACAGGGGTTTTGGAGAGTTAAATATGATCAGCTGCTCACAGCACAAAGTAGGGGCTCAGAAAAGCTAGCTACCCCTCCCCTCGCCTCTCCTATACATCTGTGCCTTAAAGGGTCCTCCACTGCCTGTCCATCTTCAGTTCCAAGCAAAAAAGGCAGGAGACCATCCCCAGGTTCCCTTATGTTGTGTGCTGTTAGCTTTCTGAACAAGGCTATAATCTTTCTAGAAGTGCTCCTGGCAGGTTAGAACCTGTGAGCTGTCACCAGGAGTGGATGCTATTAAGGTAAGGCTATAAATAGAAAAGGAACAAAGAGGGAAACTCAACAGCCCTTTCTCTCTTCATTCAGCCACAGGCTGGTGGCCTAGCTCTCTAGCTGAGGTCTCTGGTAATAGCCAAGATTGGTGGTAGTCACAGGGTGGGCTTAGGGGGACTGCCTCTCTTTACTGGGGATCCTCCACCCCATTCAGGAATGTTTAGGTGACTAGGAGCCACAGTCATGGATAGACTGGCCTTCTTTCCTCTGGCCATGGAGACTTTGGACGGCTGGGGGTAGGCTAGGAGGGAGCTGGATATTGGTAAAAGGGGTGCTAGGGAGGACCTGGGTCTGGGCAGCATATCAATAGGCTGACATTCTGAGCCTCCTCCTGTTAGGTTCCTGGGGCTCTCAAAGCCCTTGCCATCTTCTGCCAGATCCTGGCTTTCTCTTTCATTCATATAAGCTTTTCTCATTGCTGCTGCCAACGTCTTCTCCCTCAAAGTCACAACAATCCCAAATGGTACCTTTTTGCGATTTAGAAACAGGCACCTCTTCTTTCCAGCAAATGCAGTTCTGCACCAGGACAAAGAGCCTGGGAAATGGGTACACAAGCTAGATTTCCACCTCCATTTACTCCTTCAGCCGAGCAACCTGTTGCAGTGAACAACCTGCACAACTGTGCATGACAGCCCAATTTTCCATTCTCTGCTTTAATGGTCTGGATCAGCCATGCTGTTTCTGCTGCCTATTCTGAACATACTGCTCCTGTCTCCATTTCCCTTCCTGTAGCATGGCCAGCTATTGATAGTTTACAAAAGATAGCCTGGCACTGTCAGCTTTTCCAGCCCCTCTTTGAAAGAGTTTGTGATCCGTTAGTACTAGGGCTGGGTGAGAGGACATTTGAAGGGCTCCAAAGAGTCCAATTCAACAATAATCTTCATGACATTATGGATCAGTCTAGGCCTAGGTGGAGATTTACCCCATCTCCTACAGAATGTGATTACCTTGCCTATCCACAGAGCTCCTGCAGAGGCTGAGGGCAGCGTCTCCTTCCACTACAGTAGTATACACCCTGAAGCCCTAGGGGCTCTAGCAGCGGTCTTAGCTTTTCACCATCCCTCCCAGAGGTCTGGCAAGTTCGCTTGGAAATGACCTTCCTAAAGGCCTGCTCTGACTTCCCAGGATTCCTGAGGGGACAAGCATGTGGACCAGTGTCCTCTCTCCCACCTGGACTCCACAGGATGGTTCTCCTTCACCAGTGACTGGTCCCGAGGGTTCAGGGTGGTCTGAAAACATGGCGCTTTATGATTCCATCTCTCCCTCTCTTTAAACCCATAGTCTCTGCCAGAATATCCGGACCACCTGTTAGACACGAATGGTTCAAAGCCAAGTTTCTGGTAGCTTTGCCAATAGCCAGGAGAGGCCCCTCCCTTTGAGGAACAGAGAGAGAGGTGGGCCGATCCCTGGGTGGTCCTTGTGCTGTACTCTGAAAGGCAGAAGGAGGGGAGAATTGACTTCAGACACAGTCATGGGTGCACGGAAGAGCCAGCCCTTGGTCACTGTGGTGACGACTAGGGGTGGAGAGATGCTGTAAACCTGTAAAACGATCCTCAAGCTTTCTCCCCAGTTAATAGCTGAATTTGCCCAGGTAATGTGGTAAATGTAGGGTGTTCTAGGAACACGTTTGAGGGGCACTGGCCCAGCTGTACAGAAGCAGCAAAGAAGTTGTGGGGAATGTGATGCCTGCGCTGAGGGGGGTGGGGGGATGCAGTTGGATGAAGGAGGAGGGAAACTGAGCAATGACGTGGAGACGTGGGACAAATGAGGAGTGCAGGGGAGCCATCCTGAGGAGTTTGGACTTTAACTTGCGGGCGGCAAGAAGCTCTTGAGGGGTTTTAAGTGGTGGAGAGATGGCACCAGGCCCACATTTTAGAAGCATCGCTCAGGTGGCTGGGTGCAAGGCTGCTTAGAGAAGGGCACGATGGAGGGGCGGGACACCAGCCAGGAGGCTAAGGTGACAGAGTCCAGGTGACAGAAGAGGAGGGCCTCTACTGGAGTGGCAGTTGGGGAAGGAGAGGAGGGCATGGATTTGAGCACTGCTGAGGCATACAGTCCCCACAACTTGGTGTGTAGTCCGCTGCGTGTGTGCCTTTGTGTGGGGCGGTGATGAAGGGAGATGGGGACCCAGGGTGGCTCCCAGGGTTCCAGCTCAGGCAAGCAGCCTGACATATGGAAGAAAAGAGAAGGGGACTGGCTTTGGGGTGACTTGGGTTTGGGGTGTGCTGGTTTTGAGCCAAATCTGCCCCCCAATCAACGTTTAGCAGACCGTTTGGATGTGAAACGGTAGCTCGGGAGGCAGGTTGCAGTGAAACTGTGGAGTGTGTGTGATAACCAGAGAGTGAGCTGATTCAGGACCTGGGTACGTGCACTTTCAGGGTGTCTGGAGAAAGGGGACCCACAAGGAAGAGGAGTTGGAGAGGCAGGGGAACCAGGGGAAAACGGTGTCCTGGACGTCAAGGGAGTGGAAAGATTCACGAGGGAGGAAGTGGTCACCAATGTCAAATGTAACAGAAAGGTCAATAGCGCAACCTCTGAATCGTGTCTGCTGGGTCATGCACCGTGCAGGCTGTTATCAGCCTCACAGAGGGCACTTTCAGTGCAGAAACCGCAGAGCCGCGGGTGAACGAAAGGAGAGAGGTGGTACGGCAGGTGGGACCTGGTAGGTGCGACGGAGCGCAGGCGCAGGTCACTGGAGTTGGGAGGTCAGTGTGCTTTGACACTGGAGCCCTGGGGGTGTTGTCGCAGGACAGCAGTAGGTGGCTTTGAGCACGAGCCAGCTCCGGGCGAGATTTGGAGGGGTGTCCGATAACAGGGAGGGTATAGTCCAGGGTGTCCCAGACATGCGTGATCGTAAGGACACATGGAGTCTTGTTAAACACCATCTCTCCAGGTCTCTGCCTGGATCTCTAGGAGAGGAGCCTGGAAATGTGCATGGTCAAGTTCCCCAGGTGATTCTTAGGATCAGGCAAACTGGAGAGCATTGATATCAGGGTGAAGAAGGGGGGATTTGAAGAGGAATGGATAGAGGAAAGGTTTGGAAGACACCCTGGGAAGAAAGCAGAGAGAGACAGACCAGGTAGGAGGTCCCTGAAGAGGGTGGAGAGAAGCCATGCCCAGAGGGCCTATTTTGGATGGTGAGCAAGGGTTCCCCTTTCTTTCCTGTATGACAGAACTGTAGCATATCCCGCTTCTGGTCCTGGTGGGGAAGACTGGAGAGTGTGCCTGGAACACTAGTCGCTGAATCATTTGTGGATGTGGGTTTAGATCGTCTCTCCTCAGAAGAACTGTCTCGTCTGTAAATTGGGGGGTGGTTGAAAGTCGGATCCACTCCTCTGCCTCTCTTCCTCTTCCTGTTGTCTGGCTGTCATCCTGGAGGGTCCCAAGAGAAAATGGCCGAAACTTGTCGCTGGGTTTCAAAACACAGAGTGGCTTTATTAAGTTACCTCATCTCTATTTCCAAACAGAGCCAATAAAAAGCTAAAAGGCCATTCCAAGGAGGAGTTTACACCATCCCTGAAATTTTATAGGCTTAGATAACCCTCCCAGGGCTGGAGGGTTTCCTCTTTTCTCCCCATGGTGATTCAAGCAGGGCATCTCTGGGTCCCAGAGCTGGCAGCTGATAGATAGAGACACAAGTGGAGGCGACAGCCACCAGTATGACAACCCCCGCTGCCCAATCTGGTGTACATTCCTCACCTGAAAGTCTTCAAGGAGGCAGGTGAGTGAGGTTGAAGCAGCCAGGTGTGGAAGGAGACACATGGGCTTTAGAATCCCTGTCAGATCTGTGTTCTAGTCCTCTGATGCTTTCTAGACATGTGACCTGGGGCAACTTAACTTCCCTGATACTCAATTTCTTCTCCTGTAAAATGGGTGTAATATCTGCCTCCAGGTGCTGCTGTACAGATTGGACAGGCAAAGCCCAGAGTGCCAGGCATAGATGCTCGAACAACTGGCAGAGCCAGTCACTGTGGATCACTGTCGGCTGCAGTCTGCATGGAGAACCGAGAGCGAGGGACTGGAGAGGGAGAGTACAGGGAGTACGGGGCTCTGGAGGTACTATTGAGTAGTTTCTGTCTCCAGGAGTTACCAGAATCACTGCAGTCCATGTTTACAGAGGCTTCTTACCTGTCCTCTATTTTCACTTTGTTGCCAGAGGTAGTATTATCACTGTATACATGCTTCAAGGTCAGGGACTACCTGGTCTGCTGTCCCTGGCACCTAGTACTCTCAGGGACACTCTCTAGGTGTTCATTAATAACATACCCTGAATAAAGAAACAGAAACCACAAGTCTAATCATCTGGAGGGCCCTGTTTAAGAAAGGCCAATGTGACTCACTTCAGAATATGCGAGGATTATTCACTTATTTCCTTCCATGTGGTGCGTTTGTCACTGCCTGGTCACCCTGTGAAGCACAGTTCTTCTAATGCCTTCCAAGTTCAGAAGCCCCGAAACACAGACAGATGAGGTCACATGGGGAGCGCACGGGCGTTTGAACTTCCTGGAAACGCTGACAACCAAGAAATCTGCCTCCCCCTCTCATTTAGACGGGTCCTTTGGGCAGGAGGAGAATAGGGCAGCAGCTCAGCCCCACTAAGTCGACAACAGGAAACAGGAATCTTCCTCAGGCTGCCTGGGATGACGAGGAAGATGACTGGCACGTTCCCCCTGTAGGAAGGTTGCTGAGCCAGGGCAGGGCCTTTATACACAGTCACCCGGGAGGCTATGAAATGTGGGTTTTGAGTCAGCTGGTCTGGGGTGGAATGGAAATTTGACACCAAGCAGAGATTCAGCATTTCCGACAAGCCCCCCCAGGGAGGCTCCTGCTCCCAGACCCCCGGTGGATAGGGAGAACTCTGAGGACCAAGTAGGAGGTGGGGGCGGCCCCAGGACTTCACAGTTCACACCTGTGACCCTTCTATGTGGTTTCCTGCCATGGGGGAAATGCAAGTGTATGGGAAGTGATCCCCAACTCTCTGGAAACTCCCCCCACCCCCACCTTGTGCCTGAAGGGCTGTTCAAAAGTCCAGTTCACAGATATCTACTGAATGGCTACCAAGTGCCAGGCACTGAGTTAACCTAGTTGGGTTACTTCTTTTAAGAGTCACTTTGCCATTTCATGCCATTCTAACTCAACCCAACTCAACCCAAACTCCCCCACTCATTATGAGAAATAGGGGTTCACACTGGGAGGAGATGTGGACAGTGGAATCAGGAAGTCCAGTTGAGGGGCCTCCACATCTTCGCTATGTGGACTTGGCTGGTTACTCAGCCTCTGTTTTTTCATCTATATAATGGGCTTAATCTTCACCTGAGTTGCTGAAGGGATTGACCAAGATGATGTGTAAAGCTCTTAGTCCAAGACTGGTGAACATAGCTACAAATTTGAATTCAGGCTGCATTTCCTCCCACAGAGCCTTGGGTTATCTGCCCCTCGTGGCAGACACCTCTACCAATTCTAGGCATGTTTGACCGTGTCCTTATCTTTTGGTAATCTTGGTACCCCGTTCAAAGGAGTTCCAAATAGCCACCACCCACGAGGAGTGCCTCACACCAACTGAGTGTGTGTGTGTGTGTGTGTGTGTGTGTGTGTGTGTGTGTGTGAGGGAGGGGTTTATGTGAAGAAGGAACCAATGAGGAAAGGACCAAATTGCTGACCTTGCCCAGCCCTCCAGCTTGCTATTCCAGCTGCCCTCGCACTTGGGTATTGAGGTGTGTGGCAAGCACTTCATTACTGATGATGCGGTACTACGGATTGTAAATACTGTATTTAAAGAGTCACCTGGCAGACACAAGATTGTCTCTATCTTAATATCACTTTTAGGCACTTGCATTCCAATTCTTCTTTCCTGTTCCTGGATCAGTTTGTCTCTTTTTTTGTCAGCTTCTTGTTTTTCTATAATGGTGTCTTCTAAATCACTTATTCTCCTTTCTGCCTCTTCAGTCCGTGCATTGGAGGCCTCTAATTTATTATGTACCTCATTTATAGCATTTTTTAAGTCTTCATGCCTATTTTTTTTCCATTCTGTCTGTAGCCATAGTTTCTTTGATGTCCCCTATGTTTTATTCAAGCCCAGCTATTAATTTTACCATTATTATTCTAAAATCTTGTTCATTTATGCTGCTGATATCTGTTTTGAGCAGTTCATTAGCTGTCATTTCTTCTTGGAGTTTCTTTGGAGGAGAGCTCTTTCGTTTCGTCATTTTAGTTAGCTTTCCGGCTCTTGTTGGTTTTAAAGACCTGTTAATGCTCTCTGTATCTATGAGCGCTGCTATATCCAAGAAGACTCTTTGACTATCCAGGGCCTATCCTTTCAGAGAGTGTTTTTTAAATGGTATCTCTTGGTCTCTCTTGTTGGGACCTTGGTTATTTTATTTTCCTACTCATTGTGATATTTGGGACTCTCCACCTTGTGTACTCTGGCTTGTCTCTTTTTTATTATTATTATTATTATTATTATTATTTTTTATTTTTTACAAATAGTTTATTGTCAAATTAGTTTCCACATAACACTCAGTGCTCATCCCCACAAGTGTCCTCCTCCATGCCCATCCCCCCTCCCCCCACATCCATCAGTCCTCAGTTTTTGTCAGCATTCAAGAGTCTCTCATGGTTTGCCTCTCTCCCTTTCCCCCACCATTTCCGCCCTTCTTCTCCCCCTTGTTCCTCCGTCAAGTTCCTCCTAATTCTCCTATACGTGCAAACATATGATATTTGTCCTTCTCTGCCTGACTTATTTCGCTCAGCATAACACCCTCAAGGTCCATCCATGTTGCTACACATGGCCAGATTTCATTGTTTCTCATTGCCATGTAGTATTCCATGGTATAGATAAACCACATCTTCTTGATCCATTCATCTGTTGATGGACACTTCGGCTCTTTCCATGTTTTAGCTATTGTGGAGAGTGCTGCTATGAACATTGGGGTACATGTGCTCCTATGCCTCAGCATTTCTGTATGCCTTGGGTAAATTCCTAGCAGTGCTATTGCTGGGTCTTAGGGGAGTTCTATTGTTAGTTTTCTGAGGAACCTCCACAGTGTTTTCCAGAGGGGCTGTATACTCTGGCTTGTTTCTTGAGGTAGCCGTTAGAAGGCTTTCTCTGTGGATTCTGCGTCCTTTTTCTCCCAATCTCTCAGGTTCTGTAAGGTTTCCAATGGCTTCAGATCTTTTCCGTGTGATGTATGGGCGCGAGTGCAAGTACAGAGCTCCTTACTTCTCCACCATCTTGCCCCCTCTCTAGGCACTTGCATTCCAAATGGCTTTTTAAAATTTGAATTTTAACTGTTCACTAAGGTATTTTTCAAGCATACACACAAGTAAAGAAAATAGTGTAATGAATCCCAGCTCTAACAATTATCCACATTTGGGCCAGCAAAGGGTGTCCTGAGTGAAAGAGAAAGTTGTGGGATCAGGCCCTGGGACTGCATACCCCTGGCACTCACCTGGGAGTGAGTTCTACAACACTTATGTCTTGTTGGAAAAAAGGCCGAGAATTCTGCATCTTTCCGATCTGTTTCTGGTTGCCATGTCTTCCCTCTGGAGAATGGTCATAACCCGTACTGGCCGGGATTGACTGAGCTTGAAAAGTGGGTGGCACCATTGGAACCTCACAAACAGAGTGTCCTTCCTTGGCTCCTGACTGACTCTTGAGTCTAAAATGAGGAAGAATCAGGCAGAGGCAAGAGATTGCTAAGCTGAGAGCCTTGAGCAAGCCTCCACAATGAACCCTCCCACCGCCTCTCAGCACCCACCTGCCTGCTGAGGCCACCAGTGTCTGCCAGGATGGCTTGTGTCCTGTTTTGTAGAATGATAACTACAGTTTTTGATAAGCACCTTAAACAATGGAGAGAAAGGGATAGTGTAATCTGACCCTGAGCTGTGTGGACCCCATAGGGCGGGGGTCTGTCACACTTAACCAATGAATCAACTTTAGTTCTGAGGTGGGGAGGAGGCCATTGTCCCCACACAGCTGTGGCAGCTTATGAACTGATGAACTGATGGAACATTCCATACTGTCATCATTTCTATAGCCTTTCCTTCTGAGACACTATGGTCACCACTTCCCAGCCATGACATCCCCACGCCCACCTAGGCAGTGGGAGCCCGGGAAAGAGCAGGGATTGTGGAATGAGAAAATAAATTTCTCATGTGTCCTTGTGACACATAAATGTGTCAGTCCTGGCTCTGTTGTTTAATTGGTTCAGTTCTGTTGTTCTGCTACGTAATTTGCCCTTGGACAAACCCCTGAACCTCACTACCCTCGTTCAAAAAATGGGGAGGATAATATTTTACCCCTGAGTGATTTAAAAACCCATATAAGAATTATTCATTTTATTTTCTTAACTGCCCTGGCTTTAGGCAAAACTGTACAAAAAGTGAAGGGTTAATTCAGCGCTTTCCACATTCTGCATCTGAGCCAATTCCTCTTTATTCCCAAGTCCCCCTTCTCTGCTTACCCTGCAAGCATCGGATGCTTCCAGATAGCCAATCAAGAAAACAGCTAATTAGGGGTGCCTGGGTGGCCCAGTCAATTAGGCAGCCGACTTCAGGTCAGGTCATGATCTTACAGTTTGTGGGTTCGAGCCCCGCATTAGGCTCTGTGCTGACAGCTGGCTCAGAGCCTGGAGCCTGTTTCAGATTCTGTGTCTCCCCCTCTCTCTGACCCTTCCCTGCTCATGCTGTCTCTCTCTCTCTCTCTCTCTCTCCCCCTCTCTCAGAAATAAATAAAACATTAAAAAGAAAAAGGAAAATAGCCAATTAAATTAATATTCATCAAAGAACTCACAATTTAATCTCAACAGAGGAAATAGTCTCTATTTATCAAGTGCTCACTAAGTGCCAGGCACCGACCATATTTTTTGCAGTCCTCACAGCAGTGTCATGAGGTCTGTGACCATCACCCCCATTTTACAGATGAGGAAACTGACATGTAAGTAAGCCATTTGCCCAAAATCACGTAGCCAATCCACCAAACCTGGGATTCAAATGCAGATGTTTCTGACTGTAAATGCACTTGCTATTTGTTTGCTTATATCCTCTTTGTAAGATATTATAACCTAGTGATTCAGAGCACAAGCCTGAGCCACATGGTCTGGGTTCAAAGCTCGGTGCCTTTCCGTATCACTGTGTGACCTGGGCAGGAACTGTGTCCTCATCCATAAAAAGGGCTAAGAATAGTGCCACCTCATAAGATCGTTGCCAGAATTCAATGAGTTAACATACATAAAGCTCTTAGAATGGTACCTAGCACATAGGAGGCACTATGTAAGTTATTAATTATGAAAGCAGTCAGTCTCAAGGAAGAAACTCAAACAGTCTGGAAGAACATGAAGGACAAAGCAAAGTCCTCTCCTGCCACCTGTCAATTTTACCTCTCAGTTTGATGGGAGAAAATTCTTTCAGACATTTTGCCCATTTAGACACATCACCCCACACTAATATATGTTTGTTCTTTTTACATTAATGATGCAACTTGCTTTTTCACTTTATGATGTTTCAGATCCGTTTCTGTATCAGTTCCTATAGAATTACCTCATTCTTATCAGTCGCACAGTGCAGTCATTTCTCTACAGATAAACACGTTTTTATTTAAGCTGTGAACAGTGCTGCTGTGAATATCTTAGTGTGGACAGGTGAGTGAGTATTTCTGTAGGACAGATTCTCAGAAGGATAGTCGCGGGGCAAAGGACACATTCAGAGGCAGTGTTCTGTTAGGTCATCCATTAAGGATTAACATTGTTTTGCAGAACAGAGAACTCTAGAGAGAAGTTGGTGCTCAACACAAAGGAATGGGCAGCTAATCTTAGCATTTTAACTGATAACATTGTTAGGAAGATTTTTCTCTTTTAAAGATGGTGAGTGAGTCCTACCAATATCCCACAAACCATTCTATTGGGCTGAAGCCCACTTATCTGGGAGGCCAACTTTGCTATCAAAGGTTGAATTAGCACATCTAAGCAAGTCACACTTTTCTTTCAGCCTGGCTCTTCCTGTGTAGTTCCCTTAATTTTCTACAACTTTCCAGGTTCTTTCTGCTGCACTAGGCAATGCTGCAGGGCTCCCCTCCACCCCATGCTGGGGCAACCTGCAGCGTCTACACTAAGCCCCTTCCCATCGTGATTCAAGATGGCAGCCAAGTGACCATTGCACTAAGTTTTCTGTACATGTGTTTTCTCTTTCTTCATTCCATAGTGAAGCATTTCTTTTCCCAAACTCTTCCTTCTCCACAACTTCACCAGCATCAACAGTCTGTCCCCAGTACTTTTCAGCTCTCTCTTCTCTGTGTTCCACAGCACAGGGGCCTCAGCTGATCCAATCCTTCTCTCTGTGTCTATCTATGCTATGCTATCTGAAACCAAGAGCTGGAATCTTAACCAACTGAACCACCCAGGCACCCTATCTAGGTGACATATTTATTTACTTATTTACTTACTTATTTACTTATTTATTTTTTTAAGTTTATTTATTTTGAGAGAGAGAGAGAGAGAGAGAGAGAGAGCACACGTGGGGAAGGGGCAGAGAGAGAGAGAGGGAGAGAGAGAGAATCCCAAGCAGGCACCACCAGCACAGAGCTCCATTTTGGGGCTTGAACTCATGGACGATGAGATCATGACCCGAACTGAAGTCAGACCCTTACCTGACTGAGCCACCCAGGTGTCCCAAGTGACATTGTTTGTAATGAAAATAATACATATTTGCTAGAAACGGAACACCTATAAAGGAGAGCTGGGTAAAAAAGGAAATTAAAATCATCTGGATTTCCAGAATTATCCAGAGATATTTTTGTGCATTCTCTTTCAATTGTTAAATAAGTGGAGAAGCTAATTCATTCAGACCTGGTCATTAAATTAAGAAAGTAACTATGGAACAAGTGTCCAGACTTTGGTAATGAGGTAGGACCTGAAATGTAGTTCACATGTAGACCATCTGGTCAAGGTGTGCCTTGTATTGAAAATGAGCCTCTGTTGACAAGAACTGCATCTCATTTTCATTCCCTCACTCATCCTGTGAGTATTTGAGGGTCTGTGCAGCCATGGCCCCCCTACAATGACTTCTGTAGCCGATGACTGACTTGGCAGTCCTCACACAGATCTTTTGGGAGCTGAGTTCACTCCCCTGCGTGGTAGACTGGGGATTTCCATGACACGAGTCCATGGTCAGCTTTTCATGGAGCTGGAACCTGGATGGTGAGACTTCTGAAAATACTACAGTACTTGCCGCTTAAGTGCGTGTCAGATATGCCAGCTCTGTGTGTCGGTGGTTTATTATATATAACATCAGGGAATTCTGTCTCTCTATCTGCAGTTGTTCAAGTTCAGATTTTCTGTTTGCTCTTTACTGGGTATAGCTTAAACAGCTGTTGTTCCTTAGTTTTTGCCACTTAAGGCTGGGCAAAGCTGGAATTTTAGCAGTTATTTTTCCCTAAAATACATTTTACCCAATGCCTGCCCCAGCAGCCTCTTAACTAGTGATGTCCTATAGGGGGTGGGGATCCACAAATTACTTGGTGGCAGGGAGGGATCCACTCTAGGCTGAGTGCTCCCTGACAAAGCCTTCTGCACTGTCCAGAAGATAACTCCGTATCACTTATGGTTATGTTGTTTTTTTTATGAGTCTCGTTAGCCCAGGGCTTTACTGTTTAAACATTAATGTGGAAGCTAGCTGTGCCCTTGAAGAAATCTGAATCTGAAAATTGTTCATAGCACAGCTTGCATCCATGGCATTATATTTATTCAGCTTATGAGGAAGCTTTATCATTTGTACAAAATGGAAGGGCAAAGGGTCTAGAGTTCATTCATTCATTCATTCATTCATTAACTATGTGCCAACTGCCAATAATGTGCCAGGCCCCAAACTAGGAACAAAAGTAAATCCAGACGTGGATCTTAGGGTCTATAGAACAACAGATGTTAAACAGAAATAACAAAAATAAATGTGTGACTATGAACTGTAACAAATTCCAAGGAGAGGGGACTATAAGTCACGTACTGATGGAGAGCCTGTTCTGGGTTTCTGGGAAGTTTTCCCAGAGAATAGGACATCTGAACTGGGATTGGCCATTTAATTTCAGGGTGCCTCAGTCTTCTTATCAGTAAAATAGGGATACTACTATCCTCTTTGACTCACAGGCATTGTGGGAAGAGTGATCAGGTACATGAGAGGCTTTGAAAAATGCTCAGTGTACCTAAAAGTGATCATGTCGCTCTCTAGCAGAGGCAGCTGTGTTCTGGCCTCTACGTCTGTCAACAAGACAGGCATTACTTGGGCACTTGGACTTCAGACCTTTGATCATTTTCCTCCACCTGCCAGGCAGCTGGAGTCAGATGGACTTGGAGTTAGCCTTGGTGCTGCAACCTACATCTAGTACAAATGTGGGTGGGTTGCTAAGCTGCTGAAATTCACTTTCCTCATTTGTGAAATGGGGGTGATAATCATACTAGTTCATGGCTTAAGGCTTGTAAAGCCTTAAAGCACAGTATTTGGCTAGTAGTTACTCCTAACCCAATTGTAGCTCCTGTTATCATTGCTAATTATTAACTCTTGCTAATTATTTCTTGGTGATAACTTCGTCCATTTTGGTCCTTCCATCCCCACTGCCACCAGCCTTTTCAAGAACCTTGTCATATGACAATTGCCATAGCCTCCTTTTTAATTTTTTTTAAACATTAATTCATTTTTTGAGAGACAGAGTGCAAGCAGGGGAGGGGCAGAGAGAGAGGAAGACAGAGAATCCGGAACAGGCTTCAGGCTCCAGGCTCCAGGCTGTCCGCATGGAGCCTGATGCGGGGCTGAAACTCACGAACTGTGAGATCATGACTTGAGCCAAAGTTGGGTGCTTAACCAACTGATCCACCCAGGCGCCCCAATTGCCATAGCTTCCTAATAGGGTATCTTGCTCTCACTTCTCCGCTTCATTCTGCATGGTTTCCAGAATGAGCTTCCTAAAATAACACTGCTTTGCATATATCACCTCTTCTTTAATATCACCACTGAAAAACAATTTGCAGCTCATACCACAGAGAGCTAATACAGAAGGAAGTAGTAGAACATTGATCATAAAAGGTCCTACAAATGGATAGAAAAGTGGGAGACAGACTCCAAAAAGGAAAAATAAATGGCTACTGAACATGAAAAGATGAGCAGCAGCCTCACTTATAAGAGAAATGCAAATTAAAATTGCACTAAAATTCACGTTTATCAGGTTGACAAAAATTCAAAAGTTTAATGATACCTTTAGCCCAGCATAGGGGGAAAATAGGCATTTCCTTACATTGCTGGGGGGGGACATAAATTGCTATGATGCCAACAGGAGGCAATTCGGCATTACTTATGAGAATTACAAAAGCAGATACTCTTTGGCTCAGTAATGTTTCCTCTGGAAATTTCTCTTACAGATACACTTGCACATACCAATGACATATATCCAAGATTATTCATGGAAGTATTGTTTGTAAAAAGAAAGGGTTGGAAACAACCTAAACATCCATGAATATGGCACTGATAAAATAAATTACCGCACATCTCTTCAAAGGAGTACCATGCACTAATACGGGAAATCTCCAAGATACACTCACTGTTAGGTTTAAAAAAAAAACCAGTAGCAAAGCGTAGAACTATGGTATAGTATGTGACTTTCTGTGTAGGGGTAGGGGGTGACACACACACTTAGAGAAACTCTTCTAGGCATACATGATATTAATAGCAATTGTTACCTCTGATGGGAGGGGGACTGGGCAGATGGGAGACAGAGTCAAGAGGGAGACTTTTCACTGTCTGCCCTTATATGTATTTTTCAGTGTTACCTAATCAAAAAATTACCGTTGTCCCTTAAATGGTGTAGGGTTTAAGGGTGCTGACCTCAGTGCAGTTGAAGCTTTGCATAAAAATTTTTTAAGTTTATTTATTTAGAAAGAGAGAGACACAGAGAGAGAACGCATGTGCATGAGCAGGGGACAGGCAGAGAGAGGACAGAGAATCCCAAGTAGGCTCTGCTCTAATAGAACACGGGGCTCGTTCTCACAAAATGTGAGATCAGGACCTGAGCCAAAATCAAGAGTTGGTCGCTCAACCGAGTCACCCAGGTGCCCCTGCATATAATTTTTGACTCTCTAAAAACTTAACTACTAATAACCTATGGTTGACAAGAAGCCTTTCCTTACATTAGTCAATTAACATATATTTTGTATGTTGCGTGTATTATATGCTATGTTGTATGTACAATAAAGTAAGCTAGAGAAAAGAAAACATTAAGAAAATCACAAGGAAGAGAAAATACACTTAAGTACTGTATTTATCAAAAAAAAAATCCTCCTGTAAGTGGACCTGCACAGTTCAAACCCATGTTGCTCAAAGGTCACCTGTATGTTAAAAATACTATGATCCAGCCGTTAATGTATTAAGCACTTACTGTGAGCTGGGCACTGGGGATACAAGTGTGAAAGGAGTTGTGTGGTGGAAACACCACTGGACCTGAAGTGAAATCACCTGATTCAGATTCTGACTCGCCTCTCACTAGTAGCTATGGATCTTGGCACATAGTAGGCATGCAACAAATATTTGTTGAATGAATGTGTGGTTGAGGTTACTTAACCTTTCTGAGTCTGTTTCCTCTCATATAAATGGGGATAAGATGCTTCCCGCCTCACAGGGGTTTTGGGAAGACATAGACTCTGTCATGAATCAGAGTATAATTAATGATAACTACTATATGCCAGACACTTTCACATTTGTTATTTCCTTGACTCCTCACATGGATTCACTCACTCACTCGCAAGGAAATGGAGAAACTGAGGGGAGCAGTGACTTGCCCAAGGCTCTAGGTGTGAATTGTCTAGTCTTTCTTTTGCTACCTCCCTATGATGCTCACAAGGTATAAACTTTAAATATAGTAGGTGCTCAGGAAATTTTGAAAATCAAGAAAATTCAACACAAGTTTGATAGTTTGATCACTGTTTTCAGTGATACTTCAGAACAGTAGAAAGTCAGTCAATGTATTTCCAATCATTCAGTTTAGAAATATACCAGCTGGTCTGTTTGACATTCACTGTGCTGAACATTTTGGGAAAATTCAACAAAAGCGTAAAGTGTGTGCCTTTCATGAGGTAGGGAAGATAAAGACCAACCCACAAAAACGTCTATGAGGAAAATATAGAAACTCATTTTTTGTTGCTGTTTTTTTAAATTTTTAAACATGTATTTAGTTTTGAGAGACAGCATGAACGGAGGAGGGGCAGGAGGAGAGATAAAATCCGAAGCAGGCTCCGAGCTGTCGGCACAGAGTCCAACGCAGGGCTTGAACTTGCAAACCCTGAGATCATGACCTGAGCCAAAGTTAGACCCTTAACTGGCTGAGCCACCCAGGCACCCCTAGAAAATCATTCTTAAGGCTGCTGCACTTAGAATCCTACAGACTTGCCAATATAGTTCTTTCCTAGGGGGATGAAAGTGACATAAAATATATACAACATGGCACAATTTTTAAGATGTTTTGACTGGAGTAGAATATATAAGAAGAGCTGTGCACAAACCAATTAGTTTTTATGAATGAAGGACAGTTAACTTTTATAAAATAGATACATCAATATAGCCAACACCTGGATAAAGAAATAGATTATTACTTGTATCTGGAGCCCCCTCTGAGCTCCCTTTCCATCCATTCCCACCCCCCAGATAGCCATTATCTTTACCTCTAACATCATAGATATGTTTAGACTGTTTCTGGAATTCCAAATAAGTGGAAGTATATAGGATGTGCCTGTTTGTGTTCAGCTTCTTTCACTCAACATTGTATTTGTGAGAATCATGCATCTTGTTGAGAATAGAGGTAGTTGTTATTACTGTATAGTATTCTACAGAGTTTATCTCTCTTCCACTGATGGACAGTTGGGTTCTTCCTTTGGGGCTGTTGTTAAGAGAGATGCTATAAACATTTTTGAACATGTCTTTTGGTGAGTATGTGTATACCTTGCTGTTCAGTACACAAGACACCTTGGGATAGAATTGCTGGGTCACAGGCTACATGTTATTTTAGTTGTAGTAGATAATGTCAAACAGGTCTGGAAAGTGCCATATGAAGTTCTCTAATTTTAGCCATTTGGGGGAGGTGTAAAGTGAGACAATGCAACTTCAGTTTTCATTTCTGGGATGATTAATAATTGAGAACTTTTCCATATGTTTATTGTCTTATTTTGAGAAATGCCTGTTTATCCCCCTCTTTAAGAAATGCTATTCAAGAGGCACCAGGGTGGCTCAGTCAGTAAGAAATACTATTCAAAAATTCTATTTTCAGTTGGATCTCCTGCCCCACCCCTTTTTTTTTCTGATTTGTAAGTGTTCTCTGTAGATCTGTATACAAGTCCTTTTTTGGCTACATAGGTTGCAATGATCTTTTCTCCCTTTGTGGTTTGACTATTCACTAATGGTGTGTTGAGAACAGGAGTTCTTAACTTTAATGTTGTGCAATGATGAAATTTTTCCTTTATCATTAGTATGATATGTGTTTAGGAAGTCTGCCTACCTCAAGGTCATGAAGATTTTTCTTTACCTTGATTTTAATGTTTTATCTTTCACATTCAGATTTTAAATCCATCTGGAATTGACTTTTGGGGGGGGGGATGATATGAGGTAGGCGTCAAGATTCTTCCTCTCTATGCATGTGAGTGTTCAGTTGATCCAGCATCATTTATTAAAAAGGCATACCGTCTTTTCTCAGTGCATCACAGTAGCATCTTTGACTTAAATTGAGATCATTTACCGTAGATATGCTTCCGGACTCTATTTTATTGGTCAGTTTGTCTGTTCTTGTTGTCAGTTACTATTTCTATAGCTTTATAATAGGTTTTGAGATCTGATAGTGTAAGACCTCCAATTTTTTCACCTCACTGAGCCAGCTAGTACTGAAGGGCTAATTCCACTCCCCGCTTTGCTTTCAATTTGTGCAGGTGGGTGTGATTGATTTGCCTGTTCCGCGGTTTGGTTATTTGTGGTTACCTGAATCTTGGGCTCATCAAAGCCCTGGTCCTGAAAGCCAGCCAGGTGTCTGCAAACAGCAAAGCCCATCTGCTGGGTAATTAAGGAAGGCGGAAAAAGGGAGAGGAGCGGAATCGGAAGGGTTGTCTCTCAGAGGGGTACAGCGTGGAAGTGGCCAATCTACACTTCAAGACTGGCTTCTTGGGAAGATACGAGGACCGAACTCTAAAACCCGGGCCGAGGAGGGCTTGGCGAGGTCACCGCATGTAAATGTCGCGGGGGGTTCCGCGAGGCCGCGCGAATCCGCTCGCCGGGGTGGGGCCGCGACGCCGCAGATCGCCAGTTGAGGGCCGGAGCGCGCGCCGCGGGCTCAGAGCGGCGCCTGCAGCTGCCGGGGCCGGGCCGGGCTGCAGCGGGAGCCGCGGGAGCCGCCGGAGCCGCGCGCGGGCTTCTCTGCGGGCGCGCCCCGCCGACCATGAGCCGCCGGTGCGCGGGGAGCAGCCGCGGCGTGCGGCCCGCCGAGCGGCGCGTCTGAGCCCCAGCCGGGGAGAGCCGGGCCACCGAGCGCTGCGCGGGGAGGTGAGTCCGTGTCGCGTGCCCCGCGGGGGTCTGTTCCACCCCGGGGCTCCGCCGCCGCCGCCTCCCCTGGGAGGACGGCCTGGGAAGTTTGTTGGAGAAACTTACAGGGAAAAGTTGAGCCAAGCGCTCCCCCTGTCCCCGGCACAGTGGGCGTTCGAGGGCCGGAGTGGCCGAAGTGGGGACCCGGCTGCGCCCTCGGGGCCCCCGGAACTGGCTGGGACTCCGCAGAAGCGGCCCGCGGCACTCAGGGACGTGCGTGGAGCATCTCTGCGTTTGCTCTTGAGCAGTATCTGCCCGGGCGCCCGCCTCCCCCGCCCCCCGCCCGTCCCGCTGCTGAGCCGGCCGCCCTTCCCCGTCGCGTCCCACTCTTCGGGGCTCGAGGACCTAGGGGCTCCGCTGGAAGCCCTGGGCTTGGAGGAGGCACGTTTCTCCGCTCATCTCTAGGAAAGTTTGCAAAGAAAGCGAAGGAGCGCGCCGCGTAACTGTTGACAACATCCCCCTCCCTCTCGCCCTTTGTTGAGAAAGAATGAATAGTTGGTTGTGCTGCTCCTTCTGCGTCGGGGAGGGGAGGGGAGGAGAGGGGAGGGGAGGGGAGGGGAAGGGAGGGACGGTGGACGCGACCCGAAGCGGTTCGAGCTCAGCCCCTTTCCCTAGCGGCAGCGGCCGCCGCCACTTTAAAAGTTTGATCAGGTGTAGACCCTTGTCGGGAGCAGTGGAGGGGGCTCGAAGCAGCTGGCAAGGCGAAGTGTTCCGTGGGCAACACGGTGGGCCGTGGCTGGGGCGGAGGACTCTGATACTGGTATTAACTCTCTTGAAGAAAGGTGCGAAGGGGAAAGACCGGTTGCCCAATTTCCTTGTCTGCTTTCCCCTAAAGCTATTAGCTAAGATAGAACGTGGAGCCAAGCATTCTGAGATTCTTTGAAACCTTGACTCTTATCTCCCAAGGCTACACACAGATCTGTCTGAGGAAAATACACTGGCGGAGGGAAGGTCAGTTTGGGAGCGGATAATCTCCCTGCGTGTTGCCAAGGACTGAGGCCAGGGGGGAGGGATGGGAGGCCTCGGTGCTGGGAGAGGGGGTTCAGCAGAGCATGGGGCTAGGACTGCCCAGTTAATAGTGGAGAAACCACAGGCCAAGTGCTTGTATGCGGGTGTGCAAGGGAATGTATGGAGTATAACGTAAAGGACTTGCCATGCCGCAGGCTCCCTCGCCTCCTTGACTCTAGCTTTCTCTAAGTCTCTGCCGAGAAGCCTGGCATTTCCAGGGTGACTAACCAAGATCTCAGTCTCCTATTCATATAGAAAGGACTGCTTGTCAAATGAATGCTAATCTTAAGAACTTAATCATGTAAATTCTAGGCTGTGTTGTTTGAAATACAATCCATGGAAGAATTATTCATACTTCAATCATTTGGCTAGACTTCATAAATTTACTTTCAAAACAGGGATCCTCTTAATTTCTGAACCAAAGAAAAACTTCATTCTAAGTTCATGAGCCAGTTTTTTTAATGTGCAGTGGTTCTATCTTCTCTTCCTGTTGGACTCTGGCAGAGAAGATATACAACTAGAAGATATAAAACTACGCATCCAAGTGAAAACTTCTCTGTTGTGGTCATAATTGGGCAGCAGGAGCAGTTACATTTCCAGAGTTTAACATATGATAGAAAGTTTTTAACACTTACAACAGGTGACCATCAGTAAGTTTAACTTGGAAACAAGCTTATTTCAGGAATAAACTGGAAAACTCCCAACAGGCTGACTGCCCATTTCTGCCTTGACTTGCACATGATCATCAGTTTTTTCAAGATATCTTTGTAAAGCAAGTGACTTGGGCTGCTCTGTTCACAAGCATTTCACAGCACAGCCACTGGCAGAAGGTAGCACATAGGTTGGGAGTTTGTCAGCCTCACTCTAGTCCCTGTTGACATTTCAGCCCTGAACGTTCACAGAGGTCTCCTATTTTCATATCAAGATACAGAACCTTTGACCTTTGTATGTATTTC
The DNA here is from genome assembly GCA_017311185.1 of Proteles cristata cristata. Lineage (NCBI taxonomy): Eukaryota > Metazoa > Chordata > Mammalia > Carnivora > Hyaenidae > Proteles > Proteles cristata. Next base: position 1,174,247 of record JAESUZ010004270.1, on the reverse strand, counting down.
AAGGTCTGACATTAGACTGAATTGGGACACGGTGTCTGTTTACCTGAACAGTAGAGAGAAGTGACGTCAGATGGCCAAAGTCTCACCGGGGCTTTTCTATTAAACGCTATATGTAGGCTCACTTGGTGGCCTGTGTGTGTCTGCATCTATGTCCTATCTGGTTTGTTCTGTTTATATCTATTGCTCTGAGTTAAAACATTTCCTTCCTCATCCTTCCTGGCCATAATCGTCCCCAGAAGCAATGACTTCTTTTGTGAACTCTCTTTGTAAAAGGGATATAGTGATAAGCAAGACAGACCTGGTCCCTGACCTGCTCCAAAGAGACCTACCGTTGATTGAGTGCTTGCTGTATGTCCAGAGCTTTCCATCTGTGATCACATTTACTGCTCAGGACAACCCCATGAAAGAGGTATTTTTAACCCATTTGTACAAATGAGAAACTGTCAAAGAGGTTGACTGACTTGTCCCAGGCCATACAAGCTAGTAAGTAAATGGCAGAGTAGGGATTTGATCCTCTGAATGTCTTACTTCAAAGCCTAGGTTCTGAGCCATACCATGTTTGACTTCTTTTTTTTTTTTTTTTTTTACCATGTTTGATTTGTAAAACAGTCAAATAGTACATAAGAAGTACAGAATGAGTAGGAACATCGATTCAAACATCTCTAAGAAAGGAAAACATGGGAGCTTTTCAGAAAGTGGAGATTAGGGTTTAGTCTTCACCATCCTTTTCCAGCCACATATTCCCACCTCAGGGCCTTTGCATCTGCCCAGTCCCCTGCCTAGAACCCCCTGCCCATCTTCTCTTGACTGGTGTCCTCTCTCTCTCTTTCTCTTTTTTTTTTTTTTCCAGAGAACCTCTTCAGAGAAGCCCTCCTAGACCACCTTAATCTAAAATAGCTTTCCATCCCAAACATATGTTTTATCATTTCATCCTGGTTTGTGTTCCTTAGGGCATTGACAGTTGGGATGTTACCTAGTTTGTCTTCTGGTTTGTGTTGACTGGACCCTTTCCCTCCCCCACCCCCTTCACAATGTAGGCTCCAGGAGAGCAGGAGCTCGTCTGGTTTATTATGTCCTCATCCCTGGTACATTGTAAGCCTTCAGACAATATATGTTGAATGAATGAACATTTACTTCCCTTATCTGGAAAAGGGAAGGGACTTGATTCTCTGAGATCCCACCTACATATAACATGCTGGAATTCTGCCTAATGAAGTCAAATGAGTAAGTGGCTTTGCTCTCAAAATGAAAAGTACTTACCTTGAACCTAGATTCCAACTACACACCACATACTTCTATTCCTTGGATTTTCCCTAGGTTGCTGGAGTCTGGAAAAATTAAAAGCAGATAAAGCTCAAGTAGGAAGTACAGGGGCCAAAAAGGTTGTAAATGAGTTCCTTCTACCTGTAGTTCCCCCTTCTGCCCTCTGCCCCACTTTTAATTACACTTTTTGAAAATTCTGTCTGCGGTCTAGGCCCACCTCCACCACCCTTGGGCTGATTCAAGCTTGACATAGGGCCTGGAGGTGAGCCAGTCTTTCCAAGTGGCTACACATAGGGCAGGCCTGTATTTTAATGGGTAAGAGTCCCAGTTTAGAGGCAGTGGGTTGTAGAGAGGAGCCTTGCTTACATATTTCCAATTTGTCTGCTGCTGAGAATCTCTGGAGGTTTCAGCTTAGCTAATCTTCTCCTTCCAGTTATTAAATTTTGCTTGACATCATTCAGGTCAACATCCCATCCTCAGGGAAGCCTTTCCTGGCCACTAGAGGAGCCTAGACCCTGGTCCCCACTCTGTGTGCTCCCATTGCACTGGGAATGCCCAGCACCACACGTGGTCGGTACTTCCTGTCTGCTTCCACCATAGAGTAGTAACCTCATGAGGACAGTTGTTTGACACTGTCTCCAGTACCAAGCACAGTGCCTGCCACACAGGAGGCCCTCCATACTTGTGTGTTGAGTGCATGAATGAATTGATGCTTCTGTTGACTGACCCCCTCCTCATCGTTATTCTGTTCTGCTCCTCAGGTAACAATTCTGAGTGTAAATTTGCTCTATACCAAAGAGACTTGCTTATCCAGTGGTTCTCAACCCTGGCTCCACATTGAACAGTACTGGTGGCTTTCGAAAGAATGATGCCAGGGTCCTACCTACCAAGGTTCTGGTTTCATTGGTCTGGGTCACAGCTCGGGTGTCAGGATTTTAAAAGCTTCCCAGAGGATTCTTATGTACAGCCAGCTTGAGGACCACCGCTTCAGTTTCCAGAACTCAGCCCTTGCTTTGCGCCTTTATGGGCTTGAAGCAGCCATGGTGAGAGAGAGCAGGGATATAATTCACAGATATTGTATGGTTCCTGACAGTTTAAGAGGTACTTTCACATCTGTTATCACGGCTGATAATAACAAGCTCAGGGTTCTACTTTCTGGTTTAAATATTCCCTTTATGTTGATGATTCTTAAAAATCTACATCCTGTCCTGGCTCCTAGCTGTGCCTACCAATATCTCCCCTCCTAGACTAAACCGCGTCATTGCTTCCTGACACTCAGTAGCTCAGTGGTGAGCTTGTTAGCATCTCTCCCACAGGAGTCCTTCTGCACCATGTAGCCCATTACAGAACCGTGATGGTACTGTGACATCCTGCCGGGGCTGTGGCCCCCAGCCTCCCAGCCAGGGGCCCAGAGCTCTTCATTCTTCCCTTGGCCCCTCCTCTCCCTGGCTGCTGCCCCAGTATAATTACCACAGCTACCTACCTGGGCATGGACTGGCTTCTGTCCCTCCCTTCCGGATCTCCCCTAACACCTACAGTCCAGTCCATTCCCCTCGACACAGCTTTTAAGACTTCCTGGGGCACCTGGGTAGTTCAGGCAGTTAAGCATCTGACTCTTGATCTCTGCTCAGGTCACTATCTCATGGTTCATGGGTTTAAGCCCCACGTCGGGCTCTGTGCTGGTGGCACAGAGCCTGCTTAGGATTCTCTCTCCCTCTCTCTGCTCCTCCCCTGCTCTCTCACTCTCTCTCTCAATAAATAAAAAGACATTAAAAAAAAAAAAAAAAAAAGACTTCATGATCTGTTCCCAAGCTGGGCGCTTCTAGGAAATGCTTCTCGACTTCTCCACGTGAGCCACGCAGCCTAACTTGCAGTTGGGGAGCCTTTGGGGGCGCTCCCTTGCCTTTAGGCATCTGCTGTTACAGCATCCTCTTGCCAGGCTCTTCCTTACAATTCTCTACTTCTCAAAATGCCTCCAAAATGCTTCACGTCCACGTCTCCAGTGTTGCCTTTGCTGAGGTCCTCCTCGAGTCATTTTGTTCAAATTGTTATTCCCTCCAGCACGTGAAGGGTCCCTATTGATGAGTTCAAGGATTCTCTCTCAGCATTCCTAGGGATTGGGACTTAGAAACATCACTGTTTCTCCTAGTGTCTCGTATGGAGAAGACACTTAAATGTTGAGAATAGGAAGGATGGGTGTTAACCCTCGATTCAGAGAATCAACTAAAGTATGAGCAACTGGCTGAAGGGCATTCTAAGGCATTTGGCCCAAGTTTGAAATATAGGTCTTGGAGAAGCAGAGCGGAAACAGGCTGTCGGAAACACTGGGGCCGGGGCAACTTTGGCCCCCATCACAATAACCTGCAAATTGTTGATCATCACTGTGGCCTTTTGCACAGAGAGAGGGTCTCTGGGCGCTCTGGGCCTCCCCAGAAGGTTCTTTGAACTGATGTAGGCCTCCACAAAGCAGGTGCTGATGGCCTGGGCATGCAAGCGCTTACAGCTGTGGGGGACAGTGTTGTGTATAGGGTGAGGGGGTCCTTGTGGGCTTACGTCACTAGTGGGCAGGCAGCGGCGGGGGGAGGGGGGGCGGGTAGAGAGTCTGGATTTCTTTTGAAATAAAGATGACTAACGTTGAGTAAGTGCTGACAGTGTGCCAGGTACTGGCCAGACCCGGGAGAAGCCCACACGGGGACTCACAGCCCTATTGTTCTGCACCCGCCGTGAGCCAGGCCTTCTGTGTGGTCGCAGTTAGACATGGAGCAGACGAGCCCCAGAATTACCAGGTTTGGGAAAGAACGGAGGATAGGGTTAGGATTATATACCTTGAGTGAAGGATTTCCTTCCATCCAGCCCCCACAACTTGTATGTTTCTCTCTGGTGCACTTGATGGTGGATGTTTTTGTCGTCAGTGGTTTCCCTTGCGCCCTCTTTAACCCAGCTGTGCCTGCTCCACTGTGAGCTCCTGGAGAGCAGCGTTCTCAGCGGTCATGGAGAAGCCCTGTCCCAAGTGTCCAGTGCCTTTGTGGGTCTTACTGCAGTGGTATTACTGCAGTAATCATCAGAGTGGATGATTGTCTCTCCGAACTACCCTCTTTGCGGTGGGAAGGGTGGTGCGTGAGGAATGGGGGCTTCAGGGCTTTGGAACAGACTGCAGAGCAATGTTCTGCACCTCAGCCTTGGAGAGGCCAGTGCAACGGGCTTAGCTGTGCTGCTGTGCTATACAGATGGGTCTGATATCATGGCTGGTGGGACTGATTCTGGATCCCGAATGTCTCCAGGGACTCGTTCTAATTTACAGTCAGGCTTGTGTTTCTTTTCCTCTAAATGTTAGCCTTAAAAACATCTTAGGGAATTTGACTTCAGTCAAAACTATCGTTTGATTGCGGGGGGAGGTGAGCGGGTGCTGACTCTGGCTCAGGGTGAACATTACTAGTGGTCATAGCTGGGAATAATTGCTGGGTCTAGTTTTGCATACGACCTAGTACACATTTTCCTTTCCTTCCCGTGCCCTCCCCGCTACTCCCTTCTTATTTTTCTCCCTTCCCATTCTTCCCTGACTATATAGGCATCATGCACATTGCTTAACCCTGCTGGTAGCAGGCAGATTCCTGACCCTCCTGGGGGACAGTGTACATGGATCCCTCATCCTGGTGGCTTTCCTCTGCAGCTGAGCCCACTGATGTATGGAGCAGTGACCTACCTCCTAACCCCTGACCCTGGCCCGTCTTCATTAATTAGAGTACATTGATTTATTTGTAAGCACCGGGTCTTTGCCAGAAAAGTTCTGTCCCGTTGCCCTAGGTAGCACAACTGAGGGGCTGGTCTGGCACTGGAGGCTTTCTAGCAGCTGAGGAATTCCAATAATCTCCACCTGTTCTTATCATTTACAGGGTGGTGGGAAGATATGAGCCTATTATCTAACATTTATAATGTGTTCTCTGATGCCCTTATACCAAAACCTTGACTACTCCCTCCATAGTGTTTTTTTGTCGCTCACACTTTTCCATCAGCTTCAGTCATCTGAAATAAGAAAATGGCTCCTGTGCCCCTAGAGTTCCTGAAACATGCTTGCCCTTTTCCATTGGCGGATGTGCTGCCAACCCAGGAGCATTCCTCTGTAGGATCAAAAGAGGGGCATGAGTAAACTTCCCATTTGTATTACATTTCACTAGTGATGCCATTCACCGTTTGTCTTCTAATGCTCCATGAACGTTTTCTTTTGTTTAACGGTACATTTCCATTTCCTTTTGTGAGTAGGAGGTCTGTGCTTGCGAGTATCTGAGACTCATGCCTTCTTTCTTTGCTTTCCCGCCCCAACCCCGTAGAGGAGTTGAGAATCATGGCTGCCGGAAAGTTTGTGAGCCTTCCCAGAAACATGCCGGTGAATCACCAGTTCCCCCTGGCCTCATCCATGGACCTTCTGAGCAGCAAGTCCCCTCCCGCTGAGCGCCACACAGATGCCTATCAAGACGTGTCTATACACGGCACCCTTCCACGGAAGAAAAAGGGGCCTCCTCCCATCAGGTCCTGTGATAACTTCAGTCACGTGGGAACCCTGCCCCATTCCAAGTCCCCACGGCAGAACTCCCCGGTGACCCCGGCCGTCATCCAAGAGCACCCCCTACAGGACCGGAAAGGCGAAACCTTCACCTTCAGGTAACTTGTTTAATTCCACAAGGGCAAATGATTTGTCTTGAAGGGAATTTTAGGAACAATCTGGGGTGCCTGGGTGCCTCAGTCAGTTAACGGTCCAACTCTTGACTCGCTGAGGTCATGATTTCACGATTTGTGAGTTTGAGCCCCACACTGGGCTTCGTGGCAACAGCATGGAGCCTGCTTGGGATTCTCTCTCTCTCCTTCTCTCTCTCTTTCTCTCTCTCTCTGCTCCTCCCCCCCACCCAAATAAATAAGTAAATAAACTAAAAAGAAAAAAAAAGCCTTTCCCTTAGGAAATAGGTCAGCTGTACAGAGTAGAGGAAAGAGTTTAATTCCCAAGAGCCTACCACCCAGCTTCAACAGCTGCCAGCTCATGGCCAGTCCAGTTCTGTCTGTGGCCCTGCCCACATTCCTTCTTCTTCTCTTATTTTGAAGTAAATTTCAGCCCTTATTTTATTGTAAATATTTTGGTATATGTCTTTCAAAGATAAGTACTCTTATTTTTAAAAAATGGCATAATATAAAAAACTATAACACCTAAAAAAAAGAAAAGTAACCATTTCTTGGTGTCCAGTATTTAAGAGTATTTCTAAAGCCAGCTTCCTGTATATCACAAAGTCCCTCAAAAGGAAACACAGGTATCTTTTTTTTTTTTTATTGTAACATCTGCGTCTGAACTATGTCCACCCAATTCTGTTGTGATGCCAAGATGTCTATGAATTAGGACCTGCATCTCCAACATGCTGACATAAAATTTGGTGTGGATACGTCATCAGGTCAGCTTCAGGACACTTGAGAACAAGGATTGATTTCTCCTATCCACTAGAGATCTGGGTAAATGAGCTTTATGGTTGTAAAATCTTTTTGTTGGGGTTTGTGTTGGACCTGGCTGTGATTGGTTTCTGCTTGTTAGAGCTGGTTTAGAAACTGCCCTCCTTTCCTTAATGGGGAAGATCACTACCCTGCGATATTGGTCGGCAGAGAAGGGGCTGGTTCACGCTGTTGTATTTCCTCGTGTCTCTCTCTCTCTTTTTTTTTTTAATGTTTTATTTATTTCTAGGAGAGAGAGAGAGAGAGAGCGTGAGCAGGGGAGGGTCAGAGAGAGAGAGTCACAGACTGAAACAGGCTCCAGGCTCTGAGCTGGCAGTCAGCACAGAGCCCGACGCGGGGCTCGAACCCACGAACTGCGAGATCATGACCTAAGCGAAAGTCGGATGCTTAACCGACTAAGCCACCCAGGCGCCCCTCCTCGTGTCTCTTTTTGTCCAACCCTGTAGCACAGAAGGCCACATTGACCCTAGGTCGTTTCTTTGTTCAATACTATATTGAGCGCCTATGCTGGTTCGAGTACATTGATTCTGTAAGCACCAGTGCCTTCCCAGGAAAATCCTGTCCTGTCCCTCGTAGTATCTTAACTGGAGGGCTGGTCCGACCTTGAAGACATTCTGGCAGCCAAATCATTCCAGAAATCTGCTCTTGCCCTTTTACGGGGTGAGGAAATAGGTGAACAGGACAGCAATGGGGCACTGAGATGGCATCTTCCCAGAGCTAATATTTAGTGTGAAGGACCCAGGTAATAAATAAGTTAATTGCAGATTGTGTTAAGTGCTATGGAGGAAATAGTGATATGCTGAAGGTTTATTAGGCTTGTATCTTTTTTATAATACAAATTACATATTTGTATTATAGTTCTCTGAGGAGATGATAGTTAAGCTAAGGCCTGCATAATGCGTGCGAGAAGGCAGGCCTGGGAAGAGCCAGAGGAAGATTGTTCCAGGCATTGGGAGAGCAGTGCAAAGAACTGGGGGAAGGAGCAAGTCTGGCCTGTTGGAAAAACCCAAAACGAAGCCGCTGTGGCCTGTGGCTGGAGTGTAGCAAGCTCAGAGGAAGACTGTACAGATTTTGGGGGAGAGCTAGGCAGGCAGGAGTTCAGAATTAGTTTTAGTTGCATACTTGCAGTTGTATAAGAAGAAAAGAAATGGAGGCCCAGGTATTCTCTGTAGAAAGCATTGGAGTGCTCTGAAATGTTTCTGACATCAGCTCAGAAGGTTCCCCAGGGTGTCATGGGGCTTAGGAAGCCCTGGACCTGTGATGCAAAATGTAGGTGGGTGACCTCCTAGCTCAGAGGGCCTACAGACAGCCTGCTGACGGCACAGGTTAGTGGGGAGGTGCACACCTGTGTACAGTGTCGTTCGTACTGCATCACTGGCATTTAACAGGTGGGGATGCAGAAACGGAGCAACAGATTGCTCCCTCGTGCGGGTTAGGAGGCAGCAAGAAAACGAGCTCCCAGCCAGTCAGAAATAAACACTGATACCAGGCTGCACAAGGTGGAGTCAGAGCTAGCTAGCTATTCCTGAACTTACTGTAGCCGCTTTTTATTTATTAAGTTAAATTCTGTAGTGAGATACATATCTACTGTGTACCATAAGGAGACAGTTCACCAGCTCATTCCTTGAAGGTCTAAGGTCCTGGCTGGGTGCCAGCTCTTCCAAGGGGGAATCTCTGGGCAGCTGGTGGTGGTGATGGAGTCACCCTTTCTATCTTGAGGGAGTTCTTGATAAACACCGAAGGCCCAAGCTCCTGCCAGGAGTTCAAAGCTTTTTGATTTGAAAATGACTTGGACAGAGGTCAGATGTCTGTAAAAGATCTTATCAGGCAGTGGACACAAGTCCTGAGTTTGAACTCTGGGCTATAGAAGACTTAATGAGGTTTGTTTATCATTCAGAACTCCATTCATCCAAATTCACGCCTTTTCCTCTTAACTTAAAATGTCTTCTTGTTAAAGGTGAACACACGAAGTAAAACCCATTACCTACAGAATTCTGCTGAGTGAGAAGGTCCTGTCAAAGGATCATAAGTCTTATTCTCCTGCTCTTCAGTCTTACTAATAGATTTTGTTTACTTATTTTTATTTAATTAATTAACTTTATTTAATTTACTTTTTTGAGTAAACTCTACCCCCAACATGGGGCTCAAACTTACAACTGAAAGATCAACAGTAGCATGCTTTACCAACTGAGCCAGTGGGCACACTTTTTTTTTTTATAGTTTATTGTCATGTTGGTTTCCATACAATGCCCAGTGCTCATCCCCACAAGTGCCCTCCTCCATGCCCATCTCCCCCCTTTCCCTCTCCCCCATACCCATCAGTCCTTAGTTTGTTCTCAACATTCAAGAGTCTCTCATGGTTTGCCTCCCTCCCTCTCCCTCCATTTCCCTCCTTCTCCCCCACGATCCTCCGTTAAGTTCCTCCTAATCCTCCTATACATGCAAACATATGGTAGCTGTCCTTCTCTGCCTGACTTATTTCACTCAGCATAACACCCTCAAGATCCATCCATGTTGCTACACATGGCCAGATTTCATTCTTTCTCATCGCCATGTAGTATTTCATCGCACAGATAAACCACATCTTCTTGATCCATTCATCAGTTGATGGACACTTAGGCTCTTTCCATGATTTGGCTATTGTTGAGAGTGCTGCTGTGAACATTGGGGTACATGTGCCCCTATGCCTCAGCACTCCTGTATTCCTTGGGTAAATTCCTGGCAGTGCTATTGCTGGGTCATAGGGGAGTTCTAGTGTTAGTTTCCTGAGGAACCTCCACACTGTTTTCCAGAGGGGCTGTACCAGTTTACATTCCCACCAACAGTGTAGGAGGGTGGGCACACTTTTTAAAAAATATTTATTTTTGAGAGAGAGACAGAGACAGAATGCAGGCAGAGGAGGGGCAGAGAGAGGAGGAGACACAAAATCTGGAGCAGGATCCAGGCTCTGAGCTGTCAGCACAGAGCCCAACATGTAGCTCAAACACATGAACTGTGAGATCATGATCTGAGCTGAAGTTGGACGCTTAACCGACTGAGCACCCAGGTGCCACTCACTTAACACACTTTAAAAACTGTCTTTAGGTGTTCCCAATTTTGAGGAGTTCAAAGTACCTTGTATTATTTTCATCCTTTTAAATATTCCTTATAAGATTATTAGCTGTCTCGGTTCCTTCTTGGAGCAAGCCACAAGATCCACACCATTTGTGCATGTGAAAAGCTAGGAACACACAGTGTGAATGAGAACCTGGAGGGCTCCAGAGAGGGGGGTCTCCTGAGGTGCCATGAGGGAGAAACAGCATTTCTGTTCCTAATTGCTCTTACAGCCCAGGATCTATGAAAACCCAGCACTCTCCCTCCCTCACCACTGGAAGCTGGGCGCTATGGGTGTTTTAAAGTTAAGAGTTTTGGATCTCTGACTCCAGGGAGTGAGGCTAGTTAGATCTACTTTTAACAAGATTTTGATTTTGTGGGTTGGGGCGGGAGAGGTAAACTTTTTTGGCCTTGTTACTTTTCATAGTGAATTCAAAGGTTAATTTCAGCTGACAGTGACTTGCCCGGATGTCAAGTCTGAAAACCTTCCATTTTGTCCTATTCGGTGTTGACATGATGCTAATGGGACCGGAAGAGGAAGCCCGGACCCCCTGGTCATGTATCCTCCACCTACACACAGAGGGAAACCCGCCAGACCACACCTTTTTGTCTTGTAAAATATTCTGATAAATTGCAAGTTTGCTGGTTTCCTAACAAATATGTTTAGCTTATTTATCGTGAAAAAGTCATGTGTATTTCAATCGCATATTAACTGAATATTCACCTTGTAGAATACCGTAGGCAAAGCAGAGGAAGTCTCCCCTTTCACCTAAAATTGTGTAGTATGAAGCTTTCTTTTTTTTTTTCTTAAATTTTTTTTAAGTGTTTTATTTACTTCTGAGAGAGAGCGAGACAGACAGACAGACAGAGTGAGCAGGGGAGGGGAAGAGAGAGAGGGAAACACAGAATCGGAAGCAGGCTCCAGGCTCTGAGCTGTGAGCACAGAGCCCGACGCGGGGCTCGAACCCACAAACCGTGAGATCATGAGCTGAGCCGAAGTTGGACGCTTAACCAACTGAATCACCCAGGTGCCCCTGAAGCTTTCTTATAAACATGAGGCGCACCTGGGCGGCTCAGTCAGTTAAGTGGCTGACTTCGGCTCAGGTCATGATTTTGCATTTCATAAGTTAGAGCCCCACATCAAGCTCTGTGCTGACAGCTCTGAGCCTGGAGCCTCCTTTAGATTCTGTGTTTCTCTCTCTGCCCCACCTCTCCTCATGCTCTGCCTCTCAAAAATAAATTAAAAAAAAATTAAACATGAGTCTTATGCACATGAATTAATATTTCTTACATTTTATAGGTTTAAAATATCTTCAAGACTATGTTCATAAATAATCATGTAGGAACATGGTCACCCTGTGTAAGAGCCCTGGTAGATTTTATCCTGAGCAACAGCATTGTTGTTTAGTATCATTCACAGTCAAGAAAGTGGTTCGGGGATGTTGAGGCTCCTAAGGTCAGATGCTAGTGGGTGAATGAATTTCTGGGATTAGAACCCAGAAAGTACTGTAGGGTCTTCCCAGTCACTGTGCTCCACAGCCTCCCAAGAAGGTTGGCACTGGCTGTGGGTGTCTTCTGAGCTGTCCTTTTGCATGGGAAGCTTCAGTCCCCAGAGTCTGGGGTCAGCACCTTGGACACTCACCCAGGGAAATGGAGTTTTGGCCACTGCGAGCCAAGCAGAAGGCAGGCCTAGAAGGGAGAGCAGGTCTCCCCTCATTTGGAGACTGTATCTCTTGGCTTTGTTGTTGTCTTGGCTGCCCTTGGATGTACTTGTGGTTTTGAAAGGTGGCCAAAACGAGAAGCCAGGGCGCTCTTAAACCTGCTGCTTGATGTCACAGAAGAAGCCTTTGTTCTGCAGGCAGAGCAAGGCTTCCCTGAGAGGTCTGCAGACAGGATTTCCTCTTGACACTAGAGTTTGACTGATGTCCCTTTGATTCACTTACCTTCAAGGATGAATTTTTTTTTTTTTTTTTTAATCTGGGACCTTCCTTGGGCTCAGAGGGAACTGGTTCCTGTTGTTGAACTGTGTGTGTTGTTGGAATAGCTGAAGGATCCACTCTGGGAGACCGTTCCTGGTCCGCTTCCTGCCTGTGGGTACGTGGAGGCATGCATTCCTGGGAACAGCTGCCGAGTGCCTAATTCCTTCTGCCCCTTGTGCTGTGGGAGCATGTGGCGGGACAATGTGATGTTTCATTAGTTTGCATGAGTGGAGCTGACTGACTAGTCACAAGTGTTTTAACTGACGGGGGCCAGAAAGTCTGCAGAATTATCCCAAATTAAAATCCAGTATGCTTTCCCAGGCAGTAAGTAACCTACCATGTTGCGGCGTCTGCTCTTTAAAGTGGAAACAAAGTGTGAGGCATAGGATCTGTGCAGACTCTTCTCAAAACACTGATTTAAATATCTAATTGTGGGCTGTGTCGATGCCCTCACCTGGAACATTATTTCCTTTGTTCCTCTTGAGAACCACCAAGTTCTAGAACTACTGCTCTCTCCTTAACAAAACAAGATGTTTCCCCAGAAATGCAAATAAACCAGCCTTTACTCTCAGTTGATCAGGACCTATAATGTAAAGGTCCACATGAAAATGTGTGCATTTTATTTATAAATGGGCAGGTCTCCTTTTCTGCAAATTGAAAGCTTTTCATGCACAGAGACATTGGGTTTAGAGCTGAAAAAGTCTATCTACTAGATTAATAGATCCTATTTAATAGAAGGTACGTTTGTTGAGTAAGCAGAGTGACAGTCGCTTAATAGCCCAGAATGTCTCCAGGAAAGTTATAGTCCCTCTGTTGAATTTTTCCTTTTAAATTTTCAAGCTGAGTCTCACATTTTGAAATGCTCCTTGGTGTTTAGATGCAGCTGTTGTGGATGGGGTAGTGATTCCGAGGACCGGTGCGTGTCCGGCCTCGGCGGTCCCTGATGTGCTGAGCCAGGAGCAGCTGGCAGAGGTGAGCTCAGTCCCTGCTGGGCATGTTGGGTGTGCGTGTGTGCGCACGCATGCACACACACTCACCACCCCCAGCCCCGTAGTCCCCAGGGTTGAGGGAGCCCAGGCACCGGGAAATGCCTGCGGGTCCACCAGCTGCCAACAGTGGTCCTCAATCCTTTACTGACGGGGATGATTTGAACCTAAAGGCTGGATCTGTGCATTCTCAGCTGTTCTTCTGGGGAAAAATGAAGGATCTTTTTTTTTTTTTTTAAACTTAGTGCAAGTCACAGCCAAGGAAATGATCAGAGTATTACACAAAGCAGTCTTTGTTGAGTGATGCTGCTCAGCGTCTTCTCTGCCCCCGCGACCCACAAACCATGGTTGCCGAGGCTTCTTGCATGCTGTTCGGGAAAGGTCAGGTTTTTAGTCTCCTGAGAGTCAGAAACTGTGAGAGTTTTTCACACCTTTCGGTATATGTAGCAGCCTATTGTAAACAGGAGGTGCCATGCAGATACAAATGATTCGTGTTCTTATCACATGTGGATTTGGCCTTTGCAGCCTGGCCAGAGGATACAGGCTGGAGAGGTCGTCGTTGCTATTGTTGATAGGAATGCGACCCCTTCATGAGACTTGTGCTAGAGCCCCAGGACCCTTAATCTGGCAGTCCCCCCCACCACTCACAGCTCTGTGATGTTGCCAGCATGTAGTCCGTTCCCAGGAGGCTAGCTGGAGGGTGGGATGCAGAATTTCAAGCTCTCTCTGCTCTTTCTTCTTAGCGGTGCCAGAGACAAGCACGTGGTCATCTTGTTTTAAGGATTGTGCCTTAATTTAAAACTTACAGAAGGCTGAGAAACCTGCTGTAACAGACCAGCTTTTGTGCAGCCTGGACTGTCTGTGATTCCAGATGCACCTGCAGACAGAGTAACCAAAGCTAAAATAACTCCTGCCTTGGAGAGGAGGAGAAAATATCAGGTTCTTAACCCAAAGGTCTCTGTTCAGATCCTTGTTTTTCCACTTAGTAGGTGTGTGAACTGGGGCAAGTTCTGAACTATAAAACGGGGGTGAAAATACCTCCCTCTGAGGAGGGCTGTGAAGGTTCACTGGTCACTAAATATGAAGGCTGCACCGAATGGCAGAGCTCTGACTTCCGCACTTGAGCCTGGCACCGCCTTCCTGGGAGTTTGAGTGGAGGAGGTCACGTCCTTGCTGTCAGCTCCCACCTGATCACGAGCGCTTTATTCTTCTTCTCCTGCCCCAACTCTGCTGTGTGACATCTGACCTCGAAGGCCACTAATGCCTTTCCTGGGATGTTGACATAGTCATGGATATCAAAGAATGCGGCTAGAGACCTTGACACTGATTCCAGCAACCAGACCCAGTAGCTTTGTGACCTTGTGTAAGTTACTTTACCTTTCTGATTCTCTGTGTCCTCCAAGGGTAGCTATGAGGTCAAATAGAATCCCACGTGGGGGTGCCTAGCACAGAACCTGGCATGGAGAAGGGGCTCACATGTATGTTTCTGTCCATCTGTCCTTCCTCCTGGAGGCCCCTAATCCTTGTATGTAACCTGAGATCACGCTGAATGCCTGTGGCTTCTATGAGAGAAAGTTTCCCACACGTTGCCAGAGTCTGGCTGGAATCCCCTCTCTGGGTCTGCCCGGAGCCACCCTATAGCAGTGTGTCTTGGCCACCATTCATGCTTAAAGGTATGACAGCCTCATGCTGCATTAAAAAATGAGCACGCCGTTGTATTAAGACACAAAACAGAGCCTGTCTTCAGTGCATTGGCCCAGCCCTTTCCTGCTTGTCCTTGTGCTTAATATTGGTGTCGCAGGTATTTATTCTTCAGTAAATATTTAATGAGCTTATTTTGTGCGAGGCACAAATAAGGTACCAAGTACCCACAGGGGATGAAATAGATGTGGGCCCTGTCCTTACACCATGCCCAGTTTAGAGGGCATGCAGACAAAATGCATCAATAAATACATAACCACAAAATGAAGAGATGCAAAGAAGGGAACATCAGAGAGCCCAGAGTTCCTTGGATTAGGTGGAGGGAAGGCCTCTCTGTGGGAGGGAGCATTTGAAGATTTAATATAAAAAGAGAATGTAAAATACTTGATTAATATTTATTATGTTACTATGTGTTAAAATGTATTATGTTAAGTAAGATATTGAAATTTCACCTATTTTCAGTTGTCTACTAGAAAATTTTAATTTACATAGGTTTTCATATGAATGGATAAAGAAGATGTGGTATATGTGTATGTGTGTATATGTGTATACATACATATATATATATATATCTGTGTGTGTCTCTCTGTATATATACACGCCATCAAAAAGAATGGCATCTTGCCATTTGGAACAACATGAGTGGAGCTAGAGAGTATTTTGCTAAGTGAAATAGGTCAGTCAGAGAAAGACAAATATGATATGATTTCACTTATATGTGGAATCTAAGAAATAAATGAGCAAAGGAGAAAAAAGAGAGAAACCAAGAAGCAGACTCTTAACTACAGAGAGCACACTGATGGTACCTGAGGGGAGGTGGTGGTGGGGGAGCGGTGAAATAGGTGGAGAGGATTACTTGTGATGAGCACCAGGTGTGGAAGGGAGGGAGGGAGGGAGGAAGGAAGAAATGAAGGAATTAATTACATATGGTTTTCACATTATATTTTTATTGGATGTTACTGGTCTAGACCTTGGTGTAAGGAGTTTAGGTTTCCTTCTGTGGCCAAAGGGAAGCCTTTAAAGGTTTTTTTTTTTTTTAATGCTTATTTATTTTGGGGGACAGAGAGAGATTGTGAATGGGGAAGGGGCAGAGAGAGGGAGACACAGAATCTGAAATAAGCTCTGGGCTCTGAGCTGTCATCCCCAATGTGGGGCTCGAACTCAGGAACTGTGAGATCATAACCTGAGCCAAAGTCAGATGCTCAACCGACTGAGCCACCCAGGCGCTCCTTTAACAGGTTTTAAGTAAGGGAATAATGTGATCTGATCCAGTTTTTAGAAGATCACTTGGTCTCTGTGGAGAAGGGGACAGGAAGTGGCTGGGAAAGTACTGGCAGCAGGTGGAGGTCTATGCTGGGATAGTGGTGGAGGAGGTGAGGGGGGTGGATTCAAGATCTATTTGGTGGGTAGCCTCTACAGGACTTCCTGAGAGTTGGATGATGTCGAAGGAGGGAGGGGGTGGCCCGGCATGGCTCGAGCGGCTGGGTGTACGAGGTGGGACCATTACTGAGATGAGGAAGACTGGGAGGGAAACAGGGCTTCCTTTGTTGGCTGCTTTTTGTTTGGTGGATGGCAGAGAATTGAGACTTCTCTTTGGGGTGTGCTAAGTTCAAGGTGCATGCATGCCAGGTGGAGGTGTTAACCAGTCAGTATTGTGAGCCTGGAGCTCTGGAGAGTGATCGCTGCTCATAGTTACAAAGTCAGGAGAGTCTGTGTAGAAGTGAAATTAGAGCCTTGAAACTGGATGTCCTCCCCAAGGGAGAGAGCTGTGTAAAGCATAAAGGGAAGGGACCCTAGGACCCAGCCCTGAGGGTCCCTGGCACATCTGTTCCAAGGGGTCCGCATGGAGGCTGAGTTTGGTGGGCAACAGAGAAGCGAGGCTGGAGTGCATAGGAGTGCTGTTCAAAGGAAGGTTTTCTTTTTAAGATGAGAGACAAAATTCAATAGGAAAAGATCTAATCTTTTCATTACTTGAGTCTTTTTACAAAACGTTTTTAATTAAAGCCACCCTCCCTGTGGGCTTGTGTCAGCAGCATGGTGATCATTCTCCTGCACTTCCTTCCCCACTGGGTCCCCCGTGTTCTCTGATGACTCTGTGGACAGAGGAGGTAAATGCATGACTGTGGTTGACGTGGAGCTGTTTGCCTGAGGGGTGATGGCTGCTTTTCCATGGTTTGGCTGAGCAGCCACCTTGAGGATGGCTGCCTGGCCTGGAAGGCAGGTGGAGAGCGTGTGTTCTGTCTGTCTAGCTTGGTGGAGTCTTTCCTTCTAGAGGTCCTGGGGACATCATCTCAAAACCAAACCACTTTTATTCTGCCTTTGAATTAGTTGAGAAGAAGCCTTTACAGACTCAGCGTTTTAGAAGGAGATGAGGAGCGACTGGGGGTGGGGTGGATGGGACTGGAGGAGTGAGGAAGGGCGAATAGACATCAGCCAAACAAAGCATCTGCTTTTATCAAAAGTGCTGTGTTGGGGCTTAGACAGCCTGAAGTCTGATGAGTCACTGATGCCAGACCCTCTCTGCCTGCCAAGAGACATACCGGCCTTGATACAGTTTTTCTTATTCTTACTCTATTCAGTTTGATTGACTGCTGCCAAGTTAAGATGTGAACTATAGCTTGTAGCTTCATGCTGTCACTAGAATTCCTCTGAGCACAGGGTAACCGGTGACTGTGTCAAACTTTTACCAACTAGTACTGCTGTGTGTTTGCCTTGGATTCCTGTATAGACTCACCAGAGTAGAATATGTAGGATATTTAAATGCTGCTGTTTTAACATGATGAGGGACTCTGCCTGAGGAGGCGGTTTTGCTGCAATTCTTTTCATATATGTCACGCGTACATTAATCAGGCATTGCTGCATTTTCCAGTGAGATAGAAACTGACTCAGAGAAGCAGGAATTGGCTGCCGAAGTGAAAGAAGCAGGACTCGTAGAAGTACTCAGGCCAGAGAATCTCTGATAGCCAGGAAGGGAAATGTGTCCTCCTCTGCAGTCCCCCTGGGGCTTTAAGAAGAAAGATTCCCAAAGTTGAAGATCAAGATAAAGAGGATCCCATGGCCTAAGGCTCTGAAAGGGGAACACAGTTCAGGACAACCAGGAGTAGCGTGATGAACACAGTTCAAAGGAGGATGAGGTATGTGACCGTCCAGGTTGTTCTTGGTTTAAGGATGTGTATGCAGGACTGTCCCCAGCTGGACTGACTGGTTTACAGGATGCCCCTAATGTGGGGCAATGAGCCAGGGCCATTCTGATGAATTCATCCACAGGTACGCTGAACATCAACCTCGTACCTGGCCTTGTGCTGTGTGGTAGAGCTTTAAAGGCAGGCCAGGGGCCGAGTCTGTGCCAAGTGTTCAAAGCCCTAGGACAAAAGTGGGTTCCCCCCTTTGAACCATCTGACCTCCCCAGCATCTGTTAGGGCCGTCTTCAACTTCCCTCCATGGTATCGCCCTTCACATCACTCCCTAGTCCTCTTCTGCTTTTCTTGGCTTCTGACCTTAACGTATTTCCAGGTATCATGTTATTTTTTTCTCCTTGACTGGGTGACTAGGAGTTGTACTTTCTATGCACTTTCTAGATAACCCTTCCCTCAGGGCATGCCTGCTCTGGGCTGTCCTGGCCTTCGACTTAGATCTAAAAGAAAGGTTAGGCCATGTCACCTAATGCAACCAAGGACCACATCAAAAGGTGGCTCTGGGTTGTAAAGAAACAGTGCAGAGTGAGCTGAGGATTGTGGAAAATGCTAAGGGTAACAAAAAGGGCTTTCAGAAGTTGTGTTTGGAACAATGAAACTAAAGAGGGGGAGGTGAGAGAAACCAAACTGCTGAACTGTTGTTCGGCTTGCATTTTTTCTGTCAAGGAAATGACTTCCCTGATTGGAAAGGGTGGGATCCATGTAAAGGAAGAGAATTGCTGTCTGGAGTAGAAGAGAGCACGGCCAGGGACTCAGATGAGGTGAAGCCCCGAGGCCCAAGAAGCCCGAGGGGGGCTCGAGGCAGAGACCGCCAACACAGACCAACTTCTCAGGAGTGTAGGTGTAACGAGCTACAGCGATGAATATCTTAATTTTCAAGAAAGGAACCAGAGAGAGAAAAGTAACTTGTAAAATAAGACAGAACGGATCACAGGAAATACTCTAAAAGGATTGGACAGTGGTTTTTGCATACTTGCTGGGGAAGCAGCGACCGTTAGTGTATTGGCAGGGCTTTGCCAAAAGCAAGTTATACCAGATTAATGTGCTTCCTCTAGAGGAAGGTTGAGAAGGTGTGTAAGGAAATGCCAATCACTGGTGATACCCTTCAGGTGAGAGGCAGGCCAGACGGTCGTACATGAAGCATGCTGTCGGCTGTGTCCTGGTTGACGCACCTCTTGGCCCACTCCAGCCAGTTTTTAAAAACTGTTTAGACAAAAATACGGACATAAAGATCACGTTGGTGGGTGACACGAATCTTAGAAGAATATGTCAGCATGACAGCAATGAGATCCAAGAAAGATCTGGACGTGTTGAAAGAATAGACCATATCTAATTGCATAAGACTCTATGAGAGGCTTGGGGCACCTGACTGGCAAAGTTGGTTGAGCATCTGACTTCAGCTCAGGTCATGATCTCATAGTTCATGGGCTCGAGCCCTGCACTGGGCTCTCTGCTGTCAGCATGGAGCCTGCTTCGGATCCATGTCACCCTCTCCCTCTCTCTCTCCCTCTCTTTCTCCCTTTCCCTCTCCCTCTCCTTCTCCCTCTCCCTCTGCCCTTTTCCCACTCATGCTTTCTCTCTCTCTCTCTCAAAAAAGTGTGGTGTGTGCATATATATATATAAAACGAACACATTATATGTGAAAGGCAAAGACTTGCAGTAGAATTTAACAGAGTCAAAATAGGGGCTTTGGCTCAAAAGTCGCATATGAGGAATATTGCAGGATTTGGATAAGTGCAGCCTCAGAATGAGTCAGCAGTGTGCTATGGTTGTCAAAGAAGCTAATGTGATTTTAGGAGCATTAACTGAAGTTTAATATTCAGACGAAGGGAAGTAGTCACACTTGGCTGCCCAGAACACAAATCTGGTGAATTGCTTTTAGCTCTAGACAACCAGAAGCAGAAGATGAATTCCCCCAGTGCAGACCAGTGAGCTTCTGTCGAGGCCACTCCCCTACTCTAAAGCAGATCTTTCGGTTTAATCATTAAGGACTATCCCTAAGGTTTCATGTATTCATGAAAAGAAACTTGTCGTGTCATATGTTAACCCCGGGAGGAGAATATGAAATATCCACCACCTTTAATCCTGTCAACTCCTCGTGAAGCCTACTTTAACAAACAAGGTCAGTAAATATGTTGTGAGATGTGGGAGACTGAATCTTATTTATTTTGCAAGACAATGAAGCAAAATATATTGAGTGCACATTGAGAAGTGTTGCAGTTCTATTTTTAAAGCTGCATCCCTTTTTAAGTTTGCAAAGGCAACATACATGATCGGCCCCTGCCTAGAGTAAGAAAGAACCTCTTTATTGGGACTTTCATGGGATTCTCAGCATGAACCGGTCCATCTAATCACATCCTAGTTGATATTTTTTCCCAGACCTTCGTCTCTACTCATCAGGCCAGTCCTGTTTCAAGCATCCATTTATTTCTGCTCATTTTCCCACAGACCAGTGGAAATGGCCCTGTAGTAAACTCTCTTTCCATTTGGTGATTTCTCTAATGAAGTTGAAACATGACATTTCAAACCTACCCAGAGAGATTCATTTTCAGCAGGAGCAGCCAGGCTCTCAGTGTCCCCTTGAAAACCTGTGGTCTCAGTGGGGCTGGGAAGCCAGGCACTGCCCTCACAGCAGCAACGGCACCTTGCTGAGGAGATTCTGTCTGAGGCGCCGCAGTTCAGTCACACGCCTGTGGCTAAATTATCTCCTTACTGTGGAGGCCCATTTCTCCAAAAACATTTCTCTCCCGTTCCCTCTCTCCCTCCAGTGTTACTCTTCTCTTGGTGATCCGAGCGAGTTTGGCAAAGGGAAAGTTGGGAAGAGGCCTTTGCACAGTGGAGAAGGCACACACAAACTCACACTCCTTCATTCACTCAAACCAACATTTATGGAGCAACTATGCTCTGGGGATACAAAGATGAATAAAATAGGGGCGCCTGGGTGGCTCAGTTGGTTGAGCATCTGACTTCGGCTCACGCCATGATCTCACGGTTGTGGGTTCGAGCCCCGCATCAGGGTCTGTGCTGACAGCTCAGAGACTGAAGCCTGCTTCGGATTCTTTGTCTCCCTCTCTCTCTGCCCCTCTCCCATGCACATGCACGCTTGATTGCACACATGCTCTCTCTCTCAAAAATAAACATTAAAAAAAATAAATAACATATGGTCCCTTTTCTCATGAGCTCATAGATCAGTAAGGGAAATGGACAGGAGTACACATGTATTGAATTATAATTATTTGTCATAAAGTTTTATAATTAATAAAAAAGAATTGCTGGGGAGATGTTATTCTTGGAGTTGTGGGGGCAGTGGGAAGAGTGGTCGGGGAAGGTCGAAATGAATGGGAAGATAGTAGGGACTCCAGGCCTTTTGGTTCAGGGAACTCCAAACCGTTGGGAGTTATCAGAGCATCAGGAGCAAGGTGAGGAGATGAGGCTGGTGAGATGAGCAAGGCTTACCACCATGGGTATTATCTAATCAAATATAAAAGGAGAGTGCTAGACTGTCCCACAGAGTACTCTTACCTAAAAGATGATGATCTAGTAAGGAATATTGTCCAGTGGACACAAACTCTTAGTAGACTTAAAGCCTATTGCCGTCTTTTCCTTCCTACGATGCGCTGTCCCCGCTTCACCCCTACCGAGATTCTGAGATGTTGATGACTCTTCATGATGATGGCTTTAGATTCTAAGGCCATATCCATATACAAACAGGCTGCAGTCATCAAGCTGCTAATGGAGGGCAAACTTTGTCCCAGTTGTGGGGTTCACCTCTCCTGATTATGTGACAGGCCCTGGTCATGAATTGGTGAAAAATGGTAAACCAGTAGGCCCCAGGGCTTCAGGTTTGTTCCTCCTCAGGCCCCATCACTTCAGGTAAGCAGAGAGACTCAACCTACCCGGTCCCACTCATGTCTTCATCTTGCATTTCAGTTAACTGTTCTAGGAATGAATTCATTTGTGATGAATGAACACCCACTAAACAAGAATGCCAACCAAGACATGCAAGCCTTCTAGTCCCCTCCCTCAGTAAGTTGTAAATAGAGGGTTTTGCAGTGTTTCATATTCAGGAACTTTGCCCTACTTCTTTATAAGATCTGTATGGATTATCTGTGTTCTGATGTAGACAGTGAGCGTTTGTGAATCGGGACGGTTTTGTTGCCCTTTCTACTTCTTTTCTTCTTAAGTTTATTTTGGGACAGAGAGAGAGGGGGAGAGAGACTCCCAAGCAGGTTCCACACTATCTGTGCAGAGCCTGACACAGGGCTTGATCCCATGAACTGTGTGAGATCATGACCTGAGCTGAAATCAGGAGTTGGATGCTCAACCAACTGAACCACCCAAGCACCCCTCTTGAAGCTTTTATATCATTTTCAAGTAACAATTCCAAAGTTGGGCAGAGATTGCTACAGAGTATAACCGCCTAGCCCTGTGGCAAGGTATGGAACGGATTCCGTTCTGTAAATGGCTATAGAGGTATTCAGTTTTCTGTTTTTGAGTCTGTTTTAGTAATTTTCTAGGAATTTGTTCATTTTTCGCTAAGTTTTAAAATGTATTGGCATAAAGGTGTTCATAGTGTTCTCATACTGTGCTCCATTGTGTCAATGGCTATGCCCTCGTCATTCCTATATTATTTTGTGCCTTCTCTCTTTTCCCCAGGGATTACATCTGTCAGAGGCTTGTTTTATTAAGCTTTCCAAAGAACAAGGCTTTATTTGTTGCTTCCCTGTTGTGTCATCGTTTTATATTTAATTTCTCTCCCATTTTTTAAAATCTCTGTTCTATTTGTGTTTATTCTTTGAACTTAAGGTGGACACTTAATTTCAGCGTTTTTCCTCTAAAAATAAGCATGATAGTGCCATATTTCCTTCAAAATATCACTTTTATGGTATCCAAATGTGCTATATTCTACTTTCTGAAAATCTGTTTTGTGAATATAATCTAGTTAAGAGTTATCATGTTTAGTGATATACAATCTTTGGGCTTATAGCTGCTGCTTATTCTGTATGTCTATACTAGCTGTATATTTTTAAAAACCTATGGGTTTTTTAAATTGCCTTATTTTGGGTTGTCTTTTTAAAAATACTGTACTCTTCATGGGGCGTGTGGGTGGCTCAGCCAATTGAGCATCCGACTTTAGCTCAGGTCATGATCTCCAGGTTCATGGGTTTGAGCCTCGTATCGGGCTCTGTGCTGACAGCTTGGATCCTGGAGCCTGCTTCAGATTCTATGTCTTCCTCTCCCTCCCCCTCTCCTGCTCACACTCTGTCTCTCTCAAAAATAAATATTAAAAATATTTTTAAAAATCAAAAATAAATACTGTTCATTTAGTGGTTACTTTTAAAATGTAATTATTTAAAAAAAAATTAGTGTTTATTTTTGAGAGAAACAGACAGCATGAGCAGGGGAGGATCAGAGAGAGAGGGAGATAAAGAATCCAAAGACAGGCTCCCGGCTCTGAGCTAGCTGTCAGCACAGAGCCCCATGTGGGGCTCGAACCCAGGAACCATGAGATCATGACCTGAGCCGAAGTCAGACGCTTAACCGACTGAGCCACCCAGGTGCCCCTACATATAATTACTTTATAAAAGATAAAGTAAAATGGTACTTCTTAACAATACAGCACCTTAGAATACTAGCTCTGGCTGTGGCCTTCCACTTGGCTTACATTCCATTGTTGCCCTATATTTGAGTTTGTCTTGGTTTAAAAAATTGTAGTAAAATGCACATAATATAAAATTTATCATCTTAGCCATTTTTAAGTGTACAGTTAGTGAGCAATGAGTTCATGAATGATATTAAGTACATTCACATTGTTGTGCAACCAGTCTCCCCAACTCTTTCTATCTTGCAAAGCGGAAACTCTGTACCCTTGAAACAACTGCCCATCTCCTCCCCCAGGCCCCGGTAACCTCTCTTGTTCTTTCTGTCTCTGTGAATTTGACTACTCTAGGCACCTCGTATAAGTCAAATATACAGTATTTGTCCTTGTGTGACTGGCTCACTTCACTTAGCGTAAAGCCCTCAAGGCTTATCCCTGTTGGAGCAGATGTTGGAATCCCCTTCCTTGTTTAAGGCCCATGATATTCCACTGTATGTGTGTACAACATTTTGTCTGTCCACTCTTCCATCAACGGATGCTTGGGTTGCTTCCGCATTTTGTCTTCTGTGAATAATGCTGCTAAGAACATGTGTGCAAAAATATCTCTTTGACACCCTTCTTTCAGTTCTCCTGGGTATGTACTCAGAAGTGGAATTGCTGGATCACACAGTAGTTCTATTTTGAATTTTTAAAGGCACCTCCACACTGTTTTTCCTAGCAGCGGTACCATTGACATCCTACCAACTGTGCATGAGTGTTCCAACTTATCCACATCTTTGCCAGCACTTCCTTTTTTTTTTTTTTTAAACCTCCATAGATTGCACATTCATCTCATTCTATTCCATCAGTGCTGGTTTGGGGCTACCTACATGCTTACCAGTTACTTTGTGCAGCACTCATTCTTAGATCTTAGGCTGTTCTTTGGGCATCCTTTGCATTCTTCCTAAACAGTGTTCTCTGCTTTTATTTATCTAAAATTGTCTTCATTCACCCTTATTCTTGGTAGTTTCTCGAGGCAGGAAATTTTGAGCTCCTCCCTTTCCTTTCTGGCTGATGGAAACAGGCTGTCAGCCTCATCGTCATTGCTTGGAGGGCAAAACCTTCCTTTGCTCTCAGGCTGCTCTCACCGTCTTCTCTCTGTTCTTGAAGGTCTGTGCTTTCACTGCACTGCGTGTAGGTGAGACTTTATTTTTGTTTTACTGCTTAGGATGCACTGGGATGCCTGAATCTGAGAATGGGTATCTTTCATTTATTTTGAAGATTTCCCATCATTATTTATTTCCTTGACTATTGTTCTTAATCTCTCTCAGACTTTCTTCTTGTAGAGTTCAGGTTAAATGTAATTAGGCCTTCCCATTCTACCTTCAACGTCACTTTCATATTTTCCGTCACCTTTTCCCTGTGCTGTGTTTCATGTAGTTTCTTTGTTGATTTGTTTATGGTTTCTTTATATATTTGTCATATTTTCTGTAGCCATGTTTAATCTGCTATGTAGATTATATGAATATATTGTAATCCATTTTTTAATTTTTATAACTGCCTTTTAATTCCTAGAGTACTTTTTGAATCCATCTTTTAGTTTTTAAAAAATTTATCATACATTGATTCACCTACCTGGGTGGCTCAGTTGGTTAAGTGTTCGACTCTTGATTTCTGCCCAGGTCATGATCTCACGGTTTAGGAGTTCGAGCCCCATGTCAGGCTCTGTGCTGACAGTATGGAGCCTGCTTGGGATTCTCTCTCTCTCCCTCTTTCTCTGTTCTTTCCCCACTTGTGTTCTCTGTCTTTCTCTCTCTCTCAAAATAAATAAACTTAAATAAAATTCATCATACATCATTATAACCTATGTCTGTTTTTCTAATATCTGAAGTCTTTGAGGATCTCAGTCTGTTACTGTTTCTGCTGACTTCAGTGATTGGGGCTTGCTTCTTTGTGCAGATGGTTATTTCTGAAGGGAAATTTATGTTTAACCACATTGGTGGATATCCTGAGTGGCATTCTGTTGATAAAGTTTTCCCCCAGAAAGTATATATTGTTTCCTTACTAGTGGCACCCCCAACCCAAACACTTTAATTTCTCAGTTTTGGAATCTCTGTCCCAGCAGAGCAGTATAAATTTGAATCCCAGCTGACATGATGGCTGATCTGTGGCTATAAGCTCTTAGGGAAGGCTGTCATTTCTGCTGTTATTTTTTTCCCATCAGAATTCATGGTGGGTACAGGGAACTCTAGGTTCCCTTTGCTAGAGCGCATGCTACCTTCTTAATTCTTATTTATTTTTGCACATTCTCTTTGTAGAGGTGGTGTAGCCACATTCTGACGTCTCAGACATTGTACACAGCTCCGTGGTGAGCTGCTCACCTCCACGGACCTGGGATTCATCCTCCTTGCCCTGCTCCTTACCCTGCTGTTGTCCATGTTTTGTGTTCCTGACTTGTTCTCTGTTTCTCTATCTGTTTGCTCCATGTGTGTGCTTCTTGAGGGTTTATCTTTCTCGTGATATCAACAGTGCATTTGAAAATACGTTCATAATTTAATTCGTGATTTAGTTTTTAGAATATCTGGTCTACCAAAGTAAGCAAATGAAAGCCCTATAGTAGAAATTTCTGATTTCCTGAGGCCTTATTTGGACTATATACAAAGGTGGGGTTTTGTGGTTTATATTTTCATTGGTTCATTCTTGGCCTTGTTTATTTATTAATTGGCTGCTATGTGACAAGTACGATTCAAAGGGCATAGTATACATTGGTGAGCAAGGCACAGGTAGCCCTTATGCCCATGGAACTTACAGCTCCATGGAAAAGACATAACCAAGCAGTGGTTGCCCTCTGGGGTGGGGCTGATGGAGAAGACCAAAGAATTAGGTAAAACAGGTATTCGCGGATGGTATCTATACAGCCATCTTATTGTCCTCTGTTTCCTTCCTGATTTAACAATTTTTGTTGGTGTAAAGGGATCCCTTAAATTTTATATTTCATGATAGTTTATGGGAAAGATTTACATGTTCATAACTTAAAAGATGTGAAAGATCCTACTGAAAGTAACTTATTTGCCAATTGAAAAAGAAGGAAATTCACCTGAAACCTTCAGTAGCTGAATGCCAGCAACCATATGTGTACTGCTAACCATGGACAATGGGTGGTAATGGGGCTAATTCTTATTAATTCAGTTCCTAATAACTTAAAAGTTCTTAGAGTGCTTGAGGCAAAGGTGTTTGTTACATCATTCTTTTTTTCTTAATTCTTTTAATTTGTTATTATTTTAGAGAGAGCAGGGGAGAGAGGCAGACAGAGAAGGAAACTGAGAATCTCAAGCAGGCTCTATACTCAGCTCAGAGCCTGATGGGCTTGATCCTACTACCCTGGGATCATGACCTGAGCCTAAATCAAGGGTTGGATGCAGGTGCCACTCTACTTCATTCTTAATGAGTGTATTGAGATGTGGTAGGCACCATCTACTTAGTTCCCTTCTGAAAGAATTCAGTGAGTGCCCTTACCTCTCTTTTCCCTTTGACCCACTGAATCCAGTCATTTACCACCTATTGTCACTTAGAAAAGTCCCCTGGGCACCTGGTTGGTTCAGTCGGATTAAGCGTCTGACTTTAGCTCAGGTCATGATCTTACCTCGTGAGTTCAAGCCCCACGTCGGGTTCTGTGCTGACAGCTCAGAGCCTAGAGTGTGTTTCGGATTGTGTCTGCCTCTCTTTCAGCCCCTCCTCTCCTTGCACTCTGTCTCTGTCTCTCAAAAATAAATAAATGTTGGGGCGCCTGGGTGGCTTGGTCGGTTAAGCGTCCGACTTTCACTTGGATCATGATCTCGCGGTTCGTGGGTTCGAGCCTCGCGTCGGGCTCTGTGCTCACTGCCGGCTCAGAGCCTGGAGCCTATTTCAGAGTCTGTATCTCCCTCTCTCTCTGACCCTCCCCTGCTCACTCTGTCTCTCTCTCTCTCTCTCCTAGAAATAAATAAAAATATTTATTTTTATTAAAAAAAATTTTTTAAATAAATGTTAAAAAATTTGTTTTAAAAGAAAAGTCTCCTAAATCTGTACACTGCCACTGCTCCCTCTGTGCCTGTAGCCCAGGCCCTGCCCTCTCTCGCTCAGACTGCTCCCAGCATCTCCTTTGGTCTTTCTGACTCTGTCTTGCCCCCCATGAATCTGTTTTCTACACCAGTGCAGGGAGATTTTTTCCAAAACACAAATCTCTGGTTATTTTGCAGCTTAAGAATTTTCAATAAATCCCATTGCTTTCCTAAGTCTAGACGTGTTTACACGGGCTCCAAACCCCTTATGCTCTGGTGCTATTCCCTCTTCATCCTGATCTCTAACTGTCCCCCACTCCTGAGCCTCCCCCAGTCCTGTGCTGCTGTTACTTGTTCTTTTATTCATTAATTCAACAAATGGTTCGTGGGAAACTGCTGTGTACAGAGCACAGGGGATACCAAGGTGAGTAAAGCAGAGGAAGTCTCAGTCTTGCAGGATTATATTCCACAAGAAAGACCTGAGCAAATAAATATTTCATGTGATATCAGATAATATGGAGAAGAATAATGTCAGATAAGATGATAGAGGGTATCAGCGGGGCTCATTTAGATAGGTGTTTAAGGAAAGCTTCTCTGAGGAAATGTTATTTGAGCAGAGACCTGAGTGCTAGGAGGGAGTGAGCCTTTGAGAACCGGAGGGAGAATGTTCTAGGCAAAGGAACAGTAAATGCCAAGCCACAAAGACAGGGACCAGCTTGGCATGTTTGAGCACCAAGAGAAAAGTTACTATGGCCTGGATGGAATGAGTGGAATAGCCAGTGAGTGTATTAGTATGCTTTTGCTGAGTAACAAATTGCCACAAATTTGGTGCCTTAATGCCTGTGAATTGCCTCATAATTTCTGTAGGACAGAAGTCCCACAGAGCTCAGCCGGGTTCTTGGTTATGGGTCTCAAACCCAAGATGTCAGCAGCTATGTTCCCATCTGAGGCTCTGGGGAAGAATCTGCTTCTGCTGTAACCCAGGTTGTTGGCTGAACTCTGTTCCTTGTGATGGTAAGACTGAGATCTCTGCTTCCTGGCTGCCTTCTGGGGCCAGCTCCCATGTAGAGGCTGCCCAGAGTTCCGTGCCACGGGCCTTGTCCCAGGCCATGTGGTAACATCACACTGGTAACAGGGTCCTCCATGTCCAGGCCCCCTCGCCTTGCATGTCAGGTCCACTTGGATTGTTGCCAGAGCTTAACGTCAGCTGACTTGGGGCTTCTGTCTGCAAAATCCCTTCACAACAGTACTGAGGTTACTGTTCGGTTGACTCTCCAGGCGGTGGGGATCTTGTCGGGAGACATCTTTTGAATTCTGCACATCACAGTGAGGTTGGGGAGCTGGTGGGGGCTACACCAGCCAGGGCTTCAGAGGCCCTGGTAAGGGCTCGAGGGTTTTTCTTGTGATCAGATGGGAGTTATTAGAGGATTTTGATTTTGGTAAGGATCATGCTGGCTCCTGTGGAGACAGTGGAGCTGGGAACCAGCCAGGCGAGAGATGATGGTGGCCTGGACCAGAGCAGAATTACTCCCGAATGCTGTGGTTCCGCGGGTACATCACATTGTCCCAAGTCCCCATGTGTTTGCACATGCTTCTGCCGTTGCCTGGGCATTTCTCATCACCACCTGCCTCACAGCTTCTTCACCCAATGAGTCTCTACCCAGTCTTCAAACTTTAGCTCAAAGATTGCCTGAAAGGCCCCTCCATGGTGTTTCCTTCCCACTGGAACTTAACTTGCATTGTGCTGGGTCTGTTCATCTCTATTCCCCCACTTGCTTGCGGCCTCTCGGGAGCAGGGCCTTTGTCTTTGGTTCCTCCGTTTCCGTTGCCTGGCCTACAGCACGGCATATTGTAGATGCTTGATAATGTTGGTAGGATGAACGCAAGAACTACGGAGATACTGGGAATGAAGGGTCTCCTTATAGAGGAGAAACTATATACAAATAAATACACGATAGGATGTACTAGAATGCAAATACCATGCCGTGTGCACAAAGGAGGGGAGCCAGCTCTGCAAATTACTAGTGTGCATGGAATTCAAGGGGAGCCTTTATTCTACTCGTTTTGGAAAAGTTGGATCTAGTTTCTCGCATCCCTCCATCGCATGAAAGAATCCTCTGATTACAAAGGATTCTTCTTTATGTTACTTCCAAAAGGACATTTGTTTGGCAACACTGTTGGCTGTCAATTTATTCTGTAATATTTAAAGAAGTCAAAACATTCATTCATTTAAAACATTCTCTAATTTAAGACAGACGTAGGGTACTTCGTTCCTCATCTGTATTCCAAGCACTCAGAAAAGATCTATGTTAGTGAAATTTTGCTTATATATTCACAATGGAGAACCTCGTAACTCAGAATAGCAAACCTGTAGATCAAGTGTCCTCTTAAGAGGGAGGCAACTCTGAACCTGGTTACTGATGAGAAACAAACTGAAATAGTAAAGACCCCATTTCTGTGACTCCTGACCACACATCCCTCAATATGAACTTGGGAAAGCAGGCTGCTGGAGAGAATGATTTAACTGGTGTAAACACAGTGATGTTATTTAAAACTTAATAAACTTGAGAACAAAATAACAAAAGAGTCCAGTTTCATTCTGCTGCTTTCCTGCGGTCTGCGGGCCGTGCCCTGTGGCAGCACCCTGACAGACGGCCCGTGGGCGCCTGCCAGCCCTGCTGGTTGTAAAGAGACATGCACACAGCATCATGGGTTCACATGGGTGGGATTCATCATGTGCAAAAGCAAAAAAAAATAAAATTAAATTAAAAAAACAAACCTTTTTATTTATATTGCCAAGTTCCTCTGTTTGTTTTTTAGTGATCTCTGTCGGAGAATATAAATCTGTGGCTTAAGGAGTGTTTGCTGCACAGACTTGTATGAATAATTGGATATTCTATTTCAAATTAGAGGCTGGGGCTACAGGGCCAACTGCTATGTTTTCTCGCTCCTATCTTTGGTTAGCCGGGGTCAGGTGACTGGCTGAGAAAGGAGACACAGCACTTCTGCTTGTAAACATAATTTTAATTTAGTTCACGGCAATGATTTTTTTAAAGCTTTTGGATTTGTAACACACCCACTTGGTTTTCTCATCCTCTCCTTGTATTCCCTCCTTGCCTCTAAAAAGGAGACAGAGAACATGAGGATCCTCGAAGGGCTCCCCCGGGAGCCCTGAACTAGAATCTGAGGACATTCGGATTCCCCTCTGCTCTCGGAGCAGAATGAACAAGGCTCCCTTAGCAGGGTTCAGCTGCGGGCAGGGCCAAGAGGGGCCTTGAGTTTTATCCCTCACCAGAGCCTCCAGTTTCTTCCTTTTGTGCCCAGAGAAGTGTATGGTAAAGGATCAAAGAGGAACGAGGTTTATCTAAGGTGGGGGCACTTTGGAGAGCACCCCAGGCTCCCCGGATGGGAGAGCGCAGGCTGCTGTGCCCCTAGGCGGTCCTGTCTCTGAGTGCGGGTCCTGCTTATCAGCACAGCCTCAGCACCGGGCACAGCACCTCGCCCGGCCTGTGTTGGTCAGCCCACTTCCACTCAAGACAGAAGTATATGTTCTGAGAGAACCAGCTCAGAGTTTTCAGGTGTGTCTCTGGAGAAAGGAAGAAAGGAAGGTTTCAATGTTCAGAGGTGAAAGGAAAAGGATTTTACAGCTAAATCTGGTGAGGAGAGCAGATCCTGGACAAAATGCTAAAAAGAATTTGCTAAAAGAATGACATTTGAGCACTAAAAAAGGAGAGTTAAAATGGCAAACCATGACTATATGGTCTCGGTATTTGGCAAATGCATTCTCCAAAATGAATGAAATGAAGCTCAAGGAAAATATTTGACCATGTAAGCTGCCAGTGAAAAAATTCAGGCTTTCAAGTGAAAATGAGAAATTTGGAAAACTTCTATCCTCCACCATGAGCTTCATACTTCCCAAGGCTTAATAAGTTCTGAGGAGATCAGTGATGATATTAACAAATGTGATTCTTTTTTAATATTCTAATGAAATGTGTCAAAACTTAGAAAAACTGCATAACTCAGTGAGCCAGAATTTTCCAGAACAGTAGTTACAGAATCACACGTGGATAAAAGTCCCCATCAAGGTGGAAGATAGATGCAGAAGAATGACAGACATGGTTTAAGATACTGCAGTACAACTGATCATTAAGAAACTACCACTTGTTGAGTTTGGGCATGGTATCAAAGAATAGCCATAAATATCTGGAAATGAAATACCGCTCCCTTTTCCAGTGACATACCTATGTGAGGATGGACTTTTTCTAAACCAGGACCTATCATAACATAGTGAATCGAGAAGTAGATATGAGAATTCAGCTGTCCTTCTATAAACCAGACATGAAAAAGATTTGCAAAAATGTGAGATGGTATCACTCTTCTCTCTAAATTTTTGTTATGAAAACATATCTCTTTGCAATAAAATTGTTTACATAAAACATAATGAGTTTATTTTTAAAGTATTAATAGATATTTTGAAATTTTCTGTTTAATTTCTGGTATTAGTAACCAATATGTATAACCCACATAAACAAAAGCTCTTTGGGGTCCTTAATAATTGGAGTGTGAAGAGATTCTGAGACCAAAAACATATGAGAACCATTGACTTCAACTGCCCATACCTGTACTATTTATCCAGGCATGAAGACATATATGTATAAATGTACATAACATACATTTTTAAAAGAATTTTTTTCTATATTTATGTTTGAGAGATAAAACACAAGTGGGGGAGGGGTGGGCAGAGAGAGGGAGACACAGAGTCTGAAGCAGGCTCCAGGCTCCAAGCTGTCAGCACAGAGCCTGATGCGGGACTCGAACTTAACAGTGAAATCATGACCTAAGCCAGAGTCAGATGCTCAGTCCACTGAGTCACCCAGGAACCCCCATAACTTATACACATTTTTAAATGTACATAAAAATAAAAATTTGAAGAGAAGAACAGCATTTCAGTGTTTCTAACATCTTTCTACCCTCACAAGGCCAGACCCCTGGGCCAGGTGATTAACCAACGACTAGATGGCTATGTGCCTGAAATGTTAACTCAGTAGAAAAATGAGGATTCAAGTACTTATAAGGGAGCACAGCCCAAGTGCTGTGGACAAAGTTTTGAGTCACTAGCCAGGTGGTTCCATGGATGCAAAGCCTGATGACATCGATACAGTGGTAGGGGAAGTGGCAACCTGGCACAGTGGACAGACTTTGGATGCCAAGTAAATGAACTTGAAGGCAGAGAGTTGTGAGGCTTCGAGGTTTCTAGCCCTCTTTGATGGAAAGGCAATCAGGTACAGTGAGCTTATGCTGTTCTCAGTCGTTTGGCCCTGCAAAGGGACTCCTTCCAGAACCTAATCCACTGACGTGGAAAGGCACATCTTGGATGCCGCACTGCCTCCAGGTAGGCGCCCTGTGCACGGCCCCAAATGGAGAGCCAAACCAGGCTAAGGATGGATTTGGGGGTTACGTCCATCCCACAAGATGGTGGTATCCCTGAGCTGTGGGGTTGGGACTCCTTGCTCTGGCAGTGACCCTCTCTCTTGTCCTGGGAAGAAGTGCTGCCATCTTGCAGGGTCTCTTCACAGCCCACGTTTTGGGGAGCTGAGCCAACCTTGTGGAGGAAGCCAGCTGCTTATCAGTGGGGCTTCTGAGGGACCTTCACCCTCCCTGAAAGACCTTCTCCCTTGAGAAGACTGCTCTTACAGGCTCCACAGCGATTCTGTCCTTTCCAAATGATGCCGTTTCTGTGAGGATGTGTTGAGTTTCTGAAGTTCAAGGCTCTGAAGGCAGCTGTCTTTTCACACCCTCTGTTGAGGGGGCACCGCGCTATACCTCTGCAACCACTGAAAATGGCCGCGCTCACGTCTCCTCCTCCTCTCCTCTGGCCTAGTCAGATCCTCTTCTTTCTGTAAGAAGTCAGCCTCCTGAGGGCCACCTGCTGCTGTTTACTTTTCACTCTCTGGTTAATTCCAGTGTCATATTATGACACGAGCAGACATTAGATAGGGAGAGAAGGATACTGGGGCGCCAAAGAAAATTAGGATAGATTGCTCTGCTTGACGCCAGGGGCGGGTGGGTGATAGAAGCAGCAATTTAAAAAAAAAAAAGGCAAATGTGATCTAGAGAGCTGGGTATACAGACCCCATCTTCTCCCCTTGGTGCTGGGTGACGTTGGGCAGCTGCTGGACTACCTCAGCCTCCATTTTCTTCTGTCAAAGTGGGCATGACACAGCTGTCTGGTCGAAAGGACCCCTCATTTGAGTATCCAGTCCTGCTTTTCACCCACCTCTATCCTCCTCGTTCTTTGCTTTAGATTTCTAGGCTAATTTTATGCTCTAGTGGATGTAGAATTACCACATGAAAGTCTAACATTTGGAGCCTGAATGTGATAAAATACTTGGAGCTTCTAAACAGAAATTTTGTTGGTGTCCTGAGGTCCACCCCCTCCCCCCAACACACACCGTGAAAGGAAACCTGTATCTGTTCTAACTTCCTTATCTGTCTGCAGGGAGTATTGCTGGGGAGGTGGGCCCATTTTATTAATATGAAGGAACAGGGGGGATTACATGTTGGATACACTTTACTCAGTGCACGAATGCATTGTTCCCAGTTCTCATACTTATCGTTTTCTCTTTTCAGGGATCAGCATCTTCTGGACTCAAGCCTGGAATATGTGAAGGTAGGAAACCAGGATTTAAAGTGTAATTAGGACCCTGCGTAATCGATTTCCCATGTTTAACACAGCCAAATAATGCTGCAGTCTGGCCTATGTAGGAAGCTGCTCACATTAGAACAACTAGGGGGTAATCTGACTCTCTCAGTCCTTCAGTAATTTTTGTAGGGGTCTTACGTCATCCTATTATAGGTCTACAGTCTTTTTCCTCTTATCTGAAACCCTTGGGGCCGGATGGGTTCTAAAATTCAGAATTTTTTTTTGAAAGGTAATCGGGTACATATATATAAAAACATCCTCAGAGGGGTCTAGGTCACTACTCCGTACTCAAGCTCATTAGTTCAGCAGCGAAATGTAAGGAACATTCACACAAAGTGGGATAAACAGACTACAAATGATCTTATGTAGTGCAGCTCACATTTTGCCATCAAATGAGGTCAGGTTTGATTGGCTGCCAAAGGACTGACTTGAAATTTTGCAGTTTTCAGAGTGCTTTGGCTTTTGGGGATGGTAGATAATGAATTGTGAGCCTGCATTTATCTTCAGTGGAGGGCTGATGGCTCCCTGAGGTTTTCTGGGTCGGCTTTCCTTTCCAACATCCACTCTCCTATGTGGTGGCTAATCTAGGACCTTGAGCTGTGGTAATATGCTGCTTTCTAGCGGGGCTGACATTCAAAGCTTCTAAACAGGCAACATTTGGAAATCGTGATATCTTTCTCCGCAGAAAGAAAAGATACACTTTACCTCTCCCTCCCCCACACCATTTTTTTTGGGGGGGGCGTGAATATATGTTTGCTTTATTTTCTTTTTGAAAACTGAAATCTGGTACCTGCTACGGAAGAGAGAACTCTGACTTGTCACACTTGGTTTCTTGGATTTATGACAATATCCATAATTTTTAGGCTAAATCATGGCACGTGTTAAGTTTTAAGGCGCTTGCCTACTCGGAGCCACAATGCAACCTCATTTTTCTCAGGGCAGCATCACGGTTTGTGGGTTTTTAGACCCCTTGCTTTCTTGTGTGCCTGTGCCAGCACCGTTTTTGGCATTTCTTCTACATCAGAGGATGGATGAAAGAAGACAGAGCCCCAGTAGAATCAATTAGTCACTTGAGGTAGTCATGATAAAGTTTGTTGGGATGGAGGTGGGTGTTACTTTTTCCACATTGTCATACCCAGGCTGTGTCTGAACTGTAGTTTCACTGCAGCAAATGTACAATCTTAAACCAGCACGGCTGCCATGTCAGAATACGATAGAGCTTTATGAATGATGCCTGTGTCCCTCCTGAATGCGTCCGCCTTTATTTTATGCAGGTTGTATGCTGCAAGACCTGGGGGGGTGCTATTCACAGAGGATAATGATTTGACTTGACCATGACATAAAAAATGTGTCCTAGAATTAGGCAGTGTGTAAATCACAGCAGCCTTTTAAAAGCCACCGTGGCATGTTTCAGAAATGGGCTGTCTCCTGCTGTAGGCTCCCTCAGGCTGTGCTGAGCAAGCACAGACCCTTCCCTTACTCCAGTAACTTGGGTTTTTTTGTACGATGTCCAACCTTTGAAGATAATCCAGTGATGAATTCTAAGTTAAACATAAATTCTGGAATGATCTGTTTTAGTATTATTTAAGCTGTTGGTGTCACATTTGTGTATATCGGTCATTCTAAATTGTGTAAGAAAAGATATGGGGGGGTGTGCCTGGGTGGCTTAGTGGGTTAAGCACCGACTTTCGCTTAGGTGATGATCTCGCGGTTCGTGGGTTCGAGCCCCGCGTCAGGCTCTGTGCTGACTGCCAGCTCA
The DNA here is from genome assembly GCA_017311185.1 of Proteles cristata cristata. Taxonomy (NCBI): domain Eukaryota; kingdom Metazoa; phylum Chordata; class Mammalia; order Carnivora; family Hyaenidae; genus Proteles; species Proteles cristata. Next base: position 1,138,461 of record JAESUZ010004270.1, on the reverse strand, counting down.
GAGCCTGGAGCCTGTTTCAGTCTGTGACTCCCTCTCTCTCTGACCCTCCCCTGCTCACGCTGTCTCTCTCTTTCCTAGATATAAATTTAAAAAAAATTAAAAAAAAGAAAAGAAAAGAAAAGATATGGGGGATCTTGGTGGCTTCTACTTGCTAGGCTCTCCTTGCCAGCAGTGAGACATGATGGGACCCCTCTTAGTGGCTCAAGGGTACTTCTTCCCAAGGACCTGTTGAGGTGTTCTGAAGGTCATCTTTGCTCCCAACCTTATCTGAATCTGTTCCGGGCTTTATAAATGAAGTCTCTGCACTTCTCCTGGATGCCTCACATTTATTATTTTTATTTCTCACTTTGCCATTGGTTTGGAGGGGTGGTTTAGAGATTTGTTTGGCAAATGCTGGGTATTTCCATTTTCTTCTATGGGTACGGAAGCTCTGGAATCATGTTCGTGGAGGCCTTTGACCTCCAGGTCTAAATTGACCCATGTGGCGTGCTTCTTGGGCCAGTGTAGGCTCATTCTAGCATTTCTCAGACTTGACTGCCCTCTCGAGCCTCACTGACGAGTCCATGTCATGAAGGCCTTGTAAACTGGTGCCCGCTGGAGCCTAGTGACTTTGGAGGGTGACTGAAAATAATCAAGGGAGGTGGTGAGGTAGTTGTAGATAAACTGGGATGCAGTTTAGCCCTTCCTGACTTGGAGCTGTTACTTTCCTCCAATCCCCTGGTACACTTAGTGCCTCTTAGGTATGTAGAAAAGTAGAGATTCTACGTAAAATTTGTTGCCTTGAATAGGGTCCCCTTCTGGAGATTTATCAGCCAAAAAAGCAAGATTCAAGGGACATTTTTAGGGGGGTCATAATGGGGTGGTCTGATCTCTGAGAGTCTTCGCAGTGGTGGAAGCAGCCAGATGTGGCCGACAGACAGCCCTTCTCATTCTGTTGAGAATCGCAGCCCCGTGTCTATGTCTTCAAACGCCTTCTCCTTCCCGTGGGAGGCTTTCTAACCATCCTCACTGGGTTTTCCCAGTGCGCAGGTATGAGAGACATCTGGGACTGGAGCCCCCTCCTGTGCCTGGGGAGTCAGGGCCCTGGGGGTGGGGTGGCGCTGGGGCTGTGGAATTGTGGCAGAGAGTGCTGGGTAGAGAATGAATCCAAAATTCACTTCTGTCCAGTTTGTACTCTGTGTCCAGTTTGTATGGAAGCGCATTAATACGGCATGAAAGGGGACCGGTCTGTGGTTGCTAGGCTACAAGGGGCTCCTCTGTGCCCAGAGTGGAGGGAACCATGCGTGGCTGAGAAGCCCCAGGGCTATTGGTGGTTCTTTCACTTCCTGCTGGGGCCTCCCAACTGCACCTAGACCGCCAGCTCAATTCCATGTTTGGATGTGATAAGAAAATTAGAGCAGCTCCGAAGTAGCCAGGGGATTTTTGGAATCTTGTTCTTCACTGTTTCTGTCTCTTTAATTCTGTTAGAGAGGAGTTTTGTTTTTTCTTTTCTTTTTTTTAAATTTTTAAATTTTTAAAATGTTTGTTTATATTTGAAAGAGAGAGAGAGAAAGAGCACATAAATGGTGGAGAGGCAGAAAGAGAGGGAGACAGAATCTGAAGTAGGCTCCAGGCTCCCAGCTGTCAGCAGAGAGGGTGATGCAGGACTTGAACCCATGAACTGGGAGATCATGACCTCAGCCCAAGTCAGATGCTTAACCGACTGAGCCACCCAGGCACCTCTGTTTTTTCTTTTTAAACTTTTCCCTTATTTTCCGAGACTTCCCTTCTCTCCACATTTTTTGCCCCACAGTAGCTCATGTTTGAAATCATCTTGAAAGTCTGATTTTAACCATTTCTGTAACCACATACAATTGATTCTCTTTTTAACTGTACCCAGAAGAAACCACTTCTTCCAGGCTGGAAAGCAGAAACTTCCACAGTGGCTCCAGCTTCCTCCTGCTCTTTAGTTGTTGGTGACTTTCATGAGTTGCATACAGCTCTGGAATTTTCCTCTGCGTACCTAGCATACCTTATCAGAGATAAAAACCTTTTTTTTTTTTTTTAAACAGAGGAAATAGCTTTTGGAGGAAAGAGCCCTAGGCAAAATTGTGAAGAAGAGTTTATCTTCTGGGCTTACTTACTGCCGCATTTGATTTTTGCCATATTTGTACCCCTATTATAATGCATTTATTCAGTGTCTACTTTCTTAGACTGTGTCTGGTAACTACTTAGAACATTTGATAAAATGTACTAAAATGTGAATTAATGGGGCCTGTGTGGTTCTGTCAGTGAAGTGTCCGACTTCAGCTCAGATCGTGATCTCATGCTCTCGTGGTTTGTGAGTTTGAGCCCTGCCTTGGGCTCTGTGCTGGCAGCTAGGAGCTTGGAGCCTGCTTCGGATTCTGTCTTCCCCTCTCTCTGCCCCTACCCTGCTCCCTCTTTCTCTCTCTCTCTCTCTCAAAATAAACATTTAAAAAATCTTTAAAACGTGAACAAGTGATAATAGTTCAGTGAGTTAACCTTCCCAGAATAACATCCGAATAGTGGATTCCAGGTTCTACAACCACGGAGAACCGTCTACCCCTCTGTGACTTTGGACTTGGCACATTCTCTCTGTGGGTTCTATCTTAGAGCTCGAAAACCAGGGAATGGGTGAAAGTCCTTTAGCATTTTTAGGATCATCCATACCTGTAATAGGCTGGAGGGGAAAGTTTGTTTTTTTGTTTTGTTTTGTTTTGTTTTTAACCAAGTAAGGGATTCTATAGCTGTCACTCTTGACCATAAAAGTGCCATATTGGTTGGAACATGGTATGTCCCAGACATTAAGACCAAGGATGTGAGAGCTAACAACTGCCCACCCATCATATTACTTCAAAAGACTGGGGATTAACTCAACACTCCGGCAGCTACCCTCAGATCTGTTTTGCTTTCCCTTTTGTAGCCCCTTATTGAACCTATGAAACTTACTTTCATTTTCATTATTTTTTTTTTCTTTTCTTTTTCCTGGGACTACTTCTTCAAGGGTGAAGAATTGCCCACCATACACTAAAGTTTACAAATTTATATTATTTCCTATCTCCTCCCCCTATCTTCCTTTTAGACTGAAGATTCTTTCTAGCTGCTTCTTCACATACAAGCCTTACAGTCATTTTAATAAAGCATCTCTTTGCTGGGAATGGTTTAAAAAACACAGTTTTTTCGGGGAGGTGATGATTGTCTGGGGGCGGAGCTGGGTGAATTTTCTTATAAGAGAAATGTTTATTATAGATTTTTCATTTTAAAATGCCCTTAAGAAGGATAAATTGGAAAACAAAGCCAGGATGCAGAAAAGAAAATCGGGATGACTGTTTTTCAAATTAGCTAAGCTGTAGGCAAGCCCATTTTCGTGGCGAGGCTATAAACAGCACAATGCCCGCCTGTGGACAAAGGCCTGCTCTCCAGGCGACCGCAGTTAGCAAGTGTCAAGACGGAATGCAGCCTTTTGTCCCGGGCTAGCCTCCTAGTGAACAAATATCCTTTCTTTTGTAGTCAGCCTGGGTGGATTCTTGCTGGAACCACTTGCGAGCATTTATGAAATGATTTGCGGTTTCTGAGCTCCTTCGCAGGCTAGGAGAAGGGACAGGGCTGGAGCCGTTATCCTGAGTGGGGATCCGCACCCTCCGACGGCTCCTCTCCGCCCCCTCCGCCCCGCCACTTCCCAGCCAAGCGCGCAAGAGCAGCTCCCGAGTCCTGGGCGCCTTGGCAATCATTCCTTTATGGGGTTAATGCTCCGAAATGCTCTTTTCGAGAGGGCCTTACAGATAGGACAGGCTGCCCAAGGCTCAGATCTCAGCAAGGCGGCTTCCTGCAGCCGGTCGGGGCTACGTTAGGTCACCCAGCAGATTAAAAGAGGAGTAATTACGCGAATTCCAGCACCAAGTATAAGCGCGCGGGCCGGCGTTGGGACCTCGTGGGAGAGGGGCCGGCGAGGCTGCAGCTCTCTCTTTGTGCTCAAGATGGCCGCAGCCATGGTCACGGTTAAATAGCTGCCTTTGAGGGACGTCTTTTCTTCCAGCGGGGAAACTGGCTAGTCTGCTCTGAATTAGCCAGCTAACAAAGTCCTGAAAGGGACTTACAAAAACAATGGCACGCTGTACATTCCGTGAGATTTTTAGCAAGTTATATGAACCAAATAACGGCCCAATTGGCTGGCTCTGCAGGTTTTTGCCTGAGTGTGCACATCCGCAGAGCCAGCACCGTGCCTCGTGGGACCAGAAGATCAAACGCTGCCCGCGGTGAATGTGAAACAGCCCTGGGACTCACATTCAGAGGAGCGAATGAGAGCTCCCATCCACACCAAAAACATTCTCTGCACATCTTCTTGGGAGGTTTAACGTTACTACCATTTAAAAACAAATTACTGAGACAGGGTGGGAAGACAGAAGAATAGGGATGGAGGACAGCCCCTCCTTCATTGGAATCTTTTCCTGCAGGTCTTTGGAAATGTGGTCATTTATAAACAGCAAAAGCTTATCATGAAAATGTATGTTCATTTAAAATCTGTATGTGAATGTTTATAGCGACATGATTTATAATTGACAAAAATTGGTAACAGTTTGAATGCCCTTTAGCTGGTGAATGGTGAAACTGTAGGATACCATACAACCGTGATAGCCTAAAAAAAGAATGGACTGTCGGATAAGTATAAAAACTTGTAAGAGACAGAAAATAGATAAGTGGTTGAAAAGGGGGTAGGGCAGAGGTCGACTGCAAAAGGGAACAAAGGAACTTGTAGAATGTTAGAAATACCTTGATTATGGTTGTTTCAAAGCTCACAAAACCATACTTTTTCAAAGGGGTAACTCTTACTCTCTTATACCTCAGTGAGCCTGACTTTAAAAACCTTACCATATTGTAGCCTGTAAGTTCTGTCACCCGAGTAGGGGAAATGTTTGGTTTTGAGATGGGCCACCTCAGACTGCTGATCAGATGGTGAAAGTGCTGAGCTTACAGATATTTTACTGCATTGGCTCATTCAACAGATAATTTTGAGCATGTATCAGGTGTTGGTGTTGGTAATTGCCCAGTGTAGTGAGAAGTGGGAGCAAAGTGTTACCAAGAGCCTAACCTTAGATAGTGGCAGTGGGCATGGAAAGTCAGGGCAGGGCCTGGAGGCCTTTTGGAGAGAGAATTAAGAGCCATTTTATTAGGTGAGTTGTCGGTTTCTGGCTGACTTAACTGGAGGCGGTGAAGGAGAGGAAGCCAGAGGGGGTTCCCGAGTTCACACGAGTGCCTGGCATCTTGCCCAGAAGCCAGTGAATATTCTAGGGGAGGACAGGAAATTTCCAGTTGGAGACCTTGTTACCACAATGACATTAAGTGAATTGATGAGCATTTGGGGATATCATTAGACTGGTAGGATCAGCAAACTACAGCCGGAGACCAAATCTGACCTGCAGCCTGTTATTGTCTGGCCTGCAAGCTAAAAACGGATTTCACACTTTAAAGGTTTTTTTTTTTTTTAATCAAAAGAGGAATGTGAAAATTATAAAATTCGGGTTTCAGCATGAGTAGAGCTTTATAGAAACACAGCCTCACCCATTCATTTACATATTGCTGCTTTGTCGCCATAACCATGGAGTTGAGCAGCTAGGACGGACTGGGAAGCAAAGCCTGAAATATTTGCTCCCTGGCCCTTTACAGAAAAGATTTGCTGACTCCTGCTCTAGACTATATGCATATTCACTGTCCCTGTTTTTCCTTTCAATAATGCATAGTAGGCTTTCAGCAAAAATCGCACAGTAGGCTTTCAGCCTCACATCCGGGTCATCACTTTATCTTCCCTGATGATAGAGCCGGGAGTCCTTGTGCAGGTTGTGAGAACTTGCACGTTCACAGAGCCGCTACAGTGGCAGCCCTGCACAACCTGGACGCATCTCAACATCTCGCAGGAGATGCTGCTCTGAGCAGCGTCTCCCACCGGGCCCATCCCATCTAAGGACTTGAATTCTGCGGGCCGCACTGATGTGTGGGCACAGCACAGGTGCTGAAATCCTGCCGGTTCCTGCCTGGGGCTTGTCTGGATAATTTCCTCACACCGGGTTGCACCGCCAGTGCAGCCTGAGATGCGTTTTCTCAGTGTCCCAAGTCAGAGGTAAATTCTCCCTGGCCTCCTGAACTTGATGGTTTGAATCAAGGTCAGACCCTGGAGCTGGCCTCTAGAGGCGCTCAAAGAATCCTTGTCTGGCCTGAGAGTGGAGTGCGGCTAGATTCACATTTGTATCCTATGCTGCAGCCTTCATTCTTGACCGAAAGTAAGAGGACTCCTCTGGGCTCCCAAGCGATGGCAGGTGGAGAGGTAGCAAAGAGACTTGGAACACTAACATGCGAGCAAGAATCGAAGTTACAGCGTCTGACTAGACTCCGCTTTATGATTGGACTTCAGAACTCTCCTCATGTGGCCTGTCTACCTCTGTCCTCACCCCGCCATCTGCCTTAGTGGCTATAATCCTCCATCCTGGCTCTTCCTACTGGCCCCCGATCTTTGCCTTTTCTTTGGCATGAAAGCTTCTTTTGAAGTTGAGTGGTTTAGAGTGGGTTGAATTGTGTTCTCCCAAAACATATATTGAAGTACTAACCCCCAGTACCTGTAAACGTGGCCTTATTTGGAATAAGGTCTTTGCAGCTGTGATCACACTGGGATGAGATCATACTGCATTAAGGTGGGCCCTAATCCAAAGACTGGTGTTCTTATAAGAAGAGAGGAATTTGTGCACAAAGGCACTGACACACGGGAGAATGTCATGTGACCACAGAAGGAGGAATTGGGGTTGATGTGTAGAAAAGTCACCACCACCAAAGATTATGGCCCCCATAAGCTAGGAAGAGGCAAAGAAGGGTCTTCCCCTGGAGCTTTCAGAGAAAAATGTGGCTTTTGCCAACATCTTGGTTTTGGATACTTAGCCTCCAGAACTGTGAGAGAATAAATTTCTATTTTAAAGCCACCAAATCGGTGGTGGTTTGTTACAGCAGCTCTTGGAAGTTAACATAGATACAGACGCCTGGCATATCTTGGTTGTGTGACTTTGGGCAAGTTTCTGAAATCCTCTGGAGCTTGGTTTCCTTAACGGTAGACGGGAGCATGTAGGAATTAAATGAGTTGCTTCATGTAAAGTTGTAACAGAGCCTGACATGTAGATAGCACTCAGGAGATACTGATGTGGTTACTATCATGGTAGTCTTCCGTGCGGCTTGACTCTAATTTCATTGCCTCAGAGAGACTGTCCCTGTCCCTGTGGTGCTCAAAGCTGCCTCCCTAAGTCAATATCTCATTACTCTGTGTATCCCCACTTGTCCCAAATTCTATTTGTTTAGTTCAAAAACAAAACAAACCAAAAAACCTCATTAGAATGTGAGTTCTGAGGACAGGGACCTTTTCTTCTTAATACTTAGTGACTGACCAGCTAACTGATGACCACATAAAACCAGATGCAAAGGGCATTTAAATTGAAGGAAGAAGGAATGAGGTTCTAAAGATCTTGAAATTTTCCAAGAAGCAGTAACACTCAATATCTCTAAACATTTTCCAGAAACTTCTCCAGTGATTTCATTTAATGAAAGGAAGAAATCTTTAGTCTTCATTCTCTTGCCAACCTGGTATAGGATAAAAATTATGGGGTTGCTGTTATCACCTTAAATAGTCACACATTTAGGCAGAGGTATATACACTTTTTTAAAAATGTAGTTCTGGCAACTTCTGTGGCTCAGCCCTATCAGTTCCTCAGCAGATCTTGTCATCAGCTCCCAAATGGGAGGCCAGGCTTTTTTTTTTTTTTTTTGCAATCGTTTGTTGTTCAATTTCGCCCTCTAGAGGAAATAACATGTCACAACAGTGCAGAGTTTGGCTACAGTTCATTGTCTAAATATTCTGGGAGCTATTGATGTTAAATTATTAATGTTATGTTTATAACTTCAGAACTAAGGGCTATATATAAAGTATATAAAGAGGCAAGTGGTTTTCTTAGCTTTATATTAAACAGATTAAAATCATTAAGGCATTTTATTAATAGAGTGAATTGTTTTACATTCTTAGACAAAAAACTCTAAGATGCTATGACATTGTGTATAGATTTTGAGTGAGGAGGGGTGGTTGGTAGTGATCTGAAGTTTTACCTATGGTAACCAGGAAGTCTCCTTGGGAAAAAAAATGATACTTGGGGGTGCCTGGGTGGATCAGTCAGTTAAGCACCTGACTTCTGCTCAGGTTATGATCTCACAGTTTGCAAGTTAGAGCCCTGCGTCAGTCTCTGTGCTAACAGCTCAGAGCCAGGAGCCTGCTTCGGATTCTGTGTCTCCCTCTCTCTTTGCCCCTTCCTGCTCATGCTCTGTCTCTCTCTCTAAAAAATAAACATTAAAAAAAATTTAATGATATTTGAATTGCAACTTGATAGCTGGAAAAAATGGCCAGAAAGAAGCTGGTATTAGGTGAGGCAGAAAACAGGTATCAGCATGTTAGAGATGGTTGGGGGAGACCCCAGGTCTGTGGGGCCACGTGTGCCCAGGCTGAGTGGCGCAGGAGAGAGCATAGCAGGAATCTATGAGAAGGGTAGGTGCTCATGTGTTTCCTGCGAGGGAAGAGAGTAAGGAAGCTTCAAGTGTTCTTGGGAAATTCTGAGATTATGGGACTAAGAAGGCTGAGTTCAGGGACGACTATGTTGATTGATTGACTGCCAAAAAGAACATATAACTACCTATAGCTTTCCAACTTGCTTTTTAAATTGAACATCATTCCATATTGAATACACAGGGCTACCTCCTTCTTTTGAAAGGCTATTTAGTATTGTATGAAATATATTGGCCAATTTTCCACTGATATTTGGGTTCTTTTTAATGTTACCAGTTTTGCAGTTATTTAAAAATACAGCCTTATTTGTTACATATTCATTGTCACTTCAAAATACCTATTGAGCACTTGCCATCTTCTGGCCAGTGTTGTAGGTAGGGGCTGAGGATATGGCAGTGAAACAAAACAACATCCCTGCCTCTATGAGGCTTGTACTCTGGGAAGGAGGACTGGGAAGATGAGGAAGACAACCTAGCAAGCATGTTAGGCAGTGATGAGTACTAAACGAAAAGATTTATCAGGGAAAAGAGCTATGAAATAGGGTCACGGGATGCCACATTTTAAATAGGGTGGCCAGAGGGGCGCCTGGTTGGCTTAGTCGGTTAAGCGTCCGACTTTCGCTTAGGTCATGATCTCGCGGTTCGTGGGTTCGAGCCCCGCGTCGGGCTCTGTGCTGACTGCCAGCTCAGAGCCTGGAGCCTGTTTCGGAGTCTGTGACTCCCTCTCTCTCTGACCCTCCCCTGCTCACGCTGTCTCTCTCTCTCCTAGAAATAAATAAAACATTAAAAATTTAAAAATAAATAAGTAAATAAATAGGGTGGCCAGGGAGAGGCTCACCCAGAAGGTGACCGGAGTTGGAGGGGCAAGTCAAGTGTGATGTCTGAAGGGAAGAGGCTGTATCAAGGGCAAGGTCGCGAGGCAGGAGTTCACCTCTTGCACCAGGGAACAGCCTGGAGGCCAGAGAGGCTAGAAGGGAGTGAACTTGAGGGAAGGGGAGGTAGAAGCTCATGTGAGAGAGTGATGAGAGGGACGGGGCAGGTTGCCTGGGGCCCATAGGTAACTTGTGCTGAGTGGGGTGGGAAGCCAAGTCGGGGTGGCATCGGCTTCGGTGCAGCTGGCAGACAACAGGGGCAGGAGCAAGAACAGGAAGAGGAGCTGGGAGGCCGTTGTGACTGTCCCGGTGAGAAAGGGGAATGCGGCCCTGTGACAGCGAAACAGGTGGTGAAAAAGGGAGATTCTAGTCACACACCAAGGCAGTCTTCAGGATTTCCTGCCAGATCGGGTGCGTGCGGGAGCACAGAGGAGCGAAGCATGATGCAGGAGAGATGGCGTTGCCTGCAGCTCAGACGGCGTGTACGCATTTGTGTGCGGACTTCTGTCAGAGAAAACTAGGAGTCAAAGGATCGAATGTGGAGAGTGATAGGTCAAAATGCTGCAAAATAAGCACCACTGTAAGTCTGGCTAATGTCCATCACCATACATGGTCATAATTTTTTTTTCTTGTGATGAAAATCTGCAAGCTCCATTCTCCTCACTGTTTTCAAATATGCAACACAGTGTTATTAACTATAGTCACCATGCTTTACGTTATATCTCCCCATGACGTACTCATTTTATAATTGAATATTTGTACCTTGTGACCCTTTTCACCCGTTTCACAACCCTAAGGACTATGTTAATAGCCTCTTCAGATAATTAGAGATATTCTTCTCCGATATTATGCTGAAGCTTGAAGAGTTGTAGCTCCATAAAAGCTAATTATAATATGGAATCTGAAACCGTATTCATGAACTTTTTTTTTATTCTATTCCCTTAAAATCCATTAGTCTCTCTGACAATTTGAATGGGTCCTTTCCCCAAGTATGATTCTGTGTCATCATGCATTGAGCATTTGAAACATACTGGTTGTTCAAGTTAACACAGATATTCAAAACGTTAATATGTTTCGTTATATAATATTAAAAACTCACTTTCATTTCTGTCCCCACTTATCAGGAAAAAAATTTGTTGACGATATTGGGAAGCTGTCAAACTCGTGGTCATGAATACGAGTTTCCCCACATTCTAATTTTCCATCGAAAGTTAAGCTTTCATCACTGGCAACATACTATCAATTGTTCTCCCATCAGTGACAGGCCTCCCTTTGTTCCTTTTTTTTTTTTTTTTTAAGAAAATACCTGCCACATAACTAGCCACATCTGAGTAACCACAGTTCACCAGACATTCTTTGAAGTAAAAGTGGTGTTCCAGGAAGAAGCGGCCAGTTGGGCACATGCTTGCTTTCCCCTGAGGCCGGGCTCGGTGTGCGCGGGACAAGGGCCGCACGCACGGAATAGTAAAGAGAGACGTAGGCTCCAGGGTCCGGCTGCCAAGCAGCAAGTAATTCTTACCGCTTCCTCAAGGACTTTTAGGTGAAACTGGCTATTTTCTAAAGAAATGTTTAAAAAAATTTTAATACTAAATAATAAATTTAAGAAACTGGTAGCTCAGAAATGCAGTGACTCTGCATCCTGTTTGGTGCTTCCCCCTTGCTTTGTGCTAAGGTCCCAGCAGTGTGACCCGTCCTTGCTTTTACCTCATCTGCTGTGGTGGGTGGAAATGTCAACCCAGTGAAAAAGGCGAAAAAGGTCTCAGTATTGTAATGGAAATAGTTAGGGCCTCACGGACTCCTGGAAAGGCGTCTGTGGGCCCACCAGCTGGAACTCTGAACACGGCCATCCCAGAGGCTCTTGCTACTTAAAAGCTGATATAAAGCTGTAGAAACACTTAGTACACAAATAATCATCTCCTGTTTATCTAAATCCATATTTTTACAAAAGATACTGATTATTAATACAAAAGAGGCATTAAATTTTTATTTAAAAATAAGATTGGGAGTCCGTCCTAGAAATAAGGGTCTTCAGTTAGGGGGCCCGCTCTTTACAATTGAATGGATTGTGAGGCCTCAATAAATAGCAACTCTGTTTCATACGACCGAGTCTCTCATTATATACTACGAAGAGCTGGTCCAGAAGCAGTTGCCGTTCTGCTCTGACTGCTTTATTTTGAAACTGTGAAAACCCAGAGCTTGGTGAGGCCAAGGTCTGGGTTATGGCGGACATGCTCAGCTTGGATGTGAAAGTGAGTCAAGGGATACATTTGCCTGGGGCAGGCTGAAAATGAACATTCTCCTGGTCCTTAAGCTTTTATTAATTGCCGCCGCATTTGCCCGTTCTGTGCTCCCAGTGTGGGTTAGCTGGCTGAGCTCCATCCGTCCTTTATGTCAGTGAAGATAAGGATGTGTCAGACTCTGGGAACAAGAACATGCTGTTTGGCCCTTGGAGGCAATTTCCTTTTGAGTCCCAGCTCTCTCCAGATGGCATCTAATTGTTTCTTGAATGACCTCAGTGTCCAGTCTGCAGGAACCTGGTCTGAGAGGCCATTTCACATATTTATTAGCCTGTGGATGAGAACTTACTACATAAAGCCCCCATTCACACTCTCAAAAGAGCTGCTTATGCAGACGCAGTGATGAAGCTGATGGACTGTTTCCTGTGACCACCAGTCTCCAATTGGATTCTCATTTTTCCCAGGCCCAGGTGGGTGTTTTTGGAAGCATGTGAGCCCCTCATGGCCCAGTCTCCTCCCCTCTGTCTTTGAGCCTTTGCTGGAATGAGACCAGGCAGAACAGGGCCACATCCTCTCATCTCCCGGTTTGCAGAGCATTTTAACGATTGCTCGTGCAGATGGTGGGAGAAGGAAGTCCTGTGTTCTAGGAGCTTCTCTCCATTTGGGATCCCAGGTAGTTCACAGTTGAGAGTGAGGTGCTCCTGAGGGCCGAAGAAGGGACCAGTGCTAATCCAGTCACAGGGGGTGGCAAGCCTGGTTCACCCAAGAAGGGTCATAACCCTCATGTGGCAAGTCATGCCTTAGGCCTCTGTGATTCTGAACTATTAAGGAGGTGCCTTTCTTTGCAAATGGGATGAATAAGAACCATGTCTAGAAATACGCACATGTACCTCCTGTACATCTTCCAAGGTGTTTGTGGACCCAGATCGACAATCCCTGTGCCTTCTCCAAACATTCACTGGCCCCTGTCCTGTTCAGGCATTGGCCCCAGTCCTTCTGGGCATCGGAGTGTTGACAATGAGTAAGACAATGAATAAGTCGTGAAGCAAACAAAGACATAGATCACTTTAATGAGTGCTTCAAAAGCCAGGTGTTAGAGCTGGAGCCCCTCTCTGGGGTAAACAAAACAATAGCAGTGGGCGAAGCAAGCCCCACAGGGCCACAGAGACTGACATCCGGGACCCAGAAGCTCCTTCTGGGCCATGTCCACCTACAGACTACGTAAAGGAGTAAATTTGGGAAGATCTGAATATATTTGGGGGATGATGCAGATTTCCCTTTCTTTGACCTACAAAGAAGATATGAGAGTTGCCCTCCCAGGTAATCAGTTGTAGCTGGTAAAGTCCACCTGGCCTTCGTAAGGGACTGTCTCAGACAGCACCTCTGAATCACAGGTCCTCTGTCTGTCCACAAAGTAATAGGCTTTGGAAACACCCTTCAGGAACTGCAGATGGTGCTGTTGCCTGTATGAGCAGAATTGAATGACCCATTTGTGAGTGGTTTCCCCTACCCTGGGAGGGGCCTGCATGTGGGAACAACACTCACACCTGCATTCAGTGGCACAGGACGTTCCAACTCCATGAATCCCTCTCCCTGTTCCTGGAGGCAAATTCATGTCTGCCTCTTCCTAGAAAACTCAAAGCAAAACTCAGTTCTTTCATGGAACGTCCTTGGAGGCTATGAAGCACCATTCATTCCCACCCATCACTGAAACACGAGGGAACAACCCTATTATTAATGGATGTGTATTATACATGTTTTCATGTAGCATCAGTTTGTGTTGGCTCCCTTTGAGCATTTCTCAGATGTGAAGATCGCATCTTACACACGTGAACGCCAGTAGAGCCTAACGCAGTGTATTCTGTGTCAATCTCAAGTTTTACCTAATCTCACGATCATAAAGTAAACTCTCAAACTGATGATGTGAGCTAGGGAATTTTCCGCTGGGAAGAACAGGGGTAGAGTGGCTTGGGTTGATGACTTTGCTGGATGGAGAAGGAAGATATGTCCAGTCTCTACCTCTCAGCATGTTGGCTACATTTGCTCAGATCAGCTTCTTTATAGAGTGGGGGCATGTGGCCTAGGCTGCACTAGTTTACAGTCTTAAAGTTTATGGCCCAAGGGGAAAAAGGAACCTCTTCCGCTGCCCTGGTTTGAAGACTCCAGGGGAAGAACTCTGATTGGTCTAACTTCGGTCATGTCCACCTGGACCATTCAATGTTTAGAATTCAGAGTGGCTCATGCATCCAAAATAAGATGAAGGCATATGCCACGGGTTAAAGCTTTTAAATGTAATAACCACTATTGGCTATTTACATCATTTTCCCCCTGAATGTACAGGGTCACAAAAGTATATTGGGCTCTATTTCTAGATGTCTCTGTCTACTTGGGGTACATATGTAAAATATGACCTCTGACCGGTAGGTTTTGCAGATATTTTCTTTTTGACCCTTTCAATCCCTGTACTCATCCTTCTCTAGTTTATCCCCTATGAGTTAGATACCCATTGCCTCCCAGTCTGTTGTCAGATCCACACTGTTACAGAGACGTCGTGGGCAACGGAGTAGAGCTGTGGGTTCCCCTTGTAGTCTGGCCTCAGAAAAATTCCACATCTGCCATGACAAGTACCCCGGCCCTGAGGCTGCTGTGCTGTTGCTCAAGATTGGTCCAGGTGATTTCTTCCCGCTCTACCTGGTAACTCTGCCTTCCTCCACCCTGCCCTCCCTCTCCTCTGAGTACACACTACCAGGCCCGGGATTGTATTGTCCTCTGAGTCACTGACCAAAAGAACCCATTGTCCCACCATGGGCACCAGGGGTGTTGACCATCTGGATATCACTTGTGTAGGCGGCGTTATTATTGGCACCCAACTGCCCTAGGAAGTGAAGAAACTGGCTAGTAATCAATATGAATCTTCACATGCAACACACCCTCTGAGTCGGCCTTTTCCTGTAGAGAAATCTGCCTGATGGTGTTTCTATATATGACAGAGGCAGCCGCCCCCTGTTCTATAGGGTTTTGCTGCCTCCTGGTTCTTCCTAGATTCTGCTTCAGCATCCGTCTGTATGTGGCCTGCCCTTTCCCATCAGTAATGAACGAGGATCTCTGATGGGATATTCCAGATGAGACCTGCTGCCTCTGTTGCTAAGAATATCTGTCCCTCGGTGGGAGGGAGGGGCTGTTGGAGCAGCCACGATTCTGTCTTTTGGATTTGCACAAGATAAGGTGCTCCAGGCAACCGGGTGGTGGCCATGCTTCCATTATCACATCTGATTGATCCAGCCATTCTGACTGAGACTTGTTTTAATTATTAACTCTAAGCACTGTTTGATCTCACATATGAAATAGAGATAATAATATGTGTCTACCAGTGTAAGTATTAAGTAAGACACCGTGGTAAAAGCTCTCGGTATAAATGCTGGCTCTTGGGGGCCTTGCACAGGGGTGAGTGAGGGCTCCTTGGAGGAGCCCAGGCTGAGAGGTGGGGGATGTCTGTGACTGCTGCCATCAGCTGGGCACACGGCCCTGGAGTCTGTGGTCACGGAGTGTTGCCGAGAATCCAACTTGTGCTCTCCTGCATTCGGTGGTGACAGTGAGTGTGGTGTGCAAGCAAGGCCCTCCCACCAGCTGGGGAGGTGTTCCCCTCATCTCACGGGGTTTAAAGCTGCTCCAACAGGGGCACCTGGGTGGCTCAGTTGCTTAAGCATCCAACTTTAGCTCAAGTCACAATCTTACAGTCTGTGGGTTTGAGCCCTACGTCAGGCCCTGTGCTGACAGCCTGGAGCCTGGAGCCTGCTTCAGATTCTGTGTCTCCCTCCCTCTCTACCTCTCCCCCACTCATTCTCTCTCTCTCCCTCTCTGTCTCAAAAATAAATAAACATTAAAAAATTTTAAAAAGCAGCTTCAGGGGCGCCTGGGTGGCTTAGTCGGTTAAGCGTCCGACTTTCGCTTAGGTCATGATCTCGCGGTTCGTGGGTTCGAGCCCCGCGTCGGGCTCTGTGCTGACTGCCAGCTTGGAGCCTGGAGCCTGCTTCAGTCTGTGACTCCCTCTCTCTCTGACCCTCCCCTGCTCATGCTGTCTCTCTCTCTCTCTAGAAATAAATAAAACATTAAAAAAAAAAAATTTATAAAAAATAAAAAAAAAAAAAGCTTCAGCAGCAGAAAGGAAAGGCACTGCGGACCTCAAGGCTTTCTGTCCCCTCCTCTTACATTCCGTAGCCCTCCAGGGCCCACTGTGTCAAGGTTGCTGCAGGCTTTATCTGTCTTCGCTCACGTCCATGATTACCCACATAGTCCCTTGCTCCTCTCTCCACTAGACAAAAGATCAAGTAAGATCCTCAGAAGCCCTCTCTTTAAGAAATACTGGAAGTCCTTCTAGAGATTTTTAGGCCAAAAACCATGTGCCCCTCGCCTCAGTGAACACATACTCACCCAGTAGTTTGTGTACAATTTCTAGTGGCTCCTGGAAGCCCACTCCACCACCAGGATAGGAGCCCCTCCCACCTAGACTGCCTCTCACAGCTCTTTGGGCAGGATGCAGAATTACCTAGCATCTCACTCACCTGACAATGTCCACAGTCAGTTTATGACCATGAAAAAAGATAGTTTCCCACCAAAATATTTCATTTAGGTGGCTGGAATTTGCTTTAAAATGGAAGAAGGGATTAACAAGATCATTTTCTGTTTTACTTAGGCCAGCTTTCAAGGCTGGAATGAGTGCCATTAGTTCTGACTCCACTTCTCACCTGGTGCCCACCCCACCGGGGCCCCCGGGGTTCCTGCCTCCTCGGGGATCCCTCGGTGCCTCTTCACCCACTCAGACATTGGGCAGCCTCTCTGGGTGGGAGAAGGGTGGTGGGTGGCTTTGGTGAATGCACTGTGACCCTGGCAGTCCCTCCCACTAGGGCTGAGAGAGGAGAAGGTACACATGGAAGGCAGAATCTGGGTGGGGGGCCACTGAAAATCTAGAGAGGGTGGTCTGGGCACAGCAGGCACAACCTCCAATGGTCTATACTGGGCGTGGCTCTGATTCTAGAAATGGTTGGTATCAGAGTAGCCAGTCAGTAAAAGGGGCTGATGAAGAATGAAGGAGTCAGGCACATGGGAGGAGCTCCTCTGGAGACTCTAGACTCACAGGGAAGATCTAGTCCTAGGGCAAGACCCTGGAGGGCTGGGCTAGGCAAGGGGGCGAGGTTCAAGGAGCGTCTGGCAGAGCATCCAGGCAGGAGGTGTAGACGGACTCCCAGCCCTGCAGCTGACTCAGTGTTGGGGGGGCAATGGGGAACTGGAGGTGTGACCCAGATCCTGTGGGTGTGGGTGGGCTACAGGATCCCCAGTCAGACTGTCTGGCATTGAGAGCTCAGTAGCGGTGGATGGACCAGGTCTCCCCCTGCCTGAGGGCCAAGCAGGCAGATGCCGCGGACACGCGTGCTGCCTGCCAAAACAGCTCTCCAGACGACAATGACTCTGGAGTAGGAAAATCATTTGAGACATCTGAGCAAGTGTGATTAAAACCATATGTGTGATTTTAATATGTGATCTTAAAATTTGAAGGCTAAAAATATTTTAAGACAGAGAAAACTCTTAAACTCCTCCTCATTGGTCCCTGGCTTTCAAAGTTCAAGAGACAGTGCGGTACCAGCCTTTCAGTCGGTGGCTCAGGGCGGAGCTGTCCATGCTCCTGTGGTCTGACATTTGGGTGGGATCAGGCATGTGCCCTGTGGGAGGAAAAGGGGAAGGGGAAGCTTCCATTTGCTGAGTACCTACTGTGTGTTGGGTGCCTGGCTCTTTATGTGTTATCTCACTTGGTTCTCAAAAACCATGGTAAGTTGGAGGACGAAACGGAGGCTCAGAGAGTTTAAGAAATTTCCCAGGGTCACCCAGCTTGCTAGCAGTGCAGTGAAGGCTTGAAGCCACCCTGGCTCTCCTTCTATCCTACCTCCCAGTGTCACTTTTGAGACATGCAAATATGTGTCTCACAGCTCAGTGTTGGAAGATGTCATTTTGCCCAAATGCTTGTGAGATGGGAGAGCTGGGGGGCAGTGGAGATGGGAGACAGTGCAGCTGGTCCCGATGTGGGGGAGTCTTCAGGGGTGCTGGCTCTGTAGACGCCCTCAAAGCATTTCTCCAGCTCTGCATGGGAGGGGGCTCTTGAGGGCATTTGTGGTCACCATTAGTTGCTTATATAGCTCATACTTACCATAGTGGAAGGAAGGAGAAAGGACAGCGCACAGCACAGAAAACTTCAGAGCTACAATGCCCAGAAATGCAAATGGCCGCTCTGGGCGAGGTACGTGCATCGTGAGTGTAGAATGGAAAGAAGCATTGGGGAGGCTGGCTCATCTTGGTTGAGTGAGGCTCCCAGGGGCGTATGGATGGGCTTCAGGAGGCAAAGTATCCCCTGAAATTATACATAAAACATTACAACATGTGCTTTTTGCTCTGGGAAGAGGGTCGATGGTTTTCATGGACTCTGAGAGAAGACAGAGACTGCCAGAGTCCACGTCTGTTCTTTGAGGTTGGAGCTATGCCCCATGCTTGCACTTTTCATTTTGACTTAATGCTAAAGACAGAAAATTGGCCTTGTATAACAGGATTTCTGAAGGTGATATCAGAAAATATGTGGTGGTGGCAGATGGATGGATGGATGGGATGGAATTGTGTGTGATAGTGCAAGAAAGCAGACTCAGGGCTGGGTGCTCACCTAATTTAGCTCCATGTTGTCAGTGTTACAATTTTAATAGCCAGTTAGAGAAACAGAAATTTACTTGGGGGGGTGTCATAAGACCCAGCAGGGGGGAGAGATGTGTTTGTGACTACTGTCTTTAGTTCCTTTGTTGATGTGGCAGGCAGATCAATACCACTTCCGGACAGAGGCCATTTAGCAGCCATAGTCTTTCACCCCCATGAGGAATCTGAGGACTGGCAGACCGAGATGTGCACAGTAGACGCTCCTAAATGCACCCTCTGCATTTCCGGGCGCAAGCGAACATCTTGTCCACAGCAACACACAGAGCGGCCCTGAGAGTATGGCCAGCGTTTCCCACCCTCCTCCCACCGGGTCCAGTGTGCATCCCCCTTTCGAGCAAGAGATTAACCTCATTTGCATATAGGAAAATATGTCAAATGCTCTTTGGCAGCTTGTGTAGCTGCTGAGTCTGGCCTGAGTGGAAGGAGACTTCTTCCCATGTGGCCTCTCCTCATCCTCAGTGGTTTCTCAGCAATGTCCCCCCAGGCCCCGAGTCCTGTCACTTACACGAGGGTTGCCACTCAGCGATGCCCCAGCTCCTCCACCACCTCCTCGCTTCCTGCTTTACTGTACCAGAATAATGCAGACAGGCCAGGTGCCTGGGAAACTTTGGGAGACAGGGTTGCAGAGAAAAGCACCTTTGTGGGGGCACTGGGTGGTTCAGCTGTTGAGTGTCTGACTTGGGCTCAGGCTGCGATCTCATGGTTGGTGGGTTCAGGCCCCGCACTGGGCTCTGTGCTGACAGCTCAGAGCCTGGAGCTGTTTTGGATTCTGTGTCTCCCTCTCTCTCTGCCCCTCCCCCATTCACACTCTGTCTCCTCTCTTTCTCAAAAATAAACAAACATGAAAAAAAAAATGCACCTTTCCTGGCCCTGGGCTTTCCAGGCTGCTCCTCAAGGGGCAGAACCTGCAGAGGGTGGTCTTGGATGTTTAGGATTGGGTCCATCCAGGTTCATCTTCACTGCTTCTGAGGGCACCAGGGGAAATGGAATGGTAGCATGGCTTACCCTCTAGCTCATTAAAGCTGTTTTTGTTCACCGAGAGTCTGAACACTGGGGTTTGGTGGAGGCAAAGAGCCAGGAGAGAGAGACCTTGCTGGGGAGGTGGAGTCTCAGGAGTTGCCACGAGGGGTTGGGCTGTTTTGACTCCACAATTGGTGTTCACCCCTTGACTGATGGTCTGAGCATGTCCCTGTGGGTGGGGATGAGCCAGGCCTTGCAGCTTTGGACCAGTACCCTTCGGTGACAGCGCGCTGCCCTCCGTGGGTGGTGTCACTCTCCTCAGGGCTCCTTGACCATGACGAGCACCTCAGTGCACTTAGGCTAGATGCCCTGATTCTGGGCTGGCTTTGGGAGGGGAATGGTGAAGTACTGGCAACAGGGTCCTCCTAGTTGCCCTGAAACAAGTAAAAGCAGATACCTTGAAGGCATGCCTTTCTCCCCACAGAACTCCCCCCCACCCCCGACCCCCCGCCAGGCCAAAGAGACAGCCTGCCTCACTGGGAGCCTGATCTTCTAGTGAAGATGGTAGCACTCGGAGAGGGACTCTCACACGCCTTCTGCCTCCCTCAGCGCAAGGGCTGCTGCCAACAAGAAGCACGTGCCTGTGGAATATGGCTGGCAGGCAGCTCCTGTTTCCATGGTTACTAAATAGGACAGGTTAGTATTAGGGCTGCCCAGGGAAAAATGGCATTGAGGCTAACACTTGAGCAGGGACCTTCCTCTGGGCTGCTTTAACCCTCCTTCCAAATTGGGCGGGCAACATTTCACCTGAAAGCATGGGGATCTCCCTGTCAAGGGTCTACCTGGCTGCCCTGGCTTTTTTTCACAGGTGTGTTCTTGGTGCAAAGGAGCAAGTCTTCCAGGAAGCCAGAGCGGGCGCTAGAGAGCCTGATTTCCTAGGAGCTTTGTGAGCCACCCAGCACCATTCCCCCTCTCCCTCTCCATTAGTCCCTGGGGTCCCACTAGAGATGCTGACCCGGGTCCTGACAAAGGCATGATGTGTAGAAAAACTTGAATCCAAATTTGGTCCTAAATCATATGCACCAAATCATCAGAGTGACCCCCTGCCCCAGGTCACCCTTTTCATGGGGCTCTGTGAGTAACAGGTTTAATTATTAGACATTACAAAAATCTCTTATTTGTGTTTCCACGATTGCATACCAGGTTCTGCATTCGCAGGCTGGAGTCCCTGGTCCTTTTTCCATTATCTGCCGAGTGACATGCCATCCTGGTTTTCTGTTTCTTTGTAACTAGAATAGAATAATCGCTGGGGAGAACGTGGGAGAATTGATCAGCGTGGCTGCAGATATTTAGAAGCGTAACGAGTCAGTGAAGGGCACTTTGCAAATTCACACAATTATCGTCTTTCATTGCAACAACCACACATTATTTTAGTCTCCCTCCTTGGCCATTTCGGGAGAAATTTATTAAAACCTTTGGGTACTGTTTCAGAAATTATTTTTGGTGTGAAACAAAAATTTTAAAGGGCTGAGGAGACAGTTACCTAGTAAGATTAGCCTATTCTTTAATCCTGACAGAATCAATTCTTTGGATATTTGGGAGACATTTCTTAGAGTAAATAGGGGAAGTGACCAGAGCTGTGATTCTCCAGTGACCTGAGGATCCTTTGTTCTGCTTTTACCCTGGCCCTGGAGCATCTGATGACATAATTCTTGGTAATTTACATGTCTGAATTATTTGCATATTTATTTCAGGAATGCACTTCATTCAGACTTTCTGAGGGTCTGGTAGGAGTTCAGAGGCTTTGGCTGACTAATCTCTCTGAATTTCTGTGTGGTGTTTAAGGAGCTGCTTGCTTCCCTTCCTTTTCCCAGACTGGAGATGGTTCTTTTTTTTTTTTTTTTTTTGGTAGCCTCTTGGGGAGTTTCTTAGCCTGATGGAGGTTCTTCTTTCCTACCAAAGGGGATGAGCAGGTGAAGACTAGGCCCCTTACCTGGTGGCTGTTGGCCTGATTGATGAGCCATTCCCACAGGCCGTGGACCCCGGCTGCTCATAAGGACTTGCCTTTGAACCCCATCTAATAGAAATAAGGGCAAACAGAGCCTGCTCATGGATACAGTGCAGGGATCCTGGAGGACAATACTGACCCAACAGCCTGCCCATCTCCAAGGGCCCCTCCAGCTCAGAATCCCCATGAACTCTCCCACCCTTGATGCTTACTGCCAGGTTCTTGGGGACGCTTCCATGGATCCAGGAGCTCCCATGACTACACATCTCACCTCCAGAGTCACAGAGCAGGACTGAGGGAGCATAAAGGAAGTCAGCATCCCCCCTTCTGCATCATTCCTGTGGTGCCGACTTACTGTAGCTCCATCCCCACATCCTTTGTATTTATGAGGCTGTCCCTCTGCCCCTTTGGGACGTGTTGAAGCACAGAAGCTGCTCACCAGGCATTGAACAAACAGCTCTCTATTTTTACAGGCCGACTTGACCTAGTCCAAAGGCCGAGGCCTCCTGAGGATTTGCCACTAATCCTGTTGGATATTTCTCATACCTCCCTCATGCCTCATCTGGTGTTGTTTCTTTCTGCACTGAATAGGTTCTGTTTCTTCCCCATTACAAGTTTCTGCCTGTGTGAAGTTTCAGAAAGCTTCAGGACACATTCCAATCTTGAGTGGCCGAAGCCACAGAGAGGTAATGTTTGGAACAGTAGGAGAGGAGTCACAGGCAGAACCCTGGGTTTAATTTTAAAAACCAGCCTTGTTGAGCATCCCCTCTAACTGGAATGCTAGAAGAGAGGAAATTACTTTTCCCTGAAGGTCATAGGAGGCTCTCCCTGGAGGCAAAGGCCTCTTAGCGCAGGAGAATGGCTTGGCTGCATATACCGCATGTGCCTCACGGTCCAAGTCCTGGACCTGGGTTAGGCAGAGAAGGCAATTCAAACGGAGTATTCCAAGTGAAGGAGGGAAATGGGAGACAATCGTTGGGTGGATCAGAAGGAGGTACACAGCCTGTCCCCCATCCTCTCAGCAGACCACTGGCCAGGTGGGAGGCCATGGGGCGCTCGGGGTGTTTGCTAATAGACTTGCTAATTAAACACCAGAAAACAGTATTGCTTTGCCCACAGTAATGGCTATGCCAACGTTATCAGCTGTAAACCAACTGCCAGGAGCATTCTAATTAAAAATAAATAGTACTGCGGGTGGGCTGGCACAGTGGGGCCAGGGATCCTGCCCACATTTCTTAGGAGTTCTACGATTGGTCCTAAGGGAAAGTCATACCCCAGTCACCTTTAGGTCCTTTTCTCAGAGGAGCCTCTGTCTAATCCCAAGGTGGTGTGATGCATGCTTCCTTAACCCTTAGCTGGTAGTGTGATAGGCAAACAGATAAAGCCTCTAGAAGCAGACTGCCTGCTGCCCTATAGCCCTGGGAAGGACAAGCTGCCCGAAGGGGGTAATGATTTCTGCTGGGTCTCTAAACTGAGGGGACAGCTAAAGCCCAAAGCTTCTTCTAAGAGAGGTTAGAATTTCATCAGAAAGCAAGTCTGGTCACATGAGAATTTCTGGCACTGTGTGCATGGCAGGCTGGACACCAGCCTGCCAGAATTGAGCGAGTGGATCGTATTGGCTTCAGCGGAGGGGAAGAGTCCCAGCCTGGCCTGGGAGAAGGAGTGGCTCACTCCCCCGACTGGACCGGCCACCAGACTGCGGCCAGGAGCAGCCAAGCTGCTGCCGTAGGGCTGGGGCTCTGACGCCCAAGCCCAATTTCCTTTAACCCTAAAGAAAGTGTGTGGTCCAGGGGCTGGACACTGGAAGATGCCTAAGGAATGCAGTGCTTTCCACGCCCTCTCGGCAGCCCTGTGCTGCTTCTATCACCGCAAGTCTTTCCTTGGAGCCAAGGTAGGTGCGGTTTAGAGATAAGGTGCATTGGAGATTCTTTTAGGGGCCTTGAAAGCGTCAGTCTTCTAAAAGGCACCAGAAAAAGTTCACAGCCTGCTGGCTGTAAACACAGAGGCGCTTTCTTTGGCCGGTAGAGCTTCCTAAGCCCCCAGTGAAGTGCCTCCCCGGAAGCAGAATCCAGCTGCACAGAAGGGGGTCCTAGGCTGTGTATTTCAAGAGACTTTCAGTCTCTTTGGGCTGTAATTCTGTACCAAAGTGAGTAAAATGGAGCTATTTTTCTTCTTTCTCTCTTTGTGTCTCTCTTCCCTCATTCGCAGTGAGTGTGAGATGGCTGAGCCCCTCTCTCTCTGCTGAACCTCCTGGCCCATTATGTCAATAACGGCTATAACATACAGAAACCACCAAATACCTCCTTGCAGATCTCAGCCGGGTTCCAAGGCTGTTCAGTATTTAGAACTGTCTTTTCTTTACTGCTCCCATTTTGAACCTTGGTCATGAGATACCAGTGCCAAAGGTTTTGCGTAATATGTCAGTGCACTATTTTGATGAAAATATTCAAAGAACCTCACTTGACTAATTCAAGACAAGACTTGTGCTCTGCCTTGCCTGCCTGTGACAGCACACAAGAATGAAGATTAATACAGGTTCTCATTGATCCGCGGTTTTGTGCGCCGTGGAAGAAATCCTGTCGGCCCTAGCTTGACTACAGACCTCATTTATTCATGGGAAGTAGAAATCCGAAGCTTTCATGACATTCTTCCCACCCAGTTGGTGGAGCTCTGTCTCCTGAGGGACTGACTTATTTAGTGCAGGGTTAGGATGCTCCGCTTCCTTCTCAATAATGCTCCAAAGAGAAGAACTTTCAGGAAAACGTAACAAGAAAACATACTAAAGGGAAAAAAGAGCCCTTTGTAAAATAATATACCCTGCGGGAGAGGCGGGAGGGCAGGCTTCTTCTGATTTTACTCCCTATTAGAGTGTTCAAAGTAGCTTTATAGCCATCTAGCAAAGTTTGTCTCTTTGTCAAAGAATTTGGAGGAGGGGGTGAGTAATTAATCATCAGTTAAAAGTGTTTCCTCCCTGATTTAAGAGCCCCTTTCTATCCTAGAGTCCAGTGGGGTGATATGAGGACCATGTGGTTTCTGGCCTAAATATGGATCATTCTGGCGTGGGGTGGATGAAGTCATGCCATTAACAGTATTTTAAAGCTGTCAAAGATAGACCAGGAGGTCCCAAAGGGACTGTATACTTCAGGGATTGGCAGTAGGTTTTCACTCTAATAGAAGTCCTTCCAGAAGCCAACTTTTGCTATCTTAGAAAAGTGCAGCTCAGCATTCATATGTGAGGAAACAGCCCATAAATATCTGGGCCCGAGTGAAGAGATTCTGTTCAGATGCCCCTCTTCCTCTGCAGTTATGTCCTCCAAGGCCTGCTCAGGAGGCCACAGGATCACATGGGGTAAGCCTGATGCAGCCCTTCTTCAGCGCTCCCTCCCCGGCCTCCCTGCGACAGCCACTGCTGGTGGTAGAAACGCCTCCTTTCCACCGAGGGCTTCCCACCTCACTCCCAGTTTGGCACCTCACTCCCAGTTTGGTGCGTCTTTGTGGAGGGTACCTGACGTGCTCGCTCACCAGAAACTGACACTTTTGGACCCAACTTTGGGTTCCCCACCAAACCTCAAACTGTGCTTCCCATCCTGTTTTGCTTAGGTAGTTACCTGGGAAAGAAAGCCTTCCTGTGCTTTCTGCCAGAGTCGCCCCAGTGATAATGCCATATCGCTTTATTGACTCCTGCTTTAATTAGGGGTTTCAGGCCTTGCCACTCATAATTAGTTTCTGTCGCAATTAGAGTTGCAAAATTAAATTGGGATTGATTGCCTGATAACAAAGCGGAAATAAAGCCTCAGTTCTTGACCATGTATGCTGCTTCCCTTGGCATGAATTTCTCATACCAAAAATAACACTCTGGTAGCCATGGTAACTTTCCATTTGGTCTAATCCATATCATCTCTGGAGAAACTAGAATGTTATTAATAGTGTTTGTTGTATGGGAAGAAAACTAAAAATATAAAAGCTCCTTCATTACATAGGAGACCAATCACACTGGCTCTTTGAGGGAATAAAATCTTACTTGCAGAGATTTGATGGAATTTAGAATGTACTTAGAGGCCTCGTGTGGACTTGCATACCAAGGCCCTGGAAAGGAGTGAGACGGAGGGAGCAAGAATGGAGAGCAGAATCAAGGATATGCAATCCTCGCTAGC
This sequence comes from Proteles cristata cristata, assembly GCA_017311185.1. Classification (NCBI taxonomy): domain Eukaryota; kingdom Metazoa; phylum Chordata; class Mammalia; order Carnivora; family Hyaenidae; genus Proteles; species Proteles cristata. The sequence goes on along the minus strand of JAESUZ010004270.1, from coordinate 1,112,897 downwards.
CCCCGTGGAGTTGAGGCCAGAGACGAGATGTTCCAGCCACGTTGAGGGTCACAACCTTAACATCCCTGAAGGGGTTCACAGAAGGCAGCCATTTCGCAAAAGTCCACTGGGTCTTGGGTGAGAAAAGGAAAGGCTATTTTGCTTATGCCCAGTGGAAAAGAGTTTGGAGTGAAGATATTACCAACCTATAACATTACTGAGGCATGTTCAAGTCCAAAAGCCACTGAACGTTGAATGTTGTAGCCCATCCATGCATAAGCACTGTACTGGGAGGGTGGGGTGGAAAGTGACAGTTGAGGGAGGGCCCCTGATTTGAAGGACTTACCACAGAAGCATTAGGTCCTTGTGTCATTTTGTTCCATTTGCAAAAGCTCTTCCAGTGTCTGAGTTCTCGACAGGGAACACAAGGAAGTCATCTTACTGGAATCTCAGAATGAGTGCTTTGAGTTGGCAGGGCAATAGTTTACCCCTTCCCACAGAGGAGAAACTGAGACTCAGAGAAACTGCCTACCCAGAATCATTCCATGGGGCACCAAGGATAGAAACCAGAGTCTCTGGCTTCTAGCCCAATGTTACCTCTATAATAACACATTAAGACCATTGAAACCTAAAATAAGATGATAATGTGCATATTAATACTTCAGTTTACAATGCAGTTGGGGAAGAATAGTATGAACCTCAGTTTTCAGGAGAGGCTTTGGGGGGGGTCATGCAGAAGTGGTTTTCAGGGGCGCCTGGGCGGCTCAGTGAATTAAGCGTCTGACTTCGGTTCAGGTCATGACCTCACGGTTTGTGGGTTCGAGCCCCACGTTGGGCTCTGTGCTGACAGCTCAGAGCCTGGAGCCTGCCTTGGATTCTATGTCTCCTTCTCTCTCTCTGCCCCTCCCCTGCTCACACTCTGTCTCTATCTCTCTCAAATAAACATTAAAAAAAATTTTTAAGGGGCTCCTGGGTGGCTCAGTCAGTTAAGCATCAGACTTTGGCTCAAGTCAGCTAGTGAATTTGAGCTTTGCATTGGGCTCTGTGCTGACAGCACAGAGCCTGGAGCCTGTTTCAGATTCTGTGTCTCCCTCTCTATCTGCCCCTCCTCCACTTATACTCTCTCTCTGTATCAAAAATAAATAAACTATAAAAAGATTTTCTTAAATTTTTTTAAAAAAGAAGTGGTTTTCATGGGGCGCCTGGGTGGCTTAGTCAGTTAAGCGTCCGACTTTCGCTTGGGTCATGATCTTGTGGTTCACGGATTCGAGCCCCGCGTCGGGCTCTGTGCTGACTGCCGGCTCAGAGCCTGGAGCCTGTTTCAGAGTCTGTGATTCCCTCTCTCTCTGACCCTCCCCTGCTCACGCTGTCTCTCTCTCTCCTAGAAATAAATAAAACATTAAAAAAAATTAAAAAAAAAAAAAAGAAGTGGTTTTCAGAGAATAAATAATCCTCCTACAAGCAGGGCAGGACCACCTTTAGGTCCCACATGAACCACAGAAAGAATGTGGTGAAAAGCACAATAGATCCCATTTCTGGCCCTGGCAATAAGAACAAACTGCCACTTCTGGTCCCTGTGTCTCTGATTTTTCTTGTGTAGAGGCAGGGGGAAAGGAGCTGAAATTTGCCTCCTTATCACTGGTCACTCCCGAGGGAAGGTCTGTGTGATTTTCACTCCAGGGGAACCTAAGAGGTGGGAGTTCCTTGTGAGTGCAGAATAGTCATGTTTCCGAAGGAGCCTAAACAGAGAGGTTGGAGCGTAGAGACGGTGCATAAATGAGTCATTGAGTCTCGGCCAGCCAGTCACTAAGTCCCGTGGCACTGGTCTTAGCAACGAGAAGTCATGGTTAGATGGCAATGGAATTTAAGCATATACTTTCCCACGTGTAGGTTTGCTCGTCTTTACAGCCGTCAAGGGCTCTATAGCAGGAAGAGCTTGAATCGGGCTGTTGCTACTATTAGGTTTTGTTTATGCTTTCTCTCGTTTCCCATGCCCCTACAAAAAGTATTGGGAGCCTCTCCAAATGCACATTTACAGCCTGAGGTGTCCCATCTGCCCATCCCTAGTCCCTAGAAGGTCGGATTCCTGGAACTTGTTTGCATTCGAAACTGCTTTCCTATGGCAGAGTGGATGTGGGAAGAGCCAAGGTCCTGTCTATCTTTCCTGTGGCCAGTCCCATGGCATGTTTGCTATTGTGACAGCTTGGGCACCCATCCCCCATCCCGGTGTTGATGATGGCCTAGGTTTCCTTAGCCGGTAGGGCTGATGCACCATCGGTGCAAGCTGTGCAAGCTGTGCAAGGTGGAAAGAGCCACTCGGGAAATGTCTTTCTAAGCGATCAGCCCCTCCTCAGGGCAGCTGCTAGTTGCTCATTTATCTTTCCTGCCCTCTGAAATAAGCCCAACACAACCTTTTTTTTTTTTTAAAGAGACCTAAATGCATTCCATTGGCATCTGGAAGCTTGGGGGATCTGGTTTCAGCATCAGGGGTAGGGATGACATGGCTGACAGCGGCCGGTCCCGGCGCCCCCTCTCCGCAGACCCCGGTGCTTGGATCTCGGCCGAGGCCCTGTTTTTGTTGGAAAGACGTGGGTGGGAAGCAGAAATGAGACTGAGGCCCTGGGAAAATTCTGCTGGTGAGTTCACCTCCAGGACTACAGAGATGCAGACCTGTGCCAGTTGCTGGGGAGGGTGCTGGAGAGTCAGTGCTGGGGCCACAGAGGCCTTCCTGCACTGCCGTGTCAGAGGTCTGGAGCTGGGTCTGACGATGTCAGGGACCACTCTGGGGCCTTTGAGCTGACGCATATTTTGGATGTCTCCAGGCCAGCAGAGGAAACTGGGGCTGTCTGGGGAGGGGAGGGGAGGAGGGCCTCATGGGTTTGGACTGCGGCATCTCTGTCTTCGGTTGGATTTCCAGTGTGTGTCCACAGCCCCAGGGGCTACTGTTGGAATCCGGCTCCGGCCATGAGAATGTCATGGCTTATTTTTCTGCCTGATGAAAGAACTCGATCAGCCTGTTAGTTTGTATAGAGAATAGCTCTCTGCAGTGTCCATGCTGAAACGTATGCAGTTGTGCATACCCAATCAACAAACTAGAATCCTAGTTTCTGAATAAGATGGAATTGGAGAGACCAGTGAGCCAACCTCCTGCCTGCAGTTCATCTGCTCATCCCTCACCCTGCCTGTGTACAAGGGCTTACTGGGCGCTGCGGAGACCGTCCTGCCCGGAAGGAGCAATCCCGTGCCTGCTGGGGGGATGAAAATGCAAGCGGCCCTCTCCAAAGTGCACGGGAGGTGCAGGGTGGACATGACACCCAGCATGCTGTGAGGCCCTGGGCAGAGGTATTAATGCAGCCCCTGGTCAGGGAACTTCCTGGAGGAGGTAACACTGAACGGCTCCTAAAGCAGCAACAGGTAGAAGAGCACAGGCAGGGGAAGCGGCATCACAGCCCCGAAGGACCCCAGGCCAAAGCCAAAGCTGAGAGCAGAAGGAGAGAGAGGTGGGGGCGAGCTGCAGGACAGTGGGAGCCAGTGAGCAGTGTGGATGGGAGCGGGGGCAGGTCTGAGCTTGGTCCCTTTGTGGGTAGCATGAGCCGCCCCGCTCATGCCTGTGTCCTTGAAGCCTCCCGTCAGCTCTCCTTGTCCCTGCTCAGCTCCCTGGGATCTCCCTCCCTCCTCCTTCTCTTAGGCCCTTTTTACGCACTCATGAGATCTTGTTTCTTCACAGCAGCAGTTAAGACTGTCAGGCACAATATTTTTTCCATCCCCACTCCTGCCCCCACGAGCCACAGCTAGATCCAGATCCAGATCCTCGCTTCCTCTGGGGATGAAGTGTCCCTCTCCCTGACCAAGGCTGGCCCTGCCTCCTGTGCCCATGACCACCTGCTCTGCATAGACTTCCTTTCATTGGCCTCTCCTCGGGGACATTTGGTCTGTCCCTCTCCACCAACACTTTCCTCTTGGTTTGTATGCATGCTTCAGTCTTTCCCATTCTAAAAATACTGCTTATTTCCATGTCTTCATTTCTTTTATATATATATATATATATTTTTTTAATTTATTTTTAGGAGAGAGAGACAGCGTGAGCAGGGGAGGGTCAGAGAGAGAGGGAGATACAGACTCCGAAATAGGCTCCAGGCTCTGAGCTGGCAGTCAGCACAGAGCCCGACGCAGGGCTCGAACCCACAAACCGTGAGATCATGACCTGAGTGAAAGTCGGACGCTTAACCGACTAAGCCACCCAGGTGCCCCTCCATGTCTTCATTTCTTGATCCCTGTCTTCCTCCACCCAGAAACTGATTCACACAGTCTCTTTTTTTTCACACTTCCCAGTGGCCACTCTGCCTCTCTCACCCCACCGGCAGCCTTGCCAAGTCTGGCGGACGCCGTCCAATTCTGATTGTATTGGGACTCTGCTGCACTTGGCATTATTGGCTCTTCCTTCCTGAAAGTCTGTTCTCTCGACTGCTAGGACACCGCACTGTACTTGTTCTCCTGGATCCTTCCCAGGATCCCTTCCTGAGCCCCCCACCCTAATGCTAGGGCTAACTTTTTGTGTTCCCCACTCCAAATTCATGTTGAGATCCTAACCTCAGGTGTGCCTTATTGGGAGGTGGTAGGTGGAACCCTTATGAAGGGGATTAGTGTTCCTACAAAAGAATGCTCTCCTGCCCCTCTGCTGTAGGACACAGTGAGAAGAGAGCTAGTGTCTAGAACTCGGAAGCAGGCCAGGCACCACATCTGCCAGCACCTTGATCTTGGACCTGCCTCCCAAACTGGGAGAAATACATGTTTGTGGTTTCAGCCACCCAGTATATTGTATTTATCTTAGAGAAGCCCCAAAGGAGTAAGGCACTATCTTCAGTTTCTCTTTCTAGCCTGCATCTCAGAAGCCCTTCTGATATTCCCTCAACAGCCCATTGCTTAGATAGCAGTTGAGACCAGCTACCCCACATTCTGAGGATCCCCAGCAAGTGCCCAGTCCAGCCCTTCTCTCACAGCACCTGGATCCCACGGCCGGGGGAGCCACTGCATCCAGACAGCCCACGGGCACCTTCAGCTGTACGTCCTCTGTGCTTCTATGTTGGAAGCTGGTGGCTCAGCGTCTTCCAGGAGCCCCAAGCCTCTTCCCCCATTCGTCGTCCACATCTCATCAGTGACGTCTTAAGATTTTACTCCTCAATGTTTTGCTCATCTGCCTCTTGCTCCCTGACTCTGCCACCAGCACTGTGCTTCCTAACTGGTCTTCCTGCCCTAAATCTTTATAGGATGTGATTTCACCTTTATGTTCGACATTACTGGACATGGGGTGTGTACTGGGCACTTAAGGTGCTACATTCCCATATGCGAACAACTATAATTGCTAGAAGGTCTCTCTTTGCTTTGAGTCAAAATCTATGTACCTGCAGTATCTGCCTTATTCTGCAGTTAAACGAGCCCAACAGCCCTTCAGAGGCATTTTTTTCCTTGCATTATTGTGGGCATTATTGTTTTGAGACCAAATTGGTTGGTATGAGTGAACACCTAGAAATAAAATAGTGGTGGGGGTGGAGGGTGGAGGAGTGATGCTGGATTAGTTTCCCTAGGGACTTGAACCAAGACTATTTGACCATCATCTTGGGACAGCAGTAGCCCAAGCCTTCAGATATTTCCACACAGCCCTCATGTTTCCTTTAGGTCTGTTCTGTATGGACTAACGATTTCCAGGGCTTTATATACTTCAGGAGACTTAGATTCTAGCTTTTATTCTGTTAAGTCTGAGCAATTCATGAACGTTCATGGCCCTGGTGACATTTTCTCTTGTGAGATCTAAATCTTCTTACTGCCTGTTTAACTCCAGGAGCATCGTACAGATTCATGAGGTCCGAGTTGCATTTTTTAAAGTGTCTTGTTCCTCTCAAGTTCACCTGCTGTTTTCCTGTTTCTGCTATGACATTTAGCATGGTGATTGTGGTTTTCAAAAGCTTGTTAAACGAGATATGTTAAACGAGCACCCATGTCAGGTGCTTTGAGTCCCCCCTGGGAAAAACATATCTTTAAAGTGATGTGTGTCGGGGCACCTGGATGGCTCAGTCGGTTAAGCGTCTGACTTTGGCTCAGGCCATGATCTCACGATTCGTGAGTTCAAGCCCAGTGTCGGGTTCTGTGCTGACAGCTCAGAGCCTGGAGCCTGCTTCAGATTCTGTCTTCCTCTCTCTCTGCCCCTCCCCTCCTCACGCTCTATCTCTGTCGCTCTCAAAAATAAATAAACATTAAAAAAATAATAAAGTGATGTGTGAGTTCTGTATTGGAAGTGGTACAGTTGATGCTTGTCCAAAACCCATCTTGTGATGACTCATGTGGTTTAACTGAGAACCTACTGTGTACTTAGCCCTGACATATGATTGCTTTCTCCCAAAGCAGATGTCTGAGACAGTTATTAGTCATGGTATGTTTTTGGAGAGAGAGAATTTGGAAAGTCATCTATTCTACATCCCACAGTGGAAGGGTTTCTGAGTCTTTGGATTTTCTTCTGTGTGTGTTTGGCATTTCTTGTTTTTCTTTCCAGTTATATCTCCTAGTGTCTTTCAGCCATGATGCATTTTGTTTATTCATCCATTGCCTCATTCATTCAAGATAGGTTAAGAAAAGGATGGTACAAGGAAGCCTGGGTGGCTCAGTCGGTTGAGTGTCTAACTCTTAATTACGGCTCAGGTTATGATCCCAGGGTCATGGTGTTAAGCCCCGAGTCAGGCTCTGCGCTGAGTGTGGAGCCTGCATAAGATTCTTTCTCTTCACCTCTCCCTCACTCGTGCGTGCGCTCTCTCTCTTAAATAAAAACAACAAAGTAAAAAGATGGTGCAGTTGACCCTGAACAATCTTCCATGTAAAGTCCACCTATAATTTAACTACCAAAACCCTACCATTGACTGGGAGCCTAATGTAAACAGCCAATTAATGCATATTTTGTGCACTATATGTATTATACAGTGTATCCTTACAATAAAGTAAGCTAGAGAAAACATGGAAAAATCATAAGAAAGAGAAAATACATTTATAGCCCTGTATGGTATAACCCCCCAAAATCTACCTATAACTGGACCCACACAATTCTAACCTGTGCTGTTCAAGGGTCAACTATATTTGAATTAAGTTGGTTTTGATTTTCTGATATTCTTGAAGTTTATTTTTGAAAGAGAGCACACTTGTGAGTAGGGGTGAAGCAGTTTGAGAGGGAGAGATAGAGGGGATCCTAAGTAGGCTCCATGCTGTCATGTGGAGCCTAAAGTGGGGCTCAAACCCAGAAACCATGCGATCATGACCTGAGCCAAAATCAAGAGTGGGATGCTTAACCGACCCAGGAGTCCTGATTTTTTGCTATTGTTATTGAAGCAAATTTGGTGAACAGCTATTTTCCACCGGGTCACTCATAATTTGGATTAAGATGAATTAACAAGGTTGAATTACCACTGGGAGAGATTTCTGGTTTGGAGCTCCTTACATTCTGAACTTTGTCAGCTGGTCTTCAAACCCTCATCTCGGGGTCTGCCTTATTAGCCAGGATTAGTCTCTGTTTATCCTTTCCCTATAGATGTTAACAAAGCACTGCTCTCACTGAATGAAATCTCACTGCCAGACTCAGTGATTAATATTTCACTTCCCTTGTCTCATTTAGCCTGTGTGCCAACCTAGTGAGAGAGAGAAAAGCATTATCGGAAGTTGAGGACATGGTTAAAGGGAGCAAAGCAGTTTACAGAGGGGTTGTCATAGGTAGACTGGTACTCTGCTTTTACTTGACGCCTTATATTTCACTGACCCACTAAATGGTTAAGTGCAGGGGTGCCTGGGTGGCTCAGTCGGTTAAGCGTCCGACTTCGGCTCAGGTCATGATCTCATGGTTCATGGGTTTGAGCCCTGCATCGAGCTCTGGGCTGACAGCTAGCTCAGAGCCTGGAGCCTGTTTTGAATTCTGTGTCTCCCTCTCTCTCTGACCCTCCCCTGTTCATGCGGTCTCTCTCTCCCTCTCTCAGAAATAAATGAAACATTAAAAAAAAACCTAAATTGTTAAGTGCAAGCAAGGACCTTCAGCCTTCATTCTATGCGTGGCGATCTGATTTCTCGCTGGGAGGAATCCGAAAACAGGGCTGCCTCGGGGGGGATGGTTTGGATGTTGCTCCTCTGCAGGCTGCTCTAGGAAGTCACCATCTAAATTAGATCTAGAGGGGAAGGGACCCCCACAGCTTTCAGCAGGGCAAGAGGCTAACAAATGGCTTGTTGAAAATCTCATTTGTGTTTCAGTTTATCTGTTACCAGGGAAAGATGAGACCCCCTTGGAGCTGAGCGCTGAGTGAGTCCATGGGTAAATAATGCTTTGTCAAGAGGGTAGGAACATGATGGGCAAGGCCACCAGGACAGGTGGCTGGGGAAGGAGATCTTTCAGCGTAATGAGCTGTTGAGCAACTTCTCGCGTATGTAGGTAACTGTTGTGAAGGAGAGCAGCCGCATTGCTTGGTGTTGGGTGTGCTGCATTCGTTCCAACTTTCAGTTCCTCCTGCAGGTTTTAGACTGATCAGTCCCCTGTGAAAATAATTTTCAGTCCCTTGGTGTTCCATCAAAATAAAACTGAACATCAAAAGCAATAACTTCATGATCCTGCAGGATGGAAAGGTGGAGAGACCTTGCCTAGACAATGACGGGTGATAAAAGGTAACAGGAATACAACATGTAGGGGCGCTGTGGGCACCCAGCAGAATAATCCTAATGCAACTAGCTAAGCCTGGGGGATCAAGTTACTGTTGCGCCTAAGGCGTGTGACTCCAGTGTGCATCATGTAAAATTAAACTAGTCTTTCTCATTCACACACATGGAAAGCAGAGTTTTATTGGAAATTTCTCAGGATGTTGATAAGCAAGGCGTTCCACAGATGTTCTCTTCAAACTTTCTATTTATGGTTTATGAGCCTCTTTTTGTAATATTTGATAAGGTTTGATAATGAATAAAATGAAATCTCTTGGCTTTGGGCTCCTGGGGGGTTTTGATGGCAGTTTCCTGTCTGTGCTAGGGTCTGATGGCCCTCGTATCATCATCTGTCTGTGAAAAGAAAAATCACAGGTAGTGGGAAAATGAGGCATCTTAATTTAATAGCAAATTGCAAATCTGTTTTTAATGGCACTGGAGTAAGAATCTGGCGTTGAGTGTGATAAATTATGCAGGTTTAATTATAAAATGGCAAAATGGCATCAAAACCCATCTGCAGAATCTTTTCTGAAGATGAGATTCTTTCTAGGATTTGGAAAGGAGAAATGTATGTCATCAAGGTACTTAGACATTAACATCAAGTTAATTGAAGTGTTTCAGAATGCTAAAACTCACTGAGATTTTATGAGGTATCTTTGCTGCCGATTCCTTTCTCAGGAGGGGCCAGAAGCCCTCGCTGACTTCAGATAGGATAGAGAACTCTGAGACCTTCAGCCAAGCTGCTTGTGGCTGTTTGTTGCACGTTCTCTTCAGATGTCTTATCCCCCTGAAGAGGCTGTAACCCATGGCTGTCACGCCATGGCGTTGTCCTTTCTCGCGTCTGCGTCACCCGTCAGACCTAGTCCAGGATGCTGAGTAGCACAGTGGGCACTCGGTAAGCCTTCAGGTTTAATCACTGGCACAGTGTGCCAGTGACCGTCAAACTCTTGATTTCAAATTGACCTCCTGATTGTTTCTGCAGAACTTGGGCCAAGAAGGTGAAGTAAGCAGAGGCCCCATGTTCCAGTGGCTGTCATACTCTTGATTTCAAAGTACCCTCGTGACTGTTTCTGCAGCACTCTGGCCAACAGAGTGTAGTATGTGTGGGTAAAATGGCCTCCAGAACCTGTTGCACTGAGCTTTAACGTGAGGATTGAAAGGAGCTGGCTCAGAGGCACAGGACCCGAGTGAGAAGAGAGGGCTTCATTTGGCAGCAACCCAACACTTAAAAGGTGGGGAACGTGCTCGAGGTCTCTCCCTTCTAGCCAGAGAGCACCTTGGTGTGAATGCGAATAAGGCACCTTTCCTCGAGATACTTTATTGCCATCTACCAGGCATCCACTGTAATCAGTATGGAAATTTTTTCTGCCATGCATGAAGGGCACCTACTTAGATACAATGCCACTGTGCTGCTCAGGTCCTGGAGCCCATGGCTAGGCCCGTGTGCCCACCCGCTGGGCCGGACCAGGCCGAGATGCCCAATTGCCCAGGCACCATTTGCTTTTATCTACCAAATAGGATATTTAAAATTTGCATCTGATGTGTTTTTTCCCTCTTGGGACTTTTATTTACAAAGTTAATGGTTTATTTAATGACTAAAGCTTTTGGCTTTAATCATAGTGATTAGCACAGAAGTTGTATTTGTCTAGCCTAGTACATTGGGAAAAGTTGCATCTGTAAATTGAAGCCTTTCTTCATTTAACTTTGGGGTAATAATAAAATATTTTTAGGCAAGCGATAAAGCCAGTGAGTGTCAATAAAAGGTGGCAGAGAAGCCAGTATACAAATTGTTCCACATGAAGGCTTGACGGTTGCCACCTTCTCTCCTGCCCTTGTACTTCGGATGAAAACATCTGAGGGGGCCTGCTGAATGGTGCTGGGCTTAGAGCTTGGAGAGAACTGGAGTTTTCTTTTTTGGCCTGTGGGCAGGGTTAAGAGTGGCAGGAGTTATTGGGATTCATTCATCCTGTGGGTTCGTGATCAATTTATGCAGGTGTTCAATGGTAAAAATATCAACTGGATTTCTAAAAGCCCTTGATATACTTTGGAATTTGGTTATAAACTAGTCCACTGCTTGCAGTTCAACACAGGGCAGAGGCTTGAAGGGGCTGAGGTTCCGACATCTCCAAAGGATCTCATTGTTAGGCACGTGTACTTGCAAGATTCTGTAGCAGCCTTAGCAAGGCTTCTGAAGGCTTTGTGTAATGATTACCCAGCTTTTTTCCGAGTGGGAGCTCCATCTCCTCACACGTTCACGTTCAGTTAGGGATTGCAATGATGCAGGCTCTGAGGCAGCACGGGCTGGGTTCAAAGTGAGGGTCTGTCGTTTTGGACTCCTGCATTGTCCCAGCCTGGGCCGCCTCGTGGCAGTTCAAGGCACATTGCCGAGGGTTTCCCGCCAGCTCACAGGAGGACATAGGCCTCGCTCAGAAAATAGACCAATTGGGTATGATGCTCCACACCCCAGTCACACTTACAATTTTGCTTGTGATCATCATTTCTGGATGAGATTTCCAGAAAAATGTGACCTGAGCGGCAGTTTGGTGCCACTTGATGAGAGGCCTGGACTGTTGACCTCTCCCTCAACCGAGTAAACCATCCAGGGCAGAAGAAAGGAAGCTTTTGTTTGGGAACCAGTAGCATTCAGGGTGCTGTGGCCCAACACTCCTGACTGGGATAGAATAGCCCAGAAGCTTGCTCACTCCCTCCCTCCCACTCTCTTCATTCACTCTCTCTTTCCCCCTCTTTTCATGCACAGATTTCCCCCCCCCTTTTTTTTGCATTTATTTATTTTGAGAGAGGGAGAGCGCACACACATGTGAACAGGGGAGGGACAGAGCGAGAGAGAGAGAGAGAGAGAGAATCTTAAGCAGGCTCCACACTCAGCACAGAGCCCGACTCGGGGCTTGATCTTACGAATCATGAGATCGTGACCTAAGCCGAAATCTAGATTCCTACCCTTAACTGACTGAGCCACCCAGATGCCCCCTTCCTTCTTTTTTTATTTCAAGCAAGTTAATTGCCAGCCTTGATGATACAATGAATGACTAGCAAATCAGCTCAATTTTAAAAATTCAGCAAATATCCATGACTAAATATCCAAGGCCCTGAAGGACACATAATCTCTGTACCAGGACCTCTCAGCTTTGTGCACAACATAACACTTTCTTGCACCCTCACGCTGCCACTCTGTCCCCTGCATACTGAGGGCAGCTCAGCTAGCTGCTGGAGCTAACCAGGAGCACTTGCTAATATTGGCATGTATGCAGGCCTGCAAAATGCGTGCCACCAGGGACAGTGCCTTCTTACACGGGGTCAGGACCACATGCACAGGTGGAGCCATTAGCACTATTCAGAACCTCAAAACTATGGACTTGGAACTGAAATAAACAGAATAAACCTATGCCGGAGTAGAAACTGGTTGTTCCAACTGCTAGCTTTTTTGTTCCATTAGAACTAAATTCTCAAAGGCCAGATACCTCTAAAACCTTCTGATGGATTATATAATTCTTAAAAAAAAAAAAAAAAAACCCCTTTAGTGAAGTAACTTTCCATTTTTGTGGCCAAGAGTCCTCTTTGAAAGGGGGTTCAGATTCTACATTGCTTCTAGCAAACGCCAGCTGTGTGCCGGGCATGATGCTGGTGCCGGGTGCTCTGTGTGCCTTAGATCAGGTCGTCCTGTGAAGTGAGGGACAGTGCTTGGTGCGCACAGAAACAAGAGAAGTCTAGATAGGTGGCCAAGATTCCCTGTTCTTGGGGAGATTTGACCAATCTCCAAATGCTCTTTTTCTCCCCCACCCAGTGACAGGAAGTTGCCACACAGAGGGTAAGAAGGCAAGCTTGGTCAGTAAGTGTTTACGGGGCACCTACTGTGTGCCAGGCATGAGGCTAGGCTCTGGGAGCCAAGGGCAGATATGGCATGGCCTCTGTCCTCAAAGAGCTTGTGTCCTGCAGACCATACTTCCTCCCTGCCCAACATTCATTAGCGGATTTCCTGCCCCACTTAGATAAAAACATACTGGCTTAGTGTGGCCTTCAAGGCCCCTGCCTGCTTCATCCAGTTTCCCTCCCTCCTCTCTGTTCCCTAGGCTGGGCTCCAGCCCGCCTGCACATAGTTAGAATCTCTGCAGGTATGTCACTGCTGACTCACGGACACCCCCACTGCAAAACAGCAGCGCCCTGGCCCCTCCCCCCATCAGTCAACCCTCTGCCAGTTATTCTTCAGGGACCCACAAGGGGTCCTCACATAGGCATCTGTAGCCCTCATGATCTGGGCCTTCTATCAGATTCAGACCTGGATCCCGGTATGCGGTGTCCATATACGGCAAATGTGGTTCACTTCACCGGGGTTAAAAGAAATGAATTCAGAGCTGAGGGGTCTGGGAGGATAGGGCAGGATAGGCTCTGTGTCCCCCATGAACCAGATCTGTGTCCTGGAAGAGTAAAAACCAGGCATAGGAGCCCACTGGGTTTTTTGTGAGGGTTCTAGGAAAGACTCTGCATCTCATGTCAGCCCTCGCTGCGGCACCCCTTGACTAACGTCTCCAAGCCAGGAGTGTGGGATAAGTCTGCGGCATATAATTGCAAGGTGTGTGACCAGAGATGAGGGTAGAGAGATTGTTACGAGGCCACTGCAGAAGTTCAGGGTGAACAGAACAGAGCAACCTCAGTGGGGATTAGAGAGGATGTTGGTAAGCGGTAGAATCAGGAATTTCTTGACTGATGGAAGCCAGTGCTGAGGGTTCTAGTTTGAGTAATGAGGGCAGAAGAGGTACCAGTGACCAGGAAAGGGGGAGAAGAGCAGGATTTGCAGAGATGAGTTCCATTTAATCATAGTGACCTCCAAGTTCTGGAGTGGATTCTGGTCAGTATCCTTGCCTCGGCACCCACCCTACAGGCTCATGATAGAGATTTGGCCGCCATCCGCACATTTCACAAGTCTCAGAACTGGCCTTGTGCCGCCAGCCCCAGCCTGGCCATTCTGCCTACTGCAGCTGGATTGATCTGTCTAAAAGCATTTTTTTTTGTACCTGTTGCCTTTCTAGGCAGATTTTCAGTGACTCTCTCTATCTAGAGTGTGAACGTTTAATCCCTCAGCCCCCAGTGTCTGACTCCCCTTTATTCAATCCCTGCCTTCCTGGATCAGGACTCTTTTGGCACAAGGGACAAGAATCCAGGGCAAAGTAGCTTAGGTCACAAGGGGGTTTTGCTGGTTGATGGAGTCAGCTGGGGTTTAGGGATGTGTGCACCCCTGGGACACCTTCCATCTCTTGCTCCTCCTCTTCTGTTTGCACACTGATTTCATTCTCCACCCAGTCTGCTCCATATGGTGGGTCAACGTGAGATGTAGTGCCACTGTGCTTCTAGTTTCATGACGTTTTCACCAGAGGGTCTTCTTCCTTCAGTTCCACTTAGAAAAATCCTGGGACAAACTCTAGTTGGTTCAGCCAGTCACCCATGATGGCCGGGAAGGTGGGGTCTGAACCACATGCTTGGAGAAAAGATGGAGCGCTTGGGGGTGTGTGTGTGCGCACAAAACCTCTGCCTGCTTCAGACCTCCCCAACCAGAACCTCCGTCTGCCCAAACCCAGATGCTCTTAGCTCAAATGCCCCAAATATCTTCCCTGTTCTCAGGTTTTATCCTCAAGGTCCAATCCTGATCCCCCCATACTCTCATCCTACTTCCCCGCTCCTCCCATGTAGCCCCCTCAGTGACTTTTCTCATTTTGACAGGGGAAAACCTAAGGACACTGAGGTGGAGAAATTTGGCCAGGCTCCAGGGCAGGAGGGCAGGGATAAGATCCAGGCAGTGCTGCTCCAGAGCTCAGGGATGAGTTTAAACTGTTTCTCTGTGTGTGGTTGTCTAAGAGACTGTGCCTTTCTACGGGTGGGGACCAGGGTGTCATCTCCCACTGGCAAATGGTTTGGCAGCTTGCTGGGCCATGATTGCCACTGGCCATGAAAATGGTGCTTTCCCAGTCTTTCCGTTTCTACCTTTCAGCATCTGGGACTGGGGACGGGATCTTTCCTGGTGATGTGCACAATTTAAAATTCTATGGGAACCAGGAAGCTTTTCTTAGAGGGACAGAGTAAAATAAATATTAATTATAATGCAGATGACATCTTTTTCTAATCCTCTCCATTGTCTGCTACATACAAATGTGTGTCGTGCCTTCTCGGGGTTTTCCCACAACTTAAACTGTGTGCACACCCTCCCTCCTCCCCAAGCTTAGGAACGCAGACCTCCTCCGAGGAGGCAGGGTCTGATTGTTGTGCCAGATTTGAAATGCAGGCTCTGATGTCACGCAGCCCTTGGGAGAAGAGGCCCTGAACTCCATTCTTCCTGGGCTGGAACAGCTTTTTCTCTCTGGGAGAACTGTTGAAATGTGGGTTTCCGTGTTAATCAAGGTTCCCAGCACGTCCAGAATGTGTTTTCCAGCCATCTCCCGGGTGCTGGCTATTCCACCCTGTCAAGAACAGACTTGCCGGGGCTGTGTGGGGCTGCAGAGATGTTCATTCCAGATTCAGAGTGATAGGCATGATTTTCGGAGCCGGCCGCAGCAAGCTGGGACTGGTTCTGGTGGTGTAACCGGACCAGAGGCACTGGCGCAGGCGGGCTGTGCGAGGCAGCCCGTGGACACTCAGGCAGGCACCCGGCTGTTTTCCTTAACTGCTTCCCTCCCAAACCCCCAAGCCCTACGCATCCATGCAGCGGACTGAAGACACCTCCGACGGGAACTGTTTGTTTATATAACCGGATGAGTAGCATTCTGATACGTCTGTTCTAACAGTGCTGTGTCCCGGGCTATGTTCTAAGAGCTTTACACATAGGGATCCCTTTCGCCCTAAGCACCACCCCGTCACGTCCTGTTATCCCCATCTTTGCAGACTGGGAGCCTGAGGCTTCTTTCTGCAGAGCGGTAAAGTCATTTAAACAAAGCCACACAGCTGGTCAGCAGCCACTGGCCTGTAGATGGAGGGCGAGGGCCAGCTATGCGTAAACACCATGCTGTAACATCTGTTGAAATCTGGGTTATTAAAATGCCGGTAGTAAGAAAGATGTAGCTACACTCAGATCCCCCTGAAAAGCAACATTTATGGTAACTTGGGAATTTTCTAACTAAACTTGAATTTGGTTGGACAAGCGTGAGTCTCCTCCACCCTGTGCATTTTCCTTCATTAACAGTTTACCTGCCTCATCCCAGACCCCAGGACTAATGGCTGGGAAAACATGAAATTTTAGAAGTGGACCCATGTGAGGGGCGCCTGGGTGGCTTAGTCGGTTAAGCGTCTGCCTTTCACTTAGGTCATGATCTCGCGGTTTGAGGGTTCGAGCCCCGCGTCGGGCTCTGTGCTGACTGCCAGCTCAGAGCCTGGATTCTCTTTCAGAGCCTGTATCTCCCTCTCTCTCTGACCCTCCCCTGCTCACGCTGTCTCTCCTCTCTCTCTCTCCTAGAAATAAATAAAAATATTTAAAAAAAAAAAAGAAAAGAAGTGGACCCATGTGAATGGGAAACCATGATATAATAGTTGCTAAGCCTCCCTCCCTTTCTTTCTTTCCTGTTCACAGTATTCTTACTAGTTAATTTGTGTACATAGTACCTTTTTTTACACCCTAAGTCCCCCCAAAAGAACACTCAAATTTCTGGTGGATGCAATTCAGGCAAGCCTCAGAGTAGGGGACGTGGGGCCTGGCTGCATCTTTCTCTCATGGTAGCTGTGGGTGGATGTGGCGGCTCAAATGAACCTGGCAAAGCTCATGGGTGGAACGTTCTTGATCTAAACTCAGGAGCATCTTTTCCTCTGGGGGGTGCACCCCAGCTTCTGTGTGGGGCGGAGCTCAGGATGACAGGATCCGGAGCGCCCCACTAGTGCAGAGAAACTCTACCCTGGCCTGCCCTCTGCCACTGCCTCTCCTCAAGATCCAAACTCTGGAAACAAAGAGTCAGACTTGCCTTCTAGGAATGAAGTTCAAATTCAGGGGCGAATAGCTACAGAATCTGAGCATGGAGAAAAAGTCACGTTACTATAACGTGGTTGTTAGTACCATGTATAGCGCCTGTGTGAGACACTGATTATTGAGGAGTTTTCTTGCTGGGAGTTGAAGAACATAAAATCCAAAGGGCCAATGAGTTCTGCATTTCCATTTAGTGGAAACTGAGAGAACTCGGCCATATTGTACTTGCTCTGGGGTGTCAAGATGCCTTCTGTCACAGATGCCTGCTGTCCCCTGCTGACAGAAAACATGAGAGTGACTTGGGTCCAGCCAGTCTGTGAGGCACACTGATTCAGAAGATGTCTGCTGAAACCAATGTGAAAGAGCTGGAAAATATGAACTGGGAGAAAAGGCTATAGGAACTGGGACAGATCAGTACGATGTGCTTGTCTGTTCTTTCCCAAGATTGGAAACCACTGGATCGCTGGGGTCTGTGCTTATTCTTTGGCCCCTCTTCATGATGCTGGGCCATGCATGAGATAGCAGTGCATGTGACGGTGCTTAAGCAGGAACTTATCTCTTCTGGCCTTTCCTCAGAAGGTAATCTAAGGGCAGCCAGGAGGATCCTTAGGGCACTAGTGGAATCAGCCAGAACTTCAAAGGACACTGGTGGCCACACCGATGGGGTCAAACCATTGCCAAGGGCAGAGGTACTCCTGTATTACCTTAAATTGCTCGAATTTATTTTGTGGCCCCAAAGACCCAGAAACTTAGCTAGGCCATGACTGAAATGGCTGATGTCAGGGTGGAAATGCACCTTCCCTCCAGATGGCCAGAAGTTTAGTGAAAGGGCACACACTCCTCGTACCCGTTCTGCTTGTTCAGGGCAAACTGGCAGAATTCTGTCAAATGTCCCAGTCCCATGTGACCTTTCCTGTAAAGCAAGAGGGTTATTCTCTCTCTTCTTTTTTTTAATGTTTTATTTATTTCTAGGAGAGAGAGAGAGAGAGAGAGACCGCGTGAGCAGGGGAAGGTCAGAGAGAGAGGGAGTCACAGACTGAAACAGGCACCAGGCTCTGAGCTGGCAGTCAGCATAGAGCCCGACGCGGGGCTCGAACCCACGAACCGTGAGATCATGACCTAAGCGAAAGTCGGACGCTTAACCGACTAAGCCACCCAGGCACACACACCCCCTTTTTTTTTTAAAGCTTTTTTGTTTTTGTGAAAGAGTGCTCACAAGCCAGGGAAGAGCAGGGAGAGAGATTCCCAAACAGGCCCTGAGCTGTGAGCACACAGCTCCATGCAGGGCTCAATCTCACAAACCATGAGGTCATGACCTAAGCTGAAATGAAGAGTCAGATGCTCAGCCAACTGAGCCACCTAGGCACCTTCATGTCATTCTTGGTCCCCAATGAGCACAAATATCAATTTGAGTGCTCTCAAATATATAAATAGATACACTTTGCCAGATTTTCTTACATGGTCACCTCTCACTAACCATGAGGTTGACAGCCCATCAAAGTACTTACATATGGTGACAGAATCCTAGTTGGGAAGGTCAAGTCTCATGAAATATAGGCACTTGGGAAAAATAGTAAAATTTGCAGTAATCTATGTGATTACAAGAGTATGTGAAGTTTCTAGAAGGCATTCACCACCCAAAATAACCATGAGGGTGGCCATCTGGGGGTGACTCTTGAATTGCCTTGTTCAGCTCACTGTTTGAGACATGGTGCCCACATCATCTGCTGAGGCAGAAGCTCTTAGAAGCCAACCTGGCTGTTTCTAGTGTAGTAGAAATAGCTGTCACTGGCTTGAGGTAAAGATCGCTTGAGATTGTTAGCTAGCTCTGGATCTGTCTCCCCCCCTCCCCTACCTGCTCCTTATCTCTCGCCCTCTCCCCACCCCAAACTATGAATCCAGTCAGTTGTGTAACCTCCTAACTTTTCACAAATTATGCAAGAGCTTAAGGGCATAGTTTTTGAAGTTTGGTTTTCTGTCTCCAGGGAGAATCAGTCTTCCTGGCCTCTTTTTCGCCCCTCCCTTGGTGCTTCCCTGCCCTGCCCCATCTCCACAGTCCACAGCACAGGGAAGAACAATTGTGGTTTTCCTCTAAGGAATTAGGGTAGAAGTTACAAGATAGCAGAGTTTATATTTTTGGTAACAAGTGTAAAGCAGGATTATCTCAAAATCTGGAGCAAAGGATTGTTGTTTATAAAATGCCCAGAAATCCTGCTGTTTATGAACGATGCTGAGGAGAGAGGGGGTAATGGTGGCCTAGGTATTGGACATCAGAGAAGAAGGAGAATGTAAAGAGAAATATGGGAACCACTTACTGGATCTGGGTGAATGCAATTTCAGCCGAGGGTGACACACAGGGTATGATTACTGGTGACCACGTTTTCAGAGCTCAGGCCAAATAGAGGCTAGGGTCAAAGTATCGGTCAGGATTTTAGTTCAGCTGCCAATGACAGGAACACCCAAAGTAACAGGCTTAAATGAGATAGAAGATCACACGGAAGGCCTGGGGGTGGGCAGTCTGGGGCTGTTGTGTTGACCCCACAGTTGTGAGGGATCTGGGCCTGCTGGGGCTTCTCTCCCATTTGGAGGACGTGGCTTCCTCCTCAGACCCAAGACAGCGCTGCAGCCCCATCTCAGAAGTCCCACTAAGCGGCAGTGTGTGGCCACATGCTTAGCTAATAGGGAGCTTCAAATAATTTGAAGAGGAAAAGCTCCACAACTAAGAAAAGGCCTTGACAGGCCTCATCTTGGGGTATTTGTTCATTCAGAGAATGCGGAGTACCTCGTGTGTTCGGGCATTGCTGGAGGGCAGTAGGAAAGAAGGCAGATGGGTTTCTGCTCTCATGAAACTTGAAATCTACTGGGAAGCCAGACAGACAATAAACTGCCAGTAAACGTGGCCTGGTTGACAATCTGCATTCTGTACTCAAGTCTTTGCAATGAGCTGTCTTCATATGCACCCGTACATAAATAATGATGGATGTCAAACACCGCTGCTAATGCCTACGGGCATCTTGGGCAGCGAGCGTCGACATCTCTTTGATGCAAGTGTCTGCGCTGTGAGAAGGTGAGTGGGAGAAGTAAACAGTTAGTAAACCAGACCCCACTTTGAGAGTGGCCGTAAATCTTGCAGCCAGCGCCCTCCTAGCCAACGTGCCTACAGAGACTTGAGGATAAGAATCCAGTTGTAAAATCCCAAGTCTGTTTCCTTTTTATTGGGTGGAGAAGGATTTGGGCCTCTTCCTTTGCTAAGGTGCAGACCAGTGTGATGAAGATAATTGGGTGATTCCTTTAGGCTTTTGGGACCAAGCTGGGGAACCTGGGAGAACATGGTTTTCCTGCTCCTGTGACCTTCAGCCAGTGATCTCCGAGCCTGGTTTTGCTGGGAACGGGGCAGGTGTCCAAGTTCAGTTCACATGTTGTAAGTGGGCGTGGATTCTAAATTAGACCGGGAGGCGGGGTTGCCCACCCAGACCTCCTGCCCTGGCCACTGTGCAATGACCTGTCTCAGGGATTCTCAAATCATCGGAGGTGAAGGACCATATTTTGTTAGGCTTCAACTTCCAGTCTGTCATAATGATGAAAGATTAGAAAAATGAAATGAAAAAGACACACACAGCACAGAGTCAGACTTGTTATTAGACTGAAGAGACATAAAATTGTTCCGTCCAGTTGCTCTAAAAGTTTCTAAAGCCTAAGTCAGTTCCTGAATTGAAGTTTGCCAGTTGCAAAGAATTCTGGGCCGCTGCTTTCAGCCTGGGGACTGTGCTTTGGGCAGCAGTGTCCAGCAGGCTCAGAGCTGTGGGCCAGTCGGGGATTGCTCTCCTTCCCAGCTCCTCGGGTTCCCGAGGGCGATGAGGAAGCTCCCCGGGCATAGTTGTGCCTCCTTCCCCACACATCTCTCTCTGGCACCCAATGCCCGGCTCCCCTTGTCTTTGCTGCCTGAGCCGACTGATAAAAGGCACATCTTGGCCGGTTCTCCTATCGTAGCCCCGTGTGTAGGTGAAAATTTTACTACACGCTCGCTGCTGGAGAAATGAAAGGTCACCGCTAATTGTAATCATTATCCAGGCTCCCCTACCTGAGCGGGGCTTTTAGCATATCCTGGGTTGACAGGCCAGGCATCCAAGGGCGAGGCAGGCGCCCGGGTGGGGCGGTAGGTCACCGCTGACCCTGTGTTGCAGTTCTCCAAGGAGAGGCACGTCATGGACAGGACCCCTGAGAGGCTGAAGAAGGAGCTGGAGGAGGAGCTGCAGCTGAGCGGTGAAGACCTGCGCAGCCACGCCTGGTACCACGGACGCATCCCCCGCCAGGTACCCGCCCCCTCTTCTTGCCAGCGTGCCCAGCAGTTCTCAAGCGCTGAGAGCCCTGCAGGGCCACCCTCCAACACCCGGTCAGAGGCGGCCCCGGCTTGGCCAGAAACAAATACAGTGCCCTGGCGTCCAGTAACTGAACTTGGGCCTGTCTCTCAGGAGACCCTGGGAAGAACTAAGGTCGGGAACCCGCAGTGCACCTCCATGTGGCCGGGATGTGGGAGGAGGGAAGGCAGGTGTTCTGTGGCCCGCAGAGCCGGAGTGAGCAGCAGGCAGTGGGTGTGGGTACAGGGTGATAAGCCCACGAGGCCCGGGGCCGGCCTCTGGTTCAGATCATTGAACTCTTGGCCAGCTGCTGGCTGCCTCAGACCCTTTGGAACCTGCTTCTCTTTTAAGGCAGAGAGGGTATCATCAGGGCCAATGGCAGCAAGGCCACTGGTGCCCTAGTGGGGCCAGCAACTCTTTACCCCCCATCCCTCCCTTACCTGGAGCCCTGTCCTGGAGGCAGTAAGTAGAGGAATTACACCAGTGATCACAGCCTCATGGCCTAGAATGTACTCTGTGACTATTGTTTGGATCATAGCTGTGAATAACGTGGGTTTTTTGTTAAATAGTATAGAAATTGAAAAAATACAAGTGCAGAATTAAGGTGTAGAATTTCTCTTGGATTTTTATTGGAACCTGATCTGGCCAGTCATTCACCCAGGACAACATGACAGGAAAGTTGGGGGGGTGGGTAGAGGAGGGGTGAGCATGGTGGGCATCACATGGTGACAATTTTTTTTAATGTAGCAGATTCCTCAGCACTAACAAAGAAATAATCCTCATTCTAACTTTTTGTTTTTGTGTAAAATTGATTGTAGAAAATGTAGGGGGTAAAACAAAGAAAATTAAACTCCCACCCATAATTCTCTGTCCTGGAGATTAACCACTGTGAGCGTTTTGATATAAATCCTCCTCCGAGGCTTTTCAAGTATGAGATCACACTGCATATACTTTCGCAGCCCATTGTCTTCATTTAATGATATATCCTGGGAATTTCCTTCTGCTATAAAATAGTCTTCCACACCAGTCTTTGTCGTATGTATGTCCACTGTACAATGCTCCACTATTCAGCGGGCACCCTCACCAACACCCTTTAAGATAATGATTATGTTTATCACTGTAATTATTTCCTCAGGCTCCATTCCAAGAAGTGGAATTTCTGTGTGAAAACAGATTTTTAATGCCAAGATAGAATTCTAAAGTAACCGTGGTAACATGCTATTCTCACTGATCCAATGTAGGGATATCCTGGAAAAACATCAAAGTTTATAAAACTAATCACTATCACCACCATCCTTCTCTTCATTGTGATCACACAATTTGTTTACCACTGACAGTGAGTGTAAATTTTGAGTCCTTATTTCAGGTTGTATAAGTGAACACTGTAACAGTCAGGTCGTTACAGCTAACTTAATCTTCAGAGCTGCTGGGTAGGTGATACTGTCGCTGTTCCACAGATGATGTCACTGAGCCACAAAGAGATTATGTAACTTGTCCAGAGTCACTCAGTGGAGTCAGAGTGCACACCCAGGCAGCCTGGCCACAGGAATGGCCATCTGCAACACCTCCTTTGGCTATAAGCGTCGGCATCCTCCTAGTTAACAAAATTTGAGCACCCACTGTGTTCCAGGCATTGTACTAGTGCTTTGCATATATGATGTGTGCAAATATGTAATCCTCCCTATAACTTCATGACGTGAGACACAGACCTGACTTTGTTATGGGCTGTCCAGCGAGTGCTGTGCCCAGAACCACACTCAGGCCTCTGATTCCACAGCGCCCGGCCTCCACCAGCATGTGGACCTCCCCTCCCCATCCACCAGGCTCCTAGACTCCAGCAAAACTCCCTTCTCCGCTTGTTGGGGGTGGGGAGGGATCAGACTCCCTAGACATGAATTTTCTTCTTTGTTCTATTCTCTGCCACTTTTATTGCTTCGGGTCTGCCTAAATGTCATCTTTTCATGACACCCTCCTGACTACTCCATTGCAAAGAATGGCCCTCATCCCTTCCCAGGCACTTCTTATCTCCCGTCCCGATTGACTTTTTTCTTTAACTTTACAACATCTGACATACCATACCTGCTGCTTAATTATCTTCACTAAAGTAGCAGCTCTCCACCAAATACAGGAGCTCTGGGAAGTGGAGACTAGTCTGCTTCACGCACGGCTGTACGCCATCTGCCTACAATGGTACTTGGCACACAGGCAGGCAGCACACAGTCCTTAAGTGAATGAAAGGGTCTTCTAAGAATTTGACATTGGGAAAAATAGCCAACTGAGGAAGAAGAGACACAGTAGCTTTGTTCACTGTCGACCCAGAGAAGTGGAGAGCAGTGCAGCTCTTAAAAGGAATGTACGCTTGCCTTTTCTACCTCTCACCATTTTGTTCCGAAGGTGTCAGAAAACCTCGTGCAGCGAGATGGCGACTTCCTGGTTCGTGACTCTCTGTCTAGTCCCGGAAACTTTGTCCTGACCTGTCAGTGGAAGAACCTTGCTCAGCACTTCAAGATCCACCGGACGGTCCTGCGGCTCAGTGAGGCCTACAGCCGCGTGCAGTACCAGTTCGAGACGGAGAGCTTCGACTCCATCCCAGGCCTGGTGCGCTGCTACGTGGGCAACCGCCGGCCCATCTCCCAGCAGAGCGGAGCCATCATCTTCCAGCCCATCAACAGGACAGTGCCCCTGCGGTGCCTGGAGGAGCGCTATGGCACCTCCCCGGGCCGGGCCCGGGAGGGCAGCCTCGCCGAGGGCCGGTCCGACATGAGCAAGAGGCTGAGCCTCACCATGGGCGGCGTCCAGGCCCGGGAGCAGAGCTTGTCCAGGGGAAACCTCCTCAGGTGGGTCACAGCCTCAGGTGGGGTGGTGCCGGGCCGGTGAGGGGCTCTCTGGATGCGCCTGGGTTTGCTCAGGCAGATGATGAGTTCACGTGGGAAGGAGAGAACAATAGAGGATGTTACTGAGAATGCCAAGTGTGATTGGAAGAGCTGTCATGGGGCAGTGCATGATTAGTTCCTCGTTGACTCGGTGCCAGAATGAAATGAGGCAGCTGACTGGGAAGAGGGGGAGGGTTGGCCAGGAGAGATTTGGGAAGGGAGGAGGATTCTGGCTGGTTTGAAGGCTAGGGGAGGTTTGGATAGACGCTGCAAAGGGGAGGGCGGTCCAGGTGCGGGCTCAGCCTGAGCATGCGTATGGCGATAGGAAAGGACAAGAATTGCTTGGAGTGGGTAGATGGGTGGGGCTCAAGCAAAGGGCCGTGAAAGGGGCCAGTAGGGGCAGGCTCAGGGAGATGACCACAGCCAATCACAGAGGCCTTGGAGCCAGGCTTAGAGGCTTGAGGAAGCCTCAGAGACTCAACACGATAAACGGGGTGTCCCAGGAATAGAACAGGGCAGTGATGTGCTGAGGGGCAAGGAGAGAGCTTGAAGCAGGAAGACCACATAGTGGGCCATCGACAGGGTGTGCAGAGCGAGTAGAGGGAGAGCCTGGGACCTTGGCTCCCTGGGACTCTGGTGCGTATGGTGGAGAAGGGCAAGCTGGAGACCACAGGAGGGCCCAGAGAAGGGGTGGACCGCGGACGGAAAAGCAGTTGCCACACCCGAGATACAGCTGAGTGTCTAGGCTTGCTGAGTGCAACAGTTTTGGGGTTTGGGAGGAGAGTTCAGTCTGAAGGCCGGTGGGAAAAGACCTAAGAGAGCCTGAGACGTCGAGAGCCTGGGGGCTGTGGCCCGAACCTGGGGACATTTGGGGCCCCCTGACCTCGACTGCCGGTGGCACGTGCTGTCTGACATAGGACCTGTGTGTCGTGGCACGGGGTGCTTGCGCCTGCTGTCTGACTGTCCAGAGGAGGAGAGCAGGGAAAGGAGGAGAGCAGGGAAAAGGTGGGCCCGGTAGATGAAGTCTGGCCCCAGGTGCTCGGTTACACAGCTCCCCTTCTCCGGCTCCCTGGCATCTAAACTTACACACTGAAACCAGCATGTTTTATTCCACTCATTGGTTTTCTTTCTGGACGGGAAGAAATGCCATAAACTGTAATTTGTAGACTGCAAAGATTGAGAAGCCAAACTCAGGACTCTGAATAATACATACCAGGTCGTGTGCTCCTGGGAAGATCTGGTAGATGTTAGTCAGTATCTGACTGTGGACCCTGCCTGCCTGGGCACAAATGCTGGTCCACCACATCAAGCTATGTAACTTCTCTGGGCCTCACTTTCCCCACCTGTAATGACAGGGCTTGTGAAGGTTAAATGATTTAAGACTTGCAAAGCACTTGGAACGCTTGGAACCTTGGAACGGTGCCGGTACATAGAAAGTGCTACCAAGGGGGCGCCTGGGTGGCTCAGTTGGTTGAGTGTCTGACGTTGTAGCTCAGCTCATGATCTCACGGTTTGGGAGCCCAACATTGGGCTCCGTGCTGCCGGTACAGAGCCTGCTTCAGGTCCTCTGCCCACCCCCCCACCCCTCCCTGCTCGTGCTGTCTCAAAAATGAACATTAAAGGACAATAAGTGCTATGTAGGTGTTGATAATCATAATAAATATGATTTTCTGGAGGCCAGTGCAATGTAGGAGTCAGTTGCAGTCAGGGAGACAAGAAGTGATAGGAAGTTTCCTTTTCTTAATAATAAGAATGAACTTGAGATCCCTTAAAATATTAAAAGTCCACCTTTTCCTCTGTTTCTTTTGTGACTGCGGGGTTGGCTGCTTCGCAAATAAACAGAGAGTTAATGTCATGAACAGAACCAGGGAGTTTTTGGCAATGCACGCAAGGCCTGCCCAGTGGGGTGCTGGGGAAGGAGGCCTGCCTCCTGGTTTACCCTCAGTGGCCAGATTTAAAATATTAATTAATTAATTAGTTTAAATTTGTGTTTATTATTATTTCTTTTTTCTGAGAGAGAGCAAGCATGGGAGAGAGGCAGAGGGAGAGAGAGAATCTCAAGCAGGCTCTCCACTCAGTTCGGAGCCTGGGGCTGGATCCCACAACCCTGGGATCGTGACCTGAGCTGAAATCAAGACTCAGAGGCTCAACCAACTGAACCACCCAGGTGCCCCTAAATATAAGTTTATTTATTAAGCTAAGAAATGAAAGAAAGACTGAGAAGATCTCTTAGTCAATGAGGCAGGTCTAACAGAGCCACTTTTCTTTTGTTTTTAAGTTTATTTATTTGGGGGGAGAGTAGCAGAGAGAGAGAGGACGAGAGAGAATCCCAAGCAGGCCCCACACTCAGTGCAGAGCCCAACACTGGGCAGGAGATCAAGACCTGAGTGGATATCAAAAATAGGACGCCTAGGGGCGC
Organism: Proteles cristata cristata; assembly: GCA_017311185.1. Taxonomy (NCBI): domain Eukaryota; kingdom Metazoa; phylum Chordata; class Mammalia; order Carnivora; family Hyaenidae; genus Proteles; species Proteles cristata. The sequence goes on along the minus strand of JAESUZ010004270.1, from coordinate 1,086,596 downwards.
CTGGATGGCTCATTCATTAAGTGTCCCGCTTCGGCTCAGGTCATGATCTTGTAGTTTGTGGGTTCAAGCCCTGCATCAGGCTCTGTGCTGATGGCTCAGAGCCTGGAGCCTGCTTCAGATTCTGTGTCTCCCTCTCGCTCTGCCCCTCCCCCACTTACACACACTCTCTCATAAATGAATAAATGTTAAAAAAAAAAAAAAAAAAGAACCAGTCGCCTAACTTGGCCACTTTTCAGGCGTCCCCAGAGCCACTTTTCTGATTGCCCATTGAAAGCAGAACTCCCCGAGCCCTGTCACTTGCTGCAATAGAAGTGTCCACGTGGGAGGGTGGGGTGGGTTCAACAAGGAAGCACCCGGTGTGGGGTGGGCCATGGGGTGGGCCCTCCCTTACCCTGCCTGCCCGCACCTTCCCTGACGTCAGCCCTGCTGGTTGGCTGGCTGGCAGTGCGCGTTCTCAGCCAGGGTGAGAGCGTCCCAGGTGGGTGTTCTGGGCCAGTGGAGTCTGGCTGCTCTGAAGATCACTGCATAAATACCGCCTGGCTGAAGCCACTGCCTTTTGGAATTTGCCCTCTGACCAGCCTTATCTCTGAGGGGTTGCTGGAATTTCTCTGTCGCTGGGAGTTTGGGGGTTTTTTGGTTTATTTGTTTTTTCCTTTGGTGCTTGCAAAGGTAGGAAAGAACGTTGGGATTTCTGTAACATAAGCTCAGGGGAGGGCCGATGAAAGGTCATTACAACGTGGCTGGTGCAGTGGGCCTCTCCTAGCAAAGGACGGATTCTGGTTTTTGGTGCGAGACAAATTCCCAGGGTGACCAGGCAAGGGAGCAGCGAAGTGCCAGCAACTTGTGCGGGAAGTGACAGTCGCCTTCTCCCCGTGTGACTGTGGTCGGTGTCTCGGTGTCTCGCAGCGCCCACATGGTGCGCAGGCTTGGCCCTGCCCCACGTCAGCAGAAGGTCGGCCTCGGGGGCCCTGGTCCTTCCAGGAGGATGAGAGTGACAGCGTCCCAGGGTGATCCAGTGGGTTCTTTGGGGGACACAGAGATTTGTGCTGAAATGCAGGCAGCCCCACGGCTTCCTTCCTGACACCATGAGGCAGGGAGGGAAACGCATTTTAGTTGAACGAGTCACTCCTCCCGGGTCTGTAAGTAATTTTAAGCTTTGTTAAAAGTACACATTCCATTTCATCAGTTTTTCCTGAGAGTATCGTGAAGTCTTGACCCTGCTCTGCTCAACCTGATGAAAGGGCTCCGGGGCGGCAGGCTGGGAACTAACTGGACTGGTCCTGAGGACGTGGGGATGGAGCCCAGGGCACAATCCTGTGCTAACCGCCCCCTGGCAGTAATTTCCTCCTGCAGCCGACCTTCCCTTACCGTTAGGATGTGCTGTGCCACTCGCCTTCTAAGCAGTCATTTCTCGTAAAAACTTTCCATGACGCTGCCTAAAGGTTTTATGATTTAATGACACGTCTCTGTTCCACTGGTCTTTTGCTTCAGAAATAAGGAGAAGAGCGGTAGCCAGCCAGCCTGCTTGGATCACATGCAGGACAGAAGAGCCTTATCCCTCAAAGCCCACCAGTCGGAAAGTTACCTGCCCATTGGTAGGTCTTTGGGACTTTTCTGGGAAGAGGGTGACAGTGTTAGCCTGGTCTCCTTCAGCTTGTTTCCCTGCTCTGTCCAGTCACCTGACCTGGGGACAACGCAGGCTCTGTGCCTGTAGGCTGGAGGGTGAGGTATTTGTAGAACTATATCCAGATGCAGATCAGTGAGCTGGACATTTCACGTGTGCTAGCTCTTAAGCCTCATAACAGCCCTTCAAGGCAGGAATGCTTAGCCTCTTTTAGTTGCCGAGGAAACTGAGGCATAGAGGTTAAGTAACTTACCCAGAGTTATCCGTCTGGCAAGCGGTTAAGCCAGCATTTGAACCCAAGTTTTCTGACCCACGCTCATCTGGCAGCCTTCGTGACAGATGAGCCTGCTGTCGCAGTGCCCTCCCTGGGCAGAGACAGGATCTCTGGGGCCAGGTCAGTGCAGGGGCTCCTGGGGGAGCAGCCGTCCACACAGACTCCTTCCCCTCCCCGTTCTCTCACAGCCAGAGGAGCAAGGAGGTGTGGGATATGGGGGCACCTTGTAAGCAACTATATTAGTAAGCCATGGGTTGTTGTTCACTGTTTTTGTGACTGACCTTTCTTGGCACCGCGAGGTGCTCTTCCGAATGCCCCTCAGTGGACCGCTTCTGTGGGGGTTATCTCAGCACCTTGTCCCGCCTTCCTCGGGTGTCTCCAGCGCCCCCTTAAAGCCGGCTTGATCCCACAGGCCGTGCCAGTGACTCAGGCCCTCATGCTACGTGACTAAAGATTTCAGTTTCTGAGGGTGAGACTAGATTACTCACTGCCTTCCGGCTCCACGTGTCCTCCCAGTCTGACTGTACGAACCTTCTCGGACCATGAAATGACCCTGCAGCCCAGCTGCCGGTAGAATCCCCTCAGAAGCGAGGTGTGGCCTGCAGGCCCTCCAGATGCCTTCGATCGCACTAGCCTGGACGTGGGGCGGTCACACTGAGTTGTCCGTGGGAAGTAAAAATCGAAACCCGAGGGCACGCATTTCGGGCTGGGGAGTTGTCACTTCAGTTTTGTTTTGTGTTCTCTGCACAGCGGAGCTTTTCCTGACCGTCTCTTATCCTCCACAGGCTGTAAGTTGCCCCCTCAGTCCCCAGGCGTGGACACAAGCCCCTGCCCAAACTCACCCGTTTTCAGGACGGGCAGTGAGCCCACCCTGAGCCCGGCGGTGGTCCGGAGGGTCTCTTCGGACGCAAGGGCAGGGGAGGCCCAGGCCCTAAGGGGCTCAGACAGCCAGCTGTGCCCCAAGCCACCCCCCAAGCCCTGCAAGGCACCTGTCCTCAAGGCTCCCCCGTCTCCATCTACCTGGCTCAACTCTGAGGCCAACTACTGTGAACTGAATCCAGGCTTTGCTGCAGGCTGTGACAGAGGAACACGGCCACCCCTGTGTGCCCAGGACAGCTACGTGGAGCTGCTAAAAGCCAAGCAGAACGGGGCGCCAGGGCCCCGGAACTCTGGCATCAACTACTTGACCCTTGATGATGATACCGGGGCTGCGCCCTGGGAGGCACCGGCCACCCAGCCGGACCACGGGCAGGAGGGCGAGGGCGAGTTTGTGCTGCCCCGACTGGAGACTGCCTCCTCATTCAGACCCAATGACTTCGAGTCAAAGCTCCTTCCCCCTGAGAACAAGCCCCTTGAAACAGCAATGCTGAAGCGGGCAAAAGAACTGTTCACCAACAATGACCCCAAGGTCATCGCCCAGCACATGCTGAGCATGGACTGCGTGGTAAGTGCCCAGACGGGTGGGTGGTGGTCTGGCCTCTGAAAATTTAGAAGGGGGCCGTCAGGTTGGGCCTCGCTCCACCTTATTCTTTAAGCGCTTTACTCATAGACAAAGTCTGAAGATAACCTGGGTGGGGATTTATTTAAAGGGTGGGAAGCACAGGCCCAGAACGACCTTTGCCCAGGCAGAAAGCTTGTTAAAATCACCTTGGGCAGAGGGATGGCAAGCTCCTGCCGTGGGCCATGCCTCCCTCACCGGCTGCAGAGTTCTCCCAGCTGGTGTTGATTTTGGAATTCTCCCCTGGCCTCAGCTCCATCAGAGCTGGGAAAGTCAAGTCCAAGGAAAGTGGACTGTAGATGAAAATGTACTTTCTGGAGTTGTAGAGCCTAGGTTATTTTTATTTTATTATACACATTTTATTATACACACACACACACACACAATGTATATATTTCTTCTCTTGTTTCTAAAATGTGCTTTAGAATAAACATTTTTAATTTTACCTTGATTTTTTCACAAATAATACTTGCTCAATTTAGAAAAATGATAAAATACAGATTAAGAAAAAAGACAAAATTAAAACCACACAAAGTCTAGTTTCCTGATGATCACCACTGTTAAAATTTAGTCTGCAAACAGATACGGGTACATAATTTCAGGCATGTGTGTTTGCTTTCCACAGAAATGGTATCGGCCTAAACATATGATTTGATTTGACTTTAGTTTTTTCTAAGCATACTATTTTAAACCCTGAATCTTTTACTGAAGACATCATGACTGTATTTTCATGTCACTAAATGTATGTTTACATAAGCATCATTTTTGGTAGGAATCATATCTTTTAGATATGGCGGCTTTTGTTGATAGGTGACCCCACAGCAAAGTTATCCTTCAGAGAGATCTTTCCAGAAAACAGGTGTCCCAGGCTCTGTGGTGGCTCAGCCCATCCCCCAGCATAGAGACAGATTTATGCGTTGGAGTGGCAGGTGAGGCTGTAGTGAGATTGAAAGCTCTTATTCGTGTGTAGCACAGTGAAGGCAATTAGCTTCAAAGTTCAGGGCCTGTTGAGGACCTGAGTTTTTCTAAATATATTTCCTGGGTCATGAATCACGACAGGAAATCTGGACTCTGAGCGCTTCCCTAGGGAGTCCCCAGTTGATGGAACTCGTGTGGGGGTGGAGAGGTGCACGGGAAGCCTCTCCAAAGAGCCTTGAGGAACTTGAAGGAGGTACTAGCTGTTCTGGGCTAAACAAACCCCTTCCTGAAAGTAGGACTGAGCCGGGCCTGGGGGGGAGGGGTGCGTGTGTGTGTGTGTGTGTGTGTGTGTGTGTGTGTGTGCTGGGCCTGGGCAGTGTGTGGGGGAGGGGTGTGTGTGCGTGTGTGTGTGTGTGTGTGTGTGTGTGTGTGTGTGTGTGTGTGTGTGTAGGCCTGGGCGGTGTGTGTGTGTGTGTTTTGTTTTGCAGGGGAGGGGCCCTGGAGAAAGATCCAGGAAAGGAGCAGGGCTGGAGAACAAGGGTTTGCTCACGTGGTTGGCTGGGTGTCCTTGGGCAGTGCTCACAGGTCATATTAAATCTTTATTTCACTTTAAAGTGGGCTAAACCCGTTTGGGCAGTAAGAGGATTTAAGATTCTCGCTCTAGTTACTTGACCCGGCCCTGGCACTCCCGACAGGCCGGGGTCTGGTGTGCACCTGCCTGAGTTCTCCACAGAGGAAGCTCCTTGTGGAGAAGTGGATCAGCCTAATCCCCAGGAGGGAATGAATCCTTGTTTCCCGTGATCTCACACAGGGCTTGGAGGATCTAGGAGAGTCTAGGAGGAGGTGAGATGCCGGACGGCCCTTTGGCAGGAGGGTCTGGAACATTCTTACCACCTCAAGTGTGTTCTCAACTCAAGGAACATGAAGCCTGCCCTTTTTCCTGTTCAGTTTCTTTCTTTGCATTTTGTCTTCTTGGTTGGGCCCCCCCCTCCCCATCTGCCTTCGGGCACCCTTAGAACAAGGGCTGGATGGAGCCCCCTGGTGCACTGAGGCGGAGACCTGGAGCAGGAGGCCGCCTCACTGTGCCCGCCTTCATTCTCCAAGGACAGGGCTGTCGACAGTGTTCCTCCCTCCCTCCTGAGTCCCCTGCCACTCCTCACTTCCTTATTCTCCTCCTGGAGCCACTGACTTTCAGGGCTTTGCCAACAGAGCAGGCACACTCAGTATCTCTGAGGGAAAGAGAATGAGGGCTGTTGTTACCCACTCCAAACGTAATGGCCACTTGAAAGCTGAGATCAGGCACTGGGCAGCATTGGGGGCCCAAGTGCCGCTTCCTACCCGGTGCTGATGCCCAGAACGACCATCATGACAGTGGATGGTCTCCAGCGTCTCAGGGCTGCCTGTCCAGTCGTGGCCAGCCCCTTCCTGGGTCTGGGGTCCACTGAGCCCTGCTCACCCTGAAATGGGCACCACCGTGGCCTCCCACAGCCTGTCTTCACTCACTTGTTGCAATATCCAGAAGTGGGGCCCAGTATGTTAGAGTTGGTCTCTGGGTATGAACTGCCTGAGTCTCATCCAGGTTGCCCAGTTTCTCCACCTGTAAGAGGAGGAGACCACCACCAGCTGGCCAGGTGGTCGCGAGAACTAAGACACACGACTTATGTAAAGCCCCCCACACCATGCCGGCCCAGAATGAGGCCAGGTGTTTGTTAGCGTTTAGTATTCAGCCTTGATGGAGCATGTACTGTGGGCCAGGCCGGCCACGGTGGGGGTGTGTGGGGGAGGGACAGAGATGCAGGAATTCAGACCACAGCCCAGGTGGGAAATGCTCTGTGGGGAAGGTACAGGAGCTGTGGGACCTCTGAGGCAGGGTCTTGGCCATGGGGGAAGGAAGGGAGACCGGGCAGGGGACGTCTGAGAGAGTTCTCAAGGCTGAATAGGAATTGGCCCGATGAAGAATGTGAAAAGCATCTTCCCGGTGGGAAACAACATACATGTACAATGATTGGGGTGTCAAGGGTTCGGTTTACAGGGGATTCACTGTGTGGGCCGTGACGGTGGGGATGAGTGGGGGAGGGGAGGGACTAGCAGGTCTTTACTTGAATGTTTCTAAGTCTACTTCTGAGCTGGTGCCAGGTTACTGCCTCCTTCAAAGCACTTTGCAGCTCCGTGAGGGAGACAGGCCCTTAAGTGCATAGTCCAGTTGAGAGTCCTCTGCTGAGAGCAGCAGAAATGGTGGGCAGAGCCAGGTGATCTCATTATAGTTTAGAAGGTCCCTTGGCAGCTGGGAAGGGCCAGCTCTCCCCCTGGGTCACTGCAGCAGCTCCCGAAAAAGGGATGAAGAGCAGGCAGTGATTGGAGGCCCTGCAGATAGGACAGCTAGGGTCAGAAGAGCAGAGGGAGGCAGGAATGCCTCATCGTGGAGCACTAATATTACTTGCCGGGTCCATCTCAGAGTAAATGCTCTAGAAGTGTCCATCCCTCCTCTGTATCTATGAGCTGCACAGCTCTGGGTATTTCCCCAGGGGACCTAATCCCAGCCCTGCAGTGTGAGCTCAGGATCTCCTTGTCCCATAGGTCAGCCTTAGGGCAAGCAGGTGTTGGCAGGCCCGGGCAAACCCCCAGGACAGGGACCGGGGAATTGTGTGCTTGCGCTGAAGGAAAACACACTAGGAGGCTTCTCTCTCAGAGCAGGGATTGCTCTGGTTACTAGCGCTTCCAGAACAAAACTGAATCAGTGATAAACCTTTGAATTACATAGTGTGTGGGTGAATTGGAGGGTGCCCACCACCCAGAAGCTGGGTCTGGAGCCTCAGATGGGGCAGCTGTCTAAACAAGAAAGCAAAGTGTATGTGACCTCAGGCGGCTGAGTTACGCATCCGGGCTGCCTTTCATGGTCAAGGTGTAAATCCCATTCCAGATATCAAGCCAAAATTCTTCCCTCTTGTACATGCCAGTGACTTACAACTTGTATTTTCAAATAGCTTTTTGAGGTTTTAAAGACATTTGATCCTTTGCTAAGTCCTTGAGAAAGGTGAACTTAGCAGCTGTGTTAGAGAAGGGGAAACTGAGTCCCAGAGAGCCTAGTCAGAATTCTACATCCTGTTTCCCAGTCCACCACCGGATAGCTAATTCCCACAGGTTCATTTCCTCAGGGCTGCCAGTGGTTGCTTTGCTCGACCACAGAAGTGAAGGGTCAGGGTTAATAATATCAGCCAAACTTCAGATGTTTTGTGTGGACCATTAGGAAGACATCTGACCTCTTCAGTTGCCTCGGACCGTCATGGTCCAGGACAGCTGCAGCAGATGGAGGAGAGGGATCGTTCTGTGGCTGCCATGTGTCCAAGCTCGGTTAGACCCACTGTAGCTGGTAGTCACACTGTTACACACCAGTGCGCTTGAGAAGCATCATTAGCCTGATTTGAGACATGCCGTGACTCGGCTGTAACATTTCGAGGCGGCATGTAATGACTATAAATGGCCGACTAATACCTGGTGCCAGTAAACTGTGATCGCTGGCTAGAACCAAGATGGTGAGAGTTGGCTGGGACAAAGAAGGCCTCTCAGGAGGAGAAGTGGGTGTGCTTCAGACCTCGGGTTTCAAATCGCTATACATGCCTCTAATAGTTTCCAGACGTACAGTGCATTTACTGAGCCCAGGAGACACGTAATTAAGGGTAATAGCAGCCAGGCCTGCTGTTAAGTGAGAACATGAGCGGCGGAGCCTGCAGCAGCAGAGCGCTTGGCCGCACTCTGCCTTGTCACCGCAGGGCCTCGTCGCTCTGTGCGCAGGCGGCCTTGCTATTGGCCGTGGGATTGGGCCTGTGTTAGACAAAAGCTGGCAGAACTACACCGTTCTCCGGCCGGGCAGAAACACCAAATCTGCAGATTCTGCAGACCACGTTAGCTGCTTTCCTCCCAGCTTTTCGACTCCAGTGGTGTATTAGAATCCTCCAAGTCACATCTGGAAACTATACCTGGGGACGCTGCTGCTCAAAAAGAAATGTAACAAGTACATCCATCCTGTTCCAGTTCAGTGTATTTCTTTTCATGTGCTACCTTGTGTCCGTGGTTTCAACTCCTGTTCTTGACAGGTCGCTAGGATACTTGAAGTCTCTGAAGAGATGAGGAAGAACATGGGTGTGAGCTCAGGCCTGGAACTCATTACCTTGCCGTATGGCCACCAGCTGCGCCTGGACATAATTGAAAGGTAAGCAGTGCTGTCCTTGCATTTCCGGCCCCGTCAGGGCAGAGAGGGGCACACCACTGACCTGCCCCGGAGCCCCTCACTTCTCCCCGAAGCCTGAGCCAGAGAATTCCTGGAGACACACAAAGACACAGCACAGAGGAAGTCAGGGAACAAAGGAGGCGTTCCTGTCCTGACCCCAGGAGGTAGTGGAGGACAGAACTGATGACTGGTCCTTGCCAGCAGAAGTCCCCGAGCAGGCAGGGCTGGGGTGCTGCAGGCTGACCACCTAGACATCTCACCACCTCACTGAGCTGCAGCTCCTCTGTCTCTTCTGAGTTCAAGATCGCTTTAGGAACAAGTGGGAGTTTGTGGGAAAGGCTGAGAAGAAGAGTCTGAACAATGGCTTCTTCGAGGGGTAGGCAGGGGATGATGGCGCTCGGACCCTCCCCGCCCCAGCCTCCGAAGCATCACTGCCCTCTCTCACAGGTTCCCCAAATACCCAGGTCCCGGCTGTCCTTTAAATTTTTTTTTTTTTAATGTCTTATTTATTTCTAGGAGAGAGAAAATGACAGCGTGAGCAGGGGAGGGTCAGAGAGAGAGGGAGTCACAGACTCTGAAACAGGCTCCAGGCTCTGAGCTGGCAGTCAGCACAGAGCCCGACGTGGGGCTCGAACCCACGAACCGTGAGATCATGACCTAAGCAAAAGTTGGATGCTTAACCGACTAAGCCACCCAGGCGCCCCCCCCGGCTGTCCTTTAAAGCCCACACGTGTGAACACTGGATGTTTAGAAATTAAAAAGACAAAAAATAGTGAGGCATGTTTTAAAGAGAAACGCTTAAACCTTAAACACAAGTGTGGAACAATTGCTCAGAGAACAGGCAAAGTCCTTTGATTAAATTAAGCCAGGATTAGAAAACACGGGGGGAGAGAGAGAAGTGCTAGACTAGATTCCTGTATCACCACAGAAGTTGGACTTGTTGACACACAAGCAAAGTCCACTGATTTGGACAAGACCATCTTGTTATCTGAAGTATCCTGTTTGTCCAGCCAGGTTCCTAGTTGTCATGACACACACACATGGGTTGTGACGGAAGGCTGAGACCCCAGCTTTCCATGAGAAGAGGGCAGCCCGTGATGCTTTAGAGGCTGCAAGGCCCGAGCGCCGCCATCCCCCACCCACGGCTTTCCGTGACATCTTTCTGTGGCAGCTGAAGTGTTTTTATCTCATTACAGTCGCCACTAACCACATGGGGCTATCGAGAGCCTGAAATGTAGCAACTGGGAGACACATACTGTATTTTACTATTTACTTTTTTAAGTGTAAATAGCCCGATGTGGCCGGTGGACAGCGCGGTCCTAGGATGTCAGCCCCCGGAGAGTAAACCCTGCATTTCAGGTAGCCTCGAGGATCCGTACAGCTGCTCTCAAGGTTACCTGGCTGGGAAGCCGACAACAGGACCCCCCTGCCACTATTGCTTTGGCTTCACAGCCATGGCCAGGAGACACCCAGAATGCCAAACCAAAGGCTTCTTGGGGGGCAGCAGGTTAGGAAATGGTCCTTGGCTTTGTTCAGGCATCCTTGCTTAATGCCTTTGGAGAACTGCAGGCCCGGCTTCTGAATTTTCCTGCTTCTCCTTACAGGCATTCTTAGATTGTAGCCTCCCTCTCCACGCATCTTCTCCCCTCCCCGCGCCCCAGGGGCCTGCTTCTCAGTTCCACCAGCTTGCCCTCTGTTGTTGCTGGGCCAGTGGTCACCGTTTCCACAGGGACAGCTGCTTCCCACGCAATGCATTTCAGCTGAAATCTCCGAGGGTTTCAGGCCTGCCTTTATTGGTGTCGTTAGGGATGCCGGCCGTGCGCTCTGGGCCCAGCCTGAGGTCGGTGGGCCCCGGGCTCCTCCGGGTTGTTTTCTGAATTCCACTCCTGTCTCCATCTGTTTCCTCTTTCTCCTGAGCGCTGCTTGCCTGGGGCCTCCCTCCCTGGCTTGCTTCCCGCCCAGGGCTGACCTGGGGGATCTGCCTGCTAGAGTCTGGGGAGCGGTTTTCTTCAGTACAGTGTGTTTATTAAATAGAGGCCAAGGTTATAGCCATTTCAAAGGGTCAGATGACATCATCTTCTTGTGTTTTAGAATCAAATACAAACCACCCTTATTTTTAGTTTACCACTTCACCCATTCCAGGCCTGCTGAGTGGAGATGTCCTTGTTATAAGATTTAGTGGCTCTTCTTAACTCAGACCTGCCAGGCTCACTGTTTCCTAGAGCAGTATATGCAGGCAGTTTCAGGCACATGTTGGTTGAACGAATGGATATAATTACTCAGTTAATATGAGGCCAGGTTTTAAAGGTGTAGAGAACCTATCTTTTATTAAGGGCCATTTAAAACATAGGAAAAAAAAACAGTGAACGAAAGTATCAATTGAAGGCAACACGGAAATGTTAGTTGAAAGAAACATCTAAAATCCTCAGCTCAACATTAACACTTTACAAATAAGAAAACTCTTGAGGGGGCGCCTGGGTGGCTCATTCAGTCCAGCATTGGCTCAGGTCATGATCTCACGGTACATGAGATCGAGCCCCGCATCGGGCTCTGTGCTGACAGCTCAACCTGCTTCCGCTGCTTTGGATTCTGCGTCTCCCTCTCTCTCTCTGTGCCTCCCCCGTTTGCACTCTGTCTCTCAAAAATAAGTAAAAAAAATTTTTTTTAAATTAAAAAGAAAACTTGACTAAATCCAACAATAAAAATATAAACATTAAAAATACATAAAAATAAAAAATTTATGTTAGGATCATTAATTAAGACATCAGGAAGAAGAAAGATAAAGGTAGAGAGATAGAGACAGACAAAATGAACCAAGATACAGAGAAAGATGTGCATATAGAGACAATTGCGTTAACAACTACTGTTTAAATTTTTTAAAATATTTATTTATTTATTTATTTATTTATTTATTTATTTATTTATTTATTTTGAGAGCCAGAGCAGGGATGGGGCAGAGACAGAATCCCAAGCCGACAAAATGAACCAAGATACAGAGAAAGATGTGCATATAGAGACAATTGCGTTAACAACTACTGTTTAAATTTTTTAAAATATTTATTTATTTATTTATTTATTTATTTATTTATTTATTTTGAGAGCCAGAGCAGGGATGGGGCAGAGACAGAATCCCAAGCCGGCCCTGCACTAACAGCATGGAGCCTGACACGGGGCTCAAACCCACAAACCATGAGATCATGCATGACCTGAGCTGAGATGGGATTGGATGGTTAACCGACGGAGCCCCCCAGGTGCCCCACGGCACTTTAATGATTTTAACACCCCCATACTGTCTCTTTCCCACAACAAGCCTTGCTCACATTTGTACAGTGAAGGGACTAAGGAGTAGGCAGTCAGGGAGCAGCCTGTGGTCACGGTGCAGGTAAGCGCCCTGCTGCACACACACACGCAGAGACAGGAGAGCTCACCACGTATTTCGTAACCATCAGAAAAAGTAGTGATGCTGGCCACCGGACGAATCATGCCACCTTTGGCCTAGAGTGGTGAGAGAGAGAGAGAGAGAGAGAGCAACACATGTGGCCACAGAGAGAAGCATGGCCAGGGAGTGACTTCCTTAGCTGTGAACTTTCAGAACAAGGTGCCCCAGAGGTACAAAGGCATGTTGTATTTTAGTCACCAAAACTGGATGGGGCTTCACCTCAGCAGGTGTACCACAGCCTGGGAAAAATGTAATGGAGGCCTTTCTGGCCCAAAGCAGTCAGCTGATGTGGGGAGAGAAGGAAAGGAGCGTGGGCTGTGCTGCAGCCATCGGCAGAGACTGCTCTGCGACCCCATTATATCAGTCCCGTTGCCATCACTGGGCTTCCTGTTCTGGGTCTGTGAGCTTGACCCTGGTAGTACAGGATAAGAAAAGGGAGGATTGTTGGCTGATACAAGATTTCTGTTTTATTACGGTCTGACTTTACAAGGAAATTCCTGCTGGTTGGCTATTCAGTCTTTGTCCACATCTCCATTCACTTTCTGACCTCTTGACCTGAGCCACAGACTCTCCATTCTTACTTGCTCATCCCTTCTTATGTTCCAAGACCCCTATTGTCTTCCTGGGTCAAGCATATTCTCTCATTTCCTGTTCCTTCCATTCCCCAGTCCAGGGGCACCGTGGAGGTGGCCAGGGCTCCCATGCAAATGGGACTCCCCAGTGTGTGGAGGGACTAGGTGTCTCCCCGGACCTCTCATGGCAGAAATGTACGGGAGCCATGGGTACTGAGCACCTTCACCCCAGGAGGGTCCTCTTCATGCCCCCAGATCCAGGGCTGAACATGGTCCTGTCCTGGGGCATCTGCCCTTTCTGAAACTAGATAGTGCACACTCTGAGGCCTAGCCCAGGCCCTGCTGCAGGCAGCCTCAGGGGGTGATCGCGCTGTTGAAATCGGCAACCAAATTATCTGAGCTGCCGCACATCACAGGGCGAAGGCAGCAAACGGCACAAAGCTAATCCTTTTTCTGGCCGATTTGCATTCCTTTCCTCCTGATCCTGTCGCCCCCGGGCCTGACCACTGATCTCCTCCCTCTCAGGCACAACACGATGGCCATCGGCATCGCGGTGGACATTCTGGGCTGCACAGGCTCTTTGGAGGACCGAGCGGCCACCCTCAATAGGATCATCCAGGTGGCAGTGGAACTGAAAGACTCCATGGGGGACCTCTATTCTTTCTCTGCCATCATGAAAGCCCTGGAAATGCCACAGGTAAGGTTCCACTTGCCTTGCGTGCCCTGCGGGCCAATGTGCACTGTCTTCTGCAAAGTGGTCTGCAAGCCCACGCAAAGCAGATCACAGACGATTTTAGTCTGTCTCGAAAGGTAAACGGAATCATCCTGAAAGCAGCTTGGGTTAGGGGGCAACCCACAGCGGTGTTCTAAGTGTTTCGGTTGTTTTTAAAACCAGTGGAGGATTTTTAATAGCCTACACTTTCTCTCTGGCATGCCGTCAGGGGGGTCGTCCTCAGGAGCCATCGGTGTTCCTTAAGGACAATGAGGACGATCTGTCCAAGGTGTGTTGTTATAATAAAGGCACTGCTTTCGTCTGGGTCACCAGGCATTTGGGGAGCTTATATATGAAGATCCCTAGAGTGGCCCGTCTCAAAGTATGGTCCTCAGGTCACCTAAACGTGACTTCTGTTAAAAAAAATTGAGATTTCTAGCACGTCTGCCATATAGCCCCCTAATTAAAGTTTCTGAAGGTGGGCACTTCCAGGTTATCTGCTTTGATGGGCTGTTTTCAGGATGTATTAAACCTGAAAGCCTGAATTTAAAATTAAACAGACCTGATAGAGGAAAGTCATTCTTTATCTTCATTACTCCAAGTCCACTTTCCAGTTTCTGTTCTGCTGAGAAAGCCCTAGGTGTTTGTAATCTCGCCCTCAGGCTCCTCTAGTCCTATATAAGCCCAGACTGCGACCAGTAACACGAAACCACAGGTCAACTCCTTTAGGCTGGCTGTGTCATAACGGCGATTGAAAATCCACCACTGCATCTAGTGAAGACAGCTACAGTCACATGTCACGCAAGTCAGGGCACATTCGAGCAAGGTCTGTCTAGCCATGCATTAAAGCAAGGCCACCCTAACCACAAGCTGAACAACTTAGTGCCTTCACGAGGAAATTTCTGGGGAAATCAGTTCCTATTACAATATTCTAACAGTTTGCAAGCTCTTTAGACACCCTGGAATTTTATAGGCTCCATATTTGGAATAAGCAAATCTAGCTGTACCAACTCCTAAACAGGGGTTATCATTTTTCATTCACATGTTTTTAATTTGTATCACATATATGTCTTCTTAGCCCAAACTGCCTGTAACTCGGGAACGCTGAGGCAACAGGCTAAATAAGCTGCCCTCCAGCCCAGAGCATTCTCTGCAAGCAGTAAAGAGGATGTTTCGTGGGAGCATGTGCTCGACCTCCCTGCCATCACACTCAGCGGGGAGGGACTCCTCCCGGAGCGCCCAGTATGCCTTTGCAGGGAGCACCCTAGCCTCCAGCGGCATCGGACTCTTTGCGCTGGCATGGGTGCTCCGGGTATCCTGGGCCCCGCAGTGAGCTAGGGCACTGCTGCCGGAGGGAAGTGACAGAGCCAGGCCGAGAGGAGAATCCCATCACTCCTGTGTGTCACCATCCAAACCTGTCCCTGTACTACAGGCTCAACATGCCTTCTCTTTGCAGCTTCTAGTATCAAGAAAGAGCATCCAGCAGATGGGCCCAGACAAGAGACCGGGGCTACTTTCAGAAAGGCAGATGCTTCACAGAGAGGGAGAGAAGGAGCATTGAGAAGGGGGTGGCCAGAGGAAGACAAGTCGCATCTTTTCTGTCCCAGCAGACCTGCGGTGCCAGTCGCTTCTCACCATCCTCTGGGAAAATGCAGCTCTTAGAGGCCAAGGGCATGAATCTCTTACCAGCTATAAAACCTGAAGCAAGTTAACTATTCTCTTCTGGTTTCTGATCTGTAAAATGAGGCCAGTGTACTGCCTCATGGGACATTGTGAGGATTAATTGAAATTCCTCAAATACCCGACAGAGAGTTGGCACTCATCTCCCAAGTATTAGTGCCATTCCTCTTTCTTACTTCACGTAAAAAAAAAAAAAAACCTCAGATGCTTAGGCTTGCTGGTTTTATGGCATGAGTGAGGGTGGTTTGTCGCCGGGCAGTCAGAGGCATGTGTTGGTCTTGATTGTTCTAAAAGAAATGATAAAGGAGTGAGCAGTGGCATCATATGGTCAGGGCAGTGTTCTCTGTGTCTCAGATGTTATTACTTACTAGTAAATGAAGATGCCGTACATTCTGTTCCTCCACGCTTTCATCTACAGGCTCTGTGGACAGGTGACAATTCCCACCAACACCTACACTGCATGTATTCTTTGACCCAGTAATTCCACTTCTGGAAATTTATCCTCCAGATATTTTCACACATAGACACATTTGCAAAATCTTCACCAGGTACTTTCAGGTACTTTCATAATGGGGGAAAAAAAAAGTTCTAGAACTCTGTGGGAGACTAATTAAACTTCAGTTTATCCATAAAGTGGAACATCATACAGAAATTTAACAGAATAAGGCAGTTTGTGCTGTTTTATACTATTTCTATGGGGAAAAGGTGTAACGTATGAAATGCATTTTATTTTAAAAGTTGTGGATATGTGTGTGTGCAAAACTTAGTGCACACCTAGAAGAAACTGATGAGCTGCCTCTGGGATGGGCCATGAGAGCGATACAGAACCCGGTGGGGTGGGGATTAGCCTTTATACGCTGCTCTCAACTGCTCTGACTTTATTTTAAAAAGAGCCTTTTCCAAAACGATCACACCTTTCTTTCTTCCAGATCACAAGGTTAGAAAAAACGTGGACCGCCCTCCGGCACCAGTACACCCAGACCGCCATCCTCTATGAGAAGCAGCTGAAGCCTTTCAGCAAAATCCTGCACGAAGGCAGAGGTGAGTGCGGGGTCGGCACAAGCGGGCGTGTGTCTGTGAGAGTGTTAGGTCATAGCTGCTCTGGTTCCATCAAAGCCTTGAGCAGGACATATCAGGAAACCCAGGTTATCTGTAGGATTGTTGACGGATCATCAAGGCTTTTATCAGATGACAGTGTCACTTCTACAAGAACTGCAGTTGCCAAAACAGGACATGGGCTACCAGTCACCTCGTTCTGTGCTTACCTTTCTTATTTGAGGTGTAATGTATGTAGCATTGTATTAGTTGTAGGTATACAGTGTAGTATTTGTGTACATTGCAGAACGATCACAATCCAGTCAGCACCTACATCATACACACTTACAAAATTGTTCTTTCTTGTGATGAGAACTCTCAAGATCCACTCTCTTGGCTACTTTCAAATGTGCAGTGCAGTGTTACTAACTATAGTCACTGTGCTCTACGTTACCTCCCTTTGGCGTTTGTATTCTGCACCTGGGAATTTGTATCTTTTGACCCTCTCCACCCATTTGGCCCACTGCTAACCCCGAGGCTAACCATCAGTCTGTTCTTTATATCCATGAGCTCAGGAGTTTTTTGGGGTTTTTGGGTTTGTTTGTTTTTTTTTAGATTCCACATATAAGTGAGATCATAGTATTGATACATATATTACATATGTAAGATAGACATATCTTACATATATGATACAGTATTGGTCTTTTTCTGTGACATATTTCACTTAGCAAAATGCCCTCAAGGTCCATTCATTATGCTGTCCCAAATGGCAGGATTTCTTTTTCTTCTTTTTTTTTTTAAGTTTATTTTGAAAGAGAGAGAGTGTGTGTGAGCAGGGAAGGGGCAAAGAGAACGGGAAAGAGAATACCAAGCAGGATCTGCACTGTCAGCACAGAGTCTGACACAGGGCTGGAACCCACAAACTGAGATCATGGCCTGAGCCAAAACCAAGAGCTGGATGCTCAACCAACTGAGCCACCCAGGCAGCCCTCGTTTCTTATTTTTATGGCTGAATAATACTCCATTGTGTATATTTATAATTATACCATCTGTACCCATATTATCCATTCATCCATCAGTGGATACTTTGGTTGTTACCATTCCTTGGTACTGTAAATGATGCAGTGAAGATGGGGTGCAGATATTTTTTTCAATTTAGTGTTTTTGTTTTCTTTAGATACACACCCAGAAGTGGAACTGCTGGATAATATGGTAGTTCTGTTTTTAATTTTTTGAGGAGTCTACAGTTTTCTATAGTGGCTGTACTAATTTACATGCCTGCCAACAGTGCACAAGATTCTCTCTTCTCCACATCCTTTCCAACATTTGTGATTTCTTGTGCTTTTGATATAGCCATTCTAACAGGTGTGAGGTGCCACCTCATCGTGGTTTTGATTCGCATTTCCCTGATGATGAGTGATGCTGAGCACCTTTCCATGTACCTGTTGACTATCTGTATCTCCTCTAGAAAAATATCTATTCAGACCCCTGCCTTTTTCGTTGGTTGTTTTTTTCTTCGGTTGTGCTGTTGACTTGTATAAGTTCCTTATATATTTTGAATATTAACGCCTTATCAAATATGATTTCCAAATATTTTCTCCCATTCAGTTGTCTTTTCATTTTGTTGATGATTTTCTTTGTTGTGGAGAAGCTTTTAATTTGATATAGTCCCACTTGTTTATTTTTGCTTTTGCTGCCAGAAAAAAAAATCATTGCCAAAAGTAATGTCAGGAAGCTTCCGCCTATGTTTTCTTCCAGGAGTTCTATGGTTTCAGGTCTTACCCTCAAGCCGTTAATCCATTTTGAGTTGATAGTTGTGTGGGGTGTAAAATAGTGTCTGATTTTCTTTATTTTACATGCGGCTCTTCAGTTCTCTCACCAGCATTTATTGAAGAGACCGTCCTTTTCCCATCATACATTCTTGGCTCCTTTGTCAGAAATTAATTGGCCATATATACATGGGTTTATTTCCAGGCTCTCTATTGTATTCCATTGATGCAGCTCTCTGTTTCTATGCTAACATCATACTGTTTTGATTACTACAGCTTTGGAATATCGTTTGAAACCAGGGAGCATGATGCTTCCATCTTTATTCTTCTTTCTTAAAACTTCTTTGGCTATTTGGGGTTTTCTGTGGTTCCCTCATATTTAGGATTATTTGTTCTATTTCTATGAAAAATGCCACTGGAATTTTATAAGGACTGCACTGTATCTGTAGGTTGCTTTTAGATAGTATGGACACCATGGGGGCATCTGGGTGGCTCAGTTGGTTAAGCATCCGACTTCGGCTCAGGTCATGATCTCACGGTTCGTGAGTTCAAGCCCCGCATCAGGCTCTGTGCTGACAGCTAGCTCAGAGCCTAGAGCCTGTTTCAGATTCTGTGTCTCCCTCTCTCTCTGACCCTCGCCTGCTCACACTGTCTCTCTCTCTCAGAAATAAATAAAACATTGAAAAAAGAAAGGTAGGGACACCATGAACACAGAATATCTTTCTATTTTTGTGTGTGTTTTCTTCAATTTCTTTCATCTATGTCATATAGTTTTCAGTATATAAGTCTTTTAGCTCCTTAGTTAAATTTATTGCCAGATATTTCATTCTTTTTAACTGTAAGTGGGATTGTTTTCTTCATTTCTCTTTCTGATAGTTCATTGTTGGCATATGGACATGCAACAGACCTTTTGTATATTTGTATCATGCAACTTTACTGAATTCCTGTATTAGTTCTAACAGCTTTTGATGGAGTTTTTAATGGTTTCCAAATATGTCATCTGCAAATAGTGAGTTTTACTTCTTCCTTTCAGTTGAAATGCCTTTTATTTTTTTCTTGCCCAGCTGCTCTGTCTAGGACATCCCATACTAGGCTGAATAAAAGTGGTGACAGTGGGTATCCTTGTCTCGCTCCTGATCTTAGAAAAAAAAGCTTTCAGCTTTTCACCATTGAATATGATTTAGCTATGGGTTTGTCATGTATGATCTTTATTATGTAGAGGTATGTTCTATACCTTCTTTGCTGAGAGTTTTTTAATAAGTAATGGATGTTGAATTTTGTCAAATGCTTTTTCTGCATCTATCGAGTTGATCATCTGATTTTTGACATTCATTTTGTTCATGTGGTGTTTCATATTGATTGATATATAGATGTTGATCCATCCTTGCATCCCTGGAATAAATCATACTTAATTTGTTAGGAAGGTATATGATCCTTTTTAATGTATTGTTGAATTCAGCTCGACAGTATTTTATTGAGGATTTTTGCATCCTTGTTCATCAGGGATTTTGGCTTATAATTTTCTTTTCTTTTAAAATTTTTTAATGTTTTTATTTCTGAGAGAGAGAGAGAGGCAGCATGAGCAGGAGAGGGTCAGAGAGAGAGGGAGACACCATCGGAAGCAGGCTCCAGGCAATGAGCTAGCTGTCAGCACAGAGCCTGAAGCAGGGCTCAAACCCACGAGCCATGAGATCATGACCTGAGCCAAAGTCGGACGCTTAACCGACTGAGCCACGCAGGCGCCCCTATAATTTTCTTTTCTTGTAGAGTCCCTGTCTGGTTTTGGTATCAAGGTAATGCTGACCTCATAAAATGAGTTTGAAAGTATTCCTTTCTTTTCTATTTTTCAGAAGAGTTTGAAAAATGTTGGTATTAATTTATGTTTGGTAGAATTACCAGTAAAGCCTCTGGTCCTGGATATTTGTTTGTATGGAGGTTTTTGATTATTAATTCAGTCTCTTTACTGGTAGTAAGTCTGTTTAGATTTTCTATTTCTTCATGATTCAATCTTAGTAGGTTGTATATTGTAGGGACAAATTAATTTCTTCTAAGTTGTCCAATATAATTGTTCATAGTAGTCTTGTGATCCTTAGTGTTTATCTGCAGTGTCAGTTGAAACTTCTGTTTCATTTCTGATTTTTTTATTTGTGTCATTTCCTTGGTGAGTCTTGCTAAAGGTTTGTCAATTTTCTTTTCAAAGAACCAGGTCTTAGATTCACTGATATTTTCTATTGTCACTGTAATCTTTCATTTATTTCTGTTCTGATCTTTGTTTCCTTCCTTCTCTTAACTTTGAGCTTTGTTCTTTTTCTAGTTTCTTGAGGTGTAAAGTATGGTTTTTTGAGGCTTTTCTTGTTTCTTGACATAGGCATAGATGGGTATGAATTCTCCTCTTAGAACTGTTTTTGCTGCACCCCATAGATTTTGGTATGTTGTTTCTCCATGTTCATTAGTCTCTTTTTACCCACGGGATATTTAATAGCATGTTGTTCAACCTCCACAGATTTGTAAATTTTCTGTTTCTTCATGTAATTAATTTCTCGTTTCGTACCACTGTGGTCAGAAAAGATGCTTGATATGATTACAGTCTTCTTAAGACTTATTTTGTGACTTACCATATGATCTACCCTGGAGAATGTTCCATGTGCACTTAAAAATATGTATTTCAGTTGCTTTTGGATAGAATACTCTGTATATATCTATTAAGTCTGTCAGATCTAATGTGTTGTTAAGGCTGTTATTTCCTTACTGATTTTCTATCTGGATGATCTATCCAATAAGTGGGGTATTTAAGTATTCTACTATTATTGCGTTGTCTGTTTTTTCCTTTAGGTCTGTTAATATTTGCTTTATACGTTCAGGTACTCTATGTTGGGTACATAAATATTTACATATGTTATATCTCTTATCAGATTGACCTCTTTACCATTATGCTCTTTTTGTTACTTATTACAATCTTTGTTTTAATGTCTATTTTGTAAAAGTATAGCTCCTCAAACTTTGTTTGGGTTTCCACTTGCATGATTATCTTTTTCCATCTCTTCAGCTTTCAACCTGTATGTGTACTTACATCTGAAGTGAGTCTTTTGTAGGAAGCATAAAGATGGGTCTTTTTTAAATCTCTTCAGTCACTGAATGTCTTGATTTTAAAATTTAGTCCATTTACATTTTTGATTGGTATATACTTTTTGCCATTTTGTTTATTGTTTTCTGTTTTATCATTCCTCTCTGCTCCTTTCTTTTTCACTTCCTTTGTGGCTTGATTTTCTTTAGTGATATGCATAAATTCCTTTGTCATCTTTTGTGTGTCTACTGTAGGTTTATACTTTCTAGTTATCTTGAGGCTTACATATAACAATTTTAACAGTCTACTATTGAAGTTGATACCAACTTAAGTTTGAATGCATTCTAAATCTCTACATTTTGACCCCCTACACAACATTTTTTTTTGATGTCACATTTTATATTTTTACCACTTCTGTCTTTTAACCTTCATATTAGCTTTATAAGTGATTAATCTATCTTTACTATTTACTTTTATCAGTGAGATTTGTACTTTTATGTTTTGTAAATAATTAATGCTTTTTTCAGCTAACAGAAATCCCTTTAACATTTCTTGTATAGCCAGTTTAGTAGTAATGAACCCTTTATTTGTCTAGAAAATTATTTATCTTCAATTCTGAATGACAGCTTTGCCAGATAGATTATATTTGTTGGGAATTTTTTTTTCTTTTAGCACTTTGAATATATTCTGCCAGTCCCTTCTGGCCTCTAAAGTTACTGCTGAAAAGTCTGCTGATAGAGTCATATGGAGGTTCCCTTGTACATTACACATTGTTTTTCTCTTACTGCTTTTTAGATTTTTTCCTTTCCATTAACTTTTGACAATTTAATTACAATGTGTCTTGGGTGGGTCTTATTTGTAACTCTCTGGACTTTCCTGTATCTGGATGTCTTATTTCCTTCTAAAGAGGCAGGGAAGTTTTCTGCCCCTTTCTCTTTTCTTCTAGGACTCCTATAATGCAAACGTTAGTTTAAGGGATGGAATGTCATCAAACAGACTATCTTCACGTTTTTCATTCCTTTTTTTTCTGTTTGCTACTCTGATTGTATGAGTTCCATTTCTTGTTTTCGAGTTCACTAAGCCTTTCTTCTACTTCATCTATTCTGTTGAACCCCTTTCCTATAACTTTCAGTTTGTTTTCTTCAGCTCTGTGACTTCTGTTTGGTTCTCTTCTATTTTCTATCTCTTGACATTCTCACTGTGTTTATTCTTTTCCAAATTCAGTGAGCATTTTTGTGACTACTATTTTGAACTCTTTATCAGGTAAAATTACTTATTTCCATTTCACTAAGGTTTCATCTGAGGTTTTCTCTTGTTCATTTGGAACATACTCCTGTTTCTTCGTTTTGCATGATGCTTTGTGTTGTTTCTATGTATTGGAGAGAATAGCCACCTCTCCCAGGCTTGACGAAGCCGCCTCACGTAGGAGATGAACCTTATCATTCAACCCTCGTCTAGTTCTTGGTTGTCTCTCTAACCTTTGTGACTGTCCAACAGTCTTTTTTATATTTGATGGCTCCCAATAGTTGAGGATATATCAAGACCTGTCAGTGTCCCAAAGGGGAGCTCTCAGTGCCTAGATTTGGGCCAGTTGGAAGCCAGAACCTCAGGCATCAATTTTTTAAATTATGCAAATATGTATAGTCCTGTGGGAGTACAAGCGTAAGTCCCACTGGCCCTCAGAGCCAGGTAATCTGGAGGTGTCCCCTGGTTGGCAATTGCAAAAAAAGGGCTTCAGAGAAGTGTATTAGCCAGCTCCCTTCTGAGAGGTATCAGGAAGCTATAGCAAGGCAGAAGGAGAATGCAAAGATGGTGTCCACCAGCCTACACTACCTGGGAGTATCGCTGTAGGCCCCTAGTTGTGTGCCAAACATGAAGCCCGCCCCTCACGCCGAAGCTACAGGACAAGCAAATAGGCCTCTTTCACAGAAAGACTAGGGGTGTGTCTCAGTCTGCTGTCTGTGCCTGAGGGGTGCTTGTCTAGAACTGGAAGTCCTGTGAGACATAGGATCACAAGTCCCTCTGGCCTTCAGAGCCAGGTGATTGGGGGTGTATCATGAGGACACCAGATGTATGTAAAAGCTCCCCTCTGTAGATACTGGCACTCTGGAATTTGGCAGGGGGAGAGCATATAGATGGTGCCCACAGGAAGAGGGAAAGAAAAAATGATGGCACCTGCTGGCCAGAACGAGGCAGAGGAAGAATGTGTGCTATATTAATGCCTGCTCCTCAGATCAACGCTTCAAGATTAGCAAATGAGCCCCTCTTAATTGGCTGACCCCATATGAGCCCTGGGGCAGGTGAGTCTGAGCACACGAGCCCTTTAAGAGTTCTTTCTCAGATGGTCTCAGACTTGTGGGTCTTGCGGATGTACGCAGGGTTGATTTTCAAAGCTAGATGTTTTGGGGGCTTGTCTCTTTGGTGCAGATCTTACAAGTTAGGGTGTCCAATGTGGGCCTCTCCTTTGCTCCTCAGGGAGAAGGCTGCAGATTTTGAGTTCTCTCCCAACTGTGTGTTGCTGTGCCAGGGTTTGGGTTTATGACAAGACTAGGTCGTGGCCTCTCCTACCTGCTTCAGTGTGAGTTTTTTTCCAGAGGAATTTCCATATTTAGCTGCAGATCTGGTGTGTTCACTGGGGGAGGTGAGCACAGGCTCCTCCTCCATCACCATCTTCAATTTGTACTCTTTGCTTAACTTCAAAAAAAAATTACAACATGGAAAAACTTTACCCCATTTTTCAGAATCTACGTGTGTTCCTCCCAACAAAATATCAGTCCCACTACTGATGCCTCTTGTGACCTTAATGGAGCGCCAGGAGGTCACTTTCGAAGGAACGGACATGTGGGAAAAAAATGACGAAAGCTGTGAGATTATGCTGAACCACTTGGCAACAGCCCGTCTCATGGCAGAGGCTGCAGACAGCTACCGGATGAACGCCGAGAGGATCCTTGAAGGTAAGAGCTATTCTATAAGCTGCACTCTGAGGAGTGATTAGAATGAAGGAACTTTGAAAAAGCACGGATGCTCTCAGGAAAAGATGAAGTAGGAAAGATTAAGGCATGGAATTCCCTTTCTTATGATGGATCCTTCTCTTATTCTCTAAGTGACTTAAGGATCCTGCTTGTCCCTTTTTATGTGTTCTGTTGTGTCAGTGGCATAGAATAAGCTGAGAGAAAGGATCAAGAAGGAATTGGTCGGCTTACCTACCATTAGACTCCTGATCGGAAGTATTTGAAGATGAAGCTAACCATGGGGAGTTAGAATTCTGTGGGACTTCATTTATTCTCATTCCTGTTTCTTCCCAGTCATACTGGGAGGTGAGCTCCCGTGCATTAGAGGGTCCAACACCAGCAAAGGCACTGCAGAGACAGCGTGGAGAAAAATATAAGCCCACCAGTACTTAGGTGTGGATTCATGTAAAGTGTGTCTTAAGTAATAACCACCTCGATTGAAGGAGGTGGACAGAGGTGGGAAAGCCATCCATGTAGGACTGCAGCTGAGAAAGAGCCTCTTAAGGGTTTTAACATGGGAAAGTGTCCTGCATGGTCAGATTTATTTTAAACTTTGCATCTGTGTGTGGAAGGCTGAAGGCTTATAGGCAAAAAGACCATTTAGGGAGGAAATACAAGAAGGAGGGCTTTACTTAAGGTGGTGATGAGAAATGACTGTTTTCTCTTCTTCACAGGCCCAAAGTTTTATCTATAAAGTTAAGAAAAAGTTAAATAGGCCTCTCCTGCCCTATATATTTCATCATAAAGCAAAGCTGTTGCTTCAGAACCAGAACTTGGGACTAAACAATTTATACCGTATCTGCTGTAGGTTTAAGAACTACATATCTGTTTCAAGTTTTTCCTCAGAAAGTTCTCCAGAGGGGCACCTGGGTGGCTCAGTCAGTCAGGTGTCCAACTTTGACTCAGGTTATGATCTCACCGTTCACGGGTTGGAGCCCTGCATTAGGCTTTGTGCTGACAGCTCAGAGCCTGCTTCAGGTTCTGTGTCTGCCTCTCTGCTCCTCCCCAGCTTGTGCATGCTCACTCACTCTCAAAAAAAAAAAAAAAAAAAAACTTCCTCCAAAGTTGGCAGTGTAGGATTCAAAAAAGTACATAATTCAGTTCACCAGATACTAGAGTGCCTGCTTATACAAGGCTAATTACTATGTTACACTGGATGTTACCTAAGCCAATATATTAGAATGGGTTTTGAGAAAAGCACTTTAAGCTGCTCTACAGCAAATCACTTTAAAGGTACCTAACAGTATTTCTCAGTCAATCCTGTTACAGGTTTCCTTAGCAAGTTCCCACTGCTGAAGTAACTATGAACCTAGTAGAGGCAGACATTGCTCACCTTTAAATATGGAGCCCAGGCCGGGACTCAAAGCATGTTAACTGAATGAATGGAAGTCATCATCTGGCCTCTGAGATGTTATCTGTCAAAGATATTCTGGCTTCACTTGGAAGGAGAGACAAAGAAGGCTTCTATTCTTAGCCACAAAGATCCTATAAATCTAGATGGTAGGAATATATTAGGACAAAGTGGATTAATCCTGCAGTAATCAAGGATGAGAACCACATGCCTGTATGACTCAGTCTGTTGGTCTCTACCTCCCTCTAGTAGAGTTGACTGAATATTCTTGGCTTTAAGTAGAGCAGATCTTCTCTTATGAAACAGAGGAGAGAGTCAAGAAACAGATCCACACATATGGCTGTCAGTATATTTTTGAGAAAGGTGCCAACAAAACTCATTGGATATATAGTCTTTCAACAAATGGTGCTGGATATGATATGCAAAAAAAAAAAAAAAATCTTTACTGCATACCATATACATGAATTAATCCGAAATGGATCATAGATGTAAGAGCTAAAGTATAAAGCTCCCATAAGTTAACATACGGGAAATTCATTATGGCCTTGGATTAGCAAAGCTATTTTAGGACACGAAACACCTGAACCACATCCAGAAATGCTGATAAACAAAAATTTTAAATTTGCTCCATTAAGAAAGTGAAAAGGCAAGTCACAGTCTATAAGAAGATATTTGCTAAACATTTCTCCAGTCAAGGATTTATATCTAGACCGTATAAAGTACTCTTAGAACTCATTGAGAAGACAAACACGATTTGAATAGACAGTACACCAGAGCAGATCTTCACATGACAAATAACTACATAGAAAGATGTTCAAAGCATGAGTCGTTAGGGAAATACAAATTTAAACCATAGTGAGAACCGCACACTGTCTAGAATGGTTATGATTTAAAAAGAATGATAATACTAAGATTTGGCAGCTCATGGAGAAACTGGAGCTGGTGAGAATATAAAATGGTACAACCATTTTGGAAAAGAGTTTGACAGTTTCCCTAAAATAAACAGATTTACCGTATGCCCCAGTAATTCCTCTCCTAGAGAAATGAAAACACATGTCCACACAAAGATTTATATACAAATGTTTACAACAGTATTCATAACAGCCAGAAACTGGAAACAATCCGAATCCATCAGTTGGTAAATGGATAAACAAATGCGCAATGTCTGTATAACTGAATACTTAGCAGTGAAAAGGAATGAATTGATAACACGAAGCAACATGGAATACTCTCAAAAAACATGGTGCAAAACAAACCAGACCTAAAGGCCACGTTTTAGGATTCCATTTCTGTCAGATTTCTAGAGGGCAAAACAATAGCAGAAAGCAAAAAGGCACTAGGTAACTTTCTAGGGTGATAGAAACGTTCTAAAATTGGTGGTGAGGGCGGTACAACTTGTACCAGGTATTCTGCACCAAACTGTGCAGAATCATGACATGTAAGCTACACATCAGTAAAGCTGTAAAAACAGAACGTGGTACTTTGACCACTCCTTCCCACCGTGGCTTGTGCGCACCAATTTTATTCTGTCCTGTGTTAGTAAGTCTACTTGGTATCCCTTCTCTGAAAGTGCTTGGGTCCTTGACAACACGGCTGTGCCCTTTCCTTATCGAAAACAGAGCCTGAATTTTTCCTGGGGGCCCTTCTCAAAGTTCTGATACAAGATGAAGTTCATTTTGATCCTACCTTATCGAGTAGTCTTTCAGTCTATTTTCGACAGTCTGAAAACTGAAGTAACTGTTCTGTTTTTATATTAGGTTTTCAACCAGATGAAGAAATGAGTGAAATCTTCAAGACTGAATTTCAAATGCGATTGCTGTGGGGCAGCAAAGGTGCACAGGTCAATCAGACAGAGAGATATGAGAAGTTCAACCAGATTTTAACCGCCCTCTCACGTAAATTGGAACCTCCTCCAGTAAAGCAGGCAGAGCTTTGAGAACTCTCCAGAATACCTTAGGATATTATTTCAAGCTTCTCCAGTTTCTTCTTTGGGAAGGCTATTGTTTGATAAAGTAATAATGTGCAAATCTGACAGTATACAAGCTTTTAGTATCCACAGGATATTAAACATGTAAATTGCACAGAGCACACTTATTTATGAATTGTTTAAAATTACTACTGATTTTAAAGTGAAGATAATTTATTATGAAGGTAACTATTGCTAATGTTGATCAGCAAATTTAAGAAAAGACCTGGCTCTGTTGGCTGGTTGCTTTCTATTACTGAGGTGTTTGACCATTTTAAATCCCTTGTCAGATAAGTGTAAATAGAACAGAGTTTAAAGGCATGAAACATTTCAGAAGGTATCAGTTGTATGATATTCTTTAAAAATGAGAAATGTAAATAGTCATATGAAAATATATGTTTTTGTGAAACAATTGTATCTAGTCTCTTTAATAATAAATTCATCAGAGTAGAATAATCAAACCTCCCACCATCCTGGGGCACCCTCTTCCCTCAATGCTGTATCCTAATAAACCAAATTAATGATCATGGGATGGAAAGTTTAAGGTTTGGCCTGGAAGACAGAGTGAAGAGTAATAACAGAGTAGACCTGTGGTGCTTGCTAGCAGTTGACTTTGGTCAGGTTAACATCATACCATGTGCACCACAGCATCTGGTATAAAGTGGGTACTCAGATGTTTGTTAGTGTTGTTTCATGACATCGTGCATTTGAAACTAATGGACTGTTGAGCTTCCAGTCCCAGATGGCGACATAGGAAGACCCTGAACTCCCCTCTTCCACAGATACACCAAATCTACAACCTATTTATAGAGCAGTTTCTGCTAAAGAAAGAACTGAGGGCTGGCCGAACAGCTTCTGCACAAGAGATAGAAACCACATGGGGAACAAAAGGGATGGAGACACAGTAACAAAGGGACCCCCTACCCCAAAGCTGAGAACGAAAGTGGGGAGGGATGGTGCTGAAAACCGAGCAGATTCATTTGCCCTGGGGCACAGAAAAAAAAAGTGCCATGGTTTAAAAGGGTGGCTAGAGGGGCGCCTGGGTGGCTTAGTTGGTTAAGCGTCCGACTTTCGCTTAGGTCATGATCTCACGGTTCGTGGGGTCGAGCCCCGTGTCGGGCTCTGTGCTGACTGCCAGCTCAGAGCCTGGAGCCTGTTTCAGAGTCTGACTCCCTCTCTCTCTGACCCTACCCTGCTCACGCTGTCTCTCTCTCTCCTAGAAATAAATAAAACATTTTGGAAAAAAAAAAAAAGGGTGGCTAGAACAGAAAGGAACCAGACCTAGCACTCTGCCAAATAGTGGGGGAGCTGCTGGAACTCTCTGATCCAGAGATACTTGTGAGCACCATGGTTTGTGTCCCTTTCACCTTGGCAGTGCAGAAAGCACAGTCCTGGCACCATAGCCGGCCACCTTGGTGAGCCCCAGGCCCCTCGCCCACACCAGCCCCAAATGACCTGGGGCGTACGCGTGCATGCGCACGCACACGCACACACGCACACGCACACACACACACACACACACACAGCCATAGTTTAAAAGAGCAACTAGAGGGGCACCTAGGTGGCTCAGTCAGTTAAGCATCCAACTTTGGCTCAAGTCAAAATCAATGTGGTTCACTGAGCTCAGACCTGCATCAGGCTCTGTGCTGACAGCTCCAGAAGGAAAGAAAGTAGGGTGGGGAGGAAGCAATTCATCTAGAAAAAAGGGTGGAGATTTAAGGATTGTTGAGCAGAGAAACTGGTAAGCTTTTAGGCATATCACAACAGTGTCTACCATGTGAGGTTTAAAAGTCAGAGCAATTAAAACAGTAACATAAGCCAGGAATGGAGGGGATCAGTTACTAGAGTTCTGATCAAGTGCTATTCTTCTAATCTAATTGGTAGAGGGATTAAAGATTAGCTTTAGGTATGTAAAATGTCAAGGGTAAATGTTATTAAGAAAAATTAGGGTCAAAGCTTCAAACTAGTAGAGGAGAAAATGGAGAAAACAAAACAAAAAATATATGTAAAGAGATGATAGTAAAGTGAGATGAAGAGCAGGCACAAAAATGGCAGAAATAAGTCCAAATTTATCAATAATCATTATAACTATAAACACAATGAACCTGCCAGTTAAAAGTTAGAGATAGCCATCTAGATTTAAAACAAAACCACCTTATACTCTTTATAAGAAACAAAGCATAAAAACACATTTAAAAAAAGTCTGTTAGAAAAGGTCAGGATAATTATGAGGGACAGGGTGTGATCAGGAGGACGTGGGGGGGCGGGGCAGGGGTCTGGAGTGCTGGTAATTCTGTATTTATGACTCAAGTGTTGACTTTCTGATAAGTGAAGCTTACATTTAAGTTTTGTGCATTTCTCTGAATGTGTATTTTATAACAAGGTGTTAAAACATTTGTAAAAAGGGGCGCCTGGGTGGCTCAGTTGGTTTAAGCATCCGACTTTGGCTCAGGTCATGATCTGACGGTTCATGGGTTCAAGCTCCGAGTCGGGCTCTGTGCTGACAGCTCAGAGCCTAGAGTCTGCTTCAGATTCTGTGTCTCCCTCTCTCTCTGGCCCTCCTCTGTTCATGCTCTCTCTCTCTCTCAGAAATAAATAAAACATTTAAAAAACTAAAAATTTTTGTAAAAAAAAATGTGATACCTAGGAACAGTTTTAACAAAAGATGTACAAGAATTTGGTAAAGAAGTTTTCAAACCTGAAAAATCTGAAGAAAAGTAAATTAACGGGAGCGTCGCGTTCCTAGATTTTAAAATGACCTAGAAGCTCGGGGCGCCTGGGTGGCTTAGTTGGTTGAGCGTCCGACTTTCGCTTAGGTCATGATCTCGCGGTTCGTGGGTTCGAGCCCCGCGTCGGGCTCTGTGCTGACTGCCAGCTCAGAGCCTGGAGCCTGTTTCAGTCTGTGACTCCCTTTCTCTCTGACCCTCCCCTGCTCACGCTGTCTCTGTCTCTCTCCTAGAAATAAATAAAAAACATTAAAAAAAAAAAATGACCTAGAAGCTCAATGCAGTCCCAATCAAGCTCCAAGGGGATTTTTCAAACTTGATAAGGTTTTCCTAAAATTGACATGGCTAGTATTCCACATCATCCTGGGAAGTTAAGATGGAGGGAGGGGGGAAACTGTCCAACTAGATCTAAAAGCTGTTAAGCTACAGTAATTAAACTGTCATTGGAAATTTGATAAATAACAGAAGTAACTTTGGCAATCAGTGGAGGAAAGGATGGCTTTTTAAATAAATAATTCTCGGACAACTTGTTGAGCAAATAAAAGGGGAGAAAATGGCCACTTGCCTCCTATCATACACCAAAATAACATACATGTGAAAGGCAAAACTATAACACATTTAGAAGGAAATCTAGAATATCCTTTTTACTTTGAATCAAGGAAGAATTCCTTAAACTAGACAGAAAAAACATTAAATATAAAAGACTGGTCAGTCTACATTAAAACAGACTTCTACTCATCAAAGGAGATCATAAATTGAAAAATCAAAGAGAGGCTACTAACAACACATGAAACTGACCAAAGATTAGTATGATAGGCAGCCTCCAACATTGGTTACTGACCTTCCCAGCTGCCTTGTGTTCACACCCATCTGTTGTCCCCTCCTACACTGTACCACGTTTGCTCTGCATTATCAAGTACATGGGGCAAAAGTAATGCTGTATCACGTCTGAGATTAGGTTATAAAAACTATAGCTTCTGTCTTTTTCTCTTGGATCCCTCACTGGCGGAAGCAAGATGCCATGTTCTGAGCGTCCCTATGAAGAAATCCATAGTCGTAAGGGCCTCTGAGGCCAGCCAACAATCATGTGACCGACACCTTGACTGCAGGCACCTGAGAAACTGACCCAGAGTCCAGCTATGCTACACAGTAAGATAATTAGCATCCTTAATACATAAAGAATTCCCATGAATAGATATGGAAAGATAATCAAAAACAAATGGGCAAAAGATATAAACAGGCTTTTCACTGAAAATGCAAAATATTTTTAACTTCATCAGTAAACAGGGAAAAGCAAATTAAAGATACATACCATTTTCATCCACTGAACTGACAAAAACTGGTCAGGATATGGAGCCTAAGTAACCTTGATATACAAGTTGTAGATGTGTAGAACTGTTACAATCACTGTGAAGGAAAAATGTGGCATTTTTTTTAAAACTGAAAATAAATATATCCCACAAACTAGCAATACAGAACTCTTGTATCACTAAATATACTAAGAATGTACATAGCAGCATTGTTTATGCAAGCAAAATTCAGGACATAACCCAACTGTCCATCAAGAAGATGGATAAATTGTGTATTCATTTAATACTATACACACTACAATGAACTATGTATTAACATGGATAAATCTGAGTGCTGAGTGAGAAAGCAAGTCTCTGAAGATACCATGCAATATTCAAAATACTTAAATGTTAATAATTCATATACAAACCAACAATAGAGGTCAATGTGCAAATCAGGAAAATAAACTCTTTTATTATTGAGAAAGAGACAGAGTGCAAGTAGGAGAGGATCAGTGAGAGAGGGAGACACACAACCTGAGGCAGGTACCAGGCTCCAAAATGTCTGCACAGAGCCTGACGCGGGCCTCAAACTCACCAACCTTGAGATCACAACCTGAGCCGAAGTTGGACCAGCAACCAATGAGCCTCCCAGGGACCCCAACCTTTTTATTCTTTAAATAACTATACAATAAAACTACCAAGTGATGAAAGTAGCACAAATCATTCAGCCATCACTAATAACTTCCAAATCATTTGTTTCAACAATTGGCTCGGTAGAATTTTTTGACATAGCTCTCACCAGCCA
This sequence comes from Proteles cristata cristata, assembly GCA_017311185.1. Classification (NCBI taxonomy): domain Eukaryota; kingdom Metazoa; phylum Chordata; class Mammalia; order Carnivora; family Hyaenidae; genus Proteles; species Proteles cristata. The sequence continues at coordinate 1,054,632 of JAESUZ010004270.1, read as the reverse complement.
AATGATGCCCTCATATAGGACTGCAAACTCTTCAAAGACCTTCCCCCATTCATTTGGTAGTCATTAATTAACTAATATGCTGTTTGGCACCTGAAGAGAAGAGACATGCAGCTGATCCCCATCTTACCTTATCAGACAGGATAGTCCCATCGGGGTGCTGGTAAAATGCCAAGAGCTAGTGGTAGGAGCTCCCAACTAGAGAAAGGATGAGGGGGCAGGGTTAACTGGGTGGGATTGATGATCTTGGTTGCTGGAACTGGAAACTTGAGTTTCTGTCTCATTCCATACCTGAAACTGCCCCCTCCTCCCACATCGACCAACCAAGAAATAATCAATGACAGGTTGCATGAGCAGCTTGGTCAGGCCAAGGAGGGTGAACCTGTAGAGATGGAGAGGGCAGACAAACAGAATAGTCCTGTCTGGAGATCAGCCAAGGAAAGAGGGGGAAGAAAAGAGCAGGAGCTGTGCTATCACTTGCTTCAGAGCGTACTCTTCTGGGTAGGAGAATCCTGGACAAGTCACTCGCCTCATGCCTCGTCAGTGCACAAGGCAGCCCACCCTCCACCACAGAACAAGTTGCCAAAATGTCAAAAATCCATCTAAAGGGCCATTACTGCACCAAAGGGGCTATGTCCCTAAACATCTGTGCCTCCCCACACTCCCTCCCGACCTTCCCAGCTGCATCCAGAGCTTAGACACATCTTGCCCTCGAGCAGGATGAGGCATTTCTCTGGGAGGATGAACAGAAGAGATGCTCTTTAGCTTCATTGCCCAGGTTCCTCTCCCACTCAAGGGTTTACAAAACTAGAGAAGATTCCCCAGCACTTGAAGTAACAGTATATCTACTGTAAGTCCTTCAGCTTTGTCCCCAGTGCTCAAACCAGAAACGTGGCACAAACTATCATGTGTGGTTTTTGAGATAAACTACATGTACTGGAACTTATATTCGTTTTACTAGTTTCTGGAATTAGCGTTTACCAATATGTAAACATTTCAGTATTTGACATTAACTATGGTGATACTAGTGCTGCAGTACTGAATATTGGCCGGTGCAGACAGAATATGACAACTGTTTACGCAAAGACATGGAAACTAATCAGGTTTTGAAAAAATACCCCTGTGGTAAAACTAAGAAAAACTGAGAAATTCAGGACAGTGGTTATCCTTGAAGGAGAAGCAGCAGGTAATTTTCTACTTGAGTGACAGATTTACATTTATTATCTATGGTTCATAACATACACATATTTTCCACAAGTTTTCCTCAGGGTTGACATTCTGGGTTTACGGAGTCAGCTTTAGTGCAAGCTCCCATTTTCTGCAACAATGCTTTCACTGTCTTACAAGAAATCCTGTCAAATGCTGAAACTGTGCTGAAATCATTTTTTTAAACTTTTTAAAAATATTTTTATTTATTTCTGAGAGACAGAGAGAGAGAGAGAGAGAGAGAGAGAGCGTGAGCAGGGGAGGGTCAGAGAGAGAGGGAGTCACAGACTGAAACAGGCTCCAGGCTCTGAGCTGGCAGTCAGCACAGAGCCCGACGCGGGGCTTGAACCCACGAACCGTGAGATCATGACCTAAGCGAAAGTCAGACGCTTAACCGACTAAGCCACCCAGGCGCCCCTGAAATCAAGACATTTATGTCCGTTGAGTTTCTCAGTTGTAACTAAAGAAAAGAATGAGGTTAATTTGATGTGGTTTGTTCTTAGGATCTAGGTCAGTTGCCCATCACGTTTTCTCCTAAATGCTGACAAAACTGTCAAGTACTTTTAAGAGTTGTCAAACTTCTCAGAATTTACTCACCTTTTGTATTCTTCCCATCTCTAATCTTCTGGCACCTCTTCTATTTTCTTTAGCTTCTCACTCACAGTAACTATACTCAGGAATGGATTTGACCCCAGGTATATAAGCTCACTGAAATAGGCTTGGTGTTTCTTTAGCATTTTTTCATCTAAACTAATAGCTTCTCACAAAGAAAATCTATCCTTACCAACAAGTCTGGAGATCATTTTCCTCTTTAGATTGTTACAGGGATGTTATCTTTCCCTAGCAAGTTGGACTTGACTTCCCTGATCTCAGTTCAGATATAAAAGTCCTTTTCATTGTTTTGAGTTTTTGTTGTTGACACTGTTTTCCTGCTACTTCCAAGCTTGGCATGGATCTCTATTAATTGCTACAACTGCATCCCCTCCTTTTTCAGGATCGACCCTTAGTTTTATTCTCTTTTGGGGTTTCTATAAGCTAATAATCATAGTCTAGAAGCAAATAGTCATATTTGCCCATTTAAAAAGCTAAATCTTCAGAAATTAAGACTACCACAAACAAGATATCACACTAATTGTGGCAAACAATGACTTCCCATGCTTTGAAAGGCAATGAGGACCAGGAATTCAAGCAGAAATACGGTAAATGCAATCAAGCAAGTGGGGGAGACTGAGGTATGTGGCAAAGAGTCACTTCTTACAGATGCAGAGGAGGTGTTTTAAAAGGAAAGTTTGTACAACACAGCCACAGTCGAATAAAGATAAATAATCCAAACTACCACACTCAATTTAAATTTACAGAAACAGCTTTTTTTTTTTTACCTTTAGGAAAGCTTGAAAGAAACTAAAACTAAAATAAAATTTCCAAAACTGCTTCGCAAAAAACATCACTCAACATAGATGCTGGTTCCACTTACGGAGCTTGTCATCTACTCTGTATCATCAGGCATTTAGCACACCCAAGAACAAAATCATGACATCTTTAGTTCACGCTGGAATAAGAGATAACACACTATACACCTTAACTGACCATGAAAAGATTGTTTTATTCCATGAAAATATTCTCAACAGAGAACACTATCTTAAACAAAGCATTTACCATTAAGAAATCAACATGTGCACAAAAAGAGTAAAAATTACTGAAAAATTAAAGATTTCTTTTGGACAATTCACATGTTCAAAATTTAAGAATGATTTAAGAATGATTTAAACTGTGCAAGTACAAACGTCTGTCCTATTGTAATAACTCATGTACAGGTTGCACTATTCCACGTGAAGGACCTTGCCTCCCACGGAAGCAAATCCTGCTTTGAGAAAAACAAACAGTAGCCTGAAAAGAACAGTTAGTCCTTATAAGAAAGCCTTAAACTTTGCCCTCTCTGGCCGTCAGCCAGAAAAACACAAGCACTTCAGGCTTTGTACAGAGGACAAACACAGCCAGATCACATTTCCTCCTCACTGCTAACCTTTAAAATAAAAATAGCACTAGGTTTTAAAACTACTTTATGTAGTCTGTCAGTATTGAATAATGTCACATTATATAAATAACCCTGTAAAGAGATTCAAAATCTAAACTTCATAGTTTACTAGCCTCAAAGGTAATACACTGTATGTCAGCCGTGTAACAGGGGTGCACTTGATCTTATGAAGGCATTATTAACCTTCACACAATTGTCATTCAGCTTTAGTATAACTGGTAGTAAGTAGGATTCAAATAACACTGGGAAAAAATTATTAAAGCAGTCACACAGCTTCTAAAATATTGCTTAAAATCCAATAATACACAGACCCATTTCACGTTCTTTCTTCCCTCAAAAAGTAAAGAACAAAATTAATGAAGCTTCTGTGGTACAAAGATCCCCCCACCCAAGGCCATCCCCCTATTAAACACCACTAAGAAATTAGTTAAGATACAAGTCATTAACAGAATCACAAATGCGAGGCAGGACAACATAAGCAACAGGCGCACTAACAACAATTATATTTACAAGTATAAACATACAGGAATTTCCATTGTACAAGTAAAAGTGCACATAGATCATTACAAAGTTTCACTAAATTTTATCCAGTTCAAACAAAAGCATCACTTGGAAACAGACTATCATTTTAATAATAAGAACATGGTCACCCCAAATTAAAACACAACGGGGAAGGGAGGAGAGTCCATAAAACTTCTCATTAAAACACTGAGTAAAGTAAAATGGACCTGGACATGTCTTTAGTCTGATGCATAAATTTGAAGATGCACCATCAAACATGGTAGAGCTCTAAAAGCCACCTACCGAGGCTACATTGGCATCCGCAGCAGCGCTGCCGAGTTAAAGGAGGTCGCACGGAGCTGACACATAAAGCCCTTTGTGGGATACTGTAGTGGTAGTGTTGGCAATCAACAGATTTAGGCACTCTAGTTTAAGGCAGCATTTGAATGGAAGCAGCTGACTTCTGACAACAGTCCTTTGTCTTGAGGTGGTGAGTATCTTGTGTGTTTATTATGCCAGGATTTCAGTGCTGACTATAGATTCTTCTCAGACTGAGGTGAAGATGGATCACATTTCAGAGTTCTTTAAACCGGGCTGCAGGCTAGAGCAGAGATGTTTTCTTTTTCTTATCACAGATACTTCAGGTTCACAAACTACTTCTTCATAATGCCAAAACTGGAATGTTTGTAGTGGGGAAGTTATAGCAGCGAACACAAATACTAGGATGGAAACATTAGTGTTTGGAGATGTCTGACAAAGTGACTTGCACTACAGATGTAAAACAAAACAAAGGCTTTGACAAGAACAAGGGATTATAAAGACATGCCTGAAAAAATCTAGCCCAATCACTCTAGACATGCAACGGAATGTTAAGCAAGCACATAGGTGGCGCAGGCAGACACTGACTAATGGCAAGGGTTCTGACAGACAACGGGTCTAAAAGCCAATTAGAACAGAGCTGGGGAAGACAGTCCTTTTGGGACAAAGAGAAGACAAATTTAATGAGAGCTCTGCATTCTTTCTGATTTAGACATCAGTAAAAGAAATGGAAAAAAAAGTTAGGCATTTTTGGCTTTTTTCCCCTTATGTGAATAACTGCAAATGAGGAATTTAAGGATTGATATTGCAATGGATTTTAAAACAATGTATGGAAATGATAATGAAGTTAGTAAAAAAAAAAAAAAAAAATGTCTGCATGCACTCATGCAACTTGCTTCTCTCTCTCTGTTTGAGCCTGACAACTCTAACACCCTCCCCCTAAAAGCAGCTGCATGTAACCTCCTTCAACATCTTGCCCATTTCCTCAGAAACCCTCTTCAGGAACCTGTAGTCCAGGAGGAAAAAGAAAAGAACAATTACTGAAGACCTTTGGTAAGACCAAAAGGGGTGTTCAGTTTAAAGTGTCTGTCCCAAAAGGCTCTAAAATTATTTTACAGTCAGCTATGTGAGAACACCAGAAAAATCTGGGACATGAGCAAAATTAAAGACCAGTCTTTTAATTGCTTCTCACTTTACTTCCCCACACGACCACCAGCACTGCACAATCCTTAATTGTATAGTATTTCCGACAAATGCTTGTTGAAATTAATTGGAAAAAAATAATCTTGAATCGATGATTCAGCTAAAATGAGGAAATGCCCTAAATGGTGATAGAGTCCTCCAACCCAGTCAAAAATTTTCTTTTCAAAGTGAAATGCACAAGGACTTCCCTTCAAGATTTCCTCTCACTGCACCTAGAATTTATTTGCCTATGTATAATTGCCAAATGCTAAATAATTACTAAAGTGGTATTTCCCAAAAGACATATTCAAGATGAAAAATACAGGCATTAATTTGGAAGGAAGGTTATACATTACTAGAAATTAGTAGTATAACAGATAGAAATATTTTCAGGTCTCAGAAAAAATCATTTTATCCACCTAAGAGCTAGACCATGCGGATTTATTTTGCAGGTCTCTTGATTAGCCTACTACTAAAATAGATTTATGTTTGAGGTGCTTGTTTTCTTCCTTTTGGAAACCATGTGAATAATAGGGAGAAAAATGAAAGCGATTGTATTTCTTATTTTTTCAATTAGTCAACTATGATTTTTCTTCCTAAAAACTGTTGCTACAAAAACTCAAACTCCTGGGGCACCTGGGTGGGCTCAGTCGGTTAAGGGTCCAACTTCAGCTCAGGTCACGATCTCACACTCTGTGAGTTCGAGCCCCATGTCGGGCTCTGTGCTGATAGCTCAGAGCCTGGAGCCTGCTTTGGATTGTGTGTCTCCCCCCCACCCACCCCCCTGCAAAATAAATGTTACAAAAGAAAAAAAAAACCTCAAACCCCTATGCCAAATCACTCTTTTGAGAGTCCGCTTTCTATAGCATTTCAGAGCAGTTTTACTTATTTATGATTCACTACAGTCATTGTGTTTTCAGAAGCAAAGTGTGTGTTGGGTGAAGGGGGCTTTCTATCTATGGATTCCTGCCCAAAATATCAAATTCTCTAACTTATAAGGCAGAAAAGCACAAATCTTTCACAGAGACTTAAGCAGGACATAAAGCAAAAGGCATTAAGCTTCACACCAACATCACTCACATAGTAAAACATCATGAGAACGGTTTCTTGTGGGAATAGTCACATCTTTAAGATAGAGCCTACACTCAGCTCACATAGTGAACAATGTTATCTTGGATGCCCTTTAAGTTTTCTTATGTTTTCCCACCCGTTGAATGTGTTTCCGTTTTCTGTTATCGTTCCTATGTCATACATGTCACAAAGCTGCCTGGTTAGTTTAGATGTAAGTTACTGCACCTTTACTGTTTTTCTCTAGAGTTACATCTATGTATGATGTGGGAACGTAGCCTTCTTCTCCGTTCTGCCTCCGAGCTCTTGTCCAGCCATCACCTTTGTCTTCCTCAATAATGTATAGAATTTCACCTTCTTTCATTGCCAGGGTACCTTCATTATGTCCTAAATGAGAGTTTTCATAGCACAAGCATAATTATAGTGAGAACTGAGTAAAGGTTACAAATACAACACAAAACAACATGAAACTCTACTAAATTCAACATACCTAGAACCAAGAGCCCATTGACTCTTATTAGCAACAGCTCTATGATGCTTTTGTAGTTTATCCAACACTTTCATATATAACATGACCTCACTGGAACTGGACAATAGCTCTGGGAAACTGGCATTATTAATATTACTACCATATAACAGATGAAGTATCTGATCTACAATGACATAATATGATTTGACAGGATATTGTAACTCCTATTTCACTTCTCCAACTCTTTTCCTAAATTTGAGTGGCATTGCTATCTGGAAAATTCATGACCTGTGGATCAGGAACATATTAAGACTGTGAGAGAGTGGAAAGAAAGAAGGAAAGAATATGGTTTTGAGAGAGAGCAAAGGAAAACACAGGTTCAACTCTGGTATCTGGAAAATTCATGACCTGTGGATCAGGAACATATTAAGACTGTGAGAGAGTAGAAAGAAAGAAGGAAAGAATATGGTTTTGAGAGAGAGCAAAGGAAAACACAGGTTCAACTCTGGTGATGGTGGAAGCAGAATAGTCACAGCCACAAAGCACAAACTTCCTTCAAAATGTCACAAACCTCAGGACTCCCTTTCTTCCCCATGGCCAACCACTCCCAACCCGCTTAGCAGTAACAGTTTTCACAAATCAATCTTCATTTAACATACACTAAATTCTCCAGGTTACATTATGGCAAGCCCTTATTCAGCATTTTTTCCTCAGAATGAGGAGTAATTAAAAACTTTACTCAACTTTAAAACTAATACAATGGATGTGTGGGGAAGGACCTTAAGTCATATGCCATTTTATAACAACTTATTTGTGAAAGTGTTACTCTGCTCCTGAGAATTGAGGAAAAGGATTTTTCACAGTCCATGAGCAGAAAAAGTAACTAAAAATCTGCAAGAGAGAACAACATGTCTTCCTTGCCTCACAGAGATTGTTCCCCACCTATCACAGGGGAAGGATGGCATAGTCAGAAGCTCCACATTCTCTCCTTTTCTCACTGGAAAATATGACCTACAGAGTCAAGATAAAGTAGGGACATTCAGCTATGCCACCTGTCTTGTACCTTTCTCCCAATGTCAGCAAGTTATAAGGAAGAGCTTAGGGTGGCATCCACTAGCTTTCTACTTCCTAGGTTCTGAGCCACCTGCTCAAGCTGCTTCAACTTCGGTGATTATATGTAGCATTAGTAAAATCTCTGGGAAAATTAAATTCCTTATTGACCAAAGCTGATAGTCAAATAAAAATCTGTACTAGGATGCTGATAACACAGGTAATTTTCTTTCAGTGTCATGTACAGAAGAAAAACCTCTATTTGTAATACAGTTACAACAAAAATATTCATACTAATGAGCTGGAATTATAATTTTCTGACAATGTATTATTTAGCTAAGGACACCTACGTGCATGATTCAATGTATGCAGATTTTAAGGTTATCAAATACAAAAGAAAATCATACCATCAAAAGGGTAGATAGCTTTGCAGTGTCCAATAGCAGGCAAGGGATCGTCATCTTCAAATTCATCATCAAATTCATTGTGATGACCATGTTGTTGGGGTGGCCCACGGACTTCTTGGTTTGCATCATCAGTGTAACTTCCCTCAGGACTATAAAACATAGAAGTTTATCTCATAGAGTATCACAAAGATGGCAACTTTTAACACTATCTGCAGGCTGATCCCAGGGTCAATTCAGAGAACTAAATATCAATGATACAGTTCCAAATTAAGCCTTTAATTTCTTAAATGTTGTTGATATATATAAATTGCCTGCAATACAAAATGCTTTTTTGTTGAATTTCCTGAAACTAAAAAATTACAATGTTCTAGGCATATGGTATGCATTCAACAAATAGCTCTATCATTGGGTCCAGAGATAAAATGGAGAAATATAGGTAACACTTGCCTTTCATCATCCCAGATTTATCACCTCCTCTTTTGGCAAAAGAACCCTAACGTTCCATAGGAGACCCACCCAGACCCATGGTCAGTTCAAAGGCTTCCTGGGGAGTTCTGTCCTGGCTCTAGAGGGCCTGAGTACAGCACTTGTGTGGTAAGAGTGAATAGTTAACAAGTAGGCTTATAACCTGATCAGATAAAACAGACCCACAGAGCCTTTTCCTTAGGACTGAAGAGAAGCTCCCTCCCTTCCTTCTCTACTGGACTTGGACCTGGAGAAAGGTGAACCCAGTGCTTTGGAAGATCACCATATGAAGCCTTCAAATGAAGCCAACATAGTGGAAGACAGAACTGTGAGGTGGAGAGAAACAGTCCTGAGGAGATCATCTGAGCTCCTAAGATCAAGCTTTCCCTAAAGCAAGCCAATAAAATCCCTTTAGTTTAAGCCAGTATGGGTATTTATTGTCACTGAAAGCAAAAAGACTCCTAATAAAGTTAACTTCCTATTAATCATGCTAACAGGGAAGTTAGTAAAACTCAGAAAATAAAGAGCAGGTAACCCACAGGCATTTTTTTCCCTTAAATTTTTTTTAAGTCTGAGAGAAAAATATTAATAATTTTGCTAAAAAATCAAATGACTGAATAAGATAATGGAAAATCTGTATGATTAGAAATTAAAAGCACTTTTACTATGTCTAAAAGCCATGTTTTTAAATAATACAAACCAGAGAGATTAAATTACTTTAGGTTTTACCTAGTAACAAAACCAGTGTATTTGTGGGTTTCTCTTGACACACAGGTACTCTTTCAAAAAGTGGTAAGACTTTGAGAAGGAAGAACTAACATTTCTCAAGCACATACTGTTCCCAGGCATTTTATTATGAGGTGCTCTATGGACATTACTTCATTTATTACTAATAATTAGGTATTTTATTTTTCTATTTATTTTAAAGTTTATGTATTTTTGAGAGAGAGAACAGGGGGAAGGAATCCTAAGCATGCTCTGTTCTGTCAGTGTGGAGCCCAATGTGGGGCTGATCTCATGAAATGTTAATAAGTTCATGACCTGAGCTGAAATCAAGAGTTGGGCGGATGCTTAACCGACTGAGCTACCCAGGCATCCCTGTATGATAGATATTTTAATCTCTTTATTTTAGGAAACTGGGACTCAGAGATCATTAAAAATGAACTTGTTCAAATTACACTCTAATTAAGTAGTAGCCAAGATTTAATACTAGATCTCTCAAATTTCCTCTAAGGAGAATCCTAATTTGTTAGATCTTAGTGGCGGCAGAATGGGGAAAGACATAAACACAGAGGAGGAAACTGTCACAAATGGTATGAAAGCATGAAAACTTAGCAAAATGCCTTTTGGAAGCTCTGATTCAAACTAACAATATTGTTTCTTCCTTCACAAAACTCTGAGCAACTTAACAGTTAAATTTTTCTTTGGCATTAGCCATCCAACTCCATTTAAACCTTAAGGGAATCTTCCCAGGTCTGAGGAGCCTATGCCTTCTGACAGTAGCTCCATAATTTCCTATTTTCATACCTTTGTTTTTGGATGCATGACAAACTAGAACTAATCAGCAAAGAACTACTATAAAGAAACAGAAAATCAGGTTCATAAGACTAACGCTATTAAAAGCCAAACCCACTACACCAAGGAAGAAGAAAAAGAACTGTATGAAATTTAGAACCAAAAAGTGAAAAAAGTTTGAGGGGGGAAAAAAATACAAACAAAATGCAAAGAGTGACCTTTCTCGTCCCTGTGTTACAAGATGATTTATGTCACTGCTATGTCTTCTGTCTCCTCTCCCACCTGTTTTGCCTTCAACCTCAGAGAGCCAAGCCTTAGGAAAAAAATAAATAAAACTGAGCTCAGTTAAGTATTTTTAAAGCTGAAAAGATAGTCTACATTTAAAATGTGCATTGAGTTTTTATAATTATGTAACTCTTAGAGAAGGGAAACCTTTATTCCAGTTTGACCGATGATCAACTTATAGCTGATAAGCATAAATATTCAGTTTTACACTTGATCTTAGTCATAAGGTCGAGAAGCGACAAAATAAATGTTTAGTTTTAAATAAAGTTTTAATTAAAAACAAACACTTGAATAAGGGGCTAATTCTAAAGATTATAGACCAAAATGATTTCTTTCTTTCAGATCATAATCCTAAAATTAAATTTTTGAAGATAAAATTGTAGCAAAAAAATCAATATATCATAATGAAGTTCATACAAATGAATTTGTCTTAGACAACTGCAAAGTAACAAACCTACCTCATTCTTGTGGATTTCCATTCGAAGGCGGTCAATGTTATTCATCGTCTCTGCTAATTTAGGCTGCAAACTCCCTGGATCCCCCATTTGTGGATTTTTCTCATACACATCTTTCATTTTGTTGAGTGCTTCTCTGAAAATGAGAAGGAAGTCACAAAATTAAATATTCACTTCATGTTCCCAGATAAAAGAGTTTCATTTGATTTGATTTGATTTCATTTGATTCTGGGGGCTCTCATGTAGCCTAATCTTAAAAGAGTAATAATATCTCTTTAAATATAGTCTAACATTACCTGCTTAAAGATAACGCGTATAAAGATAAGGTATATAGTGAGCAATTTATGGAGACAGTCTTAAAACATTTGGAATAAAAAAAGATTTCTCATTTCCTACTTCTCATTTATGAGATTTTATATATGTAATATATATGCATATATTATATATATGTATATATATGTATGTGTCTTTGTATATATATAGGTTTAATCAAGAACTAGAAGAATACTACTCATATTCTTAAACTCATCATGTTCCAAACCAAATTCATTATATTCCCCCATAGACATACATTCCCTGTTAGTTCACAGCATCCTTGTCCTCCCACTCATCCATGCTAGAAAGAAGAATGAATTTTTAACTTGACCCTCTCCCAGTTCATTCATCTCATTTCTCTAATCATATCACTGTAGGTTATACCTCCATCAGCACTCTGACTTCCTCTAATATCTGACATTATTGACTAACATTCTTTTCCTTCTTAATTTCCTAGAGGTTACATTTTCTTCTCCTTTCTCCTCACTTCTACGGTCTCATAATCTCCCTCACCGGTTCTTTCTCAACTTCTGCTCATCCTTTAAATGTGTGTTACATAAAATGACAGGTTTCTTCTCATCTCATCTCATATTTTTTAAAAATTATCCCTTCTTGTTCTTTCTAGTTTTACTGAAATATAACTATTTCCACTATTTTAAAATCACCTATCTTTAGATGATTCTCAAATATCTCAAGTCTTCTCTCTTTTCTAAGTTCTAGACACTCTGAACAAGTATCCTTTTTGTCATCCACCTAGTGCCATGTTTTTAAAATTTTGTGCTCTTTGTTGATTTTTCTTTTTAAAATAAGCTCCTAAGTGTAGTGCTGAAGTATTGTCTAGTGTTTCTAAGTGCAAGAAGGCTGTGAGGTGCCTTATGGAAAAAATACAAGTAGTTAGATAGGCTTTTGTTCAGGCATGAGTTACAGTGCTATTGGCCCTGAGTTCAAAGTTAATCAATCAACTATATTAAATAATGAGTCTTCAAACAGAAACACACATAAAACATGGTAATAATTGATCAGTTGATGAAAATGTTGTGGCCAGAAGCTAAATGGAGCCTAAACCTATTATTTTCCATTTCAGTCTTCACGAACTCAGTGTCCATAATAACTTTATAGAACACAACTATCACAAATGATGAAATTACAGTATTTCATTTATAATTAAACATCCCATTATATCTGATGTTTAATTCTTAACATCAAAATTTCAGTCACTTCTACACCTGAAACTAATGTGACATTGTGTGTCAACTATACTTCAAGAAAAAGAAAAAAACACACACAAAATCTGGAGCAAAGCTGCCTGAGCTGCAAAAAACCAAAAACAAAACCCCCAAATACTTTCAATCACTCATGCCAGAGTTTAAGCTCCAATTTTATCTTTAGTGTAAAAGCAAATAGTAGTAGGACACCAATTCACTGTAATGACCCTTTATTCATCTCTGTTCATTAAAACTAAACTGAACCAAAGGAAACTCTTTATAAAACTGAAAAAAAAATTACAGCAATGAGTCAATGAATCTGAAGCTAAAAATAATCAAATACTATATGCCAACTTGCTGCAAACAAAAATAATTATAGCCTTAGGTTTCTACGGAGTTCAATTTACGTATCAAAGCAAAATGAAATGTGTCAAGGTGTAAGAGATGGTTAGTGTTGGTGAAACTACTCTTGATAATGAACCATCAAACTATTTTGCAATACTGGGAGGTGGAGGGGCATGGACTATTATCATCCAATAAGTAAACTGAAACCTAAGAAACTAACATTACATTTTTATTTATAACACAGGAATGATAAAACTTTCCAAAGTTTAGGAGTGTATTTTTCCCTCAAAAGATAGGATTTTTTAAAATCTTTTATACAGCACATTTATTAAACACATCATTCAAAGGAGACCCTGAAAGGAGTAAAAAAGACTTAACAGAAGAATACTTTTGGTCTGATTCTTTTTGTAGTTCTCTGTTAAGTTCATCGATGCGTTGCTGTAGTTTTTTACGTCTCTGTTCTGGTGGCAGATGACTGAAATCTTCCAGTGCAGGGCCCTGAAAAGAGAATCTAAATTATAAAAGACATCTTCAGGAAATTTTCTTTTTTAAATATACTCGCTATAAAATAAAAATACACATCAATTTTAATGTAAAATTAGCCCCAAACAACCCCTTTTAAGAAGAAATCTACACAGATATGTGTATGCAAATTAAAACAACTATACTGAACAAAGCTTGAATTTCAGTCAGTTTATGAAATCATGAACTAGGAACAGGTAAAAATATAACCAGATAAAGAAAACCGGTAATGACCACTATCACATCATTTTCAGGTCTTGGCAATTAAAATAAATACATATGAACCTTCTTACAGCAACAACAACAAAATGGAAACACATAACATTTCTCACCTATACAAATTACTATTCTTTATACATCACCACATTCCCCAATCAAATACTGCGAATGTTCAGACCATTAATATGAAAAGCTTATACAAATAAGTAGGCAACTTACCTCATAGAGATAATCTAATTGGTGAAATATATTTTAATATTGCATAGTCTCTGAATGATCACATTTATTAAACCACTCTTTAGAACCAAAACATACCTGATTATTAAAAAACAAAAGGTAAAACTATCCACTGTGTGATGTGAAAGTAGAAATTATTCTAGTAAGGACTTTACTTTCAATTATCCTTTTGTACAATCAAATAACATACCACAGTTATTCCCAAAAGAAAGATAAAATCCAAAGAAAGATGTAATCCTTCTTTAGGAAAGATGCTTCATGTTTGAAATTTTTTTATGTTTTAATATTCAAGAAACTGTATCATTTAAGAAAAAGTACTAGTATTTAGGTGTAAACTTCTGATTCAAATTATATCTTTCACATCTTGAATGTTAATAATGTCATTCTTATTAGAGGTTACACAACAGAGCCAATATTAGCAACTATTGATTCTATTTATTATAAATCCATATTTACTAAGTTTTGATATATTCCAAAAATTGATAACACCTATCACTCTTCATTTTCCTTTCTAAGATGGTGATTTGAAGAATATGCCAGTTCAATTTTTAAAATACTGTTGAATTGAAACGCATCCTTGCTCTTTCAGCCATTTATGCCTATAACATGCTTAGTAGCTTTATTTCACCATCTCTAAGAATGTTTCCCTGACTTTTAAAAAAGAAAAAACTCACTTTTAGAATGGAGCCATGATCAAAGGTTAACATTTAATTAATAACAGAATCTCCAGAATTTTCCCCAAGTGGCCTATACATTATGGATATTCAACCAGCTCACCTTAACAAAAAGTAGGGCATTTGTCTAAGTGGCTTTTGTTTTTTAGTCTACCAAGTACCAGAAATAATAAAATGTCAATCACTAAATCTGACCTAAATAAATGAATGGCAGACTATCCTATGCAAGGTGCCTTTAAATTTAGTGGTCAATTATTAATATAAGTTGTCACATTTAATCTAATTTCAGAGAGAGGTTTTGAAAAGTATTATATATGTGCCAAAGATAAAAACCTTTAATCTATATATTTTTAAATATTTCTTAAAATTATCTAATGAAATAAAGAAATATATTTCAACGTGAGGGGGTCTTTTTGTAGTATTACAATAAACTCACAACTACCTGTAAGTAAACCTGCCTGATTACCACTTATCTCTAATCAAACCCTGTTCTCAAATTTATTAACAGTAGATATGAAGGCATTTCTAATATCTCACTTTGACATGACCTCTGAGGTATTTATTAACAACCGCTCCTACTACAAGGGAATACATTTATAAAAGGCTAAATTGCAAGTCTGAAAAGAACTGGTCTGGAAGAGAATGGTCTATTTTCTAAAAATAAGAAACTATGCAAGCACTCAATGATTTGGGGTTTAGGTCTTCACAATGTAGTTCCATTAATGTGTCTGAAATGTATAAAGGATCATCTCAATCACACACACAACGCACTCACACACAACTGCACACACATACAATAACATTTAGGCTATGTGTGCTTTTATTCCCATTCAGTACTACAGAAGAAAGCACTGACTCTAATGAAATTAGTAGGAAATTTTCTTTCTTACTGTTTTGAAAATATAATAATTCTTGGGATAAACTACCAATAAAATGTATACAATCTTTTTAAAAGACATTAAGAAAAATCATTTTTAATTTTCCTTGTGTAAAAACATGAATTTTTGTTCTAGTATGTAACTTAATGATTAATTGTAATTTTATGCTCTGTAACATGACAAGACTCCACTCAATAACATTTAGGGACTTAATAGGGTGACTAAAGTTAACTACACATTATTAGAATATTATGACATCAATCGGTACTGAATATGTCAGACTATGGATTAAATTATAAAAAGAAAAGACACATACAAGGTGAAAATGTGGGGTTGTACTTTAATACTTACTCTGAATTGAAAAAACAACAACAACAATGTTTTGAGAGGCACCTGGGTGGCTCAGTCAGTTAAATGTCTGACTCGATTTCAGCTCAGGTCATGAACTCATGGTTTGGGAGTTTGAACCCCACGGCTCTGTACTAGCATGGAGCCTGCTTGGAATCCTCTGTCTCCCTATCTGCCCCTCCCCAGCTCATGCTCTCTCTCTCTCTCAGAATAAACAAACTTATATTAAAAAAACAAAAACAAAAACAATGTTTTGAGACTATTTAATGTTGGCACAGTATATAGATCAGCACATAAGGCTTACCATCTTCACCGACCACTGAATAGTTCAATGGAAAACAGAAAGAAATGGTAAATTATTCACATGAAATCATAATACAGAAGATGCAATAGCTTATACTTTTTACAATATTAAAATAAATCATGAACATTTCACAATCCAAACAATTATGCCAGAAAAACCATTTTAAGCACAGTTTGGGGAAAGTAAATTACTTGCAAAAAAAAAAAAATACACTGATGATAATGGGCAGATATTTTCTAAATGAACGAAAACTTAAAAGTAAATAAAAATCACTTATCAATAATCATGTATTTTCTTTAAAAGAGAAATTTTCCAAAAGTGGATTTTATTTATACAGCCCTTCATTCTCAAAATACTAATATTTGAAGAACTGAATATAAAGAACTAATATTAGCCATTAAAAAAAATCTTATTATGAAGTATTAAAAAAAATGAAAAATTCTTCTCAGTGCATTAAGGAAAACACCATCACAGGAACTGCTGTATATTCAAGATACTTTTTTGAATTTAAATGTCAAGGGTAGCTAAGGGTAGCATTTCTACTTTAGTTTTAAGGTTTTTAAAAAAATGTACAGACACATTAGAGACACATTATCAAAACAATGAGTCACCCAGATTCGAGTTTCCCATACATATTTCCTAATAGACTCAAATACATGGGTTGAATGTTGCTCTGAAAACATAGCACTTAATTTTCAGTTTTTATTCTGAAATCCATATGCTCAATAAGCAACACTAAAAATATAATGTCAGTTTTCAGAAAACTGGCTAAAAGTTTCTTTCTGAAAATATAAAAGGATATATAGCCAGAGTGCTCTCATGTATATACATATACACCTCACATTAAGTGGGTCAGCAGGGCTCAGCAACTGGCATTGCATCTACCAAGCATCCCAAGTAAACACACAAGTGCACACATATGTGCACGTGTGTGTGCATACACGCACGCACATACACACACACACACCCTGTGGCCTGTAATATGCAATTCAGTTTTACAAAGTTAATCTTCTGTTAATCTTCATTCATTCATGGTTCGCAACCTGTAAAATTTTTATTTTTTCCTGTTTTCTAAATTATGATGTTTTAGAGAAGGGGGGGTGTCAGGTAGAAGAATTTCACATAAAAAATATGAACTTTTATAAATAACTGACAAAAATATCTACCCTTTATCTCCAATGAATTGGCTATATATATTAATGGTTATGATGATAAGAAAGATGACATTTGCTATCCATTAGCTTTCCAATTAAGCTTAACATTCTTTAGACTGTCAGTAGTTTCAGGGAACAAAAAGCACAACTTATTTCAGTATCACAAAATTCCTAATAAAATGATTAAAAAGTTTAAATTTTAAAAAGATATTCATGGTCTTCTTTAATATTATTAAAACAAAATTCTATAGAGCACAAGAAAAAATATGTAAAGTATTTGAATTTATCTTTTCTAATTTTCTCCAGCTAAATTTCCAGGTGAAATAAAAATTATTTTTCCAGTTTCTATATTAATATGCTTCAGAGAAAACATTAAGATAATTATAACTAAAATATCAAATGGTTCCGTTTTTAGTTAATCTAGTTTTATATCAATTAGAAAATTTATAGTACATTAACCTTAGATTTGGGGATACAAAAACTCAAGTTCTTTATAAAATATTTTTTAAAAATTCAAGTATCTTTTAAGTAAATAATGTTCAATACATAAATATCTTACTCTCATATACAATTATCATGTGCCTAGACCTAGAAAATTTCACATACCCTCATATCTTAATAAATACAAGGGAACTAAAAAGGAAATCACGCAATTAAAATTATCAGATTTTAAATATAATGATATATAGACTATTAAAATTATTCGATTTCATTTAAAGATAGGAAAATCCTGATAACTGTTTTCTGAATAAATAAAAGCTTGCAAATGTGACTATAGAAGTCTTTCTGACCAGGAATAATTTAGACAGAAAACATGGACTTATTATTGCTAGATAAATCTACTTCTAAAAATGGGATTACCCAGCAATCTCAAATGAAATAGGATAAAACTATTTGTTTCTACATTAAGTAAAGCTTAGGTGTGCACCAATTATCCATTAATGGTTAGATCCTGATTTCACAGAAGGAAAATTTTACACCACCATCCCTCAGAAAAGGTCTATTGGTATCACCATCAAATTCTAAAACGCTGGTCCAATATAACATTTCTCAGATCCTTAAAAATATTAAGAACTGTATACAGAAAAAAGAAAAAGAAGAAGAAATTATAATTTTTTAGAAAGTCAAAAGCCGATATTTAGGGAAAATGATAGGTCGCCTGAGTGGCACAGTTGGTCAAAGCATCCAACTCTTAATTTCAGCTCAGGTTACGATCTCACAGTTCATGAATTCGAGCCCCGTGTTAGGCTCTCCACTGACAGCACAGAACCTGCTTGGGAGTCTTTCTCCCTCTCTCTCTCTGCCCCTCCTCCACTCATGCTCTCTCAAAAATAAATATTCTAAAAACATAATATTAATGAAAAACTATTTTGCAAATATAGTTCAAAACAAGAGTTTCTGATTTGAATGGTACAACTCATCAGCTCTAAAATCCTTAAGACTTGGGGTACCTGGGTGGCTTAGTTGGTTGAGTGTCTGACTTTGACTCAGGTCATGATCTCACGGTTCGTGCGTTTGAGCCCCAAGTAAGGCTTGCAGCTGTCAGGCTACCAGCACAGCGCCCGCTTCCGATTCTCTGTCTCCTTCTAACCCTCCCTCACTGGCACTCTCTCAAAACTAAACATACATTTAAAAAAAAAAAGATTCTATCTCCCTCAGTTTTGCTTTATCCTACACAAATCTGTATGAATAGGTCCTTTTATAAAAAACAAAAAACAACTTAAAAAAACACTTTAAGACTTATTTTGTAAGCTGAAATGACTGACATGTAAGTCCATGTTAAGAAAAAAAAACTGGCTTCTTAAAGATTCTCTTCTTCTGCGGGGAGCCTAAGTGGCTCAGTTGGTTAAGCATCCAACTTCTGCTCAGGTCTATGAGTTTGAGTCTCGCATCAGGCTCTCTACTGTCCATGCAAAGCCTGCTTGGGATTCTTTCAGTCTCTCTGCCCCTTCCCTGCTCACTCACTCTTTCCTCAAAAATAAATAGAAAGATTTAATAAAATATTTTTAAGAAGCTCTTCTTTTTGGATTTTTCTATACTGAGAAAATTCTTAATTGGAAGAAAAATATCTCTACAGATTAATTTTGAAATAGAATCTGATAAACTACTAAATACCAATCAAAATGAAAAAAGTCAATGCCAAGACTGTAATAACCTTTCCTTTCTGCTCTATCCTCCAATCCCCTAGTCAATTTATCTGTCATATTTTCTATCTTATATATTGCTTTTTCTCCTTTGGTATAGTAAGTAATAACAGAAGTAGGAAGATTTTGACCTTCTTGAACTGGCTCCCCCAAAACAATGTCCTAATATTTAAAACTAAAGCAATAAGTGGAAATGAGACAAATAATGACTAAGCAGATACTTCTAAGTTCAATTTTATAAAATGTAGATTTTATAATTCCACCAATAACTTATTCAATAAAAATGAAGATGTCACATATTTAAACTTCTCTCTCCAAGGCTCACAGTTCTGACTAAATTTCACAGAACTACATTTGAGATACTATATAGTATAGATTACTATAATTGAATCTGGTAGACTCAATTTTAAGATACATTAACAATTACAAAAATATTTATCCTAAACAGTCATTTCTCAACAGCAAAATATTTAATGAAATCTAAATTGTCACAGAGAAGAAAGATGGGAATCCTACCCTCCTAAATCAGGGAAAAGAAAAAACCCAAATATGATTTCTTAAGTCTTTCCAACAAGCGTTAAGGGCTTTTAAAAAATATTGTACTGTATAATACAGACTCATTCCTACTGACTTTTCAGAATGTCACTAATTACCTATATCAACACAGAATTAGGTAAGATAGATGTAAGAACGTTCATGGCAGTATAGGAAAACTGGCAGTCCAAAAAGGGACATAATATACTAGAACATGTCTACTACATTACTGACATAACTTCAGGTTGTCACAGTGTTTTAATGAAAATGCAAATAATGTAATCTTGCCCTAAATGAATATATCTTGTTTTATATGTGGCCCAAAGAGGAACATAACTGAAGCAATTTGTAGAAAAGGCTACAAAAGGTAATTAAAACAGACTAGACAAAGAAAAGAAAGCAAGCAGGCAGGAAGGCAGAGAGGAAGGAAGAGGGAAGGTGGGGGAAGAATGGCAAGAAAGAACAAGAGTAAGCCCAACTACAGTGGATCACCGTTATTAGATTTCTTAATGGCACTGACAGATTCTGAGTTCTCACCTGTGGGCTATGACACCTATGTTTCTCATATGTCCAAACAAGTGTTCAAATTTCATAAATATATCTAAACTATGAGCTATGAATATTATAAGCACACCCTTAAAAATCAAACATAAAAAGAGAAATTAGCTTCACTAACATAATGGAATAACGCTACTTATGTAACAGTAGTATATAACAGGTGTTGCTAAAAAATAGCTTGATATTTGATTTTTATTATTCTAAAATTTTTCATTTACAGAATATCTTTAGTTTTAAGTAATTACCAAAGACTGGCCAATTAAAAAAATACATTGTGGCAAAAAAATGGTTTATGTTTTTTTTTAAGCTCAAGAACACAAATTCCATGTAAACATTTCTCAATATTATCTAGTACTTTATAGGCAAATAATTTACAAAATACCTTCTAATATATTATCTTAATATGATCTAGAATCTTGATATTTAACATGCCTATCTTTAATTCTTTATTTAACCACTGGAAACGGTTTTATACTTCTAAAAGTAGGGAAATTAAAATTGAACTTGATTTTACTGTCAACAAAATACTTTATCAATTGGCAGAAGTCATCATTAGTGACAAAGTACTGCATGAGTTAACTCCAGTGACAAATTACTGAAAGTCTTAAAAATGTAAATACATTACAAGACAATGGTGGACATATGATTTCACATAAACAAAAAGAATAGCTAATATGATTGTACCCAGCACCCTCTTTATAATACCATTCTTTTATGGTTGAGCATTTCAAATGTTATAAAGAGGAGTTATTTTTAACTTGAGGGCAGCTATACTTAATTCTGTGGTCTTTTTAAACTACATATTTATAGGAGAGAGCCTTATAATGAGGGTGGAGAGTATTAAAAGCCACACTACACACACAATAGGCCATCATGCATTTTAACCCATTATTAAACTTACCCCTCTTTTGAGACTTCTGAAAGAAGGAATTCTGGGCTTCCCTGTTTTTATTTCATTCATACAATAATGCACGGGCTCAATGGAGAATGTGAGAAACTGGGACCCATTAGGAGTACTGGATGTGAATAAACTAGTAGGGGTTAAGGGTGGGGACTGTGGCTAATATGGAAATAAAGAAAGGAATCAATAAGCCAAATGTGCATAGTTTCTCCTAAATGAAAAATTCTATTTTTGGCAACATACTTTTCACAAAATAAATCTCAAAGTTTTCTATAAAAATGTTATAAGAAAGTTAACATAGTTTTGCCAAAACTGTCATTTAAAAAAGTCAAACTTACTTTTAAAAATGTACCATTTGATCACTTTTACAAAATGACATTAAAAATATAGACTACACAAATTATAATGTCAGAAAGCAATAGGACCTACATAAAAAAAAAAATCTCTTCTAATTTCTAGAAGTATAACCTAACAGGTTATACTTAATCTGCACTTGTCAGAGATAAAAGCAGCAGCTACAGGTAAAATTATCTAAATAGATAATATATATTAAAATTACAACTAATTATTATTACAAAGAGGCAAAAGATTTTCATTACATTTGTGGTTTTTCTCTCAGACTGTTCCTATTTCATCTTCATCGCACCCAATTTTTCAAGAAAAACTTCAGCAGTACTAGTATTTCTAAGTTTTCCTACCTACTCTGATTCGACTTAAAAAAAAAAAAAGTCTCACCTCTCAACTTCTCGCCTGGAAAATATTATTAAAAGCATGAATAATGCTTGAGTTAATTATAAGTGTACTTTTGAAGAGATGGGTATATTATGAGTTAAATTTATCTACATTTTTATGTCTAGATCAAAAAAAATCTATTAAAGTCACCTATACGTTAATAAATAGAGCATATCAGATTAAAAGTACCTATTCTCATACTGTATAGACACTATTATAATCACTAAATTGGTCAGATTAAGCACTCATCTATTCCATTTGCTCATGCTGCTGAGCTAGATTTATCTAACACATACAGCACATCAAAAAATGCGTTCCAACAAGAAGTTAAGAGTGAGATTCTCTTAGTAATAAACTGGAGATTTTTA
This sequence comes from Proteles cristata cristata, assembly GCA_017311185.1. NCBI lineage: Eukaryota > Metazoa > Chordata > Mammalia > Carnivora > Hyaenidae > Proteles > Proteles cristata. The sequence continues at coordinate 1,032,241 of JAESUZ010004270.1, read as the reverse complement.
AACTTCAAATAACCACAAACTTTGGGCCCCTCCCATTAAATATTCACATGGATGATAAAAATAACTTTATTAGTATGATCTATAAGACCTAATGTGACATTTATCACTGCTATAGTCAATCATTCACTCAAACAGAGAACTGCAATTTTGGTGGTCTTATAGTTAGATCACGTTTCCTTGGAAATTCTGATTGAAACTGCATACAAGTGAAATTTCAAAAGCATATAATTCAAGAGATATTAACAACTATTTAATATTTTTACTCATTAAGCGGCGGTCAAATGTTAAATCCAGAAATAATTTTTACTATTAAGATACAAAACTATGTTTCTAATAAGTGAAAAGTTAACTGAATCATTCAAATAAAAATACTTATTTTCTACTAATAGTAAGCCTTATCCACTCAACACCTACATTGATTTAAATGATACACTAAAGTAAAATTATTAGCATAGAGGAATTTCATGACTTTTACCTTTGGCTTCTTTCCAAAGAGCCACAACTTGCCCTTGGCCTTTCCTACTGTGGTTTTGGCATCCATCTTCCCACTTTCCTGTTTGGATGCACTGATAGTCCCATCAGAAATGGTTCTATAAATATGTTGACTGTAATCTTCAAATGGAAAGTCTCCTGGAGGTTCAAATCCAGACTTAAAGGAGTCTACTACCATTTGAGAGTCCTACACATAAGAAACATGTTTTTAAAATCACTTCATTTATTTTTAATACTGTTAGCTTTTAAAACTTGACTCAAGAAAATAACCAACAAAAATTTAAAGGAAATAATTCTACAGTCATCATTAAAGGTTAAAGTGAATAATTTCTTCTGGTGGATTAGTAACAAACCTTAAATATTTTAACCCCAATAAAATAGTAATTTATAATCAAATTAATTTTATTAATTTGTAATATTCATGAAATGTTTTCATTCCACGGCTTTAACCCACTGAAATTCATCTAAGGACCAGTTAGCTGATAAGAAAGATCTGACAAAAGGAATACAGTAAGAGATTATTCTTAAATAGAAATTCTAAGAAGTTTCAAAAGAAAACATTTTTTGCTTTATAGGATATCTACCAAAAGTTGATCTTTGAAACAGGGGAAAAGGCATCTATGTAAGAGTAAGAGACAGGTAGAAAGGTTTTCATGCATCCAATAGGGGAAAAGATAAACAACACATATTAAAGACATAGTTGGGAATGTTAACCGAGCAATGGAGAAAGATCTCCATTAAATAAAAAAGCAACTTTAAAAATATAAAGTTCATTACCATTTCCCTAAAACTTTAAAACTCATATAATTATACTATATATTGTCTTTGGACATACATACCACTATACAGATGTTCTTCTGACACCTTAAACTCATTTTCAAACAGAATACTTTATCTCTTACAAACTCCTCCTGACCCCTAACCACTTCCCTTTTATTCCCTATTCTGCCACTTGTAGATTTTGTCTGTCATCTAGTCAAAAGTTTTCCATTAAATCACACCTTAGATTCATCATTAATACCACCCCACCAATCACTTGCTAAAGGATAAGAAGAATCAGTGAGAAGGGACCTAACTACATTTATAACCTTGCAACCAGCCATTTTGAAATATAAATGCCCCTCTGATTTCCCAATTAAGAACCCTAAAATCCTTTTATTTTTAAAACTCAAGTCAGAATTATATTTGTTATAGGAAGGATCCTCATTAATATAATACCAACTTGCTATGAAGACTAAAATATGTAGTACATATTTAGCACTCCCCAAATACTTGTTCTCTTCTCTTGTTCCTTCCTAATAACCTGAATTTCTGCCAACCATCCTTTCTGGTCACTGAATCAACATTTACTGAGAAATGACTAGGTACAAGAGTCTTGCTAGACCTTAACTAAGACAGAAGGTTACTGAATATACTTTCTCAAGGGGAGCAGGGCTATGCTGTTCCGTCTGCTCCCCTTCCTTTTTGCCATGGCCCATTACTCCATACATTACTGACGCTTCAAGTGCCAACTCTTGTATTAAAAGCAATTCTTACAATAACTTTAGATCTACTTCTTTCTCTAAACATTTACTAGAGTAAGAGTATAACACAGTTTGTAACCTACAGTCCACAGGTTATGTTATACTCTTGGAGAAGAATTGAAAATTTAGTGAGCAGAAAAGAATTAAAACTCTTTCTTTTTTCAAAACAAATAGAATTTTAGTGTTCAGAACAATCTTTAAAGCCCAAAAGAGTCCCATCTATTGCCAGACTTCTACAGAATATAAAGTATAATCAGCTACCCATCAATTACTTCACCCCCTTCCCAATTCATTTCACCAACTCCAACTGCGTATGCAAACTAAATACGTTTATCAAATGTAATTATATAGCACTTACTCTTCTTTCATCAACTGATTTTGCGGCGAGAATCATTCCTTCCAAACACTTTGAAATGATAGGAATAACTTTGCGTTCTGAGTCTGCAAATCCTCTGTAACACTCACTGAGTTTAATAGTCCTTCGTTCATCCATTTCTTGTAGTTGCTAATAATCAGAATTTTTTTTAAAAAAGGGAATATTGAATTTTCTTTTCATTCTGAAGCAACCCCCTCCCCAAATTAGGATTCTACACTAACGGTCACACTGTTGTGAATATCTTATCAAGAGTCTTAACAATACTTAAAACCTGAGACTTGTTAAATAACACAAGGGAAAAAAAATCCAGTCTTTCAGCACATCCTAAACCAGGTAACACTGGTTTTCAAGTATTCTGAAGAGACCCCCTAACAAGCTACCAGCTCCCTACCTCATACCACTTCCACCTTCTCATTCTTCAGTCAGAGCAGTTGTCTATGCTTCCAGGGAAAGCTGCACTTGAAAACAGAATTTTGATGTGTTGGTTTTTTTCTCTCTTTTTAAGCAACTGGCCTGTAACATATATAAGTCTGAGAGTTCTAAGTCCTTAAATTAGTTCAGACTACTTTGGTAAGATCTCGCTGGACTAAGGATCCATAGTTGACTGAATACCAACAGGTACTCAGACCTACCAGTCAGTCAGTCTACAGCTCAGTAACTATCAAAGGATTGGGGGTACAAGATAAAAAGCAGGAAGCCAGAAGGTGAAAATGGTACATACGATGGAATCCCCAAAATTCAAAAATTTAATGTCACGTGCCACTAAGAATTATGCTATGACAAGTGAAGCTAAATAACTTCTAAGCATTTTTGACACTTAATATTTACTGACACTATTAACCTTTTTCTCCTAGGAAACAGCTACCCTGTTCAAGTCCCCAAACTCCCACAGTTTTTTTCCTCCCTAATTAAAGCTTGTGGATTTATTTTGATACCCACATTTTCACAGAGGAACTGCTCCCAGCATTACAAAATGGCAAGACTGGGGGCACCTGGGTGGCTCAGTTAGTTAAGTGTCTGACTCTGGCTCAGGTCATAATCTTGCAGTTCACGAATTCTAGCCCTGTGTCGGGCCCTGCGCTAACAGCTCAGAGCATGGAGCCTGCTTCAGATTCTGTGTCTCCCCCTCCCCCACTCATGCTCTGTCTCTCTCTCAAAAATAAATAAAACATTAAAAACAAAAATCCAAAATGGCAAGACTGATCAATAGCAAGGCCCAAACAAAAGGATTAAGCCCAAAACACAGTTTGGGTCTCCCCAGAACATAAAGGCTTAGCCGAAGAGCCTAGAAAAGCACCACTGAGTGGTGACTAGATGCTCTGGATTAAATGACTGGAGTATGATACCCACTCTAAGCCTCCACCTGTAACTATGCTTCCTTTGTACTGCTAATTTGCCTTACAAAGAAAAAGAAAATATATTTGGGCTGACAACTCTTTCCATATAAGCTCTGTTCTCCCAGATAGATACTACATTCAACACTGTTTCATTTAATCCCTTCACTCCAATTTCTCTTCTTTCTAGAATAAGCAGTAACATAACTTAACCCTCATATAAATTCTGGGTCTTTATCTCAGGCGGTTTGGCAACTGTTTATCATCAAGTGATGACGGATGAAATTTGTAAGCAAGCTCATGGCCTGAATTACATTTATGATCTGGCAGCTACGAAGACAAGCAGGCAAAAACCAAACTAGCAAATACATTTCATAAGATTTATTTCTGCCACCTGGCCTACTGCCAGTAACTCTAGTGTCAAAAAACTACATCCCAATTCTAGTCAAGCAGCTTACCAAGAACAATTCCAATGAATTTCCCCTATGTTCTAATACTCAATGATACAATATTAAAATTTCTAAAAGTTGTCATTGTTTTTGTGGACTGTTTATTACACTAATAACATTTCTGTAGGAAAATTTCTGATTTCAAAGTTAGGAAAAATTTACTTTTCAAATCTATAATCATAAAAGAAGTTCTTAACAGATACTAGACCCGATGACTAGCGAGTCTAGAAACATCCTGGCTGATGTGTAAAATTTAAGTTTTCCGTATAAAGACTAGCTCTTCCAACTCTAAAACTAGATTGATTTCATATATCTAAACTTTACCTTGTAAATTTGAGGAATCACTACGTAGAAATGTTTGTGTTGTTCTCCATTAAAGTTTTGTAATTGTGCCGCATATTCATTTTTATTTTCATCAGCCATATGTGTACGCAGATTCAACTGCTGTTTGGCCTAGAGACAAATTGGTCCAAAACATTACGAACAAAAATTACCAAAAAAAAAAAATATACCTGCTTTGATACCTGATTCACTTTTCTACAAGTCATACTAAAAGTTATTTTTCTATTAATATCATTTAAAATTTATGGAGATGTTTGCAGATCCTATGGATAGAGCACTCTCCTATTGCAACAATCTCTTTCTCTTTTTGCAATAGTCCTTCCCTTTGCAATAATCTGTTCAAATAAAGTTTCTTCTTACCAAATCCAGATTTTTAAAAATTAAATGAATGACAACCTCATGGCTTGACCTGAAACAGTATGCTTTTCACCAGAAGAGGAAAAACACCATAGAAATATTTTAGACAGTTAAAAAGTTAGAGTAAAACATTTCTTAAAACATGATTCACTTATATGCAACTTAGAACCACAGTGAAACTAACGATTAAAAATATGATTTTTGGATAAGGTAATACTCAACAATGATTTCCATCTCTATAAAAGACCAGAGGTACTTTAAGGAATGATTATTTAGAATAGAGTTCTGTTCACCTCAAGCTCTGAGAGAAATGCTTTTTGAATGAGTCACGTTAACATCATCTACAATGGTAAGAACATTAGAATACTAACAACATAAAATCATTAATTCTAGATTTTTTGGAGAATCTAAATAAATTTCTCAATTGCTCTAAAGTAGTAAGAAAAAAAAAAAAGAAGTGAACTCCATTTTTCAGTGTCCCAAGGAATCAATCATGTTATATGAGAGTGCTTCAGAAATTGTAAAACACATTGTGAATACACTTGGAGTTGTTCTAATTCCATTTTCTATAAAATGTAGTCTCTAACCTTCTAACAGTAGGTCCACAAGTTAGGTCTTCTAAACTTAGAAACAAACTTACCTATGGAAATACATAGTAGCCATGATACTAGAGAAACCCACAAAAATTGAGCAACTACTGACAGAAGTTTTTTTAAAAAGTGAAGAAGGATCAAGCCTATTACTGATCTTTCTAAAGAAAGGGAAGGCAGCTGAGTAACAATAGGAGTATACCATAACACTCCTGAACTGGTCACTCAAAAATGATTAAGATAGTCAACTTTATGTTAATATGCTTTGTGTGTTTTACAACAATTTTTTTTATTTTGATGTAATATTAAAAAATGAATTTAATCCACAGAGTACTTGAAGATTATAATACTTAAGTACTATGGAAACTAAATACCATAGCCCAAAGTTTTTCTACAGAAAAATAAATATGAGTTCTGGGACCTTAAGTACACACATTCATTGACTACTTCTTCCTTTCTCCCTGCTCCCACAACCTACGATGGAATAGAGGATTCCAAGTTCTACCCTGCCCACAGTGGTCAGGAGAAAATAGCTCCTGTTCTAACTTACTGGCTGTGATGCCTAAAGCCTAGGGCAAAGGTTCCCACAGGACATGTAGGAGTATATGGCTAGGAACTAGGACAACTGCAGCCCCGCTCCCCTCTACCCTGTGGGCTTCATATTAAACATTACATTTTTTAAAAATTTTTAATTGTTGTAAAACACACAATACACATTAACATAAAATTGACCGTCTTAATCATTTTTAAGTGACCAGTTCAGGAGTGTTATGGTATTCTCACAGTGTTATGCAACTGCCTTCCTTTTCTTTAGAAAGAGCTTGCTCCTTCTTCACTTTTTTTTAAAACTTTTATCAGTAGATGCTCAATTGAAACTATGTTCCTTTCTCTTCCCATCACTTACAACAGAATTCCTCTACTCCACAGTTCCTCAAAGCAAATCCTCAAAGTCTTCCTAATTCTCTAATAAGCATGGAGGTTGCAAACAAATGAGCATAAAAAAGAAAACTATAAACATTAATATTCTTAAGTTAGGCCACATGTTCTATCTAGATTTCAAGATGTCTTCTCTATAGATAAAATGAAACAAATGAGTTAAATGAGAGTCCCATTAGAGTTCCTTATCTTGCCTAGTACATAAGCTATGTATTCCAGTCAATTTTTGATAATAAGTCAAAGGACTCTTAAGGAGTGTCAGCCAGCAAGCAAGTCTCCCATGTATAAAACTGTTTGCAACTGTTGTGGTCCACATTTTTACCAAATAATAATAACGCGTTAGGTGTCTAACATAATACTAGGAAGGAAATGAATATATGGATGATCAAAATCAGGGTCCAAAAATCTTGACAGCAGAGTTAGTCTAATTATTGATACAGATGTACACATGCATTTAAAATACCAACAGTACAAGTTATGAGAAACATGTTCTCATATCACACCGTATGTGTAAAGACATGGGATTAACCATAAACTCAATGGGGAGTCCATCCAAAAAGTGTAGTTGCCTTAAAAAAAAAAAAAAAATCAATATACATTTAGGCCATAATTAACAAACTTGGTATTCAAAATGAGTGAGGTAATCAAACTCTGGACTAATCAGACCACTGTCTGCATTATTACATCCAACTGGAAGTTAACATAATTCAAGTGGGATACTGACAAAGGAAAACAGTCATAATGAAAGGTGACTTGAAGCTATTTCCTCAGTAGAATAAAGAAACACAACGGTTCATCCAGGGGTAGAGAATCTGCAACCAATATCTAAAGAGGTATTATGCAAAAAATACAGAATACTTTTCCAATACCTCAAAAAAACTAAAAACTAAACACAGCGATGAGTGGGATCAATAAAAGGAAATGCTAGAGTTGGAAAAATCAAAACAAGAACAAACTACCTTAAGACCGTGTATTTCCAAGGACAAGGAACTTACTATCATTAGAGGTATAAAGTCATTAAAAACAGGGTAGAAAAAATAAAACTCTCACAAGTTATACTAGAAGGACTTTGAATCAGTGAGTTCAGTTTTCCAAAATGAATGAATGAATGAACAAAACAAAAACATAAATAGCTATCTAACATCACATTCTTCTGGCACTTTTATCTTGTTTTGCCTTGGGTCACGTTGGGGAAGCGTACTACCCAACCCCCATTAAACACCCATCAACATACCTTAGACTTCCTATTCTGTTTTGGAATAGGACAGAAACTCATTCTCAACAGAATCATATCTTTCCTATGCATTCTGAATGCAGTTAAGACATGACAATACAATAAAGTAACACAATCAGACTAACACGTGACTTGGAAGTACACAAATATTTGTATAGATTTTGGACGTAGTGTTTCTCTTGGGGAAATTTAATACCAATACAAATATGGTAATTACCCTCCATATGCAAGTAATAATATTTTAATATCAAAGTTTGGATTATTTCTTACCTTTTCAACATCTGCCTTGGTTGCATTAGTATCATTATCCAATCTTTCATAACTCTGTTGTGCCTTTTCTGCCTCTCTACATTCTCTTTCAAATTTCTTTTTACTCTGTTTAAAGAATTAAAATATCACACTAAGAAATAAAAATCTCTCATTAACAAATAACTTTAAAATGTTGCCACTGTATATTGTATAGAATAACACACTAAAATTTTTCTAAAGCAGAAAAGAAATTTTAGTATTATAATCAATCCATGTGACTTAAATATCAGACATTATAGACTGTAAAGGAAAAATATCATAGGCATGACTGAGTTAATATTTATTATATACTTCATCTTTTGCTAATAAAAAAACACATGTATTTTGTAATTATTTACTATAAGCTTATCTTCAGTAGGACTTATTTTGGTTTGTGTGGTGTTTTATGTTTCGTTTTATATGTTTATTTGGTTGGTTTTTGGGGTTTGCTTGTTTTTATTTTTTGTGATGGGATACGGAAATGTCTCTCCAAAGTCATCTCATATGGTTTCTTCCAGGTATCTGAGGAATACCATTAGGGCAGAACTAGGCCTTTAAATTTTTGTATTTAATACAGATTACTATGACTTTGTAAAAGTTACTCACAATAGAGCCATGCAATATATACCATATTTCCTTTCTTGCAAATTTTTAAATGTTTATATGAGAGAGAGAGAGACAGACAGAGAGGGAGGGAGGGAGGGAGCGAATGAATGAATGGGGGAGGTGCAGAGAAATGGAGAGAGAATCTGAAGCAGGTTCCAGGCTCTGAGCTGTCAAAAACAAAACAAAAAAACTTTTTTTTTATTCCTAGACTAAATTTGCTTAGTTTTCAAAATACTTTTTAACTAATTCAACTCTAGTTTACACAGTTCTTGAAAAATCTGTCCTCCTTTAATTCAAACATATGCAGAATTCTGTCCATTTTATTTTCTTGATGAAATCTCTTCCAAAGGCTCTGACCTACTGAAATCTGGATTATCGAAATCTGGATTGGTTAGACCAAAGTGGACCTATTGCAAAGCTGTTACCCTACAATTTCTACACCATTATCAGAGATTCCTTTTACCTCTCCTTTGATTTGAATCTCCTATTTCTCAATTCCACACCTTCCCCTTTCTTGGTTCATTTCCTTATTTAGCTAGAACACATTCAGCAGTAGCTTCCTAAAAGATCTGTGGGAGAGAAGCCTCCATGGCTGAAAATAACTTTACCATCACATTTAATTGATAAAATTTGACTGGGTATGAAACTGTTGCAAATTGTCTTTCTTCAGAAATATGAAAGTGCTAACCTCTCCATTAATTTCTAGCTTCCTGCTCCCATTCTGATTACTGGTCCTTTGCATAAAACATGTTTGTTTTGGGGGCATTGGGTGGCTCAGTCACCCAGTCTCTTGTTGAATGACTCTTACTATGGCTCAGGTCATGATCTCAGTTTGTGAATCTGAGCCCCACGGGCTCTGCACTGACAGCGCGGAGCCTGCTTGGGATTCTCCCTCCCTCTATCCCTTCCCCTCCTTTGCTCATGCTCTCTTTCTCTCTCAAAATAAATTTTTAAAAAATGTTTTGTTTTCCTCTCTGGAGACTAGTGGGATCTTCTCTCTCTTAACTGTTCTGAAATTTCATGAAGATATGTATTGCTGTGAGTCCACTGTGCTGGGGGCACCTAGAAACTCCTTTCTATCTGGAAACTCAGTGTCTTTCTGTTCTAGGAAATCCTGAATTATCCTTGTCTATCCAATTCCAATGTATTCTCTATTTTAGAATGCTTACTATTTAAGATGAACTTATAGGATGACTCCTCTACTCATATTTTCAGTCTCTGTCATTCTCCTCTACTTCAAGAGATTTCTTCAATTTCATTTTTTTCTAGTTAGTTTTCCATTTCTACTATCCTAATGTTCTTCTTTATGTGTTCCTTTTTTGATAGTATCCTTTCCTATCTCATAGATGTAATATCTTCTCTATTCCTTTTCAGAATATTAATAGTTGTGAATGTTTTGCTTGTTTTTGTGATTATCTATTTCCTTTCACAGTCACTGTTCCTTCAAAGTTGCTTTTTCCCCACTGCTTGTTACTTTTGGTCTCTAGTATTTACACAGTTGTTTTCTTGAAATGTCTGGGGGTCCTGGTCTATGTGTTCTTAAGAAAGCAGAGGATGTCAACATTTTCTATTTACCTGACCCCCTTATTAGAACAAGTTACGATGTCAATTTCTTGTCTTAGGGAATACAAAATTATACAAAGAGGACAAATTTGGATTCCAAACCTCCTAACTACAAAGTCAAAGGTTTAAATTTTTCACAGAATACCTCTCCTCCTTTGACCTTCAGGTAGAGACAAATTTCTGTAATACCTCACTTGCCAGTAGGCAGAGTTCTTATAGTCCATGTTTTACTAAAAGATCAGTCCTTTGAAGGATCAAACCTTTATACAGGGTTATCAGTTGCAACTCTCTACAACATACAGAGCTAAAACATCATCTCTGTCCTGTGTATTAAAACTTAAGCCTTTAAGCAAGGTCTAATATACCACCATTCCCCAACACCTCTGCTTCCATTCTTCAAATGCCACTGTATCAGCTCATATATACACTGACTGCTCTGCCTTCTAGTTTACCCTTAGTTTTTAGCAGTTATAGATTTCCCTTTCAGCTCTAAGAACTTAAAACACAATAAAAAGTATTTTAGTGATTATGATCTAGGTATTTGTAGCCAAGAGGTTTCTGCATTAGCGCCGATTGCCGTATGGCTAGAACCAGACATATCTGTACAATTTATATCAAAAAAATGTGCTCATAAAATTTTATAAAATTCTTTAAATTTACTATTTTTATTAGTATAAAACATCAAATGACACATGTACAATTACTCGAAGCACATAAATATATGTGAACGCACCTTACACAATGTGACTTTCCTATGAAGATCAAGATTAAATGTCCATATTAAAAATAAACTTCCATCATTTACTTCTCTGAAACTCAGTTCAGAATGGTATTTTCAAATTGAATACTACAGGCTACTAATTATGTTGCAGTTTGAAGCTATTTATACACAAAAGTACTTTTATATTAGGGGGTCTTATTATTTGTGAAGTAAAACTTAGCTACTGACTTCCTTGCAACAGCAAAAGAATCACTAGTACAATAATATTAAAAATACTTCTAGTACAGTAATATTAAAAACACTCCTTCCCTAAAATGTATATCACTATATAATATAGGAAAACATTCCAGAAAAGACTCTCCTTCCTTCATCCTTTATGTGGTAGACTAATCAACAGCCACTTCAACTTCCCCAACCTTTCTTAGAAAAGCCCACTTCTCAGCGTAGCTGAAAATGGTTGATCCTTGCTTTACTAGCCTCCCCACATCTGGAGCATGGATAAGTAATCTCATCCTGTCAAAGGCAACTATTAGGAAGTCTGCTGGGGATTTTCTGAAAGTTTTCCTTTCTCAATAAAAAGGAACAGTGAGAAGAGAAATGCCCTCTTTTTTCCTGTTTCTGCATGCAACTGAAGGAGGATGTGGTGCTTGGCTGCTTTAGTCGACTGTTGACCGAAAGGGGACAAGCCTGTGGAAAAATGCCAACATGGTCAAGATGGCAAAGTAGACACAGAAAGCAGAAGTAGCCAGCAGAAGTAGCCTTAGTGACATCATTGAGCTAAAGACCAACTCTGGAACTGCTCCATTTCTGAGCCCTGTTCTTATAAATTTGCATGCTCTGTTACCTGAGCCACTAACTGACAGACCTGGCAATATCTATGTTTTTCATGTTAATCTCTCAACATGACTTCAAAATTGTCTTTGCAAGCTATTCTCTTCTGTTCTCCATCTTTAATGCCAGGGTGGCCTATTTTCATTATCCTGTGGTTCATAACTGTCTTTTAAACTATCTTCCTCAATTTTCAATACTCTGTCACTAATTCAGCCTATTTCTCCCAGTTCTTTAAATCTCCTCTCAACTATTTCAAAAACGTTAGGAATTTTACAACTTCATTTTCTTGATTAAACAAGAAGATAGATAAGAAATGGGATCCTACACATATTTTGACATATTCCACAGACATTATGTTTGTCAGTCTCCCTCACCAGACTAGTCTCCACAAAAACAAGGACTATGTCACTAATCACTTTTTTTTCACTATTCACTTTTGTATCAGGACTCAGTATATGTCAAGAATGCCTTCAATAAATGAGTTGAGCTGAACTCACTTTTAATGGTATTATTAATTAACACCTTAAAGAAATCACTCCCACATTTTTTTGATGCTTCTTTCTTGTGACCCCTATAACTTTTGCTTATTAACTGCCAATTGCTCTAAAGGCAAGTCAGCATATATAACAAGAATAATTTGTGCCAACACAAGTTTTTAAAGGGACCAGTGACTCAAAAGTGTAGGAGTCTGTTATTATGTGCAAATGAAAACACACATACATACATACTCATTAGGTGCAGACACTAAGAATGCTAGTTAAGGTAATTTAAAATTTAATAAATGTAAACACTCCCTAAAAGTCTTGTTAAAACCAATTAGAATGAAAATGAAAATAAAAATGAAAGAGGCTACTAATATAACTAAGAATTCTCAATCACCACTGGTGCCTAGAATCTTACATTTATACGATTTATAAATGACATTTATACAGTAAAAATTTAATCTAAGCTTTTAATATGTGGTTTTTTAAAAAATATTTATTGAGAGAAAGAGAAAGAATGTGTGCACATAGGGAAGGGGCAAGGAGGGGCAAGGAGAGACATAGAGAGACAGAGACTCTTAAGCAGGCTGACAGCACAGAGCCCAATGCAGGGCTCAGTTCCACAACTGTGAGTTCATGACCTGAGCTGAAATCAAGAGTAAAATGCTTACCCGAATGAACCACACAGGTGCCCCTAAATATGTGGTTTTAAAAAAAGAAGAAATGGCCAAAAACACACACACAATGTTTTTTCATCTCAAACTTAAAAGTCCTTTTCCCAACAACTGCAAACCAAATTGATTAATTTAACATGAAAAACTCCCTTTAGCATAATTTTCAAGGAATACAGTGTCCATAATAAAAATATGCAAGTAAAGAGTAAGTTGCTTGCAAACTTAAGGGTTCAAAAAGAATATTAATCTTGTACTACAGAACATCATCTGGTAGAGAATTTTAAGGAAAGGGGACAACAATGTTCCATGCAGACATCTTGTTTTTCAAATGACTGTATGCCAGAATATCCACGAAAAACCACATTAGCAAGAACACTTGGAAAGTTTTTATAGTAAATAATTATTACACTTTGATAATTTTATCTATAAATACTATCAAGTATTTTCTTTCCTATAATTTAAATGGTCTATGAACAGGAGTCCAGTACTAGGAACATTTACATTAAAGAATCACTAAAGTGGAAGAATTCTCAATCAGCCACTATCGTCACAAATCTAGTCCACTATCTTCATTTTTCATAAGCTAAGGATGAAATCATGAGAAATCATATAAGGTACAACTAGAATCTAAGTCCTCTGCTCTGTCAAATGGTCTTCTATGATACATCACTATTAATATCCCCATTACTCCTACCCTGTATCCAGTAGTTTATAGTAACCACTTCAAGGTCAGAAAGTGTCTTCCTAAACATTTACAGTTATCTGAAGATTACAGAGTTGGTACAAGTATAGAACCATACGGGAAAAAAGATAACAAACTGCACATTCTCTATACCAATGTCAAAAATGAATAAATACATCAAGAAATATTCAGCTCAACAGATGTGAAGCATCGGAGAATTTAGGGCTAAACTAGTCTATAAAATTTTATGCTAAGCATAAAGACACTATAACTCACATTATCCATCTGTTTCCAGCACATATCAAGATACTGTTGAGCTTTTCGTCCTTCTTGAAGATGCTGAAGATCAGAACCAAAAAAACAAAAACAAAACCACACACAAATAAAACAAACAAAAAATTACATTAAATAATAAAAGTCTTGAAACCCTCCAAAAAGCTTTCACTTAATTTTTTTAAGGTACTAATTATATAACTTTAGCAAGACTTAGGAAGAGATTATTAGTAAAGCAAAACTTTAAATGCATTTTATAGGTATTATATGAATACTTTAAGTATAACCTTTAAAACAGATATATGATACATGACTTGTTTTGATTAGGGGTTGACAAATGTTTTCTATAAAAGGTCAGATATATATCTTGGGTTTTGTAAGCCATGTGGTCTTTGTTAGAAATATTCAACTTTTCTGAAATAACTGAAAGCAGCCACAGGCAATGCGTAAGTGAATGAGTACGGGTCTGTTTCAATAAAACTTTATTTATAGTCTATGAAGTTTGAATTTCATACAATTTTCACATACTATGAAATACTCTCTTGATTTTCTTTTCACTATCCAAAATGTACCAACCATTCTTAGCTCATGGGAACTAAGAAAAACAGGCAGTAAGCTAAATTTGGCCCATGGGCTGTAGGTTATCAAATCTTGGTCTTAAATCCAAAAAGATTACAAATTAGCAAGAATATCTTAAAATAATTTTGGCTAGAGGAAACTGAGTGAAACAAAACCAGTTTATACCGATTACTTTGAAAAGCAAAGTCATTATGTGAAAACATTTCATATACTATATAAATGGATGAAAACAATAATTACCATTTTTCTTTCAGTTTTCAGATCATGAGCATATCTCATTAATTCACCATAAACTCTGTGCGCCATTTCTTCTGCTACTACTTCTCGCTGTCCTGCATAGTCATTTAACTCGTTAAGGATGTTAAAAAAGGCTATACACGAGGTAAACCTGACAAAAACATATTAAAAATGGTGAAATTTACTTTTATTTTCTTTACAAATATTTTTTGTGAGGTATGGATTGAGCCTGACACTTGACAAACTTTAACATACTCAACCTAACTCTTCACTACTAGCTCCAAATCAACTTTGTATGAAAAGAATCCCACAATAAACTCAAGTTGTATATGTTTGTATACCTTCAAGTAGTCTTAATTTATAAATAAAGGGATATATGGGGTCAAAAAATAATAAGAATACTACCTGCAGGCTCTTTTGGCATACTGGAATCTCTTAAGTAGCCAAGTGACTGGCCTGAGCTGGGGAATGAACTTGGTTGGATTCCTAGGATTGGCAGCTGAACCTGGTGCAGAGATGATGTGCTTGCTCTCGAGGACAGAACCTGCCAATCATACCACTCAAATGCATCTCGATGGCTGATCTACAGAACAATTTTGCTATCAGCTCTGGACACAGCTGCTTGTATGCCTGCCCACATCCTGAATGGAAGTAAAGTGCCATTATAGTTGGCACCAAAAGAGGGTAAGAAGGGGCAAAAATAAGGGTAAAAAATGTGTGTGGAGGGAAGGAGAGAAACAAAGAGAATTGCTGTATTAAAATGTATAGATCTACTCTGAATACAGTGCCAGAACACTCTTTTGGCTCAAGGCAAATAGCTCAGACAGGACTCCATTAACACTAAACCTAAGAATCCTAACAATTAACAGTTATATAGAAAGCTGTTTTAAGTCTAGTCTCTTTGTTTCTGCATTTCAGAGCCATTCCACATATCCTTGTCTGAGACCAAAAAGCTCATAAGCAATTCCTAAACTTTTATTCAGAGTTCAAAGATTATCCCAAAAACCTCATTCCTTTCATTACCCCTTTAAACCAATCAGGCAAACTATCTTAATACCTCTAAGAGTAAAAGCAAGAAATCTAATCAGCTAACAATCACAGAATCAAGTATGGGAAAAATACAAAAGACTAAATGACTCAAGTGAAGTCCCAGTCCACAATTTGCTTGGAAACCTATACTTCAGTAAGTTTAGAAAACTAAAATTTAATTCATTAAATTTAAATTTAACTGAAATATTCATTCCTATTAGAATAAACAGTAGTTACTTCTTAAATTAAAAAACTGTAATTTTAATTAAAACTTTAAAAAATCATTATAAAAGGTTAACAGCGTATTTTTTACTAAATAACACAAGTATTAGTTTTTAAATTTTAATATGCAATAATAAAAAGGTGTAGAATTTACCTTGGCTCTTCATCTTTGGAGGAACGTTTAGGACAGTACTTCTTAACCAGATTTCTATAGGAAGAAAAAAAATGTTTTAATGTATAAAAAAATACTACTGTTGAAATTGAAATATTCTGTAAGTTGCCTATTTCATGATATCAAGGATTTAATGATATAAAACAACACAGCAATATAATCATCTACTACCATTAACATGATATGATCCCTACATTTTGTTCTAAAAATACTGATATCTGTAAAAAGAAATGTTATTTCTGTTTTTGTATGAGTGGAATCATAATAATTTGGATGATTATGGTACAAAATAAGCAGAAGAGGATGAAGAGAAGAAACAAAAGTACCAAGAACAGAAGGAACAAAGTACTCAGTGTTATGAAACTGAGTCACCACAAAGACATGTATTTCAAAGACATACTGTCACTATTTTGTTTTGCAAATCAGGTATTTTCATATGAACTAAGATAACATGTAAACAGATGCTGATTCACTAATAGAATAAAAGAACAGTTGGGTCAGTATCCTCCATAATTCTACTTTTATATAAACATCATTATGGGACCCTACACATTCTCTTTTTTTAAGGCAAATTAATTACATTTATACTGTAACTTTCTTTGTGTGCATCTATGTCCATTCCAGTCTCAGACTAAAATGCTACCTCATTTCATCTTTGCAAACTCCGCAGAAGACTGGAACATGGACTCTGAAGTCAGACTGTACTACCTGGGTTTGAATCCTGGCTCTTTTGTGTGGCATCTGTGTGTCCTTGGATAATTCACTTGTCCAGTTTCCTATCAATAGTGGTAATAGTACCTACACCCCATAGGATTATGAAAATTAAAGTCGGTAATATTTGTAATGCATTTAACACGGTGCTTTATACAAGTCTCAAAATGTGGTTCATGGACAAAAAAGCTCCACAGACTGTCACTAATCCACAAAAAAGCTAAGTACAGAAGTTGAGAGTAATTTTATGTCTAATGAATCCAATTAATAAAAAAATTGGTGCTTATATTTTATATGTCTATTTTTAGGACTTTTTTCCTAGCATTAAGTTTTATTGGATTTTACAAAAGCAACAGTACACAATGAACTGGAAACTCAAAAAGAAACTAGTCTATCAACACAAATACGAGATATACTACTTTAAACTATAGGCATTTAAAAAATAAACAGCTCTATGGCCTTTCAAATAAATACTTCAAAAGAATCACTGTCCTAATTATTCTCAAATCATTATCAATTAATTCCATTTAAATTCAGCCTATTCATTCTATAATTATCCTCTATAGGCTAGGAACTGTGCAAGCTACCAGGAACATTAGAAATGAGAGAGTGTTCACACTCAAGATTTACACTCTATTGAAAGGACAGTAGTACATACCAGTAACAACAACATACAACATAGTAAGTGCTATGATAAAGGTACGCAAAGGTGCTATGATACAAAAGAGAAGGTCTAAACACCCTGAAGAGTCGGGAGAGAGAACAGGCAAGACACTGAGGAGGGTTACATTTACCAAGTTAATTAAAAAACTCATAGTCATCACTGGCTGTAAATAAGGTACAGGAAGGATGAGAGCCTCAGGCCTTACATTTATATACTTGTTTACCAAAAGTTTAATAGAATGGAGGGGAAGAGGTGCTTAAGAGGCTCAATCAGTTGAGTGTCTGACTTCAGCTCAAGTCATGATCTCATAGTTCCCAAGTTCAAGCTCTGCATTAGGCTCTGTGCTGATAGCTCAGAGCCTGGAGCCTGCTTCAGATTTTGTCTCCCTCTCTCTCTGCCCCCCCCTCACCCCCTCCTTCCCTCCTTCCCCCAAACTCTAAACATTAAAAAAAAAAAAAAAAGGGAGGGAGGGAGGGAGGCAGGCGGGCTGGCAGGCGGGCAGGCAGGCAAGATGTAAGAAAAGAAAGATCCTGAGCTTTTCTCTTCCATAACACTCAAGGCTCCAAGTAAATACAGTGTAACAACTCACTCTGGGAACAACCTGAAGACAAGCAGAACACCTATTCTACAATTAAAGATATACAGAGAAAGCCCATCAAAAAAGGGTAGAAGAGGCAGAGACATAGTCAGGAACCTAAACTTCATCATGACAGCCCACAAGTGGGAGAGAGATCACAGGTGAAGAGGTCTTCCCTAAGGAGGCAAGAGATGAAGCCCCACATAAAGTACCCTCCCACTCTGGGGATCTGCACAGGGAAAACAAGCTCCCATAACATCTGGCTTTGAAAATTTCCAGGACTTAACTGTGAGAGAGAGACACAGGTCTACAGGAAACTAAGACTCTGCTCTTCAAAAGCCAGTGAATATCACTCACTGGGAGACGCAGCACAGAGGCAGTAGTTTGAAAAGTGCCTGGGACACATGTGAAGGACATTTATGGGCTAATTTTAGGAAGTATGCAGAAGAGCAGGTATCTGTAGGAAATTTCTCCAGGAATGAAAGTGATGGCAGGTGCCATTTTTCTTGCGTTCAGTCAGCCTACTTGGCCCTATGCCAGGGGGCACAGTTCTGAAATGTTCCCATCTACTTTGGTAGCACTGTTCACCCAGCCCAGCATCCCCCTGCAGACCTATCCTATTCAACCTATGTGCTCCAGCAGGTACCCCTCCAAAGCAGATTCTGCCCTGGGAAGGGGTGGGTTCCGGGCACCCAGCTCCACACCTCTGAGAATACCTGCAACAGTCACAGGGTGTCTGGAAGCCAGTTATACCAGGTGCTAATCCACCACCATCACACTCACAACAGAACTCTCAGCCAGCACGCTGTGGCCCCAGTCAGAACATGAGGGTGTACAGAGCCCACCTGGGGAATATCCCTGGAGTGCCTCGTTCTGGTGATGAAGGGAAATTGTACTACTCTGGCCCAAAGAACACCTTCTACATAAGGCCACTGCTTTCAAGACCAGAAGCCACAGGTGACTTATCTAATATATGGAAACCAACAGAGAGACAAAATAAGAAAATAGAGGAATATGGTCCAAATAAAGAAAAAACAAAATCTCAGAAAAAGGACTAAATGAAACAGAAATAGGCAATCTACTAGATTAAGAATCCAAAATAATGATCATAAAGGTGCTCACCAGACGAGATAAGAATAGATGAATTCAGAATTTAAACAAAGAGTTAGAAAATATAAAAAAGAACCTATCAGAGCTGAAAAAAAATAAAAATGAAACGCTAGAGGAAGCAGAGAATTAATGAGCAATCTGTAAGACAGTAGTGGGAATCATCCACATTGAAAAGTAAAGGAATTTTTAAAGAATAGGTTAAAGGGACCTCTAGGCAACATCAAGCATACTAACGTTTGCATTATGGGGGTCCCAGATGGAAAAGAGAAGAGGACAAAAAAATTAATCTAAAGAAATAATAGCTGAAAATTTCCCTAATTTGGAAAATAAAACAGATATCCAGGTCCAAGAAGGAAAGAAAGCCCCAAAGGAGATAAACCCAAAGAGGTCCACACCAAAGCGCTTAATAATGAAATGTCAAAACTTAAGGAGAAAATCTTAAAGCAGCAAGACAAAAGCAAATACTTTGTACACAGGAATAATCACTTAAGTCTATCAGCTGATTTTCAGCAGAAATTCTGCAAGTCACAAAGGAATAGCATGACATATTCCAAAAGCTGAAAGGAAAAAAACCTACAACCAAGAATAGTCTACATAGCAAGGTTATCATTCAGAAGTGAGAGATAGTTTCCCAGACAAGCAAAAGTTTAAAAACTTCATCACCACTAAACTGACCTTACAAGAAGTGTTGAAGGGACTTAAGGCAGAAAAGGCCATAACTAGAAGAAACTTATGAAAGAAAAAATTTCACCAGTAAAAGCAAATACAAAGTATTTGTAAAGTAGTAGATCACTCATAAAACTAGTATGATGGTTAAGGACAAAAGCAGTAAAATCAATTTGGTTTACAATAATTAAGGGATACACAAAATAAAAAGATGTAAAATATACCATCAAATACATACAACAAAGGGAGGAGGCAGAATGTAGTGCTTTTAGAATGTGTTTGAACTTAAAGACCATCAATTTAAAATAGACTGCTATATACAGAGCATGTTATAGATGAGTCTCACGGCAACCACAAAACTAAAACCAGTAACAAATACACAAAAAAATAAAGAGAAAAGAACAGAAGCACAACACTAAAAAAAAGTCATCAAATCACAAGGGAGAAAAGCAAAGATAAAAGAACCAAGAAGAACTATAAAAACAACTAGAAATCATTAACAAAACAGCAATCAGTATACATATTAATAATTATTTTAAATGCAAATAGTTCATGCTCCAGTCAAAAAATGTAAGTGCTCCAATCAAAAGATATTAGGTAACTGAAATGGTAACAATAAAAAACAAGATCCATCTATATGCTGCCTACAAGGGACTCTCACTTCAGACCTAAAGAAACATACAGACTGAAAGTAAAGGGATGGAAAAAGATACTCCAGGCAAATGGAAACAACAATAACAAAAGCTGAGACAGCAATACTTACATCAGACAAAACAGACTTTAAACAAAGATGGGTGTTACTGAATGATAAAAAGAACAGAATACATTCTTTTCAAGTACAAGAGGCACATGCTCCAGGATAAACAACATTTAGACCAAAAAACAAGTCTCAATAAATTTAAAAACACTGACATCATATCAAGCATCTTTTCTGACCACAACAGTATAAAAGTAGAAAACCAACCACAAGAGAAAAAAAAAAAAACCTGGAAAAAACACAAAAACACATGGAGGCTAAACAATATGCAAGTAAATAACCAATGAGTCGACAAAAAAAATCAAAGAAAAATAATAAAATATCAAGACTAACGAAAACGTGAACTCAACATTGAAAATCTTTGGGACACAGAAAAGGCAGTTCTAAGAAAGTTTACAGTGATACAAGACTTCCTCAAGAAATAAAAAAAAATCTCAAATAAACAATCTAACGTTATATCTAAAGGAACCAGAAAAAGAACAAACAAAACCCAAAATTAGTAGAGGGAGGAAACAGTAAAGATTACAGCAGAAATAAATGAAATAGAGACTTAAAAAATAGAAAATATCAATGAAACTAAGAGCTGGTTCTTAACAACAACAACAACAACAAAACAGGAGGACCTGGGTGGCTCAGTCGGTTAAGCATCAGACTTTGACTCAGGTAACAATCTCTTGGTTCCTGAGTTAGGGCCCCCCACATCAGGCTTTGTGCGGACAGCTCAGAGCCAGGAGCCTGCTTCAGATTCTGTGTTTTTTCTCTGTGCCCCTCCCCTGCAGTCGTGTTCTGTCTCTATCTCAAAAATAAATAAATGTTAAAAAAAAAATAAAAATAAAAACAAACAATCATTACCAAGACTCATCAAGGAGAAAAAGAGAGGACTCAAATAAATAAAATCAGAAATAAAAGGAGAGAAGTTAAAGCCAATACCACAAATATACAAAGATTATAAGAGACTACTATGAAAAGAGACTACTACTTATACACTAACAAGCTGGACAACCTAGAAATAATGGATACATTCCCAGAAAAATACAATTTTCAAGATTAAATCAGTAAGAAAGAAAATATGAATACACTAGATACTAGTAATGAAACTGAATCAGCAAAAAACAAAACAAAACCTCGGGGCACCTGCATGGCTCAGTCAGTGAAGCACCTGATTTCCACTGAGGTCATAATCTCATGGTTTATAAGTCTGACCCCTGCCATGAGACTGCACGGACAGCTCGGAGACTGCTTCAGATCCCATCTCCCTCTCTCTGCCCCGTACACTATCTTCTGCACGCTTTCTCTCAAAAATAAACATTTTTTAAAAAGTTTAAAAAAAAGTTCAATACATTAAGTGGGATTTATTACAGGATGCAAGAATGGCTCAAATACATAAATCAATCAATGTTATGTAGCACATTAACAAAACAAAGGACAAAATCATATGATAATCTCAATTGATGCAGGAAAAGAATTCAACATCCATTCATGATAAAAACTCTCAACAAAGTAGTATACAGTGAACATACCTCAAAAGAAGAAATTCCATACATGACAAGTCCACATTTAACACCATACTCAATGTTGAAAAGCTGAAAGTTTTACCTCTAAGATGAGGAACAAGACAAAATGATCACTCTTTCCACTTTTATTTAACGTAATACTAGAAGTTCTAGCCATAGCAATCAGAAATGAAAAACAAATAAAAAACATCCATATTTTTAAGGAACAAGTAAAATGTCACTATTGACAGATGACATAAATATAGTAAAGTCTTAAACACTGCACCAAAAACTACATATAAACTAAGAACTAATAAATTAATTTGGTAAAGTTACAGGATACCAAATTAATATACTGTTGTGTTTCTATAAACTAATAACATTGGCAAAGAGAAATTAGTCCCATTTATAACTACATCAAAAAGAATAAATATCTAGGAATAAATTTAAACAAAAAGGTGAAAGACCTGTACTCTGAAAACTATAAAATAATGAAAGAAATTAAAGATGACATAAAAAAATGGAAAGATATTTCATGCTCATGAATTGGAAGAATTATATTGTTAAAATGTCCATACTATGCAAAGCAATCTACACATTCAAAGCAATCTCTATCAAAGCACCAATTTTTCACAGAACTAAAACAAATAATCCTACAATTATAGGGAACTTCACAAAAAGACCCTGAACAGCCAAAGCCAGCCTGAGAAAGAGGAACAAACCTGGAGATATCACAATCCCAGATGTCAAAAACACCACAAAACTACCATACTCAAAACAGTATACTACTGGCACAAATACAGACACATGGATCAACAGAACAGGATAGAGAGCCTAGAAATAATAAATCCATGCCTATATGGTCAATTTATCTTTGACAAAGAAGGCGAATATATAATGGGGAAAAGCCAGTGCTGGGAAAACTGAACAGTTGTGTGCAAAGGAATGAAATGAACACTTTATTACACCACACAACACAAAAATAAACTCAAAATGGATTAAAGACCTGAAACCGTGAAACTCCTAAAAGAAAACATGGACAGTAAAGTCTTGGACATTGGTCTTGGCATTGTATTTTTAGACCTGTCTTTTCCAGTAAAGGCAACAAAAGCAAAACTAAACAACTGAGACTACATAAAACTAAAGTTTTTCCATAGCAAAAGAAACCATCAACAACAAAAAAAAGTCAACCTACTGAATGGAAGAAATGTGCACATGATATACTCAATGGGAGTTAATATCAAAAATATATAAAGAACTCCTACAACTCAACATTAAAAGACCAATACAATTACAAATAAGTATAGTATCCGACAATTCCTTGGTGGTTCAGTCGATTAAGTGTCCCAACTTCGGCTCAGGTCATGATCTCATAGTTCATGAATTCAAGCCCTGTGTCAGACTCTGTGTCTCCCTCTCTCTGTCCCTCCCCTACACATATTTTCTCTCTCTCCCTCTCTCTCTCTCTCTCTCACTCTCTCTCTCAGATTCTATGTCTCCCTCTCTCTGTCCCTCCCCTGCACATACTTACTCTCTCTCTCTCTCAAAATAAACATACGTACATATATAAATATAGTATCTGAACAGACATTTTTCCAAAGACAGATGGCCAACAGAAACATGAAAGAATGCTCAATTTCATTAATCAAGGAAATGAAAAGCAAAACAACCTCACATCTGTCAGAACAGCTAGTAACAAAATGACAAGAAACAGGTTGGTGGGGATGTGGGAAAAAGGGAACCCTTATTCCCTGTTGGTGGACTCTGTCGGTGGATGTAAACTGGTGCAGTCCCTATGGAAAACCGCATAGAAGTTCCTCAAAAACTTAAAGATAGAAATACCACATGATCAAGTAATTTCATACCTAGAGATTTCCCCAAAGAAAATGAAAATACTAATTCAGGAAGATATATGTACCTATGTTTATTGCAGAATTATTTACAATAGTGACAATCCAGAAGCAACCTAAGAGTCCATCAACAGACAAATGTACAAAGAAGACATGGGACTCACTCAGACAGGAGTATTACTCAGCCATTAAAAAAAAGAAATCAAACCCTGCCATTTGAAACAACATGAATGGACCTAAAAAGTATTATGCTAAGTGAAATAGAGAAAGACAAATGTCAAATTTCACTTCTGTATGGAACTGTAAAAAAAAAAAAAAAAAGCAAAACAGAAAGTTGTAAGTACAAAAAAACCAAAAACTGGTAGTTACCAGAGAGGAGGAGATGGAGGAGATAGGTAAAAGAGGTTAAAAGGTACAAACTTCCAGTTATAAATTAAGTCAGTCACAGGGATTTAAAGTACACCATAGGCAATATAGTCAATTATAGTACAGTTAACTGGTGACATATGGTAACTAAACTTAACATATTGAGCACTGTATGATTTATATAAATGTTTAAATCATTATGTTGGGGCACCTGGGTGGCTCAGTCGGGGTTAAGCGTCCGACTTCGGCTCAGGCCACGATATCACAATTCGTGGGTTCGAGCCCTGCGTTTGGCTCTGTGCTGACAGCTAGCTCAGAGCCTGGAGCCTGTTTTGGATTCTGTGTCTGCGTCTCTCTCTGACCGTCACCTGTTCATGCTGTCTCTCTCTCAGAAATAAATAAAACATTAAAAACATTTTTAAAAAATAAATCATTATGTTGTACACCTGAAACTCACATGTCAATTATACTACAGTTAAAAATAAATGTCTTGGGGATTCCTGGGTGGCTCAGTCTGTTCAACATCTGACCCTTTTCATTTCAGCTCAAATCATGATCTCATGGTGGTGAGATCAGGCTCCACGATGGGCCTGGAAGCTTGCTAAATATTCCCTCTCTCTCCCCCTCTACCCCTTCCCCACTCACACATGAGCACTCTCTCAAAAATAAAATAAGTATATAAATAAACGTTTTTAAAGCTTTATTAACATTTACAACACCACACTAGTACATGCATATTATTTATAAATAATCATGCACACACATGTTCAAACAATGTTTACAGGTAAGGAATAAAAAGCCCAGAGACCCCTGGCCTAGAGAAATCAAATATATAAAACCCTTTTCCATAATATGGTAAAAGAACAATGGAAGGCTCTATAGAGGGGTTTCCCCAGAGGAGAAAGGCTGAAATTTCTGATTCCCTGACATACCCTGAAGAGGTAAACAAGAATTAGACAACTGGAAAGCCCTGGGAGAATTCTAAATAGAGAAGACCTAATGAGCAAAGGCAAGGAAAAGAAGCTGCTGACAGCTCAGAGCCTGGAGTTTCGGATTCTGTGTCTCCCTCTCTTTCTACCCCTCCCACTCATGCTCTGTCTCTGTCTCAAAAATAAATAAACTATAAGAAAAAAAAATGGTAACCAATGAAGTTGGAAAGGTACATATGGGGCAGCAGAGGGCCTTCTACATCATAATAAGGAAGTCTAACCACACATATACCCTTAACCACTGGTTCTTAGTCAAAGTTATGTGAAACACCACCCAAAATCATTTTTGTGGATGAATTAACTTATTAACTCAAGCATCAGCAAATCTATGTGCCACCCATTAAATATTTTAGATACCATATCAAAAAGAAAGAATGATGAATTATAGCTACCAAACTAGTTAACTGTATATGACTTAGAGTCCTTTCTAAGAGAGAACTCAAAAACGAATATGGGAAAAGATGGGAGTAATTCAGTTAATTAGAACAAATACACAAAGACAGAAAGTAAATGAATGGTTGCTAGGAACTGTGGAGGGGTGAATGGGAAATGACTGCTGATGGGTACGGGGATTTCATTTTGCAATGATAAAAATGTTCTAACATTAAATAGTGGTGACAGTTTGACAACTCTGTGAGTATACTAACAACCACTGAATACTATACTTTAAAAGAGTGAAATTTTATGGTATGTAAATGATACCTCAATAAACTGTTATAGGAGGAGGAATGTCTATTGGATAGCAGTCCATCTGCCACAGGTATGTACATCAAATACAAGTCTAAAATGGAATTTACTTTCTTTATAACTTTTCTTCAATTAATGAAGAAATCATAAACCTAGACATTTCAGCCAAAAATCTGCCGATCATCCTACACTTCATCAAGTCTCTCCTACCCTAAGGTGTCCAAGTCCTATAGATTATATTTCCTAATTAACCTTCTAACTTTTCTGTGGTAATTTTTATAAGAAAAAGGAAAAAATTATACGAGAAAGTACTTTCTTCACATCTTATTATTACTCTGTATACGAATGTGTGAGAGAATAGGATGAATGAAGCTACTGAAAACATCTTAAAATCATGAGTGGGAAGATCAAGAAATTCACAATGCTTATTAAGCTTTAGAATCCCATTTCCGAATTTCTTGCCATGTGAGAAGACTCCTATTTGAAGATGAATGCTTCTTAACGTACACACAGAACAGGGGAAAAGAATTATCCAATAGACAAATGTAGTAAAAACTACAACTCTGGAGGTGCCTGGGTGGCTCAGTCAGTTAAGTGTCCGACTTCAGCTGAGGTCATGATCTCACAGCTCGTGGGTCAGGCCCCACATCAGGCTCTATGCTGACAGCTCAGAGCATGGAGCCTGCTTCGGATTCTGTCTCCCTCTCTGCTTCTCCCCGACTTGTGCACACACATACTCTCTATCAAAAATAAACATTAAAAAAATTTTTTAATAAAAAAAATGAACTCTGAACAAACTTCTGGGATCTAGATACAGAATTGAGAGTCAACATATAAGAGTTAATAACAAAAACAGGAGCTACCATTTGTCACCCATATATTATTTAACAGTATCTATGCTAAGCACTCCATAATCTTATACTTACAGCAAACCTACGAGCAGGTATTATTAGCCCTCTTTTAAAAGACTCAGACACATTAAGTAACTTGTCCATGGTCACATAGTTAGTAAAGGAGATCATGACCTGAGCTGAAGTCAGACGCTTAACCAGCTGAGCCACCCAGGTGCCCCTAGAAATGTTTAAAATCAGTGATTCTCAACCATGAGTCCATGAATTACTTTAAGCAAAAACAAGTGAAACTTGGGCAAAAAAACATTTCAAAGAGCAAGTAGTTTCAAACTCTGAACACATTTTTGTATACCAACATTTTTTAAGCACAGATTAGAATTCCAGGCTATAGCTGGTTTATAATTCCAGGCATTAGCTGTTTTGCCTACCTGCATCACTCACTACCCTTTACTTTTTAATAGCCTGTGGCAGATACACTTCTGCTAATCATAAACACATGTTATTTTGTACATTTCCCGACTCCCCTGCAGTTAGGCAGGACCACATGGCTAATTCTGTATCATGGGACATAAGCTCTGTGTAACTATCAGACTAAAGCATTGACAACTTGTGCATAACCCTAAGGCTCTCCAATTCCCGGCTGAAGCAACTGTGGAGGCTCCATGCTGAGATGGATGATGGAAACAGTTTGGGATTTTGAGTTACCATATGGGCTACCCTAGACAGTGATCACTTGAACTTGTAGATGTTACCCACAAAAGTCATAACACAGCTTAAACATAGCATAAAAAAATATTAATTCAAACTCTAGCTTCTGGGGGTACCTGGGTGGCTCAGTCAGTCAGTTAAGTGTCCGACTTCAGCTCAGGTCATGATCTCACAGTTCCTGAGTTCAGAATCTGTGTCTCCCTAGCTCTTTGCCCCTCCCCCGCTCACAGTATTTCTCTCTCAAAAATAAATAAACGTTAAAATAAATAAACAAACTCTAGCTTCTGGGAGGAAGAGCATATTTACAGAAGAGGGGAAGAGGAAGAAGAAAGTAACAATTACTTTTATCTTTTGCAATGTAAGGTTAGTCCTAAGCAATTTTTTAAATCACTCTTGCCATTCTTTATGTAAAAGCCACCCATTTATAGCAACTCTTCCCAAAACCAAAGTATAAAGAGCCCACAGAACCGTCCGTACACAAGCCACTAGCCTCCATCCAAGCCAAGCCTGCCACTGGAAAAACTATGGTCCAAAATGTTTTGCTTGTATTCCACCAAATCAAAAGTTCTATTCTAGGAAAACATGTTCTGGAAAAAGACACAACAAATTATTAACTGTACTCAATTCTAGGGAGAGGGGCTGGGAAAGGACTTGAATTTAAATGTATTGCAATAATCATATACTATTTTTGTACTTTTTTAAAAAAATTAATGGTGAGAACATAAAAAATGTATTCCCTGCAAAACAGCTGATCTTCTTTGAAACTTCCAAGAAAACAGTCTAAACTCAGGAAAAGTTCATAAACAAGTGTGAATGATTAGTAAGTCCCATAAATCCCTGCTTCACATTTTTAACGTAATATGCTTATTAGGTCAAATAAATCTCAAAGTGGCTGTTTAAACATGGAAGTATAAAGCATTCAGGTTACTGCTCAACTGAAGATATTTTAGGCAATTCATCACTCTCAAGAAATCTACCCTTACTGTCAGTTCCCCTAGGCTATTCTTTTTCACAAACTTCTAACAAGTCCAGAGATTCTACAAGTAACCAATCATGATAGCAGTTTATATATGTCATATTTTTGAGTAGGGTGCTATAAATTAGGAATTAACTGAAACACAAAGTTTTATACACATGCAATACATATCAAAGAAATTAAATAGATTAAAATAGATGTCTAAGACATGCTGATGCTTTGATACACGTGTAGTTCACCCATGTGTTCCAACTACCTTAGGATCTTGCACTCTAGATACAAAGGAATGAACATTTTTCCTTCAGTGGTCAAAGCTTCTAAATTTAAATTTTTTTTAATGCTTTATTTATTTTTGAGAGAGAGAGAGACAGACACAGTGTGAGCAGGGGAGGGTCAGAGAGAGGGAGACACAGAATTGGAAACAGGCTCCAGGCTCTGAGCTAGCTATCAGCACAGAGCCCAACTCGGGGCTCGAACCCACAAACCATGAGATCATAACCTGAGCCAAAGTCGGATGCTTAACAAACTGAGCCACCCAGGCTCCCCGAAAGCTTCTAAATTTAATGGCCTTCTCCAAAACTTACAGTATTCCATATGTATACTAATTATATATGTAATATTAAATATAATCACACTACTTAAATTTAAATTGCTGATTTTAATCTTTTTTATATATTGTCATATTTTTATTTATTTTTGGTTTTAGGGAAAATTATAGAATATTTCAAATAATTTCTCAAAATTTTAATTCACTTCTGTTAAAACCACATATTACAGTTAAATGATGGAACAGAAGACAACTCAAAGATTTTTAAAGGCTGAAAATCACCTCGATACATTTTCAACCACCTTTCAATGAGAAGCTGAGCTCTAATGCTTATTTAACAGGTGACCAATATCATATTTATTTGCAAAATGGGATACAACTCTTACTATTTCTTCTGGCCAAAGCATATTATTACATACCTGAGACTCATCAGCATCCCTCTTCTTAACTGTCCCTCCCCACCCATCTAAGAGTTAACATGCTTAGGAGTTGCCAGATTAATTCAAGTGGCCCTATTTATGGGCCTGGAGTAAGTGATCTAGAGATAGAAAACTGAATCTCACTGGGACAAAAAGTTTTCTTCCTATAATTTTTAGGTCTTGGGACCTTGAGGCCAGTATGAGAGCTGAATATTTGAGATATAAAACTGGTACTGCTGGGGAGTAGATTTCCTGCTATACAGAGAAAGCCAGTCTGACTGAAAGAATGGAGGCAACCCACCAAAAGAATCCAAAAATAAAAACAAAAAAGTAATTTTTTTAGAGAAAAAGAAGAAAACAAAGGGCTCTCTGTGTTTCAGATACTTTTTTTTTTTTTTTACCCCTGACCTAGCTACATTCCAGGCCTTCCAGCAACTTGAGTATTCAACCTTTTCTTGAACTCAATTAAAAAGTAAAATCAATTAAAGATTATCAATAAATAAATCAATAAATTTATTATACTCAGCATTCAAACTGGGTTTTCCATCACTTACAGCCATTAATCTTTCCTTATACAGTGTAAAATTAAACATAAAAGATATCCACAGACAAAATGAAGGTGTATACCCTTACCTTCAGCCATATAAAAAGATTAACTCAAAATGGATCAAAGACCTAAACACAAGACTTAATACTACAAAAGCTCTTTTAAGAAAAAGTCAGGGGAAAGCTTCATAACACCAGATTTGGCAATGATTTCTTGGATATGGCACCAAAGCACAGGCAATTAAAGAAAAGGTAACCTATACATCAAAATGTAAAACTTATGCATCCAAGGTCACAATCAACAGAATGAAAAGGCAACCTCAGAATGGGTGAAAGAATCTGTAATTCATATATCTGATAAGGGATTAAAATCCAGAATATATATTCAAACACTTAAAATTCAGTAACCAAAAAAAATAAATAAATAAGTTGATTTAAAAATTGGGCCAAAGAACTTGAATAGCATTTCTCCCAAGATACACCAATGGCTCTCAAGCGTAAGAGTACTCAAAATCACCAATCATTAAGGGAAATGCAAATAAGAACCACAAACAAATCTGTGGCACCCGTTAAGATGGCTACTCTCAAAAACAAAAGCCAATGCACAGAAGTTTTAAGTGTTGGCAAGAACATGTTAAGTGTTAAATGTTAAATTTTAAGTGTTGGAACCTTTGGGCACTGCTGGTGGGAAATGCAAAACAGTTCACAGTCACTGAGGAAAACAGTATGGTAGTTCTTCAAAAAATTAAACACAGATTTATTGTATGATCCAGCAATTCCTAGTCTGGGTATGTAACTCTAAAGAACTGAAAGCAGGGACTCAAACAAATATTTATACACACCTGTCCAAAGCATCATTATTCATAATAGCCAAAACGTAGACCCAAATGTCCATTAACAGATAAACAGATACCATTGTGTTATATACATACAATGGAATAATATGCAGCCTTAAAAGGGAAGAAAATTCTAAACATGCCCCAGCATGTGTAACCCTTACATTGTAAGTGAAATAAGCCAGTCCAAAAAAAAGCAAAAAACTGTATCATTTTACTTAGGTTCCTAGAGTAGTCAAATTCATAGAAACAGAAAGCAGAATTGTAGGGGCTGGGAGAAGGGGAAAAATGGGGAATTGTTAAACAGGTACAGAATTTTAGTTTTTCGAAATGAGTAAGCTCTGGAGATTGGTCACAAAATGGTGGAAATACACTTAATGCGGCTCAAGGGTACACTTAAAATGAGGAAGATGGCAAATTATATAAGTACATTTTACCACAATTTAAAAAATTAAATGTAAAAAAGCAGGGGGCGCCTGGGTGGCTCAGTCAGTTAAGCGTCCAATTCTTGGTTTTGGCTCAGGTCTTGACCTCACGGTTCTTCACGAGTTTGAAGCCCACATGAGACTCTGCTCTCAGCACAAAACCTGCTTTGGATCCTCTGTCTCCTTCTCTCTGCCCCTCCCCAGCTCATTCATTCTCTCTCTCTCTCTCTCTCTAAAATAAATGAACTTTTTAAAAAAGTATTTATCTTAAGTTCTCTTAATTTAAAAAACACTTTCTACATGAGGTTTAAAAAGCACCCAAAAGGGGGTGCCTGGGAGGCTTAGTCGGTTAAGCATCCTACTTTCGCTTAGGTGATGATCTTGCGGTTCGTGGGTTCGAGCCCTGTGTCGGGCTCTGTGCTGACTGCCAGCTCAGAGCCTGGAGCCTGTTTCAGAGTCTGTGACTCCCTCTCTCTCTGAGCCCCACCCCCCGCTCACGCTGGCTGTCTCTCTCTCTCTCTCTCTCCTAGAAATAAAACCATTAAAAAAATTTTTTTTTCAAAACACCCAAAAGTATTCTTAATGTTTTGCAAAGGAAATGAAAATAAACAGGGTTTCTTGAAAGGGGTGTTTTTCCCCCACTTTCCCTAATGAAAAAAACATTTTCTTAAAAGGACTTCTAAGGTGTTAACCTTTTTTTTTTTGAACCTATTCTTATTTTCATGGAAAACATACAACTAGACCTAAACTTATGAAGGGCATTATTTAATTCACATTTTGATCAAATTTCTGTAACTATTACATTATAAACAGATGTGTTAGTTGTAAAGACTATGCTATAGTTTCTAGATAATTTATTATTGTCTTTAGTAAAATACTGGAGTCAAAAAGATGTCTCAGTGGTACTAGGCACTGGTGATAGGAAAAAAAAATTCTCAATAGAGAATTATTCATTCTTTCTATGCTGAAGCATAATATACTATAGTATATTATATAGTATACTGTGTATGTATACTGTGTATGTATACTATATAATATACATAATACAGAGGCCAGACTCTGCAGATACTTTGAAGCCAACTAACTATTCACCTCTGTAACTCAGTTTCCTATCTTTAAAATAATACCTGAAACCTCACTGGGTTTTTATGAAGACAAAAACCCATCAGTATGTACAAAAGCACTAGAATAGTGCTGACACAATAAATGCTATGTAAGTATTCAGTAAATACCAAAAAAGGGCTTGCTCTGTGCCAGGCACTGTCCTAGAAGCTAGGAAATAAAGTAGTATGCACAACAAACAAAAATCTCTCTCCTCTGTGAAGTTTTACATTTTCATAGGTGATGATATTCTAGAATTAAGAAGCACAATGTCACTTACATAATCGACTTCAGCTCGGATAATGATCTCCTGGTTAGTGAGTTCCTGTCCTGCATAGGGTTCTGCACTGACAGCTCAGAGACTGGAGCCTGATTCAGATTGATTGTCTCCCTCTCTCTCTCTGCCCTACCCTGCTCAGGCTAACACTCTCTCTCGCTCTCTCAAAAATAAACATTAAAACAATTCTTTTAAAAAACACAATTATGTAGCCAATAAATCATCTCATACAGGCACCTATATAAGTGTACCCAGGAAGGCTCAGTGAGGATTGAAAGGAATAAAAGAATTTCCAAAGGATCTAATTCTATGAAGAAAGTTCATCTAAACTCCAAATATGGACAATAGTTCCTCCTGCCTCTAGCCAGATGCCATGATCAGGGTTTGCTGTATTTGGCAGTTGATCAAAAAATCAAAGGAGATCAAAGTAGCAAAGTTAAACAATGGCCAACCAAAAATTAAACGTAATTTCCACTTTCATCAAAGCAGTACTAAGATGAGCTCCCTGGGTTATTCTGAGACTAAATAGAGTGACAACAGAAAATTCTGATAAACAGTCATGAGAAAGTAGAGACTAAATATAAAACAGAAACTAGTTTTATTGGGATTAGTCTACACCTAAGCCTACCCTAGGACAGCTAGGAACTAGGACAGCTCTCGGTAGAACCACCTCATCACAATGATGTAAATGACAAAAACTCTAGTATGGATAAAAAGCAGTACTTTGTCAAAGTTTCAGCATATGAGCAGAGATCCTCATTTCTAAACTAAATTGAAACACAAATCATTCAATGATTTATTCACTGAACTTATATTCAATCATCTCTAGGAGGACTAGCTATCTTGGCCAGGCTTGGCCTTGGTATACAACATAAGACCAAAAGGAATTTGGAGAGATTTCTGTTCTAGATAAGAGTACCTGTTAAGCTTCTGTCATCCAATCTATTTCTCTTCCACTTTACCACACTGCCATATCTGAATCAAAAAGGAATGGTCTGTGGAAGTAGGGGAATATAATTTCATAGAGCAATCTCTATGATGGAACTTGATACTGTAATTATCTTTACTAGAAAAAAAGTAAATAATACATACCTATCATGTACATACAGCTTCATTTTTTTACTAAGAAATTTTAATCTCTGCCATACAAATACAATAGTGTAAGTTTATTAAAATGACCAATGTCAGGTTTTTTATGCCTACAAACAAAAAAACCTTCTACCAAGCAATCTGAAGTCACTATATATCATCACTCAAAATGGAGATAATTATCCGTAACTGATGTAGAGGACAAAGACAAAAGAAAAAATTCAATTTCTTCACAAATTACACAGTCCACTGACAAGTCCCTGAGACAGGCAGAGTGACCTTCCTCTAGGAACTCAACTTCCTTGATGTTAATACTTTGCTAAGGGCAAAAGACAGTGTTAAGCTTACCTTTATCCCAACCTCCAGGATCCTGTAATTCTCCTTTAACATATAAAATATTCCTTTGGAAACCTCCTTTATCTCCACACCCCAAGTTACATGTTAGCAATCATCCTCCAAGCATATGGCCACTGATATACACCTGAAGGATCTCATGACTAAGGTTTTACTAGAGAATAACAAATGACCTTTTCCTAGTAACAACTAGCCCCTCAAGGTCCTAGAAATCATGCTTACAAATTCCTTAGACACTTAACACTCTTCCTAACCCCCTCCCACTTGAAAGTATATAATAAGTCCCTCCTCACAATCCCAGTGCAGCTCTTTCTGCCCCTGGGTCCTGTCCCCATGCTTTAATAAAACCACCTTGTACCAAAGACATCTCAAGAATTCTTTGGCCATTTGCTCCCAAATCCCAACATTGCCACATCATAACTAGGTTTCCATTCATGATTAAATGCTTTATTTTCTATTTATTCCCATCCTCAAACCAATACCAAAAATCAAAATAAAGTTAAAGAGCCATCAAATCAGACAAATAAAAGAGAGGTAAAAAGAAAATAAACTAAGGGTACTAAAGACTGAGAAATTTTAAATTTTTTTTAATGTTTTATTTATTTCTAGGAGAGAGAGAGAGAGACAGCGTGAGCAGGGGAGGGTCAGAGAGAGAGGGAGTCACAGACTGAAACAAGATCCAGGCTCTGAGCTGGCAGTCAGCACAGAGCCTGACACGGGGCTCGAACTCACGAACCACGAGATCATGACTCAAGCGAAAGTCGGACGCTTAACCGACTAAGCCACCCAGGTGCCCCAAGACTGAGAAATTTTAATCTTATAACATATCTAAAATATAAATGTATAACATTCTGAATATAGTTATTATTTAAAAGGGGGGGGAAGGCTGCCTCGCTATAAAAGAAATTGTCCTTTGTGGTAGCAAAAAGAGTAAAGAATTTTTCCCATTAAAGAAGAGGAAATTAAAAAAGACAAATTTCTTCCCTTTGGATACTATAAAGAGCAGCTGATAATTCAACAATTTGTTAAGTACTCAGCCAAAGGAGCAAATCTCAATATAGACAGAGAAAAGGGAGTCAGTGGTTTAAGTTACACATGACTCTTCCCAATTCTACCTTACTGGAATTCCTCAACACCTTCCAATAATCCTGTCTTTGTTGAAAATCACTACATTGGAGAGCCACTGTTAAGATGGAAATGTGCCAAATTTCTTTACTGAGCTGGGACAGAAGAAAAGATGCAAATCACTGATCTACAGTATCTGTATGTCTATACATAATAAAGCCTACTTTCTCCTACAAAATTGTATTTTCTTATCATGTAATTGTGGGCTCTAGCCACACTTGCTTCAATGAAAATTATGAGTATTATCAGCCACAAAGCAGAAAGGCTAACAAATCTGCCATTTGATTAGCCCTATTACTCTGGTAAAACCTTGGCCTTCCTGAAACCCTGAAGCCAGAGTTATTCAAGACATCCAGATTCCGAAAGTTCTACCTTATAAATATTAATTTTTTAAAATATCTTTTTAAGATTTACTTTTGAGAGAGAGAGAGAGAGAGAGAGAGAGCAAGTTGGGGATGAACAGAGAGAAAGAGAGAGACACAGAATCCGAAGCAGGCTCCAAGCTCTGGCAGGGCTTGAACCACAAGTTCATGACCTGAGCCGACGTCGGACGCTTCACTGACTGAGCTACCCACGTACCCCTAAATTACCAATTTTTATTTTATAATTTGTAACAGAATTTTCTTTTGAAACATATCATCTTCTTTGCTTAAGAACAAGTGCTTTAAAGTATAAAAATAATATACAATCACTGAAAAAACTTCAATAATTCAAAAGTCTAAGTAAAGAGTGGAAGTTCCTTCCCCTTCCACCCCCGCTCCCATTCCCTAGGGACAACCACTATAAACCAATTTGGGGTGTATCCTAGACCTCTTCAGAATACATACAACTTTTACACATAACTGTATACACACACACGAGTAAAGAAGGAGATCTTGCTGTACATTCAGTTCTACAATGTGCTTTTTTTACACTGATGGACTGAATAGCCTTTTAAGTTTATCCTGCTATACCAGATTTGTTTAAACTGCTTATTCCATAGTATTTTTCATCATTCCCTTACTGACATGCTACCTTTATGTTAGAAACACTGTTTTCATCTGATTTTTTGTAGTATGTTAAACTTTATGTTTACTGTCACTTCAAACTGCCATCACTACATTGTCTGTAACATTTCTTATCCTCACTTTCATTCGAAAACTTGGAAACCAGACAACTTACTGTGCTAAAACTGAGATCAAACTGAAAATCAAATGAGGGAAATTTTCCATTGTTCACAGGTGATTAATTTTTTTTATTGCTATTTTAACCTCTCACGGGTCCTTAATGCTTCTTGATTCTGGGTAAAGAATTCTAGATTCTGGGTAAAGTTCCCAGATCATAACTTTCAGACAGGTGAAATATTATCATTATTATTATCAATATACTAGTAGGTTTGCTGGTTCATGTTTTCATATGGAAAATACCTTGTTTTTAAAAAAGGGGGAGGGGGCACCTGGGTGGCTCAGCTTCCAACTAAGCATCCAACTCTCACATCTCATTAGTTCAAGCCCCACACAAGCTCTGTGCTAACAGCTCAGAGCCTGGAGTCTGCTTTTAAGTCTGTGTCTCTGCCCCTCTCCCCTCATGCTCTGTTTCTCTCCCAACAACAACAACCAAAAAACCCCACAAAAACCAGAGGAAATGAATAGGATCAGGAAATTAGCATGATGCCACTATGTTAGCAAATGTCAATATAATAGTATGTATATCATTATAAAAATATAAGTAATCTATTCATACTAGTCTATTTCATCCCTTATAACCAGTCAATAGTTACATACAGCACTACTACTGTAGTAGATATATGTGATTTATCACTCAAATATCCCCCAACCTTCTGCCACCCATTTAAATTTCTAAAGGGTAACTATCCTCCCCTATCACTATCTAGAAGTCAACCTAAGAGTATTTTCACCTCTGAACTGTTCAGGAGAAGCGTACAACCTAACCAGGTTTAGGATGAAAAAAGCTGACCTTCACTGGAGTTTCTGGAAAAAAGAAGGTGGCACAAGCTTGCACTCTGCTTTCCTTCCATCCCGCTCCTCTCCCTGTTTTCAATTTCTTCTTTCTCCCTTTTCCTTCCTCTCTCCTCCCCCAAATGCACAACAGAAAAGACCATCATTCTTCCCTGGAATGTGGAGGTATGAAGATAAGAAATCTAGAGCTAAAGGGGCAAAAAGGATAGTACTGAATGGAAGCTGAGAATAAAGGCAACAAGGGGAAGCAGAGCCAAGAAATGGTGCCTGGACACACCTGACCTTTGAATCAAAATGTACATAATTTTTTTTTAATTAAAAATGCTTATTTATTTTGAGACAGAGAGAGAGAATGGAGTAAGATCAGAGAGAGAGGGAGAAAAAGAATCCTAAGTAGGCTCCACACTGTCACCACAGAGATCAAAGTGGGATTCGATCTCACCAACCGTGAGTTCATGACTGGAGCCAAAACCAAGATATGGACACTTAAACTGACTGAGCCACCCAGGCGCCCCTAAGTATACCTGAATTTTTTAGTCATGTGTGCCAGTTGTAGGTTGGATTTTTTGGTCACTTGCAATATAAGGAACCCTAACACTGCTACCTAGAACCATATATTGCTCTCTAGTCTTTAAGGCTTTAAGCACCTTTTTTATTAAGTTCTACCAAAACTGTTTGTCAAGTTGTAGTCTTACAGTTTTCCACTTGAACAAAATCTTAAGATAAATTCCGTTTGTTTTATGGCTAAAATTTTCCCTTTAAAACTATTATCTTCTAAAACATACTCTAACATTACTTTCATCAGTAATACATATATCTGATTTCTGACAGAAATTCAGCTCAGCACATTCAATTTCCAAGTTCTAGAAACTCTCAGGAACTGAGAAACTGAAGAAATCTTCAATGATTTTGAAAGATTACTAAAGCAAAAGTTACAGGGGAAACGTATATAACTCAGGTAATTCTTTTTCCTGGCACTTTGCTTCCTGATTTGAGCATTTTAAGTATATTTCTGGAATGACATCTATGCATGATCTAGCTAGCCAATATTCCTGGTGGTACTAGCAATTATTTAATTAAATTGATCATTAAAACAAATCAGGTACCTAATTCAATCTAATTATGACCAAAAAAATCCAGAGAATTTACACTCATCTACTATCCAACTATTTAAAGATATAACTTTGTTTCTGGGAACTGAAAAAAATTATAACTTACCTCAATTGTTTCGCATAGTTCTGTTCAATTTCTATCCTCTCTTTAACAAATTTGGCATATCTTTCCAAGAAGTCAATTCCCCATTGTGTATGCTTGTCTAAGCTGTCGAATTGATCCTAGAAAGAGAAGGTAAAAACACACTGAGAAGTCTAAAATTTTATCCACAAATATTTTAACCAGCTTCTGATGTTTATTCAGAGAAGTAACAAGGTATAACAGGAAAAAAAGAATCTAGGCTGCTCTGCTGGTCTCCACTCACCTCATCCTTTAAGATCTACACAGAAATAGGTTATAAACGCAAAATGTTTTAGCATAAATCACAGAGCTTCATGTCTGAATGCCTTTACACATGTAGTTTCCTCTGGAGGCAACACTCTCTCCTGATCATCTTCTTACAATTTACTTTTATTCCTCCTCTGAGATTTAGTTCAGATATTATAGCTTCCCAAAAAATGACCCTAAATTCTCAGACTGGGATATATTGGTCTTTATATGGTTCCCCAAGGCTGGGCGACTTTAACTAAAAGTTAATTGTTCTTTTTAAAAGATTTTATTTAAATTCCAGTTAGGTAACAGTGTAATTATTATTTTCAGGTGTACAATAGTGATTTAACTCTTCCATACATCACGCAGTTCTCTTCACAAGTGCATTCCTTAGTCACCAATCTCACCCATTCCTCCCCACCTCACTGCCCTTCTGATAACCAACAGTTTGTTCTCTATAGTTAAGAGTCTTGGTTTGCCTCTCTTTTTTCCCCCACTGCTTGCTTGTTTCTTAAATTCCACATGAGTAAAACCATATGGTATTTTTCTGACTTACTTTGCTTATAATAATACTCTCCAACTCCATCCATGTCCCTGCAAATGGCAAGATTTCTTTTTTTTTTTTTTTTTTTTTTAACGGCTTCTTTACACACACACACACCACGAGTTCATTATCCATTTATCAGTCAGTGGACATTTGGGCTGTTTCCATAATTTGGCTATTGTAGATAATGCTGCTTTAAACACTTGAGTGCATATAACCCACTGAATTAGTACTTCTGTATTCCTTGAGTAAATACCAATAGTATGATTGCTGGATCATAGGGCAGTTCTATTTTGAGGACCCTCCATACTGTTTTCCAGAGTGGCTGCACAAGTTTGCATTCCCACCAGCACTGCAAGAGGGCTCCATGTTCCCTTTTCTCCATATCCTCACCAACACCTATTGTTTCTTGTGTTGTTTTCAGCCATTCTGACAGGTCTGAGGTGACAACTCTAGTTCTGCTTTGCATTCCCTGATGATCAGGAATGTTTAGCATCTTTTAATGTGTCTGTTGGCCATCTGTTATGTCTTCTTTGGAAAAATGTCTATTTAGGTCCTCTGCCCACTTTTAATCTGATTATTTGGGGGGGGGAGTGTTTGGTGTTGATCAAGTTCTTTACATATTTTGGACATTAACCCCTTATCAGATAGATATATGATTTGCAAATATCTTCTCTCTTTCCATAGATTGTCTTTTAGTTTTATTATTTCCTTTCTTGTACAGAAGCTTAAAAATTACTGTCTTACTCACCTGCCATACTCTTTAAGGTCAGGAACCATGTATTATTCATCTCAGAATTCCCAAAGCATAATAATACCTGGCACCATAGCAGGCACTCAATGAAGCTAAACAAAATCAAATATACCACTGAAGGGCAAGCTTCATTTGGAAATACTGTAAAAAGTCTATCTACCATAGTACAAAGGCATTATTTTCATAAAACTGATCATAATAAAAATACACTATCATATTCTGTGGAGTTCTGGCTTCACTTTTTTTTGCTTACTGATAAATGACGAAGTGAGTAACTTGCGATCATATCCCAATCTCCTTTTTAAAATTCCTTTCAGTACACTGCTATATCACTGGTTATAGGATTTCTTCATAAAACACTGTTCAAATAATTTACTATTGAGAATAAAACGTCAACATATCTCTCCTTCAATGGTTCACAAAAAAAGTAGTTCTAAACACACTTTATTACTGAAACAATCTTAAAACACTATATGCTGAGATACCATAATCAAACTGTATAAGCATACTTTCAACATGTAACTTTTCCTAAAGTATTTCTAATAGTATTTGTTGAGATCATTAGTTTGTCACCATGTCGTTTTACATATACTATATCACTATTATTACCACAAAAAGAAGAGCAATGTATTTCTAAAAGCACGCTTTCACCATTAAGTCTGAAATCTGAGAGGATTCGAGCACACTCATGTTAACAGTAGCATTATTCACAATAACCAAAAGATGAAAACAACTCATGTGTCCATCAATAGATGAATGAACAAACTATGGTATATACATACAATGGACTAATATTCAGCCTCTAAAAAGGATATTTTGACACATACTATAACATGGATGAACCTTGAAGACGTTATTCTAAGTGAAATAATCCAGTCAGAACAAATACTGTGATTCCATTTATATTAAGTCACTAGAGTAGTCAAATATACAGACACAGAGAGTAGAAATGTGGTTCCTAGAGGCTGAAGGGAGAATGGGGAGTTACTGTTGAATACGTAGAGTTTCTTTGGAAAGATTACAAAGTTCTAGAGATAATGGCCGTGATGACTGTACAACATCATGAATATACTTATTATCAATAAACTGTACACATAAATGGTAAATGTACTTCTATTTTACCACAATAAAAGGAGGGAGCTTCCAAACACTTATTAGTAAATTCAGTGAAATTTAGTATATTCTTGATCGTGTCAGACGTCACCATCTGGCTTATTTTTTCAAACTTTTGCTTTATTCTGATGGCTTCATATTATTATCTGATTATCCTAAGTTCAAAATACATTCAGGGCAAGTGTCAATACTGATAGTAACAGATCTGTGGCCAGATTTCAAATAATCTTCTCATGGGAAGCCATTTTAGTCCATCATGATACAGTCATCATATGTTTTTTCTTTTTTTTTTTTAACATTTATTTGTTTTTGAGAGACAAAGAGAGACAGCATGAGCAGGGGAGGGGCAGGGAGAGGGGGAGACACAGAATCTGAAGCAGGCTCTACGCTCTGAACAGTCAGCACAGACACGGGGCTTGAACCCATGGACCATGAGAAGTCAGACGCTTAACCAAATGAGCCATGCAGGTGCTCGGATTACTTAAATATTCAAAAATATCACGGGACAACTGTCTAAGTAGAAAACCTCAGAGGAGCCAAATAATTGAGTTAATTATTTTTTAACTAAGATTTTCATGTATGTATTAAGTAAACAAATCTCAAATAAAGGCCATCTAGGAAACATACCAACCAGCACTAAAAGGCAGGATAACGGCAAGATATACATGTTTGACTAAAAATGAAACAAAGTTCTCTGTTTTTTAACCACTTTGGGGGAAAAATCTGAATTGAAAAAAGTACCTATGAAAGATAAAAGTCTTGACTTTTAAAAATTTTAAATTTTTAAATTTTTATTACTATTTTAAAATAGTAATAGAAAATTTTAAATAGTAATAGAAAATACTATTAGAAATATTCTATTAGAATACTAATAGAAAATAGTAATAGAAAATTTTAAATACTATTATATTCATATTGTATGTGATATTTTGCCTCAGTCAGCCCACAAATCACAAATAAGAATTTCTGTCAAATATAGATTTAATATTATGACCTTTAAAATGCAGACAAAATAGT
The DNA here is from genome assembly GCA_017311185.1 of Proteles cristata cristata. Classification (NCBI taxonomy): domain Eukaryota; kingdom Metazoa; phylum Chordata; class Mammalia; order Carnivora; family Hyaenidae; genus Proteles; species Proteles cristata. Next base: position 990,257 of record JAESUZ010004270.1, on the reverse strand, counting down.
TTTTTTATTTTTAAGATAAAATTTATTTAATCCATTGAATAATAGATCTTGGTTTTCAACTAGACATATTAATTACAATACATTAAGAATCAGTATAAGTATGATAAACTCCAAACATTCAAAAATAAGTGATTTAAATTTTGAAAGGAAGTGAGCAGAGATACTAATTTAGCAATCTTCAAAAAGGCAAAGTAAATAGCAAGAGATCCAAACAAGATTCATGGTTGAAATGTTAATATATTCAGTGAACAAATGTTCATTTTAAATTCTGTAATTTTACCAGACATTTTACTTTTTCTCTAAGCAGAACTCAACAAAAACATCAACTGCACACTGCAAAAGAACTTCACCATAAAGTTGCGTCATTACTCTGAATCCAAGAGACCTTCGATAACAACTTACAAGTTGTTTTCATTTTTCATTTACCAGTTTCCAATCATTTGAATTGCTTCATTTGTGAACAATGATTTTAGTATTTTTATGGAATTTGATGACTTAAGAAATGTTAAAACCAGGTACTGATAACAAAATTAACCTCATCACACAGCCTAGCACATACAAGGCACTTACTTGCTGACTGAATAACCATTCTATCTGCATAGCACTTTTGAATTTACAAAGTGTTTTCACATGTATTACCCAATATCACCCTCAAAACCCTCTTGGACAAGGCATTTTATAAATGAGGAAACCATATTTCTGACTCCAGACCTCATTTTCTTTCTACTACAACACACCATTGTTCGGTAAGTTAGTTTAGTAATTAACATTTATTAGTAAATAATGGTCTCAGACCCTTGGTTTTACAAATATGGAAGCTAATGCCCAGAACTGCTGAAGTAATGTGCCCCATAGCTGGATAACAACAAAACTAGGATGGGACTAGGAAAGATTATCTTCTAAAATCACTGCCAGTTTTATGTTCTTAAAAACCAAATGAGTAACTATTATGAATACTATTACTAAAAATGATGCATTTCTTTCACCAGGAAAGAAATAGGCCATTTGAAAAATATCCTGGGTCACTGGGAAGCTTTGATGAAAGGAACAAATGAAAAAAATCTCAAAGTTAGAAACTGCCTAATACAAACACACAGCGAATGCTTAAACTCTCTTTACATGATTCCTGGTAAGTTGTTCAGTGTTTTTGAGCAGCACACCATTAGTGATCAGAACAACTCCAGAAGCATGACAGAAGAAAGACATTAAGAATTCTTTTTACTAACACAAAATAAAGTAGAAAACTCTTAAATAAAATATAAGAATCAATCATAAATGTGTTCATAGGTAACACCCCTTAATCCCTTTAGTTTCAAAGCCTGAGATCCTATTTCTCCCCAGTCCAAGCCAGCAGATACCTTGGGACTATATAGTGGAACATGTCAGGAAATGCTCAAGACAAACTTTAAAAATAAGTAAAATTAAGCACTATTCTGAAACCACCTATGGATTACAAATAAATATTAAGTTATCAAAACAGGAAACTTATCCTTACTCCCCCATTCTCTCTACCTTTAGCATAGCTCTTGTTTCTATGGATTTACTCCACATTACTAGTGGAATTTAACTCATTCCTTTTCCTTGCCTCCATTAACCCCTCACTTCCTTTTCCAACATACTCATTCTTACCACAGCTTCTGTGAAATGTTCTCTCTCCCCTCAGTGATATGCCCTAATTAAATGCTATCTCATATTTAAATTCAAGAAAGATTATTTTTCTGTTTCCTTAGGTACTGTTTTTTAATTCTGTAAAATGTTTAAAGTTATTTTACCTTTTTCATTTGGGAACACAAAGAAAACATTCTAAATTAAAGCTGGCATCAAAGCCAACTAAATGTCCACACTATTCAGCATAAATCAAATGAATTATATGTTGCTCCAAGGTTCTACTGCATAGTGGTAAGTGTGGTAATAAATAATAAATTTACTCAGTCACCTTACTTTTATCTTTAATGTAATTGAAGTAAAAATAAGCATTTTTATGTATAACAAAATTTATATTAGAAGTCACCATTTTATATTCAATCCTTGTTTTTCTAATTACTGTGACACAGCCTTGCATCCAAATGAAGTCCCAATAATGTACTTTTGGTAAAGCACCAAGGATCACAACTATTTAAAAAAAAAGACTTTCTTTACTAAAAAGCAGAATAATGACTCTGTTGTCCTAGTTTGGGCTTACTCTATTGCTCTGATTTTCTGCCAAAGTTTCTCCAGCACTTCTGATTACCAAAGTACTAGCAGAAACATTTTTAAGATCTAATACAACTAACTTTTCTCATTCTTGGGTTCCTATGGAACTGGAAATTTTAAAGTCTCATGGAGCTTAAAAAAAAAAATTCGTAATTCAGAGTCAACCACGTTTATCCCCAAAGTAAACTGAGGAATACTTTATGTTTCTTTCTTTTTTATTTATTTATTTCTGAGAGAGAGAGCGAGCAAGCAAGGGAGGGTCAGAGAGAGAGGGAGGCACAGAATCTGAAACAGGTTCCAGGCTTGGGCTAGCTGTCAGCACAGAGCCTGACACAGGGCTCGAACCCACGAATCATGAGATCATGACCTGAGCCGAAGTTGGACACTTAACCGACTGAGCCACCCAGGCGCCCCTAAACTGAGGAATACTTTAAATTTAAAATAAACAACTCAATTATATGGGTTTGTTTCCTTGTAGTTTTATCTGTTTTTTTTTAATGTAGTTTTATCTGTTTTTTTTAAAAAAAAAAGATGCAAACTTGTGTATTTGTAAAACTTACCTGTTACTCTTTTCATGCTTAATTTAAAATTAAATTTAAAAATTAAAATAAAATTAAATTAAATTTTAAATTAAGCTTTTAGTGACTTCAAAATCTAACCAGATAATTCTTCCAATACCCTACTGTTTTTTTTGGTTTTTGTTTTTTTTTTTTTTTACTTCTCTGCCCATGACTTTCTTTTCTACTCTATGTCAGCAACTCATTTCAATGGTCATCATCTCCATCATCATTAGCAGTAAGTGCAGTATCTCCTATTCCCAATAAACTTCAAGTCTCTCATTCTCAGATGGCTAACCCTATCTGCCAAACTCACAAACTCTAGTACCCCATGGCCAGCAGTTTTTTAAATGTTTGTTTATTTTTGAGAGAGGCAGAGGAGGGGCAGATAGAGAGGGAGACAGTGAACCCCAAGCAGGCTCCACACTGTCAGTTCAGAGCTGGACACAGGGCTCCATCTCACAAACCAGATCATGATCCGAGCCAAAATCAAGAGTTAGACAACTAAGTATGCAGCCACCAGGAGTACAGCTTTTTTTTTTTTTTTTTTTTTTAAAGTAAGCTTTATACTTCTCCAAAGAGGACATCCAGATGGCCAACAGACACATGAAACGATGCTCAGCATCGCTCCTCATCAGGGAAATACAAATCAAAACCACACTGAGATACCACCTCACGCCAGTCAGAGTGGCTAAAATGAGCCAATCAGAGAATTCTAGATGCTGGCGAGGATGTGGAGAAACGGGCACCCTCCTACACTGTTGGTGGGGATGTAAACTGGTACAGCCCCTCTGGAAAACAGTGTGGAGGTTCCTGAGGAAACTAACAATAGAACTCCCCTGTGACCCAGCAATAGCACTGCTTGGAATTTACCCAAGGGATACAGAAATGCTGATGCATAGGAGCACATGTACCCCAATGTTCATAGCAGCACTCTCCACAATAGCTAAAACATGGAAAGAGCCTAAGTGTCCATCAACAGATGAATGGATCAAGAAGATGTGGTTTATCTATACCATGGAATACTACATGGCAATGAGAAACAATGAAATCTGGCCATGTGTAGCAACATGGATGGACCTTGAGGGTGTTATGCTGAGCGAAATAAGTCAGGCAGAGAAGGACAAGTATCATATGTGTGCACGTATAGGAGGATTAGGAGGAACTTAACAGAGGACCAAGGGGGAGAAGAAGGGCAGAAATGGTGGGGGAAAGGGAGAGAGGCAAACCATGAGAGACTCTTGAATGCTGACAAAAACTGAGGACTGATGGATGTGGGGGGAGGGGGGGATGGCATGGAGGAGGACACTTGTGGGGATGAGCACTGAGTGTTATGTGGAAACTAATTTGACAATAAACTATTTGTAAAAATAAAAAAAGAAAAATAAAAAATTTTAAAAAAATAAATAAATAAAATAAAAAATAAAAAATAAAGTAAGCTTTATGACCAAAGAGGGGCTTGAATTCAAGAGTTGCATGTTCTGCCAACTGAGCCAGGCAGGCCCTCCAAGGCCACTAATGTTTTGACCACATACAGAGAAACCTCAATCCATTAATCCTGACACGTTCCTATTGTTCATGCCCCTCCTCTTTCAACACAGCTTGGATTCCATAAGCCATCACTGTAATCACTCCATGCCAATAGTCTCAACTGTCTTTGCCCTCTCTTGCTTTGTCAAACGTCAACCCTAGTTTCCTATTTACCTCTTCACCAAACCCTTCTCATGCTGGTGAAAAAAGGTGGGGTGGGAAGGAAGGACTGACAGATGAACCAACCAACTACAATAACTGGTCATACCTTGAAATTTGTGTTTATTAACCCAAAAGGCTTTAAACTACTTAGCCCAAACTCATTCACCACCCCATTTTCCTAGCCAACTAACTTATACCTTCTTACAGTTTAAATTCACACCACTTCCTATCCATCTCTCAGCCAATAACCATACTTCCTACCTCACCAAAAGAGATACAATCAGAAGATAACTCCTCATTCTCCAACTCTATTTTTACCACAAACACCTTTGTGATTTGATTCTGCCTTCCTGCTTTATTACTTTAGATACACTATCCACACCATTAGTGCTTCTGCCTAACTGAAGAACTAGTGCAATTTCAGGTTTAGTTAAAATGTTTAAGATTCTGAGCCTGCATACGTTTAATGTATTCCAGGAACAGCAAGAAGCTGAATAAGCAAACTACAGCTGAATGAGCAGAGGGAAGAACTGAAGTTAAAATGGGAAGTATATGAGGGTCAGAATGCAGATTATCTTCCACCATAAGGGCCTTGGCTTTAACAATGATTTGAGACGAAAACACACTGGAAGATCTTGAGCATTAGCCTGACATGACGTGACTCAGGTTATTAAAGAGATCACTCTGGGCTATGTTGATTTTTTTTTAATGATTCACGGGGTATCAGTTAAGCATCTGACTACTGATTTTGGCTGTGGTCATGATCCCAGCGTCAGGGGATGAAGCCCCATGTTGGGCTCCATGCTGAGCATGGAGTCTGCCTGAGATTCTTTTTTTCCCTCTGCCCTCTCCCAAACTCACACTCAAAAATAAAAAATAAATTTTTTTTAACTTTAAGTAATAATTTAAAAAACTACTCCAAGCAAGGGAGACTTTGGGGGAAGGCTATTGCAATAATCCAGATCATAGCTCAGGTTAGCTTGAAACAAGGTAGAAGGAGCAGAGTAATGAAAAGTGGTAAGATTTTGGATATATTCTGAAGGCGGTGTCAACAAAATTTTCTGATGTTTTGAGTGTGGACTGTGAAAGGAGGAGAGACCTCAATTTTAAGCACCATGAACTAGAAGGATAAATTTTCTTTGAACTAAACTGGGACAATTAAGTGAACAAGTCTGGTCGAGGGGAGAAGACAAAAGTTTTGGTTTTAGATAGTTAAGTTTGTGATATTCTTAGATATCCAAGATCTGTTGAGTGGGCAGTTAAATACATATGTCTGGAATTAAAAAGAAATGGTCTCCATGAAAATGTATGTTAAGACATGATCCTGAATTAAGCTCTATTGTACACCAACACTTAGATGTTAGGGAACTGAGAAGGAACCAGTGAAGGACATTGAAAGGAGAGACCAGTGAGGTACAAATAAAACCAGAAAGTGTGGCATCTTGAAAGCCAAATGAATAATGTATTATTTAAAGGAGGAGGAAGTGATCTACTTGTCTAGTGCTACTGAAAGTTAGAAGACTGAGAACGGACCACTGTATTGAGCATTATGAAAATCACTGACAACCTTAACAAGAAGTTTTGTTATAGTAGTGATGGCAAAACCCTGAGTTTTGAGTAGTGAGTTCAATGAGGATGAGGAAGAAAGAAATTAGAGGCATTAAATAAAGACATCACTTTCTAGGAATTCTGCCTTAAAGAGAAGAAGAGATATGGGATGATAACTAAAAAGAGAAGTGGGTCAAGTGTGGGTGGTTTTTAGGTGGAAGAAACAGTATGATTACATGCTAATGGAAAAGATACAACAGAAAGGAAAACACTAATACTGTACATAAAAGAGGGAAAAACTGGAGCAGTGAACACTAAGCAGGTAAGAGCAGAGGCATACAAAATTGGTGGGGCTGACCTTTGCCTAAGACCATGGACAGTTCAAGTTATAACAGGAGAAAAGCCTAGTAAGTGGGCACAAGTTTACAAAGTTTGGTAGATGTGGTGGTAGTAGCTTGTGGGGAATCTATTGTGATTACTTCTATTCTTTTCACTAAAATAGGAGGCAAGATCATTAGTTGAGAATTCAGATACAGGAGGTATTAGAGGTCTGAAGGGGGAAGAAGAGTCCCTCTCTCACTTTTGCATTCATAATTTAAATCAATAGGCATCGCATTAACACAGAAGTAGAATTCTTCAACTTCTCCAAATTATGGTTTATAAGTGAATACACAACAGTCCTTTATTAATAGAGCCATGTCTTTTAAAGGCAATGACTTAGCAGGCCATAAAAGCATCCATACACACAAAAAAAATTATAGGATGGTAATGAGACCATGAGAATGTGCCTCTCAGATTACTAACCACAAGGGGCATAGCTGATCAGGGCACCAGCCACAGGGCTTTCCACTGGCTGCTCCCACACAAAGACTAAGGAAGGCAAAGATACACAGACATCTGATTCAGGGAGACCAAGGATTCTTCTGATGGGTGAATATGGCTCAAGGCCTACCACACAACCTTTCCAAACTCTCCGTAGAACTTCACTTTAGCCTAAGATGCTTCTACTCAATATTCCTTCATTCCTCCTTCACCACCTCCATTTAGGTCATACTTGCATGGTGGTCTTAGGGCTTTTTCAGCCTTCTCTGGCTCCGTCTCCTTTTCTCCTCATAGGTATTCTCCCTAATGCATTCCCACATGGGTGGCTGCTTCTCAGAAAACACAAATTAATACAGCTGAAATGTCTTCAAATGCAACATATTTAACTTTAATCTTTGGGAACAAAATTCTTGTCCCTAAAAATCAAAATCTTGTTTATAACGAGGCTAACAAATATAAATTCACTGAATGAAGCCAAGCCCAAGAGGTTACATAAATTTGAATATACTGTTACTGTTTCCTGTCCTCTGCCCTGCTCTTGTTCTCAAAAAGCAGCGAACTAAAGTCCTTAAGAGAGTTAAGATTTAAAAAAATGACTGAACACCAGATCATTCAGGACTTTTCTCACTTCAGTGAAATGACAATTGCCTACAATTTTTCACCATCTCTACTTTTGCACTTTTGATGACAGTACAAAATAAGTAACATTTTCAAGAATCTTTATACTATATTTTATACGATTAAAATTTTTGGATCTCTCTTATCATATTATGACAGGATTTTACTTAATCTGCTAAAAAAAAAAAAATCTGAAGGGGCACCTGAGCGGCTCAGTCAGTTAAGCGCCCAACTCCCACGTTTGGCTCAGGTCCTGATCTCATGGTTTGTGAGTTCTAGCCCCATGTAGGGCTCCACACTCATAGCACAGAGCTTGCTTAGGATTCTCCCTCTCCTTCTCTCTCTGTCCCTCCACTGCTCTCTCTCTCTCATGCATGCAAACTCTACTCCCACCAAAATGAATACTTGAAAAAAATAAAAATAAAAAAGAATCTGAAGTCAAGGTTAGAGTTCTATTCGTATGTATATAAAGTTACCTTTTAATTTATTAAAAATAAGCTAAAACTCTGAAATCAAAAAAATAAATTTGCTATTCAAAGTTATCTGCTCTTTTATAGAGTAGAAATAATTACAATGGACATATAATTCTAAATATGAAGCTACAAAGAAACAAAGATATTTCTAAATACAGTATAATAAAACCTTGATTTGCAAGCATAATACCTTCTAGAAACATGTTTGCAATTCAGAGCACTTGTGTATCAAAGTGAATTTGCCCATAAGAAATAATGGAAACTCAGATGATTTGTTCCACAGCCCAAAAATATTCATATAAAATGACTATGATATGTAATATAATACACAAAATAAAGAAAATACAAAACATTAAGAAAAATAAATTAATCTGCACTTAACTCTGAAAATCTTTGTGGCTGATGTGAGGAGACGAGAGAGGAGGGTTATTGTATAGGATGACTTTCACTATCACTAACAGATGCTGACTACAGTATTAACGAACTGTTAACTGGCAATAAGGCAGCAGAGGAAAGGGTCTATATCTGCGGGCAGTCTGACCCAGAATGAAATGAAGCAAAGTATTCCTAAACTTGTATGGAAAAGCAAAGGACTGTCCACAGGTTCTCTGAAGTGACAAAAAATACTCAAGTGTTGGGGCGCCTGGGTGGCTTAGTCGGTTAAGCGTCCGACTTTCACTTAGGTCAAGATCTCGCGGTTCGTGGGTTCGAGCCCCGCGTCGGGCTCTGTGCTGACTGCCAGCTCAGAGCCTGGAGCCTGTTTCGGTCTGTGACTCCCTCTCTCTCTGACCCTCCCCTGCTCACGCTGTCTCTCTCTCTCTCCTAGAAATAAATAAAACATTAAAAAAAAAAAATACTCAAGTGCCAGTTGTGGGCACCTTCCAATGTTCTGAAAAATCAATGATTCCTGCCAAACACCACAGCCTGAGAAAGAGCATCTGAGCATGGGAGAGGATTTCCCACAATCCCACAGTGAGAGAAAGAAGAACCACTGGCTCAGGTGTGATCATGTAATGTTCAGCATCACATACTACTCACTTGTATTGCAAGACCTTGCTCATTTATCAAGCGAAAACTTATTAGAAACATTTGCTCACATTGCAGAACACTCACAAAACAAGTTACTCGCAATCTAAGGTTTTACTGTATTATATTGTTACTGATTCTGATTAGTTAGGTCAACAGATATTTTAAAACATTTTTACTTCTTAAAAAATTATTACATATTTTACTGATTCTTTATGTCATTTTTAAATTAAAATATACTAAACTTTGCTTATTCATTTTCAAGTGTACAGTGGCATAAAGTACGTTAATACTGCTGGGCAACCATCACCACTATCCATCTCCAGAACTCTCTTCATCTTGCAAAACTGAAACTCTGTACCCACTAAACAATAACTCCCCATTCTCTCCTCCCCTCAGGCCCTGGCAACCATCATTCAACTTTCTGGTCTCTATGATTTTACTACTCTGGGTATTTCATGTAAGTTGAATCATACAGTATTTTGTGATTTTTGTGACTGGGTTATTTCACTTAGCATAATGTCCTCAAGCATATTACATATTTTAGCATGTCTCAGTAGTTCCTTTTTAAGTCTGAATAATATTCCATTACACAATGTACATATATATATCATTTTGCCTCTTCCATTCATCTGTCAATAGCCACTTGTGTTGTTTCTACCCTCTGGCTATTGTGAATAATGTTACTATGAATATAGACATACAAATCTCTCTTCTTCAAGGCCCTGCTTTCAATTCTTTGGAGTATATACCCTAAGATGGAATCGCTAGGTCATAATGGTAATTCATGGTATAGTTAATTTTTGAAGAAACACCATCATGTTTTCCACAGCAACTGTACCATTTGACATTCCCAATAGTGCACAAGGGTTCTAATTTCTTTATATCCTGACAACACTTGTTATTTTCTTTTCTTAAAATACAGCCATAGGTATTAAGTCGTGTCTCATTATAGATTTAATTGACATTTTCTTAATGATAGTGTTCTTGAACATTTTTTCATATGCTTATTAGCCATTTGTATATCTTCTGTGAAGAAATGTCTTTTCTGACAGGAAATGTCAGGAAATGACAGGAAATGTCTTTGTGCTTTTCTGACAGGACTATTTGTTGTTGGGTTGTAGGAGTTACACATTCTGTATATTAAGCCCTAATAGATATATGATTTGCAAATATTTTCTCTCATTCTGTAGGCTGCCTTTTCACCATGTTGATAGTGTCATTTAATGCATAAAAGTTTTAGATTTCAGTGAAGACCACAATTCATCTATTCTCCCTTTTGTGTTTGTGCTTTTGGCATCATATCCAAGAAATTGCTGCTAAATCTAATGTCATGAAACTCTTCCCCTATGTTTTCTTCTAAGAGTTTTTACAATTGTATCTTTTATAAAACATTTAGGTCTTTGATTTATTGTTCATTTTGAGTTAATTTTTGTACATGTTGTAGGGTAAAGGTTTATTTTCATTCTTTTGCATGTAGATATCCAATTTTCCAGCATGATTAGTTGAAAAGATCACACTGTATGGCCTTGGCACATTTCTTGAAAATCATTTGCTCATACATGTGAGGGTTTATTTTGGGCTTTCTATTCTATTCCATTGGTCTTTATGTCTGTCTTTATCCCACTGCCTTACTGTAACTTTGGACTAAGTATGGAAATCAGGAAGAGAGAACTCTCCAACTTTTGCTCCCCCAAGATTATTTTGGCTATTCAATGTCCCTCAAGCCCCGTATGAATTTTATAATTGACTTTTCTATTCTGCAAAAAAAAAAAAAAAATTCACTGAGATTTTGACAGAGATTGGATCTAATCTGTTGATCAGTATGGGTAGTGGTTTTTGTTTTTTTTTTTTTTAGTTTGGGTAGTGTTGATATCTTTCCAATCCATATATATGGATATCTTTCCATTTATTTGTGTTATCTCTGATTTCTTTCAGTAGTGTTCTGTAGTTTTCAGAGGACAAGTCTTTGACCTTCTTGGTTATTTATTCCCACATATTTTCTTCTTTTTGATGCCATTATAAGTGAATTGTTTTCTTAATTTCCTTCCAAACTGTTGTTAGTGGATAGAAACCCAACTGATTTTTGCATGTTGACTTTGTACCATGACATTTTGCTGAATTTGTATTAGTTCTCAAAGTTTTCATGGAATCTTAGTGTTTCTTAACTGTAAGATCACGTCACCTGTGAACAGAGATAATTTTACATCTTCCTTTCAGAGGTAGATATCTTTTGTTTTCTTGCAAAACTGCTTGGACTAGAACTCCCAATACTATGCTGTATAGAAATAGCAAAAGCAGGCATCATTGTGTTGTTCCTGATCTTAAAGGAAAAGCTTTCAATCTCTCATAATTGAGTATGAGGTTAGTTATGTGTAAGCAGATAAATTTTAAACTGGGTCTTGAAAGATATGGACACCTAGAAGCAATAAAGGAATGCATTCCAAGAGGACTACATAATCAAAATCAGAAGAGAAAATAATTTTTCAAAACTTTTGTTAAACCAAGATCACAAAGGAAAATACTACCTAAGTGCACACTGTTCTATTCAAGAAAGAGCAGAAGTGACTACCCAAAATATGTTACTGTTCAAATTCTATCTTTGTCACCTAAAGCAATCATCTGATTCACAAGATACAGAAATCCTGTGTGTTGCCAATCTACAAATTCTATCAAACATGATGGATTACTGACTGGTGATAAAACCTATGGGATGCGAAAGCATGAACTCTTACTATTGTCACCTAGAAGCTATTTAAAAAGTGCCCAGGTTTTAAACAACATGACGAACCAAATGGCTGTAACAGATATAGTCAAAACATTCCATCCGAAAACAGTAGGACATACATTCTTTTCAAGTGCACATGGAACATTCTCTAAAATAGATCATGTATTAAGTCACAAAACAAGTATCAACAAACTCAAAATGATCGAAGTCATACCATGCATCTTTTTTTAACACAATGCTATAAAACTAGCAATCAAACATAAGAAAAAATCTGAAAAGAACACACATACAGGGAGGTTGAATAACATGCTACTAAACAATGAATGGGTCAACCAAGATATCAAAGAAGAAATTTAAAAAATACACAAAGATGAAAGAAAACGAAAATACAATATTCCAAAAGTTTTGGGATGCAGCAAATGCTTATAAGAGGATGTTTACAGCAATACAGGCCTACCTCAAGAAGTGAGAAAAATCTCAAATAAATAACCTAAACTTATACATAAACAATCTAGACAATAAGAACAAAAACCCTAAACCAGAAGGAAGAAAACAAAGATCAGAATAGAAATAAATGATATAGAAACTGAAAATCAAACAGATCAGTGAAACCAGGAGCTGATTCTTTGTAAAGATCAACAAAATTGATAAACCTTTAGGGAAAAACAAACAAATAGGCCTCAATTATACAACACACAATCAGAAATGAAACAGGAGAAATAACAACCAACAACACAGAAATACGAAGGATTATAAGAAAATACAATGAAAAATTATATGCCAATAATTTGGACAACCCAGAAAAAAATGGTAATTCATAGCAATATATAACCTCCCAAAACTGAATATGGAAGAAACAGAAAATTTGAACAGACCAATTGCCAGCAGTGGAATTGTATTACTCAAAAAACTCCCCACAAACAAAAGTCCAGGACTAGATGGCATCAGAATTGAATTCTACAAAACACTTAAAGAAGAGTTAATTCCTACTCTTCTTAAGTATTCCAAAAAACAGAAGAAGAAAACCTTCCAAATTCTCATCAGATAAAGGGTTAGTACCCAAACTCTATGAAGAGTTTAACCAGGTCAACACCCAAAAAACAAATAATGCAGTGACATAATGGGCAGAAGACATGAATAGATATTTTTCCAAAGAAGACATCCAAATGGCTAACAGATACATGAAAAGATGCCCAACATCAGGGAAAAACAAATCAAAACTACACTGAGCTACCACCTCACACTGGTCAGAGTAGCTAAAATTAATAACTTAGGAAACAAAAGATGTTGGCAAACATGCAGAGAAAGGGGAACTCTCTTGCATTGTTGGTGGGAATGCAAACTGGTGCAGCCACTCTGGAAAACACTATGGAGGTTCCTCAAAAAATTAAAGACAGAATTACCCTACAACCTGGCAAAAGCACTACTAGGAATTTATCCAAAGGACGCAGGAGTGCTCATTCATAGGGGCACATGTAGCCCAGTGTTTATAGAAGTGCTATCAATAGCCTAATTATGGAAAGAGCTCAAATGTCCATCAACTAATGAATGGATGCAAAAAATACAGTACGGAAGAGACGGACACACACACACACACACAAGCACACACACATATATACATACAATGGAATACTACTCGGCAATGAAAAAGAAAGAAATCTTGCCATTTGCAGCAAAATGGATGGAACTAGAAGATATTATGCTAAGTGAAATAAGGCAGGCAGAAAAAAATACTATGTTTTCATTTATATGTGTAAGTTGAGAAGCTTAACGGAAGACCACGGGGAAAGGGAAAGGAAAAAAAATTACAGAGAGAGAGGCAAACCATAAGACACTTTTAAATACAGAAAAAAAACTGAGGGTGGAAGGGGTGTGGGGGGACAAGGGAGCAAGGAAAACGGGTGATGGGCACTGAGGACACCTGCTGGGATGAGCATTGGGTGTTGTATGTAAGTGATGAATCACAGGAATCTACTCCCGAAGACCAGAGCATACTGTATATACACTGTATGTTAGCTAACTTGACATTAAATTATTTTTAAAAAAAAAAGGGGGGGATGTAACATGCGAATAAAGTGGGAATCTGGGAAAAACAAACAAAACCAGAACAAAAACAAAAACAAAAACAAATTCATTCTATAAGAACAGCATTACCCTGATACCAAAACTAGACAAAGAAACTACAAAAAAAAAAAAAAAAACACAGGCCAGTATCTCTGATGAACATAGATGCAAAAGTCCTCAACAAAATACTAGCAAAACAAATCCATCAAATACATTGAAAAAACTCATTCACCACAATCAAGTGCAATTTATTCCTGAGATGTAAGAGTGGTTCAATATTCACAAATCAATGTGATACATCACATCAAGGTAATAGATAAAAACTATATGATCTTCTCAACAGATGCAGAAAAAGCATATGACAAAGTACAACATCCTTCCGTGATAAAAGCCATCAACAAAGTAGGTTTAGAGGGAACATACATCAACATAATAAAGGCCGCATGTGGGGGCGCCTGGGTAGCTCCTTCAGTTAAATGTCCAACTCTTGATTTTGACTCAGGTCATTCATGGTAGTGAGATTAAGACCCGAATCAAGCTCTGTGCTGAGTGTGGAGCCTGCTTAAGATACTCTCTCTGTCCCTTCTCTTGCATGCATTCTCTCAATAAAAATAATAATAATTAAAAAAAAGAAAAACCCAAACCTAACATCATATTCAATGGTGAAAGACAGAGCTTTTCCCCTAAGATCAGGCACATGTCCACTCCCACCACTTTTATTCAACATAGTACTGGAAGTCCTAGCCACAGCAATTAGACAAAAGAAATAAAAGGCATCCAAATTGGTAAGGAAGAAGTAAAACTGTCAATATCTGCAGATGACATAACACTGTATATAGAAAACCCTAAAGGCTCCACCAAAAAACTACTAAAACTGAAAAATGAATTCATTAAGGTGACAGGATATAAAACCAATATACACAAATCCATGTCAATTTTTAAAATTTATTTTCAGAGAGACAAAGCATGAGTTGGGGAGAGGCAGAGAGAGAGGGCAAAAGAAAATCTTAAGCAGGTTCCACACCATCAACACATAGCCCAATGCAGGGCTCGAATCCACAAACCATGAGATCAGGAACTGAGCGGATGTCAGATGCTTAACTGACTGAGCCACCCAGGTAGCCCTGTTGCATTTCTATACATGAATAAAGAAGCAGGAGAGAGAAATTTAAAAAAAAAAAACAAAAAAACATTTAGGGGCACCTGGGTGGCTCAGTTTCTCCCCACCCCCCCATTCCCCCGTTAAGGAGCCAACTTCAGCTCAGGTCATGGTCTTCATAGTTCATGGGTTTAAGCCCCACATTGGGCTCTGTGCTAATAGCTCAGAGCCTGGAGCCTGCCTCAGAGTCTGTGTCTCCCTCTCTCTGCTCCTCCCCACTCATGGTCTCTCTTGATCTCTCTCAAAGATGAATAAATATTAAAAGAATTTTTTTAAAAAACCATTTAGAAATGCACCAAAAATAGTAAGCTTAACCAAGGAGGTAAAAGACCTCTACTTGAAAACTATAAGGTGCTGATCAAGGAAATGGAAGATGACACAAATGGAAAGACATTCAATGCTTTATAATAAAGCATTTAATATAATAATGTTAAAATGTCTATATTACACAAAGTAATCTAAGCAATTGCTATCAAAATACCAAGAGCATTTTTCACAGAACTAGAGCAAATAATTCTAAAATTTGTATAGAACCACAAGACCCTGAACACCAATCTTGGAAAAAAAACAAAACTGGAGGTATCACAATCCCAGCTTTCAAAATATACTACAAAGCTGTAGTGATCAAAACAGTATCTACTGGCACAAAAACAGACCTATAGATCAATGCATAAAATATACCCACAATTATGAGTCATTTAAACTTTGATGAAGAAGGCAAGAAAACGCAATGGGAAAAAGTCTCTTCAACAAATGCTGTTGGGATAACTGGACAGCTACATGCAAAAGAATGAAACTGGACCACTTTCTTACACCATACACAAACACAAACTCACAACAGATTAAAAATCTAAATGTAAGACGTGAAATGATAAAAATCCTAGAAGAGAGCACAGGCAGGAATTTCTCTGACACTGGTCAGAGGCAATATTTTTCTAGATATGTCTCCTGAGGCAACTGAAACAAAAACAAAAATACACCAGGGGCGCCAGGGTGGCTCAGTCGGTTAAGTATCTGACTTCAGCTGAGGTCATGAACTCATGATCTGTGAGTCTGAGCCCTGCACTGGGGTCTGTGCTGACAGCTCAGAGCCTGGGAGCCTATTTCAGAGTCTGTCTCCCTCTCTTCTCTTTCCTCTGAATACTCAAAACCAAAGGATAGCTTATGCGATGCATTTTTTCAATTGTATATATTTTTATTGCAAAATATACCAAACATGCAAAAGAAAGTATGCCTTGAATATACAGCTTCTACTATAAAAGTATTTTCAGAATACTAAAATACCAATTTTAATACCAGTATTTATTTACGCAGTTTCTTCATTTAATATAGAAACAGTAGTTTCTTAAATATTTTTTAATGTTGATTTATTACTTTTGAGACAGAGAGAAACAGAGTGTGAGTAGGGGAGGGGCAGAGAGAGGGAGACACAGAATCCGAAGCAAACTCCAGGCTCTGAGCTTTCAACAGAGCCCAATGTGGAGCTGAATTCACAGACCATGAGATCATGGCGTGAGCCAAAGTCGGACACTTAACTGAGCCACCCAAGGGCTCCAAAAACAGTAGTTTTAATACTAGTATTTTGAGATGTTCACAATCTAGTAACTCCTTTAAAAAAAAAAACTGGTAAAACTTAAAAGTACAGACTACAAATACATTTTTATAAATATAAAACTGAGCATATCACAAAATGGAAACCTTAAATATAAATTTATAAAACAGGGGCGCCAGGGTGGCTGAGTTGGTTAAGTGCAGGCTCTTGATTTCGGCTCAGGTCATGATCTCACAGTTCGTGAGTTCTCTCAGGTCATGATCTCACAGTTTGTGAGTCCAAGCCCTGTACCGGTCTCTGCAATGACAGTAGAGCCTGCTTGGGATTCTTCTCTTTCTCTCTCTCTGCTCCTCCCCCTACTCACATACACTGTCTCAAAATAAATAAACATTTAAAAAATAATTACAGTGGCACCTGGGTGGCTCAGTCGGTTAAGCGTCCGACTTCAGCTCAGGTCATGAACTCATGGCTCGTGGGTTCGAGCCCTGTGTTGGGCTCTGTGCTGCCAGCTCAGAGCCTGGAGCCTGCTTCAGATTCTGTGTCTCCTCCTCTCTCTGACCCTCCCCTGCTCATGCAGGGGTCTGTCTCTCTCTCTCTCTCTCTCAATCTCTCTCTCAGAAGTAAATTTAAAAAAAATTTTTTAATAAAATAAAAAATCATAAAACAATGTAAAACATACATGGTTATTTTAACATAAACTAGCTAATGTAAAAAAAATTCTAAAATAAACTGGACAGTATATACACTGATGACTACTTATGACACCTGAAAACAAAATTTCATTTGTTTTTAAAGTAATCTTTCAGGGGCGCCTGGGTGCCTCAGTCGGTTAAGCGTCCAACTTCAGCTCAGGTCATGATCTCACGGTTCATGGGTTCGAGCCCCGCGTCAGGCTCTGTGCTGACAGTGAGCTCAGAAACTGGAGCCTATCTTCGGATTCTGTGTGTTTGTCTCTCTCTCTGACCCTCCCCTGCTCGCACTGTCTCTCTCTGACTCTCAAAAATAAATAAAAAATATTTTTAAAAAAATCTTTCACTGAATGAGCCAATAGCAAATAAATAAGTAGTAAGAAGATCAAGCCAATAGTATTATTTTTTGTTGTGCATATTCTTATGCAAAGTTTTCCAGCTCGGATACATTTTCTGCCAGAAGAAAGCAGTGAGGAGACAGCTATACACTAACACCACATATTTTCCAATGATGCTTTATTCTTCAATTAATCTCATCTCTTGAATACTTTTTGAAAAAATCTTTTAAACTACCTTTTGTTTTCTTAACAGAAACTAAACTCTTTTTTCCTGGTAGAAAGCTATAGCTTTTACTTTAAAAAGCATTTGGAGTTTGGTCTTTATCTCCTTTATCTTTTAGTTTCATCATGTAGAGATGAAGGTTCCAACATATTTATCTATATATCATCTTTAGTACTTTCATGCTCATATTCTCTGAACTACAATTATTCTTGCTACAGAGCTAGGCTTTATTATTTTCTTCTTCCTCTAGAAAATTATGGAGTTATAAAAGACTGACCTTTGTTTAATTTGAAATTCTAATGTAGAGTACATATAAAACTATCTGGTTACATCTCAAGATGCAAATGATTCAGATTTTTTAGATTCCAAAATAACTGTATTACACTAACAAAAAAAGTGACATATCAATGTATTAAAATAGCGCATGATATATCATACCAAACATCAATACTTCAATAACTATGCACACGTAGACTATTAATGTTTCCTGTGTTCACTTAAAGCATTTATTTAGCTTTTAGTAGACCATAAGCTCTAAATGCAGGATCTATTTATAATTCTTCCTATCGCCCACCTAGTTTAGTATTATATAGTAGCTCCTGACTTCTGAGACTCAGGTTCCACAGCTATAAAACTGGAGTATTTACAGGACTCCAAAGTGGGAACTTTAAATGAAATGTAACTGAAGTATTCAGCACAGAGCTTGGCACTGGTGGCTATTATTACTCAATTATTTAATTCAACAAGTGAATGAGTGATGAGCTTGGCAGTAGGGACACAATGTGAGCAAAAATATACTTAGTGAGAAGAAGAGTTATTAATCAAATAATCACAATTTCTCTTTAATTTCATTGGCTAGTATTCTCAGAATAATATTAAATACAGTGGTGATGGGGCGCCTGGGTGGCTTAGTCGGTTAAGCGTCCGACTTTCACTTAGGTCATGATCTCGCGGTTCGTGGGTTCGAGCCCCGCGTCGGGCTCTGTGCTGACAGCCAGCTCAGAGCCTGAGGCCTGTTTCAGTCTGTGACTCCCTCTCTCTCTGATCCTCCCCTGCTACGTTGTCTCTCTCACTCTCCTAGAAATAAAAAAATAAATAAATAAATAAATAAATAAATACAGTGGTGATGGTTAATTTTTAGTGGTCAGATTTGTATATGTGAACCTGGATCAACATACAGGTTTTATGTCTTTAAGCAAACTCAATATATAAAATGCTGTACTTACAAGACACTTAAATTATAAGATGACTGTTCTCTGTAGACCTTCAAAATAATTTTTAAAATACCTTTAAAATGATTCTATTGATCCAAAATAAATTTACATACTATCAGAACACAACTGTTATATGAAACAAGGTTTGACGATCTTGTACCTGTAAATTATCTAACGTCTTCTTTGTTTAATTATACAATTTCTGAAAATACCACAGCATCCATGTTGATTAACCATCTTCCCACTTAGTCCCTCTCTTTTTCATAGTTCTTTGAAATATGGGAATCCTACTGATTTTCATTTGTTCACATTAGCCTCTTTAGCACTGCTCTGCTTCCCAAATCTCAAACTTGAGCCCAGGGTCATTCAGTGGTTACTTAAGTATAAAGCTGAGACTATAGTATGGGATTAACAACTTTAAATCTAGTTTTATATTATACTCTTTTGCCCTGGCTCAGGTTCTCTGGTCATCAACTTTCCTCCTTGTCCTTTGCTACCTACTATCCTGCACAACTCCTTGCCACTGTTCCTCTACCCTCACACCAATAATATAGTATCATTCCCCTGGAATGATTTTATACCCTAACATTTTATCCTTTGTGCTGAGATCAAAGAACATGATTAACAAAAGGTAGAGTCAAGAGCAGAACCAGTCCCTATGTATATGCATTCATAAATTTTAATATGAACATTCTGTAGAATAGTACTACGCATCCATTTGCATAGTCATTGATTTCTTGGCTTTCTTCCTCCTGAGTTCATTTTCCTTTTTATCTTAGCCTCTTTCCCTTTCCCCCATTTCAGACTCTTAAATCTACTCCATGAGCACAATTTAAGTATGAAATCTAATCGCAAATCATATGACTAGAAGGGACACCAAAGGTTAGCCTCTCTATTTGCAGATGAGGAAACAGAAGCCTTGAGATTAAGCTATTTGCCCAAGGTAACAGAGCTAAGTAAGAGCTGAATCAAGGATCCAGATGTCTTAGTTGTTCCAGTTTTGCTTCTTCAAACTAGTACACTTAGTTAAGTAAATGCTCTCAAAAATTATATTATTTAGAGAGTAAATGGGCTTACTGGCCCTAATCTAATCTGAAGAGATTGTTTAAGTGTTGGTATATTCATGGGAATAACACCAAAAAGTGACCTCATACTATTCTTAGCATATAATTATGGTTTATATATTGAGATAATTTAACTGTATCCATATATGCTCTATTATATTTGGAAGAAGCAGAGAGCTGCCCCAGACAGAACTTTTATGGTTTATTTTCTTAAGCAGTATTAGAAAATCTTTAATATGTAGCATCAAGAAGTTATAATTGTTAGTAAATTTTTATAGAACTCGAAAGTACTGTACATTAATCTAAAGAATTTCTAAGATCCAGGGCGCCTGGGTGGCTTAGTCGGTTAAGCGTCCGACTTTCGCTTAGGTCATGATCTCGCGGTTCGTGGGTTCGAGCCCCGCGTCGGGCTCTGTGCTGACTGCCAGCTCGGAGCCTGGAGCCTGTTTCAGATTCTGTATCCCCCTCTCTCTCTGACCCTCCCCTGCTCACACTGTCTCTCTCTCTCTCCTACAAATAAATAAAAATATTTAAAAAAAAAAAAAAAGAATTTCTAAGATCCAAAGGAGAAATGTTCAGAAAACATTTATGACTTAGCTATTCTTTAGTCTTTCTGGTATGTAATGTAATTATAATATCACTGATAGGCACTGAGTAAAAGGGAAATGGTCAAGTAAATGAATTCTCTTGCCTATTCATTTTATGTTAACATAAAATAGGCACTATTAATACCACTTTAAATTTACATGGCCACCTTTCCCCTTTAATATCAACTCTAAAGGATTCCTACACTTCAACCTCAAAAACTAGCTTGTGAGCAGGTTGGGTAGCTACTACTAGTTTTCATTTCCATATACCATTATTGTGCATAGTACTTTGAGTGAATATATAATTTCAGTCTTTTCAAAACAACTTCATATTAAGGGGCGGCTGGGTGACTCAGTCCGTTAAGCATCCAACTTTGACTCAGGTCATGATCTTGCAGTTGGTGAGTTCGAGCCCTCCTTCAGGCTGTCTGCTGTCAGCACAGAGCCGACTATGAATCCTCTGTCCCTCCTTCTCTCTGCTCCTCCCCTGGTAGCACTCTCTCAAAAATAAATATTAAAAATATAAAAACTTTTTTAAAAACATCACATTAAGATCAATCCTTTTTTACTCCTAATGTAGCACAGGCATAAACCTTATATTGCACATAAAGATATAAGTATTATATCTATGAAACAAGTTTAAAATGAGACTATTAAAATTCTTACCTAGACTTCAACGTCAATAGCAAAATGACTGTCAACAGAAAAGGAATGAATTGTACTTGCTAATGTATAATAATACATCAGATACTTAGAATAACAACGGAAGACATACTAGGTGCAAAGTACACACAATGGAGGAGGTTTAGCAGCTAAGAAAAGATGGAAATAGGGCAAACAAAAAACTTTCAGATTAGTACTATGTTTTTCTGGTAGACTTGCATTCAAACTGAAGGCTGAAATTTTGCATACAGACCAATACTTTCCTTTCTTTGTTTTGTTTTCAATGTATTTCTCTACTATCGAAAAGGATTGGGGGAGGCACCTGGGTGGCTCAGTCGGTTAAGTGTCCGACTTTGGCTCAGGTCATGATCTCATGGTTTGTGGGTTCAAGTCCCACGTCAGGCTCTGTGCTGACAGCTAGCTCAGAGCCTGGAGCCTGTTTCAGATTCTGTGTCTCCCTGTCTCTCTGACCCTCCCCTGCTAGCGCTGTCTCTGACTCTCAAAAATAAATAAAAAATTAAAAAAAAAAAAGGACTGAGAGATAACCAACAGTTATTCAGAATTAGACTTTTTATTCACAGGCAGCAATGAAATACAATAAAAGTGCTAAAAAGATATTACAAATGGACAGTAGCTCAGAGGTAAAATCTGTTTTGAACCTCAATTTCTCTTGAATTTTACAATGTCTTCATTTAAGCACAGGAATACAATGAATTAAAGGCTTATAAGTGTGACCTAAAATATTGGTTAAATTTTTTAATTTTTTTTAAATGTTTTATTTATTTCTAGGAGAGAGAGAGAGAGACAGCGTGAGCAGGGGAGGGTCAGAGAGAGGGGGAGTCACAGACTGAAACAGGCTCCAGGCTCTGAGCTGGCAGTCAGCACAGAGCCCGACGCGGGGCTCGAACTCGTGAACCGCGAGATCATGACCTAAGCGAAAGTCGGACGCTTAACCGACTAAGCCACCCAGGCGCCCCTGGTTAAATATTTTTAGAATTATGATTTTTACAACATAATTAATGGGCTATTAGTTTCCTGAATTTTTCCTCTTAAAAATTCTTAAGCATTTCAGGCATCAATACTGTTTTCCTTTCTGATGGTATTAATACCAAATGACTATTGAGAGCTGGTAGTGCTAAAGATTGGGTCTGAAATATGCTTTCACTGAAATATTCAGAGAGTAGAATCCAACAAATGACTACCTGAGATTTTCAACCAAAATCTCTTATCTAGGCCTATCTGAGGCCTCTCTAACAGCTTATACAGAAATTAAAAAGAAGTCTGTTTTACAATATGGAGAGACACTCACAACAAAAGAGGGGAAGCTTCAGCTGCTTATTGGTTACGCATTCCTTCCAGTGCAGCATTTATCTGGAGTGTTTCTATGGCAACAGAGGTAAGATTAATAATATCACGCATAAGAAGTGATCAAGATTCTGAATTTTTTTTCATAGTTCTACCTTAAACCATTACTTGCTTTGTACTAACTGGAAGACTTAATATACAGTCTGGAAACCTTATTATGTAGAAACTTGCTGAAGAGATTTAATATGCTACTTCTTTAAATTAGGAGGTTTTAGGATCAAAAGACCCTCAGAGACCCAACTTGCAGGGCCCTCAGGGTTCATGGGTAAGACTGTATAAAGCTACTTGAAAGTATGTACATTCCAGTGCCCCAAAGCATGGAGGAACTTTATATGCATTATCTCATTTAGTCTTCACCCACAACCCTATGAAGTCAGTGGTATTACCTTTATTTTATATAGAAATGAGTTCTCAGAGGTTGACTCATTTGTGAGGGGTACAAAGTTGGGAGTCCTTCTATTTGACACTGCATTAATGATTTGTCTCAAGTATTCAGACTCAGGCTGGTATTATGTGTATGGAGAACATAGCTAATAGAGGTTTGGTCATTCCTCCTTGCTAAACTGTCCTGAGTTCAGTAAAATGATGAACTGTGAAGAACTGAAGTACTTTAGCGAAGTGTGAAATAGAGATTTAGAAGAGTTAAAAATTTCGATGTATGACTCAATGGCTGCCTTATGGAAAGCAAACCTCAGGATGGGTCTGAATCTTCAAGTATCTTTCCTGTCAATGTGACTGCATGAATTAAAGAAAACCTGAGTCAAAATTAAACTTCCCATAAGAAGAAATATTATTTCTGGGATTTTTTGAAATGACTATATAAATCTGAGCACTCTCCAGGAATTTCTGAATGGCTAAATTCCACGTAATGTTTGGGTCCACCTGACTTGGAAAGTTCATTCATTCTCCTTCATAAAACTGTTAAAAGCTGAAAGACACAATATCTAAGGGCTCTACCTAATGCTGTAATTCTCGATATTTGTTAACCCTATATAAAGTATTGACTGTCTCACCTTTCTATGAATATAGTTCATTGCATTTTTTTATTTGTTTATTTACAAGTAGGTTTCACACCCTGCACAGTGCCCAGCATGGGACCTGAACTCAAGATCCTGAGGTCAAAACCTGAGCTAAGATCAAGAGTCAGATACTTAACTGACTAAGCAACCCAAGGTGCCCCATTTTTACTGGTTTTAAATTTAAATTTTTAACTACTAAAAATTCCTTTATTTTACAGTCCAATGATCATCACCGTTATCAATTTTTAAAAAAGTAATGACTTATGCATATTAAATTTTTCAGTTTAAAAAAAAAGAGGTTCCCACTGTTAAGAGAGCTTGAATGCCCCTGCGGTAGAGACACTTTCAACCTTCCAAGTTATAAAGTACAGTGCATAGTTCTTTGGCTTTCTGGGTGAAAAGCAGTTAGGAGTGAACAGCCAAGGAAAACTGGGGGGAAATGGCCCTGGGAAAAATTGCCTAGGTTTGTTACTTGACCTGGCAATTGAGTAGTCTAAGAAATGGGGTTCCTGAACTTTTGAACTTCATGGACCACTACAATTTCAGATTCAATTTTGGGAAGTGACCAAAGACTGTCAACCTTGTGTTTGTTTTACATCTTTACTTTATTTTTTTTTTTATATTTTTATTTATTTTTAGGAGAGAGAGAGAGAGAGACAGTGTGAGCAGGGGAGGGTCAGAGAGAGAGGGAGTCACAGACTGAAACAGGCTCCAGGCTCTGAGCTGGCAGTCAGTACAAAGCCCGACGCGGGGCTCGAACCCACGAACCGCGAGATCATGACCTAAGCGAAAGCCAGACGCTTAACCAACTAAGCCACCCAGGCGCCCCTACATCTTTACTTTAAAAAATAAAACATAACAGGGATGTTTCAGTCATGATCACATGGTTTATGAGTTCAAGCCTCCACAAAGGGCTCTGCTCTGACAGCACGGAGCCTGCTTAGGATACTCTCTCCTTCTCTCTGCCCCAACCTGATCGTGTTCTCTCTCAAAAATAAACACTTTTAAAAATATACATTTTAAAAAATAAATACATATGGGGCACCTGGGTGACTTGGTTGGTTGAGTATCAGACTCTTGACTTTGGCTTAGGTCACAATCCCAAGGTCATGGGATGGAGCCTCGGGCCCTGTGCTGGGCATGAACCTCTCTCTCCGTCTCCCTCCGTCCCTCCCTTGCTTACACAGGCTCGGTTTCTATCTCAATAAAAGAAAAGATAAGTGTTCAACAGGTTACTTTTGCTAATCTGGAACTGTAGTTTTACAGAACTTTTGGGACTTCTTTTTAACTGAATAAGGATATTATTTTAATTCTCATGAAGTCATCACATATACAATGATACAACAAGGAAGTTGTATCAAACATTCAATAAATCAAAAATCCTGGGGCATTTGGGTGGCTCAGCTGGTTGAGTGTCCGACTTCAGCTCAGGTCATGATCTCATAGTTCGTGGGTTCAAGCCCCACATCGGGCTCTGTGCTGACAGCTTGGAACCTGGAGCCTGCTTCGGAGTCTGTGTCTCCCTCTCTCTCTGACTCTCGCCTGCTCACGCTGTCTCTCTCTCTCTCAAAACACATTTTTTAAAAATCCTGATCTTATTTAAACAAACTTTAATTTTTTTAAAAAGGTGGCACGTGCCCAACTTTAAGTCAATTTAAACATGCTACCAAATGAGATTACTAGTGGGCAAAGCAAGCCATCGTGGCCCTGAACACCTATAAGTGTTACTGGATATGCTAAAACGCAAGGCCTCTGTCAACTTGAAAATCTTTTGAATTTTAACTTTTTAAAGGAGCTATGTGCTGTCATCTGTGTCATAAATTTTTGAGGAAAATTGTCCCTCCTTAGGATTACAGATATGAATTACTGATTAGATCATTGGGGGGTTAATTTTTTGTGACTACATAAATAAAAGATTTTAATTTTAATGTTTCTGTAAAAAAAGAATGGTTTCTTTACAGACTAGCACTTGAATTCATAGTCAAATCTTTAATTATGAGCAAATCAAGTTACATTTTTCTACTCTTATTTTTATTCCTGCTAACGTCAAGGTAAATATAAACACTGTAAAAATTAAATCCAAAGACTAGAAATTTTCTCCTCTTAAGAGCAAGTATCAGTTAATATCCTGTGGCTTTATACTGAACATGGAAACAATGCATTCAGAGTAGTTAAGACTATTGCTCAGTTATTATAGATCTGTGTGTATATGCAATTTCCTTGAAGAAATTCAGATTTTTAATTATAAAAACTAAATGAACAAATTAATTGCTTTAAGAAGAAATTCACTAGCAGACTTCCTTGAGAATAAGCTGTTTTCATTCATTCCAGGTCAATAAAAATCTATCAATGGACTGCTTTCATATTAAAGGTATATTCACCCAGTTCACTTAAAATGATTTAAAGTTTACAAAACTTAAGCTTATATCCAACTTTTTTCCTTAAGTTTTTTATTATTTTGAGAGAGAGAATGAACGTCCACATGTGAGCAAGGGGAAGGAAAGGGAGAAAAGAGAGGAGAGGGGAAAGGAGAGGAGAGAGGAAAGGAGAGAGGGAGGGAAGGGGCCGGAGAAAAAGGGAGAGAGAAAACTCCAAGAAGGCTTTGTGTGCTATTAGCATAAAGCCTGATGAAGGTCCTGAACCCACAAACCATGAGATCATGACCTAAGCTGAAATCAAGAGTCAGATGCTTAAAATGAGCCACACAGCTGCCCCAATGTATTCAACTTTTTCTGAAAATTTAAATTTTTATATACAAGTCAGATATACACCAAACTTGAAGGTAGATCCACAACCTTTGATTAGTTCAACAGTCTACAATATGATTCTCAACACCGTCAATTTTGACCCCTCCCCACCAAAGGGGACATTTGACAATGTCTGGAGATATCTGGGATGTCACAAAGGTGGGGGGTGGGAGGGTTGCTACTGGTAACTTCTCGATAGAGGCCAGGGGAACTGTTAAACTTCTTACTGTGCACAGGACAGTTCCTATTCTGCCTCAAGAAAAAATTATCCAGCCCAAATGTCAATACAGCCTAGTTTGAGAAATCTGGTCTGTGCTTCTTTTAGAAGATACACTGGTAATCTAGATAGAGATCAGAAGCCAAGAAATTATATGAAAACTACTTAAGACAACAGGAATGCTCTGAAGTGACCTGGGTGCAAAGGACACATGGGAGAAGCAGGGTGTGTCCCCTAAGAGCTCTCACAGTTAAACACACATAAATGAGACAAAGTCAAGAGAGTTTTGTTTTTTGTTTTATGTTTATTTATTTTGAGAGAGAGTGAGCGGGGTGGGGGGGGGGGGCGAATTCAAGCTGCCCAAGCTGTCCACACAGAGCCCGATGCAAGGTTTGATCCCACTAACCATGAGATCATGACCCAAGCCAAAACTCAAGAGTCAAATGCTTAACTCACTGAGCCACTCAGGCATCCTCAGGAGAGTTTTAAATTAAACTTTATAGGATGAAAAATGGGGGTGATGCGATTCTGGCTAAGATGCTAAAGAGAAGATGACAGCAGCCAAAACTTGGAATTGGAAATGTGTGTTAAATGTTGAAAACCATTAGTGAAGGAAATGCATTTGACCTTCATGATAAACATTTTGGAACAAGGAAACAGAACCTGCGAATTAATTTAACAATTTCAAAATTATCATACAAATACACCATTTAATGTTTCTGCCTCAGTATAAAGGCAAGGGCGGGAGCGTTCAGAATGGATTTGCTTACGCTAAGCCCAACATAACCAACCTGAGAATTAATTACAGTTTTGGGTCTTCCAGAAATGAAATCTTAAACTAGTTAATCAGAAATCACCTGATCAGCATTAGTTACATCATCTGCTGGACAGACCCTGTTATCCCCCAAAGGAAAGTAACCTTGCAATAACCAATATGGTTTTTTGGCTGGTAGAACTTCCTTCTTCCTGCTCCCTTCTGCCTATAAAAGTCTATTTGCTACAGCTCCTCAGAGGTCCTTTCTATCTGCTAAACTGGATTCTGCCTGACTCAAATTGTTGAATAAAGCTGGTAAAATCTTTAAAATCTACACGATTTTTTAACAAGAAAAAACTCTTTGGATTCCCAAGCATTCTTCAGTGTACTCAATGAATAATCTTAATAGCGTTAGCATGTGTAAGAAGTCTGATTAATTACTGCTGTAGAGACCCCAACTACTTACTTATTTTCCTCAGAATCTTAGAAGCAAGCAAGCCAATGTAAAATAAGCCCCCTTTCTGATAAAACATCAAGGGGGAGAGAGTCAGTGCTGAGTAGTCTCATTTAGTCTATCACAACAATCACTCCCTTGCAAATATCCTCAACTCCTTTGCCCTTCTCATGCTTTGCTGTACTTCTGATAAAATCCAACCCTGGTTATATCCAGTTGTGTAACTCCTGTATAAGCCCATATCCAGTCAGCTGAAGAGAGCTGGAGAAAAACAGCCATCCATAATGCTTAGCCTCAATTTTACATTTTTGACCACAAAACTCAGGAGGGCCTTTAGGGGTGCCCTTTAATCCTACTACATTTTCCCGGTCGGTTCACTCTAACTCTTCATAATGACTATTTGCCACTTCTTGCTCATGAAACCTCTAGTACCATCTTTCCTCATTCTCAGCTACTAATTCAGAGTCCATTTTCACTAGGAAAACTGAAGCAATCTATAATTACTACATCTTCCCATTATTAAACTATCAGCTTGTACTCTTTCTTTTGTTCTGTTCCATTGGTCCATGCTACTAAGATCAATTCCTTCATTTGTGCACTGATCCCATGTCATTTCTTACTTAAATACATAGCTTCTGAAATTGTACCCTCTCCCACATTATTAAGATCTAGATCCTTCTTATTCATCATAAACAAACATCCCATTAATACCATCTATGTTAAAAAAAAAAAAAACCAAAACCAAAATAAGTCCCTTACTCTGTTCCCCCACCAAGCCCCATTTTATGTTTCCATTCTTAGCAAATTCCTCCAGAGAGCTGTTGGTGTACTTGCTGTTTCTACTTTTCATATTTCATATTTACTTTTTTTTTCTCATCCCTAAATTTACTGTGTATTTTCTACAAACATGGACACTCTCCTATAAAAAAAAAAAGAACCATCAAAATTAAAAAATTAACAGTGACACAATATTACCATCTAATTATCAGAACTCATTCAAGTTTTGTCAACTGGTCCAATAATGTCCTTTACAACAATAGGACCACACCTAGAATGGTATATTACAATATTGTCATGTTTCTTCTTTAGTCTCCTTTAATCTGTTAATAGTTCCTCAGTCTTTTCTTATCTTTCATGACTTAGACACTTTTGAAGGTTTCAAGCTAATTACTTTGCACAATGACCATCAATTTGGAGTTTGTTTGATCCTTCCCCATGATTCAGATTAAGTATCTTTGGCAGGAAATGATGCAGTCTCCTCATTGCCTTCAGTAAAGTGGCACAGGACTTCAATTAGTCCCAGTACTGATGATACTAACTGATCACTTGATTAAGGTGATCACTACCAAGCATCTCCAGTATAAAGTACTCTTTTTCCCTTTGTAATCAACTGTGAAACTATGAAATATCTTTTTCATCAAACTTTAAATTTATTCATTTATTTTTGTTTTTTATCACTATGGACTCATGGGTTCGTATTTTATTTCATGGATTATCATTCATAACCATAATTTATTTTGATGCTTAAATTATCCCACATTTGGCCCTTTTAAGCTGGCATTTGTTTCTGACACGTCCTTACCATTCTTTGAGCACTTCCTTACTTCTGGCACAAGACAGTTCAGGCTCATCTTGTATTTTTCCTGTTCTAGCCCTGGAATTAGCTATTTCTCCAGGGAGCTCTGGTTGCTTTTAATGGAGAAAGATATTTGAGAAGCCAAGATCTGGATACTAGGTATACTCATTGTATACCTTGCTATTGGTGTATCACCACCCCAAGACCTTCTCAATGAAAAGACCTACAGAAAATGTACACACTTATACAGATGGACAAGGTGGACATATACACACATTTGTCCTTTTATCTATAAACATTAAAAACCATGAATTCACACCACTATCTCCAATACCAATCTAATACCAACCACTGACACCCTTTCAATATTTATAATTTCTTTCTCCAAAGTGAAAAACCTGGCTCTCTTTATCCTTAATATATTTATTTACACATTTAAATGATCCTCAACACATAACCAATATCTCACTGCTACTGGCACCTCTCTCCCACCTAAATATCTTCTTAGCTACACTCAGCCTTCATACCACTTATTAGACCGCTGCAACTGCTGCCCTCTACTCTGACACTCTGCAGTGGACTAATGCTACTGTGCTCACCCATCCACATGGCTTCCCCCCTCCTCATTACACCTAGGCTCCACAGTCCTGAGCCTGACTGCCCTCCTGCATGGATGCCCTCACCATTCCACTCAGGTTTCAAAATACTGCAATGGGTTATAGCTGGCACTGTCCCAACCCTCCCATGCGGTCATCCCCATCCTACTCATACTCTGACCATTCCACAGAGCACACCAGCCCCTCATGTGGATGTCCCCACTCAGCTGAGGCTCTGTCTAAATATTTCAGGTCACCTTCCTGTGTACAAGCCCTCCTCAAGACTCAGGTTCTAATACCCTTCTCTAGACCATCACAGTTTCTAAAACCAACCTTGTTCCTCCTCACCTGTTATTACTCACAAGGCCGTGGGAGAAAGGAAAGATCCTGCCACTTGTTCACCTTAGATTCTGTTTTATATTCCCCAACCCACTTCCCTACGTATCCCTAATTGGAATGATTCTTAATTCATAGTTGGCTTATTCCAGAACCAAACTGAATCTGTGTGTTCCAGACATTTTATAAAAAAGCAAAGTTTCTCGCAATTAAATAATTAGGTATTCTTTGTCTATCAGTGGCACTTAGAATTATAAAAAGGATTAGAATTAAAGAAAAAGAGAAATACTAAATATAGATGTTAATGCCTTTATTACATCTTTTAATTTTCTAGGATAAAAAGTCTTAATTTAAAAATACATTAACATAGGGTATAGTTATAGTAGGATGTCTAAAACAG
Source organism: Proteles cristata cristata (assembly GCA_017311185.1). Classification (NCBI taxonomy): domain Eukaryota; kingdom Metazoa; phylum Chordata; class Mammalia; order Carnivora; family Hyaenidae; genus Proteles; species Proteles cristata. Next base: position 959,583 of record JAESUZ010004270.1, on the reverse strand, counting down.
AAATATAGGGGCACCTACATGGCTCAGAGCATCTGGCTCTTGATTTCAGCTCAGGTCATGATCCCAGAGTCGTAGGATCAAGCTCCATGTTGGGCTCCATGCTAAGCATAAAGACTCTTAAGATTCTCTGTCTCGCTCTTCCCTCTTGCCCTGCTCATGCTCTCTCTCAAAATAAATTAACTTAGAGTGTTTTTCTTTTGCTCTACATTCCCATATCTGAGAAGAGCTTTATACTGCAATTTATTTTTGTGTTACAGAGTATTTAAAGGTCTAATAAGAACTAGAAGAGATTTATAGCATCTAGTGCATTGAGAACTTATAGAATTAACATATACAACCCATTATTTTGTAGATTAACATCTTTTTCTATCATGTATTTAATATAAAAATCTTGATTGATAGTAACAAGTCTACATGAGTTTATATTGGCCCCACAGTTTTTATTCTAACATATTAATTCAGCAGTTGTTACTTATAAATATTGTTTAGGCGAGACAGCATGAGCAATGTTTATACATGTGTTTCAGACTCATTCATTCTTCATTTATTCATCCAGGATAAACTCACCCTGTGTAATAGTTAACTATCAACTTCTCTGCATCTTCTCTGTCATCACTCTACTCCAAGCTACAATTACCTTTCCTGGAATACTGTAGAAGCCTCTTAACTGGTCTCTCCATGTCCTTTCTAGTCATCTTCTAATCTGTTTTTTACATTGAGCCTGTGATCTTTTCAAAATATGAAAGTAATGTCAGACAATACTGTACAATTGTTAAGAGCAATGATTTAGCAGCCAGGCTGCCTGGGTTCAAATTTAGAATCTGTCATTTATGGGGCACCTGGGTGGCTCAGTCAGTTAAGCATCCTACTTCGGCTCAGGTCATGATTTCGTGGTTCATGGGTTCAAGACCTCACATCGGGCTCTGTGCTGACAGCTCAGCTTTGGATTCCGTGTCTCCCTCTCTCTCTGCCCCTCCCCCGCTTGCATTCTTGTTCTCTCTCTCTCTTAAAAATAAATAAACATTTAAAAAATTTTGCTATTAAATGTGTCACCTTGGACAAGCCACTTAACTTATCTGCCTTAGTTTCCTCATCTGTAAAAGAGATGATATATGTACCTGAAGTTGTTGTACGAAGTGAATGAACAAAGTAAATGCTCTGTGAGTGGCAGTCTACATCATCAACCTCACCAACACATCTGTATCTGTATTGTTCCATCCACACTGGCAGGTTTTTTGTTTATCCCATTTAAGAAAGGGTCACACAACCTGTTTAAGAGTCTTTGCACCTGCTACATCCTCTATCTCAATTCACCCTCCTGCCCTCTTACATACACCTGTTGCTAACTAGCTGCTCGTTATGGGTTTTTTTTCAGATCTTTGCCAACATCTTTTCTATAGGGAAACATTCCTTGAACTAAGTGGTAGGTTAGATTTTTTTGTCAATATCATCTTAAAGGATTTTTATATTCCTTTGTGTGGCTATCTGATAACTGCTCTCCTTTCTACCAGGCCTGGTTTTGCTCACATTATATCATTAGTGCTGAGCTCAACACTCAATCATTTGTTGAAATGAATAAATAAATCTGCCACTGTTCCAGACGTGTTGAGTGCTTTATATAGCATCTCATTTAATCTCACCTGGTGGTAAGTATCAATATTCCTATTTTACAAATGTGAAAAGGCTCAGGGTTTAAGACCCAGTAAATGGCCACACGGGAGAGACAAAAAATTAACAGTAAATCCTGCACTTAGAACTTACAGTCTACTGGGGCACCTGGGTAACTCAGTTGATTAAGCATCTGACTTCAGCTCAGGTTATGATCTCGCAGTCCGTGGGTTCAAGCCTCGCATCTGGCTCTGTGCTGACAACTCAGAGTCTGGAGCCTGCTTCAGATTTTGTGTCTCCTTCTATCTGCCCCTCCCCAACTCATGCTTGGTCTCTCAAAAATAAACATTAAAAAATTTTTTTAAAAAACTTACAGCCTACTAAGAGCTGAATAAATCATTTACATAAACAAATTACATAATATTTGAGCATTAGTATTACAATGCTGATATTTGATCTGATATGTTATGTGATATTTTAGTGCACTAATAAAATTAAAGAAGAGGAAGAAATGAGAGGTATAAACATTGCAAAAGGAGAAGGCAGAGTGTTACTACCTGCAGATCCGGTATCAACAATACCTATAAAACTCAAGAAAATGAAAAAATTACTACAGAAATAGAATTCAGTTAGGTAGCAATTTCTCCAGATTAATATGGAGAAGTCACTTTAACATATACAACTACCAGTCAGAATTTGATTTTGCAATTATATTTCACAACTCTATATAAAGTTAACAGCAAGCTATATTACTTTGTTTCCTTTTACTAAACAATTACAGATATTCTTAGGCACCATTTCTTATGTATCTGCTATACATAAGATCTTTTATCCTTTAGAAATGATATTGACTTTTATGCTTCCCCCTTATCTATCCAATATTTGTAACATATGCAAAATATTTCTTCAAATGCAATGATGGCTCAGAGCATCTCTTTGATACACAATATATTGTCTTTTAAATAATGAAATGTTTTTCAGAATGAGAATCTGAAATCTTCAGGGTTTCCAAAAGTTATGTTTTACTTCTTTCATTTCAAACTGTAACTCTATATAATTCTGTACACCTTATAGTTGTTTGGTTTTATGTTTATGATTCTAGATACCAAGAAATATTTAAGATAAGTAGAGGTCATTTCAGATTCTGCTCACTTGAGAAAACCCAAAATGGCCTTGACTCTAGTCCTCCATGGAAACTATCGAACTTTAGAATGCAGCTACTATTCTAGGCCTCAAAAGAGTCACAGTGCTACAGTTATCACTAAGTTATCACTAAGTCTTTATTTCTCCAGTCTCCTTTTTCTACTGAAGAATTGGAAGTTCAGAGAATGACATCAAAGAAGCCAGACATGGGAATTAGAAGCTATGGAGAGAGGCAGAAGAAGCTAGATATAGAGTACATAAGGTAGGGGCACCTGGGTGGCTCAGTCAGGTAAACATCCAACTCTTTAATTTCTGCTCGGGTCATGATCTCCCCGAGAGACTGAGCCCAGTGTCAGGCTCTGAGAGGACATGGCAAGCCAGCTTGGGATTCTTTCTCACCCTCTCTCTGCCCCTCCCCCATGCACACATGCTCTCTCTCACAAAATAAACATTAAAATACAGAGAGAGGGAGAGAGCACACAAGGTAGCTTGGGAAAAAATTCCCAATATCTATCTACTACCTTAGAATAAAGTCTTTCAGAATGATCTACAATACTCTGCCAATCACCTTTCTAGCTTCTCCTCACACCACCCTCCCCCTCAACCTGTAAGCCCCAGGCATAGAGGCCTCTCACTGACTCTAATAAATGACTGACAGAATCACCTAGGTTAAGATTTTTTTGAAAAACATATTCCTCAACCCCACCCCATACCTAGTACATCAAAAGCTCTAGAGGAAATCAGAAATCTGTTTTGTTTTAAATTTTAATGTGTATTTGTTTTTGAGATAGGGACAAAGCACAAGTGGGGGACACTGAATCCAAAGCAGGCTCCAGACTCCAAGGCAGGGCTTGAACTCAGGAGGTGAGATCATGACCTGAGCTGAAGTCAGATGCTTAATCAACTGAACCACCCAGGCACCCTGATCTCGTTTTGTATTCAAAGAACTAGGATGTGGAAGAACCTTCCGCAAAGTTGCTTCAGACGCTTCAGACTAGGTAGATCTATGATGTGATGCCATTTCCACAGCATCTTGTTTTTAGCACTCACTTATAATCTCACTTATAATAATTTGCTGAATATTTATCTTCCCAGCGGGATGATAAGCTCCTTTAGAACAGAGACCATGATTGTGCTGTTTACCCTCCCAGAATCTCTGTCTACCTTTAATACTTCTATGGACCCAGTAGACTGCATCACTAAGTGGGCTCCCTTGCTCTTAAACTTGGGCTTAACTTGTGTTCAGTCAATGGAAGGCAGAAACAAGATGAAAATGAGGCTAAGGTTTTATTCCTGCAGTTCCCTCCCTACCAATTAACTGTAAACCTCCTATGTTCCCATGCTAAAGGTCAGATGCCATCAGGCAGTTCTATCTTAAAGCTCCTGATTAGGAGTCTGGTTAACAGAAGTTTCATCTTCCATAAAATGAGAATACCATCACTTAATTAGTTGAAGTTGTGGTACTGAAAACACCAAAATAGTTGGCATGAAAGTAAAATAAAAGAACATTTACCACTGTGCCTGGCACACAAACACATTCCAAATCCTAAGTTCCTCCCTTCCCCAAAGTCAACTCTTTCAAAAAGACATTTACCCAAATTATATAAAATGGCTCAAAATCACTTGTTAATTTACTTAACACTTTCCTTTAAAATGACTTATAAAGGTAACACAGCAAGACAAAATAATTTTTTAAAAAGAAGAGAAAATGGGGGTGTCTGGGTGGCTCAGTCGGTTAAGCATCTCATTTTCAGCTCAGGTCATGATCTTAAGCCCCACATCGGGTTCTGCTCTGACAGTGCAGAGCCTGCTTGGGTCTCTCTCTCTCTCTCTCTCTCTCTCTCTCTCTGCTTTTCCCCTGCTCATTTTCTATCTTCCTCTCTCAAAATAAGTAAATAAACTTTAAAAAAAGAAAGATAAGAAAAATGAACAAGGAGACATTTAAAATGATACCAAGAGATTTTGTAAACAAAATGCAGACAAAAAAATCCATACATTTCCTATCAGTGAATCAGAAATGTGACTGTAAGTTTTCTAGCAGCATAGTCAAAATGAGAAAAGTCATAGAAAACACTTTCTATGTAATAAAAAACCTAGGAGAAATTTCTCCCCCAAGTCTCATAAAGAAAACACTGTAATGCAGTGGGCAATATTCTAAGCAAAGTCCTTATAATAAACTGGCAAACTGTCAGGACCTTCAAAAACTAATCTCTTTTATACATACACTAATGGCTGGCTTCTCAACCAAATTAATAAAAGTAGAATAATATTCATGGTAAAGACTGAAGGCTCTGTATGCGGAAAGAGACCTGAATTTATATCCTAGTTCTGACTCTTACTGTGAAGTAGTTTTGAATAAGACACTTAACAAGCCCCAAGAAGTCAGATACACTGCCTCAACATAGTAAGCAGTCAATAATCAATTGTTCCTAGTATTACTAAAAGCAAATCAATGGGAGTAAAAAGGAAATATGATACAGTTCAAATACAAAAAGTTTTCTAAATGCCCTGGTTTAATAGAAGTAGATTTGGGGGCATGTAAAGCAATGATACTCAAACTTTGGTATTATCAAAATCATCCAGGGTGTTTCTAAAATACAAATTCCTGGGCCTCATTCCTAGAGATTCTGATTAAGGAGGTTATAATAGGCCTTGGGAGGTTTGTTTTGTTGTTACTGCCTTTAAATTCCCAAGATGATTCTAATGATCACACAGTTTAAAGGTCTGCTAATTAACAGCAATGTTTTTCAGCCAGGAGTAAGAACCATAATCACCAGCAAAGTTTTATAAAACTCCAGATGGCTGACCACTCACCACCACCACAACTTAATGAATCAGAATCTCCAGGCCAAACTGGCCAAATTATAAACAGCTGAGTGCAATAAGAGAGCAGCTGCTGTTGTTCAAGTAAAGGATATAAAATCCACAAAATAAATCAATAACCTTTGGATTAACAGGAGTTGAATGTAGAAATGGATCAACATTTTACCTAACCAAGAAAATTAAGATAGGGGAAAAGAAGGGGGGGAAAAGGGAAGGAAAAAGGGAAGGGAAAAGAAAAGGACAAGATCTAGGTTCTTGATCTAGATAATACAGTAAAAATACTAAGAAAAAGGAAAACAAAAACTGGACTTCAGTTAACTTTCTATCTACAATAAAATGAGTAAATTCCACTGCAGCATTTGTAATCTTGCATCACTACAAAAAAAATACTGCCATTATTGTTCTTAGAACAGATCTGAAGACCAGCCAAAATTATCTTAGTTCCAGGTATTAACTAAATTCTGCAATAAAATTCAAACTTCAAAAGGTCACATATATGAATTATACAGAAGTTTTCATTATTTTTAAGTTTCTGAGACCGCACCTTGCCTGGCCTTCCATAGCTGAAATTACTGAAATGTAACAAAAAAGTTTCTACTTGACAATGACAAGGGCTGCCATCATGATTAGAGCTAAGGGAAGCAAGCCAAGTGGAATGCCAGTTAGCTGAAAAGTCTCTTTAACAAAACAGAAGTAAAAGAGAGCACACCTAACATTTGCACTTGGGACTTTAAGTTTCTCAAACTAAATGCCAAAATCAAACATTTCTTAGACTGAAAGAGTAGCTGACAAATTCAACGAGTAACATCAAATACAAATGCAGTATCTTCTTAGCATTGCAATTAAGTTTCTTTTCTTCTCAATATTGGTTTTTATTTACATGTTACTAATACATACTATCAGAGCAAATTAGGGTGAACATTAATATATTTTTAGATTGTTTTAATATTTATTTTTGAGAGAGACAGCAAGAATGTGTGAGAAAGCAATCACACACACGTAGGAGAGGGGTAGAGACAGAGTGAGACAGAGGATCCTAAGTGGGCTCCATGCTGACAGCAGAGAATCCTATGTGGAGCTCAAAGCCAGATGGCTCAGTCGGTTAAGCATCCGACCTTGGCTCAGCTCATGATCTCACAGCTGGTGAGTTCAAGCCTCAAACAGGGTTCTGCGCTGATAGCACAGAGCCTGCTTGTGATTCTGCCTATCCCCATGCATGTGTGCGTGTCCCAAGCGCTAGCTTGTACTCGCTCTCTCCCCCTCTCTCAAAAAATAAACAAACTTTAAAAACCTTACAAAAACAAATAAGTTAACTGAGGCTAAAAGACATTTCTCCAAAGAAAATATATAAAGGCACATGAAAAGATGTGCTCAACATTATTTGTCACAAGATAAATGCAAATCAAAACCACAATGAGATATCACTTTATAACCACTATGATGGCTATAACTGTCAGCTAAGCATCAGACTCTTGATCTCAGCCCATGGTTCATAAGATCAAGCCCCAAGTGGGGCTCTACGCTGACAACACAAGTCTACTTGGGATTCTCTCTCTCTCTCTCTCTCTCTCTCTCTCAAAATAAAATGAACATTAAAAAAAAAAGATGATACCAAGTTTTGGCAAGGATGTGAAGGATTCAGAGCCCTCCTATATTGCTAGTGCAAATACAAAAACATTTTGGGAGTTTTTCAAACAGTTAAACTCAGAGATACCATATGACCCAGCAATTCCACTAAGTATATGCCTAAGAGAAACAAAAACATATATCCACAAAAAAAATTATCCACAAATGTTCATAACAGCATTATTCACAATAGCCAAAAGCAGAAACAACCCAAATGTCCATAAACTGATAAACAGGTTAATAAAATGCAGTGTATGCATACAATGAATTATTACAGTAATGAAAAAAGTGAATTTTATGGATATATGCTGTAACATAGGTAAGTCTTGAAAACATTATGTTTATTGAAAGTTCCAGTTACAGGGGCACCTGGGTAGCTTGGTCAGTTAAGTGTCCAACTCTGGATTTCAGCTCAGGTCACTGATCTCACAGTTTGTGAGTTTGAGCCCATGTCTGGCTCTGTGCTGACAGTGCAGAGCCTGCTTGGGATTCTCTTTCTCTCCCTCTGCCTATTCCCTGCTTGTGCTCTCATGCTCGCACGCTCTCTCTCTCACTCTCTCTCAAATAAACTTTAAAAATAAATACTATTTAAAAAAAAGAAGAAGGAAGTTCCAGTTACATACGGCCACATACTATAGGGCTCCATCTATATGAAATGCCCAGAACACAAATGTTTAGAAAAAGCAAGCAGATTAGTAGTTTCCTAAAGCTAAGGCTGGGTGAGAGAAACAGTTACTTCTAATAGGTACTGGTTTCTTTTAAGGATGATGAAAGATCAGTAGTCAGGGGTTAGAAAAGAGGGAAGGATGAATAGGTGGAGCACAAAGGATTTTTTAGAACACTGAAAATACTCTGTACATTAGAATGGTGGTAGGTCATTATACATTTGCCTAAATCCAGTGTCAAGAGCGATCTCTAGGGGCACCAAGGTGGCTCAGTCAGTTGAGCATCCAACTCTTCGTTTCAGCTCAGGTCATGATGATCTCAGTTTCGTGAACTGTAGCCTCACATCGGGCTCTGCGCTGACAGTGTGGAGCCTGCTTGGGATTCTCTCTCCCTTTCTCTCTGCCCCTCCCCTGCTCGCACCGTCTCTGTCTCTCTCAAAATAAACTTTTTTAAAAAGTGATCTCTGGGGCGCCTGGGTGGCTCAGTCAGTTAAGAATCCGACTTCGGCTCAGGTCATGATCTCACGGTTTGTGGGTTTGAGTCTCGTGTCAGGCTCTGTGCTCACAGCTAGCTCAGAGCCTGGAGCCTGTTTCAGATTCTGTATCTCCCTCTCTCTCTCTGACCCTCCCCTGCTCACGCTGTCTCTCTCTCTCAGAAATAAATAAGACATTTAAAAAAAATTATTTTAAGTGATCTCTAATGTAAACTACGGATTTAGGTAATAATGATCTGTCAGTGTGGGTCCATCAATTGTAGCAAATGTGCCACTCTGGTGGAAGATGCTAATAATGGTGGCTATGCACACCTGGGAAGAGACATGGGAAATCTCTACCTTATGCTCAATTTGGCTATAAATCAAAAACTATTAAAGAAAGTCTAAAAAAATCAGTAGTTGGACAGGAGAAGATGAGCAGGTACAGCACAAGGATTTTTTTTTTTTTTTTGGTGGAAGGGAGTAAAAGTATACATAAGACAAAATTTACCGTCTTAAATCATTTAAGTGTACAATTCAGTGTTATTACATTCATACTGTTATACCAGCACAGCACAACCACTGTGAATTCTTTCATCTTCTAAACTAAAACTATACCCATTAAACAATAAACATTCATTCCCTCCTCCCCTATGCCCTGAGCAATCATTTCATGTTCTGTCTCTGTGACTATTCTAGGTACCTCATGTACTGCAATTACACAGTATTTGTCCTTTTATGGCTTAGTTCATTTAATGTAATATCCTCATGGCTCACCCATTTTTGAAGCATAGATCAGCATTTCCTTTTTTTTAAGGCTTAATAACATACCACTGTATCCACACACCATTTTCCTTATCCATTTATGTTTATCAATACCTAGATTGCTTCTAACATCTAGCTACTGTGAATAATACTACAAACATGAGCATATAAATCTCTCTCAAGACCCTGCTTTCAGATCACCTGACTGGCTCAGTCAGTAAAGTATGTGACTTTTGATCTCAGGGCTCTGAGTGCAAGCCCACTTTGGGTACAGAGCTTACTTTAAAAAAACAAAAACAAAAAAAAAAAACCCTGCTTTCAATTCTTTTGGTAAATACCCAGAAATGGGATTGCTGAATTATATGGTAATTCCATGACTAATTTTTCAGAACCACCATACTGTTTTTCCCAGTAGCTGCACCATTTTACATTCCCACCAACAGCACACAGGGTTCAAATTTCTTCATGTCACCAACACCTGTTTTATTCTGCTGTTTTGATAGTAGCTATCCTAATGGGTGTGAGATAGGCCACAGGAGATTTTTAAGAGGGGACACTATTCTTTATGATCTTGGAATGGTGGATACATAACATTATACATTTATCAAAACCTACAGAACTCTACAGCACAAGGAACAAGCCTTAGTCTATACAATTTTTTTTTAAATCATGGAGAAAATCAGAGGATCCCAAGAAAGAATACAGACTGAGATAAGAAAATCTAACTGTATTATAAATATATGAAACAAGCTCACTGAAGGGGATGGGGGAATAAATGGTGCTGACCTAACTTTGAAAATGCAGGTCTGTAGAACTAGAGGGAAAAGGAACTACACATAAGAACTGTACTTGAGCTGATAAAGTTGTCCCCCAGAGGGCAACAGGTTAGAACTCTGATATTGCTACACTACATATATACTGAAAAGGAACGGCAGCCAAAGGGAGTTGTCCCAAGTGGGAATTTACAGGTAAGCAAGGAGAAGAGGCTAGAAGAATAATGTACAAATGGATTAGAGTTGGAGACATCATTAAATATTTAATTAATATAAATACAGATGATTACATATAGAAATATTTATGGATACAGTGTTTGTACACAGCTTAGTATATACACATATACTTGTTTTATCAGCTGAGAGAGATTAAAAGAATAAAACTGCAGTAGTAAGCACATCTAGCACCTGTATCTTGGTCTCTAACACCATTCTCCAATAAAAGGAACGAGAGCTCTTTAGAGAAATAGCTGGTTCTAGGACTGGGACAGAAAATATGCAAGAGGAGCCTGTATCATCTTAAAGTCCAAGTAAAGAAGTTTTTAAAAAATCCTTACTGATGGCGATATGTTACTGGGGCACAGCAGCCAACTAAAAGTGTTCCCAATGACCAAAACTGGAACAATCTGAGCAACAGAATAAATGAAGCAGTATTGGATTGTATCCTTACAGATATAAATAAGGGCAAAGAGATAAATCTCCTGTACAGAATAATTTCAAATAAATTATGTAGATACTCCAACTCTAAAAAAGGAAACATAACTCCTTTCCCTTTAAGTGTGGGCTGCACATAGTGACTTCCTTCCAAAGAATACAGTATGGAAAAAGAGGAAAAAATTACAGTGGGGAAATCTGATAAACACTACTTCAGCCAACTGACCAAAATCAGTATCAACAATAAATAAATCCTGTTGACAATCTGTATCTTTGAAATGATGTGATGAAAATAGCACATGTTCATCCTTCCCAAAACCCACAACTTTAGTCTGATCACAATAAAAACATCAGAGGTGCCTTGGTGGTTAGGTCAGTTAAGCATCCGACTTTGGCTCAGATCATGATCTCGCCATTCACCATCACGAGCCCCCACACTGGGCTCTGTACTAACAACTCAGAGCATGGAGCCTGCTTTGGATTCTGTGTGTGTCTCTCTTTGCCCCTCCCCAGCTCATACTCCATCCGTCTGTATGTTTCTCTCTCTCTCTCTCTCAAAAATAAATAAAACATTTTAAAAAATTGTTTTAATCAAATTCCAATAGAGAGGCATCCAACAATATACCTAATACTCCTCTAAACTCACAAGATCATCAAAAACAAGAAAAGTCTGAAAAAACGGCATGTAAGAAGTGCTTAAGGAGAGCCTGGGTGGCTCAGTCGGTTGAGCGTCTCACTTCAGCTCAGGTCATGATCTCACAGTTCATGATCTCGAGCCGCGGATCAGGCGCACTTTGGAGCTTCTGTCCCCCTCTCTCTCTCTCTGCTCCTCCCCCACTTGCCCGCACCTAGAGAGACATGACAACTAAATGTAATGTGGAACACTAAAAGACAATAGGTAAAAACTAAGGAAATGTGAATAAACTATGGATTTTAGTTAATAACAGGGGCACCTGTGTGGTTCAGTCAGTTGAGCGTCCAACTTCAGCTCAGGTCGTAATCTTATGGTTCATGAGTTCAAGTCCCATGTCAAGCTCCAGCTCAGAGTCTTGAGCTTGCTTCAGATTCTGTGTCTCCCTCTCTCTGCCCCTCCCCCACTCCTGTTCTCTGTCTCTCAACAATAAATAATCTTTAAATGTATCAATTTAAAGAAAAAAAGTGTCAGTAACTCTAGGCTGATGGCCTCTTACTTACTGGAGTCAATTTTGTAGCTTGGTATTATATCTAGGTGACTAAGAGACCTGCACCATTAAAGGAGACCTTTATTGTTTCCAACATCCAAGAAAACTTTCTCCTCATGAAATAAACTTCTGGACTTCTATTTCAGTACCCTTTCTTCAGCCCCTGCAGTACCTTCACTCAGAGATTAGGTCAACTTTAACAAGCCCTCACCATCAATTCTAACCATTTATGTAAAACACCCATCTATTCTGGCAGGTGATATCACCACAACATAGTATAGCAAGCAAAAGGCAGCCCATGAACTCCAGGTAAGACACACAAGCCCTTCACCACCAAGCCTCTTAAAATGATGGTGGGCCATGTTAGACTCCAAAAGACCACAAATCTAAAGTATCTGCCTTGGGGTGCCTGGGTGGCTCAGTTGGTTAAGCATTCCACTCTTGATTTCAGCTCAGGTCATGATCTCATAGTTCATGAGATTAAGCCCCACGCTGGGCTCAGTACTGACAGCACAGAGCCTGCTTGGGGTTCTCTCTCTCAGCCCCTCCCTTGTTCTCACACTCTCTCCCAAAATAAATAAACTTTTAAAAAAATATGTATATGCTTCATCATTAATATCACTACCTTTTCTTAACCCCTTTGCTATTATTCAAATATCCATAAATGCATGTTAGCACACATGTGTTTTGCCTCTACAAAGCGATCACTAGTTTCTTCAAGACAATCACCACAAATTCTTTATTTTGGGGTACCTTACACCTACTCCCCTTATTCCTAATAGAACCCTAATTTTGTTCAGGTGGCAATGTGTCCAGCTCTGGACAGTGAAACCTAAGGGGAAGTTTGTTGTAGAAACTGGGAAAGCTTCTGCCTTCCTAAGAGGCAGATATATCTGATGTTGTACCTCTTTTCCTTACGTTTTTTTTTTTTTTGACTTACCTACAAATCTGATCGTTGGAGCTACAACTTGCAACTCTGAAGGAAACTCCAAAACATTTCAGAGATGCTGATCTTGAAAGTGCTGAGTTAATGAACCCACACCAGTGACTGCCTATCTCCAAATATCTTGTTATACAACACAAACTATTTAAGCACTTGTTAAAAAAAAAAAAAAAAAAAACAAGTTGCAGCCCCCAGCCCCATAAGCAGCAAGGACAAATGTGACTTCAAAAGAAAGACATATGGGGCACCTGGGTGGCTCAGTTGGTTAAGTGTCTGACTTCATCTCAGGTCATGATCTCACAGTTTGTGAGTTTGAGTCCTGCATCAGGCTCTGTGCTAACAGCTCAGAGCCTGGAGCCTGCTTCGGATTCTGTGTCTCCCTCTCTCTCTGCCCTACCCTGGTTCACACTGTCTCTGCCAAAAATAAACAAACATTAAAAAAAAAATTTTTTTTTAAAGAAAGAACTATAGTATACCTCCTGAGCTTTCACAATAAGATTGAAAAGGAGGTAGAAGATTCAAATAATCCCAGGGGGAACTATTAAGTGAAAATCCCTTAAAGGGATAAAAAACTTTATTAACAGCCCAAACCCTAACCTTGCTGGTAGGGCATATCACAGCTCGATATGCACTAATCTTGACAGACATCTTTCCAGGATCCTGGGATCACAAAACATTTAAGTAAAGTCTCTAACATGAAAACGGGAACCAAAATTAGCAAAAAGGGATAAAAAGAAAATTGGAGGTCACAAATACTATGCAAAACTAAACACAACAGAACAAAAACTTATTTTTGGTATACAAAAATAATTAAGAAAAGATACTGCTCCAAGATGTTAAGTAGAGGATGCTATGAAAAAAGTATACTCAGAAAACAAAGAGGTGCCTGGGTGGCTCAGCTGGTTAAGCACCCGACTCTTGATTTCAGCTCAGGTCATGAGCTCACAGTTCATGAATTTGAGCCCCAGTGTGTGAGCCTATTTGGGATTCTCACTCTCCCTCTCTCTGCCCCTCCCCTGCTCATGCTTTCTATAAAAGACGGGAGGGAGAAAAGAAAACAAAAAACAGCTCTTGGAAATTAAAAATATAATAGCAAAATAATTAAAAACTCTGGGGTACCTGGGTGGTTCAGTCTGTTAAGCATCTGACTCTGGATTTCAACTCAGGTCATGATCTTACAATCATGAGATCAGGCTCTGTGCTGACGACACGGAGGCTACTTGGGATTCTCCCCCTCTCTCCCTGACCCTCCCCACCCCATCCGCGTGTGTGTGCGCGCACGCGCGTGTGTCCCAAAATGAATACATAAACATCTTTTAAAAATTAAAAACTCAATGTAACAACTTCTAGTTTCTAGTAGTAGCAGGTTATGTTTTTCAGATCAATTCTCACTATTCTACTGCATAAAAACTTTTTTTTTTTTAATGTTTTATTTATTTCTAGGAGAGAGAGAGAGAGAGAGACAGTGCAAGCAGGGGAGGGTCAGAGAGAGAGGGAGTCACAGACTGAAACAGGCTCCAGGCTCTGAGCTGGCAGTCAGCACAGAGCCCGACGCAGGGCTCAAACCCACGAACCGCGAGATCATGACCTAAGCGAAAGTCGGACGCTTAACTGACTAAGCCACCCAGGCGCCCCTCTACTGCATAAAAACTTTAAAATATGGGTAAAATATATATTTCAAAAACATGAAGGATCAAAGATAAGCCAAGGTAACAAGGAATTACAAAGTCACAAATGAAAAATGAGAACCAAAAAGGAAAAATAAAAGCATATAAGCTTCTTTTGCCCTGAGGACGTTTGTCAATTCTGAAAATCAGGATCTTTGTTTTGATAACACAGCACAAAATATGGGGACAAATCGAAATCCAACAAACTACACAAGGGAATTTCAAGCCCTGAACCTGGTTTAAAGTGGTTCCAGACTAGGAGTGACCCCAGGCACATTGAAGAGGAAAAGACAAACCTTATACATAACATGGAATACCACAAACTAACCATAAAAGAATGATTCTCACATACAACATGTTAAATGAAAAAGTCAAGACAAAAAAGAATACATATGATACTATTCATGTGAAGTTTAAAAAACCTACAAAAGTAATCAATGGCAATACAAGTCAGAATTGTAGTTACTTTGGGGTAGATATTTACCAGAAACAGCATGAAAGAACTTCTATATCTTGCTTAGTGGGAATTCCAGGAGTATGCTCACTTTTTTAAATCTTAACATTCTACATATAAGATCTGTACACTTTAATGGCTAAATGCTATATCTTAATAAAACTTTAAAAAATGAAGGTGAGGGGCGCCTGGGTGGCTTAGTCGGTTAAGTGTATGACTTTGGCTTAAGTCATGATCTCACTGCTCTTGAGTTGAAGCCCCATGTTTTGGGCTCAGTCCTGGCAGCTCAGAGCCTAGAGGCTGCTTCAGATTCTGTCTCCATCTTTCTGACCCTCCCCTGCTCACTCGCTCGCTCTCAAATATAAAATAAATTTTTAAAAAAATTTTAATTATAGTTTGTGCTTATTCAAAAGCTATTTACTTACCATAGCTATTTCACTAATTTGATTTTTATAATTTCTAATGGAAAAAAATCTCAACAACCACTAATATTGTCAAAAACCTCAGAATAAACTTCACATTTCTACTCACTAAAAATCCATGTCTTATGCTTTCCCAATTTATTAAGTCTCAGAAAATTTAGTTACATTATTCTTACATGACCATCCAAGAAAATGTTCACTGTTGTCATTTCTAGAATCTAAAGGTTCATAAAATATACTACAACTAAAACAGAATCATCTGGGGGTGCCTAGGTAGCTCAGTGGGCTGGTTAGGCATCCGACTCTTGATTTGGCTCAGATCATGATCTCACAGTTCATAAGATCAGGCCATCCCCCAGGCTCGTCCTGTCAGGATCCCCAGGCTGGAATTCTCTCTCTCCACCCCTCTTCCTGCTCACATGTACTCTCTCTCTAAAATAAATAAACTTAAAAGAAAATAATCATCTGTACTCAAACAATCAAGGAAATGAGAATTTCAGCCTAAAAGAGAAAATTTCATATGAAAGGCACAATTAGTTATATTTCAAGATTATAAAAAGGATCCTTAAAGGGGTGCCTGGATCGCTCAGTTGGTACAGCATTGACTTAGGGCCATTGAGTTCAAGCCCCACATTGATGTGGAGCCTACTTAAAAACGAAGGATCGCTAAAGTTAAACGATACAAGAAATATACATGCTGGGGGGAAAAAGAGCCAAAATACCCTTAGTATTTAACATATTATCTGATGATAGAGTTACAGCAATTCATTGATTTCCTCATTCAAAAATATTTCAGTGCCTGTTATATGCCTAATTCTTCTCCTACAAATTAGGTAAACAGCAGGGATACAGTAGGAATAAAAGAAATGATTCTCATTCTAAAAAAACAAAAAACAAAATGGTGTGCCAAAAATGGGAAATCTGACTCTATATAAACATACTTTTTCAAACTATGACAAATATATAATACTAATATTTCACTTATTTCATGAGGTATTTGAAAGTCTGAGGATTAGTTCTCTATCAAGAACTTAAGGAAAAATTGTTCCTAAGCCCCAAGTATTAATAAATAATTTGGATTCAATAGGTACATTTATAAAAATTTTTATCGTATTAATCCAGGTTTCTCTTGGGGCCTGTACAAATTCTAAATGCTGAATCTCACATTACAAAAAGCAGTCAGACATCATCTTTCAACACTTTACAGCATCTCTCTATGGTTTCAAAGAGGTGGTTTTAAGGAACTAGTCAATGAAAATTCTATGAAAAGTAATCACAGAATACAGCTTATTACAGGGAAAAAAGGAATGCTGAAAAGCACAGGTGACATTAGAATTAACTATATCAAAAGATTATTTTTAAACGCAATTTGCAATTTTAAAACATCATTCTACCATCAGTTAAAGGTGGTATCTCAAAATATTCCAAAATATATTTGATATTTGTAAAACTTAGTGCATAAATCAGCTCATGAGGCTATTAATTAGAGCACACTGGGAGGATGATCAAAACTCAACCTCAGAAAAAGCACTGGAACTAAACTGATGTAGAAGTAAAAATATTAACTCATATATATGGGGTAAGGGAAAATCAATATAAACAAAATACAGAAATAACATATATTTTAAAAATACAACCGATATCAGAACCAATAAAACACTGTTAAAAGAACACACTTCAAATATTCTTGCAGAGGTGATAAAATCAATAAACTTTCATCTTCTAAAAACCCAGAAGGATTTCTCCTCCTGCCACCAAAGGATTCGGAAGGAAGAAATAATCTCTTCTACCAACACAAACAAAAACTTCCTTCTGTGGATTTTTAAACAGTCTAAAAGGTCAGTTAATTAGTGCTAATAAATAACTTCTTTCTTTTTCACTCACTCCAGGACTCTGAATCAAGCATTCAGCCAGATCTACCTCTGAGCCTGCTCCCAATCTACCCTGCATCACTATTTCCAGGCATCCTGTACTTAAATTCAAGCCAAACCTAACCACTACACTCAGGTCAATCCAGCAAACACTTACTAAAGATCCTAGTAGTGTCAGTGTCTATGCCAGGAAGTGTGTGGATAGGGGAGAATATAGCAATGAATCAGACTGATTAAGCAATGATCTCTGCCCTCTAGGAACTTCTCAGGAATCTCCATATGCAAAACCTTCCTTATTCCAAAACCCATCCCAAATTATCTTTTTTGGTATGTCTGATATACATAGCCTGAACTAATACATGAAACAGCTTTTGCTTCCTATGAAACAAAACTTGTATATAATCTTTTGCCACTACTTTTTAATACACTGCAGGTAGGACAAAATTTTTCTATTTTTTCTATTTTGCTATTGAATTAAAAAACGTTTAAAGACTGAAGACTAATAAATTAAATAGCACTTGTAGGTGCCATAATTATAAATCAGTACTATCCTCTTGTCCTATTTTCTGCCTACAAACAGGGGCTGATATATAGGAGAATGTAGGTAAAATGGGTTTTGAAGAGTTCAGCCA
This sequence comes from Proteles cristata cristata, assembly GCA_017311185.1. Lineage (NCBI taxonomy): Eukaryota > Metazoa > Chordata > Mammalia > Carnivora > Hyaenidae > Proteles > Proteles cristata. The sequence goes on along the minus strand of JAESUZ010004270.1, from coordinate 941,883 downwards.
AACCCACATTTATAGGCTGGGGGAAGAAGAAGAGAGTGAGTCCAAAATAAAAGCACGGAAGGGGAGTGGAATGGAGTGATTTAAGCAAATAGCAAATGCAGAGGAGAGAGATTTGTTAGAGGCAGTTCTCCAGCCTCTACCTTATTAGTCAGGACAGAATGATGGCATAAATAGGTGTCTTGATTAACTCTCAGCCTCCTTAACTATGAACAGCTGTTAATACAATGGTAAACACAACAATTTCTACCAACAAAAGGGAATACACTATAAATATTTATGGATGCCTGGGTGGCTTGGTCGGTTAAGCATCCCTCTTGATTTCAGCTCAGGTCATGACCCCGAGGTTATTGGATCAAGCCCCGCACTGGGCTCTGTACTAAGCATGGAGCCTGCTTGCGATTCTCTCTCTCTCTCTCTCTCTCTCTCTCTCTCTCTGCCCCTGCTTCTCAATCACACTCTCTCTCTCAAAAAAAAAAAATTTTGTTAATATTTATACCATGACTATGTTCCAAAGGTTTGAATGTACAAGAAATAATTTTAACATAAGGGGTAGTCTCATAAGAAAGAGATTATCCAGAATGTATATTCTGGAGAAAAGGAGGTTTAGAGGGGCTGATCAACAGAAGACATTCTGAACAGTAATACCAACACAGGGGAGTGTTTGAGTTAGAAAAGAGTATCACCTCAAAAATGGCTCTAAGTTTCCTCACAGCAGGGCCAATGTTCGAAACCTTTATAAATTTCACTATACATTCACAGTGCTTCTCTCTAACAGATACCCAATAATTATTTTTTAAATTAATTCCTACAGTAATTTCATGGCCTTTGAAAAAAGCAACACTATCCACATTAATTAGAAAGTTTTCTTTGTCAATCTCCTCTACACAGGTACACAGATCTTCTAAAAAAATGTGAAGTAATCTTCAATATTACAAATTACAAATACATTCTAACCATTATAGACTACAATGGGACCAAACTGCTTTGTCCTAGGCAAATCTATTATATTAATGTGGCCTAAGATTTCATCAGCTGTTTCTGCAGTCACATCACAAACCTATCAGTCAGGTAGTCTAAAGAACAGTTTTTTCCCCAACTATAAAAGTGTTTAATCCAAACACTAAAACTTAACTTCATAATTTTGGATTCAACTTGTTCAGACATTCTTGAACTGCTACCTAGACCACTTAATCCATCATCACCTACAAAGGCCTTCAGAACCATAAACACTTCCTCCAGGATGCACTTTTTAATCATTAATTAATATTCTGGGTAACAAACTATTAATTCAATTAGGCAAAACATGCATGATCACCTATAGGCATCGTTTCTGTTAGTGAAAACAAAGAGATTAATCCAGTTCTATACTCCAGGACTCAAAAGTCTAGTACACTTGCAATGTAGGCATTTAAAATAGAAACACTACATAAATGTTATGTGGACAAAGATAAAGAAGCATTAAGGGTTAAGACTGGGGGTTATCCACTTAATCTATCATCCAACCCAAATTTTTCAACTTCTTCCAAAAAGAGCATGAGCTTTGTCAAATGCACTTAGGCTAATAATTTAATGAAAATAACAATGGCTTTTCTATTATACATTCTTGGGTCACCTGGGTGGCTCAGTTCGTTGGGTGTCCGACTTTGGCTCAGGTCAAGATCTCCAGGCTTGTGAGTTCCAGCCCTGCTTCGGGCTCTGTGCTGATAGCTCAGAGCCGAGAGAGAGCCTAGACCCTGCTTCAGATTCTTTGTCCCCATATCTCTCTGCCCCTCCCCTGCTCACACTCTGTCTCTTTCTCTCCTTCAAAAATAATTAAACATTAAAAATTTTTTATTATACACTCTTAAAACTAAGGGCTAAAAATCACACAGACCCAGGAAACTAAGGCACACACTCACAATCCATACATGAATTTTTTTTTTGAAATGTGCTCCTCAGGAAAAAAAAAAAGTATCTCCTAATAAATAAAACTTACTGACTAAACACAGCACTTGTCCAATCTCTAATTTTCTTACTTTTAAGAAGGGCTAATAATTACAAAATCTGTGCTTTGTGAATTCATTAATTCATATTTGAACTCTTTTTGATCCAACCATTCTTCCTGTGATAAGAAAACCAACACAATACACAACCGTTAACATGCTATCTTATAACTGGGCCACCTGGGTGGCTAAGTCAGCTGAGTGTCTGACTCTCGATTTCAGCTCAGGTATATTTCAGCTCAGGTTATGTTCCCCGGGTCATAGAATGAAGCCCCATGTCTGGCTCTGTGCTAAGCATGGAGCCTGTTTGGGATTCATTCTCTCTTATCTCTCTCTCTCACTCTCCCTCCCTCCCTCCTTCTCCCCAACTCACGCTCTCCATCTCATTAAAATAAAAAAATAAAAAGGATGCTATCTTATAATTATGTTGTACCCTGAAGAAATGAAGACACTGATCTTTTTGTTTGATATTATCAAGAACACAGAACCCAAAACTAACTCTCTAGCATATATCCAACACTTATTTAAATGCTCATTTGAAACACGTGGAATCCCTTGAAGCACATCTCAAATCTATTGCCAGTTAATTCATATCCCCTCACAACCAACTAACAAAGTCTGACATAACCCACTTAACCTATCATTATTAGTTCTGTCCCCCAGAGTCAGTATTAAAGTGGTTCTCTATTTTACTATTTTATTGTCAAATTTAACTGAAGATTTAAGAAGCATTTAAAAAGCAATGAAACTCCAATGAATATTAGAAAGAAACTTGAGTGCATAAATGCATTCATCATTTTTTGGTAACAACTGTTCCCAACAATTAAACCTTTGGAGTAGTAATGTGATCTTAAACATGAAATAATAGAACTGATTTCTAAATTCAGAATTTCAGGAGAATTTTCCCAACCTCAAATTCCTCAATGACAAGAGCACAGTATAGGTGTCTGTTACAGTCCACTGGAAGCACAATATCCTTATTCAAAACAGAACAGGAAGTACAGTCAAATTTCTCTAAGGTCTCTTCTCTGGTGCTAACAATAGCCCTCTACACCAACTTCTACTCATCTAGGGTTTAAGCATCCAGATGACAGTAGTTCATTCTATATTTAGTTCCTAACAAAGGTTTCCCTCAAATCCTAAAACCACTAAAAAGTTTATAACACAGTGCATTAAATTCTAAGAGAAAACTTAATTTAAAATTTTTTCATAATTTCCAAAAAGATACAAAACAGTGTTTACTTACAACAGAAATTCCCATCTCTTCTACAGTTTACCTTTCCAAACTGCTGAGAAACTATTCAAAAGCTGAAAGTAAATAACCAAAATACAGAAGACAGTGGGAGATTGCTAACCACTCTGAATGCATTATATTCTTTTTTTTTTAATTTTTTTTTAATGTTTTATTTATTTCTAGGAGAGAGAGAGAGACAGCGTGAACAGGGAGGGTCAGAGAGAGAGGGAGTCACAGACTGAAACAGACTCCAGGCTCTGAGCTGGCAGTCAGCACAGAGCCCGACACGGGGCTCAAACCCACGAACCGCGAGATCATGACCTAAGCGAAAGGACGCTTAACCGACTAAGCCACCCGGGCGCCCCTGAATGCATTATATTCTTAAATTACAATTAAAAAATTTTCAATCGCATTTTAATCATCTTCTCCTTAAAACTGTTCTACAGTATGATAAAAAGTGCTTTTTAAATCTAAGAGTTAAATCTAAATACTATTACTCTACTCTTCCTATGTGTACTTTTAAAAAATAATCTGTGTACATTTTTTCTTTCTCTGAAACGTGGATCATTTATGTAAAAACAAAAATATTTTCAAAGTATAAAAACAAAAAACTATACCCATCTACTTATTTGATAATGCCCTCCAATTACAAAATGTACAAAATCAAAGGGAAAAGGCCAATAAGAGTCTGAGAATCTGACTAATGCAAAAGGTTAAATTTTACCTAATTCATTTACTACATAATTTTCCCTAATGTAAGAACAATCAACGCTATCTAAGAAACGAACGTCGGAGGTATGGGGGGGAGGGGGGGCGGTGTGTTTACAGACTGGGCAAACACTTGGCCTGAATGCTGCAGGAGATTCCAAGGCTGGCTACGTGTTCAACTAGATGAACTCTAAAGCCTCTCTCAGTTCTAAGATTCCCAGCCTGTGAAAAATAACGTAAGAAAGCATTTCGCCCTTCAATTAACCGATCTACCTTCATTCCCAACCAAACTGCTCCTTTAAAGACAAAAAAAGTTCTTTCCCCCTTTTCTCTGCAGTGGTTTCACGAGATCCCCGATAACAAAAGGCACGGAAAATGTGCACAGGTGAGATAAAAAGGGGAGGGGCTTGAGGCCAGGCAGCTCTCAGGACAGCGCCCCCACGCCCAGGTCCCTCCGCTGCACCTGAGAAATCACTGCCCTCCACACCTCCACCCTTCCGAAGCTGCGTCGCGAGCGAATTCTCCGATGTATTACAGTCCACCCGCACCTTGGCCAGTATTAGGCATTGTCTGCAGCCTTCAGTGCCCAAGAAAGACAAGGAGGAAAGAGAAAAGGGGGCGACGAGTGAGAATAAAGAACAGCGGAAGGGGAAGTAAAGCAATCGGGAAGCCCTACGCTCCTTTTGGCAAAATTGGCTTCCCCATCGACCCATCAATTTAATTCAGATCCCAAAAGCCAACCCCACCCCCCCACCCCAGCCCAAGGTAGCAGCTGGGAATGCACCAGCCCGAATCCCCGAAGCTACGCGCGAGTCCGGGGCACACAGACTGGGAGAGGGACATGGGCGTGTGGGCTGGGCCTGGCTGGCCGGAGGCCGGGCTCGGAACAAAGCAGCCAGGCTCCCCCTACCTGGGGCGAGGGCGGTGGGCGGCGCCTAGAGGCTCCCCGCGCAGTCCCGGCCCGGCGACGCCCTCGCCCCGGGGACCCTAGCCCAGTCTGGGGGCCGCAGTGGGCCCCCTCCCCGTCGGGGAACAGCGCCCCTTTGGGACAATGGGCCCCCTCCCCCGCCTCCGGGCGGGGAGATACAAAGGGAGAGGAGCGCGGCCCGGCAAGGAGCCAGGCGTCGGAAAGTGAAGGCTAAGGAGCGACGGAGAAAGGGAGAGGATGGCGGCGGACGCGGGAGCCCGCGGGCCGCTCCCCCGGCCGTCCAAGGCGCTGCCTTCAGCTCCGCCGCGGCGGCAGAGGCGGGAGCGCAGACCAGCAGCCCCTCAACCCCGGCGGAAAGGAACAGGGGTCTGCACACAAAGGAGAGGGACCCCCGCCCTCCGCTAGCGCCTGGGGCGGGAACAGCGCGAAGCGCTCTGGCCGCCGACGGTCAGCTGCGCCTGCCCAGCCCGCGCCCCTCGCGCGCTGTGGAGTCCGCGCTGGGAGCCCCTCTATCGGACTCACCCACAGCTCCGTGCCCCAGCTCATGGCGGAACTTGAGGCGACTCCGGCCGTCTGGCTGCTCTGCTGTCCGTCTGTCGGCTCTGTCCCTAGGGTGTCCGACCTCCCGCTGGCTGGCCGACGGGCTTGCGGCTCCACGACTGTGCCTCCGAAGGTGCCGCCACTGCCGGGCTCCCCTGTGAGTGAGAAAGACTAGACAGGAGAAGCCGCCGCCGCCGACGCCGCGTCCCCGCCTCCCGGAGCTGGCAGGGAGGGGGCCCGGGCCGAGGGGAGGCGGGACGCGGAGATGGGAGGGGGCGGGGCGCGATGCACCCTGGGATCGCGGCGGACCCGCGCTTGCTTGGCCTCAGCCGGCGGAGTCCCTCGGCAGAGGGTCTCCCAACCCGTTTGGCTGTCGCGCTAGGTCTCTTCCTGCCTGCCGCTTGGGGTTCGGACAGTCCCGCCGCCGCCGCCGCCACTCTCATCTGTCTCCAAGATGGAAAGGGGGAGAAGGGAAAGGCGTCCACCTCCCTTCTCTCCCCTGAGACCCTTTTAGATGAGGCAACTCCAGTCACCCTCCCTTCCTTCCTCTCTCTTCCTCCAGATCTGGGAGAAATCCTCACATAGAAACCTCTTAAAAATCCTTGGGTTTACATAGTCGGAGATTTGTGTTTTACTTATTTTTTTTAAATCTTGATTGGTAAAGGCGATCTTGGGATTCACCGAAATGTGTAGAGGTTGAACGTCCAGTGTGAATGCAACGTGCCCCGATTTTGTTTTTAATAAAACATTTTAATTTTATAACTTCTGCCAGGAAATCATAAGAGGCAGATCTTTCAGCATTCATTTTCTTGCCATAACAAGAGATGAAAGACATGGACCAATATGAGCTACGTTATCACTTGCAGGAACCGAGCTAGACCCAGCTGGGGAAAGGGCGCCTCGTCCCTGGAGTTGGGCGGGAACCGGATTCCTCCCCGGGAGAGCAGAGAGCGTATTGGAACTTCAGATACCTCTCACTCAGAACATGGGAATCTTGGAGGCAGATCCACCATTTCCTTTTTCCTCTGGGGATTACTTCCCGGCCTTTGTGAGCAATCATTAACTGCAGTCATCCAGTTTGGCGGGTACCATTAGATACCAAATACACTTAGCAACTACTAACATATGCTTTCGCATTAATTGTCTCCTAAACACATACACACACTTCAATCCAGTCCCTAGTACAGTGCTCCCCGATGTCATGACAGCTGAGTGTCTGTAAATTCTCCAAACCGGAGTGTCGGCATTTGAAACTCCTCCCCTTAAAGTGCCTGCTCAGGTGCCCCAGTCTGTTCCGCTTCAATCCTAGTCCCTGCCTAGCTGTGTGATCCCTCTTGGACTTAAGGCAAGTAATTGTGCCTTAATTGTGCCTTCCTGACAGGCCATCATTCTTGCTGAATCCTTGCCTCCCTTCTCTGAATCCAGCTTTAAGCATATAAATAATCTCTTCCAATGGCCAAATGTTAAATGCTTAAGTATGCCATGCAGTGAAAAGTCTGTGAGGCACTGACTGAACGTTTTATCTTTCCAATATTTTTCTATACTGCCTGTATTTCAAATAGAATTTTCATTGTTAATGGTATCACCTCATGCTGCTATCCATTTCCCCTCTCCCTCTTACACCCTAGACATCATGAATGCATTTAGCAATCACAAGTAAGATTTATTAGTAGTGGAAAATATATTAAATGGTTGTCTCATTATTCAGAACCATTCCAATACTAAGGTTTACTGTATCTAGGTATTCTCATGAAAGTTAAGACACATGGAGCATAATTTAAGCCAAAATTGTATGCTTTCCCTTTAAAAAATAAAATAATCTACCATTCACATTGAAGATCATCCTTAACCATACTGTTTACACAAGTCCCCAAATGAACATAAAGTCTTATCTCCTACCTGACCATTTTTCTTCTCCCAAAGTTTCTGAACAGAACTGCACACTTAGAGCAATTCATTTCTTTTCAGAAAGTTAGATTTTTGGCCAAAAATTCCCAGAAAATTTCCACTATCCTACATTAGTATAAAATTAAAACATAATTCAAAAAACCAACTTAAATTGATAATCTCTTTTAAGTAACTATAACTTACAAAATTTTATCATGATTTTAGAATTCATTATTTACTTCAACAGTCTTTAAGCAAAAATAATTAAAAAGTGAAAACTATCACAACAAAAGAATATTTTGTGTTATATTTTATTATAAAACTAATAAAAATTCATCAGCTTCCAAAGTATTCCTTTTATTAATGAATCTCTAAAATAGTATAGGCACATTTAATTTTTTTTAACTTTTTTTTAATGTTTTATTTATTCCTGAGAGAGAGAGAGAGAGAGAGAGAGAGACAGCATGAGCAGGGGAGGGTCAGAGAGAGAGGGAGATACAGAATCTGAAGCAGGCTCCAGGCTCTGAGCTGGCTGTCAGCACAGAGCCCAACGCGGGGCTGGAACCCATCAACCATGATATCATGACCTGAGCCAAAGTCGGATGTTTAACCAACTGAGCCACTCAGGCGCCCCAATATAGGCACATTTTCACTAACAAATATCCAGTGGTGTTTTATACACACATGCATAGTCACACACAAATATATATTATTGGCATGGCAGTTTATAAAAATGTTGAATTGGGGCATAATCAATCTACTGGGTGTTTATTCATATATATAAGATTTATTCTTATGGACCCATAACAAGGCATTTTGTGAGCAGTTCAAAAACATCATTAAAAAAGGTAAAACATAACTTTTACCATCTTGAAAGCAAAATCTTTTTAGTATAATAGCGGTCTACTATTATTTTACTTCGGATGCTACCCCCAAATCATATTTTGCATCAGTTTTTTTTTAATGTTTTTTTATTTATTTTTGAGAGAGAGATAGAGACAGCACGAGCAGGGGAGGGTCAGAGAGAGAGGGAGACACAGAATCCGAACACAGGCTCCAGGCTCTGAGCCTGTCAGCATAGAGCTGGACGAGGGGCTCCAACCCACAAGGCGTGAGATCGTGACCTGAGCCGAAGTCGGATGCTTAACCGACTGAGCCACCCAGGTGGCCCCCATATTTTGCATCCTTAAGGGATAAAAAATTTTGTCAAGCCAATTATCTTAGACCTTTTTGCTACTTGACCTATTTCGGTAACCCATTACCACAGAGCTTCTGTTTCATAATATTTTATAATGTAATCAGCAGTAAGAAGGAATTGAGAAAATAATATTCTAGCTTTCTCCACATATTTTTGCAATGAAACCACTCTACTGAGTAAACTTGAAAGAGCTCAGATTACACAGGCTCATTAACAATTTTAAAAATTATTACAGGGGTGCCTGGGTGGCTCAGTTGGTTAGATGGCCGACTTCGACTCAGGTCATGATCTCAAGGTTTGTGAGTCTGGGGCCCGTGTCGGGCTCTGTGCTGACACCTCCGAGCCTGGAGCCTGCCTGCTTCAGATTCTGTGTCTCCTCTGTCTGCCCTTCTCCTGCTCACACCCTGTCTCTCCATCTCTCAAAAATAAATAAACATTAAAAAAAATTTTAATTATTACACTGTATCTTTTTATTAACTATGAAAAATAATTTTTATTGAATTAATTTTCTCTTCAAGCATATGTTTGAACTCTGCTCTAAGATAAGCCATTGAAGTGTTACATTTTGTGTATTTTTATCTTGTAGTAATTCAAATGTAAGTTCTTTTTACAGTTTCTTGGTTGTAAACATTTAACCAATGCCCTTTCAGTTTCAAATTTTCCCTGCATGAATTCCCTAATTAAATCAGAATGATAATTGTTCACTGCTGTATTCTGGAATATAGAGTAACTTACTAGTCCAAATGCTTCAACAACCTCCAACCATACATAAATCTCTTGTCTTAAAATTAAATTTTTGCAAAAGTTATTCTAAGGGATGCCTGAGTGGCTCAGTCGGTTAAGCATCTGACTTTGGCTCAGGTCATGATCTCACAGCTATGAGTTCAAGCCCCACATCAGGTTCTGTGCTGACGGCTTGGAGCCTGGACCCTGCTTCGGATTCTATGTTTATCTCTCTCTCTCCCTCTCTCGCTTTCTCTCTCTCTCTCTCTGCCCCTCCCCTGCTGGTTCTCACTCTCTCTCTCCCAGAAATAATAAATGAATAAATTTCATTTTTTTAAAAATTTATTCCATATATAAAATTAGTAATGTCTCTAGCACTTCATTGGAAAGTGTTTTCAAAGAAAAAATAAAACTTTATATCAACACTTGGAATACGGAAAGCTTTTCTTAGCATATATGTACCAATGTCCCAACGATAAAATGTTACTAATCATATAGAATTTCCACTATTGAAAGGAAATCTCTAGCGTAAACAATAGCAACTCCCTTTTTGTTATTTAAATAACTTAAGATTTATGTCTTAAAACTATAGCAACAAGTGTCCACAAATAGAATCATTATCTACATAGGTAGGCCAGAACAATCACGCTTAAACTATTTTAGTTAGAATACCAAGACACTGTACTTTGCACCTCCATCTTAATGCTTCAAATGGAACACCACACCAGAAACTGGATCATACCAGAATACAGATCTATGCCAGCTGAAGGAAGAATGGCACTGACTAGTTAATAGTCATCACTGCTTTCTGAACTGCCAGTTTTCCTAACCAAGGGTTGGAAGAATTTCAAAACTTCAAGAGAATAGTTTAAAGTGGCTCACTGAAGAAAAAGAAAAGAATACCACCTACTATTTTGTCTTTGAGGAGTCTGTTCTCCATTACTGAATCTAGTTAAAGCATTTCATATAATTGCTCTAATGAAATTTAGCAAAAAGAAAAAAGTAAAAAAAGAAAATTTTGTGTAAATCAAATGGAATAGATTTATTTAAAGAGGTAACTCATTTCCACTTCTCTATGATGATTGATTCTTTCCCACTAGCTATTACAGAACTGAATGGCTTTAAAAGCAATTACGTATTTATTTAAATTCTCTTTAGAGTCAGGAGCCTTGGTATAACAAAAGTTACAAATTTCTTCAGGTGATTATTGCACCTTTCCAAACCCATTCAAAATTTCCATTAACTCAACTCTTACAGCATTCATTTGTTTTTGTTTGGGGAGTGGGAGGGTTGCCTGTGTTGACAAATTTAAAAATACACACATCAGTAGGGAATCTGGGTGGCTCAGTCAGTTAAGTGTCCAACTTCAGCTTAGGTCATGATCTTGAGGTTCATGAGTTCAAGCTCCACATCTGGCTCTGTGCTGACAGCTCAGAGCCTGGAGCCTGCTTTGGATTTTGTGTCTCCCTCTCTGCCTCTTGCCTACTCTCACCCTCTCTCTCTCTCAAAAGTAAACATTAAAACACACACACACACACACACACACACACACATCAATTAAGAAAAAGAACACCTAGTTTTCTAGTTTCTTTCTATGAAACCCAATTGGTATATCATATACACTTATAGGAATAAACTGGCTTTTACAAGCTAAAAAAAGCCGATTGTTAAGTTTTCAGAACTTTTGCAAACAGACTGTTAAAAATGTTAGCTTGGTACCAGTCACAGTGAAACTATTTACACCATGGAAGTGGTAAATGTTATAAAGCAGGGCTGTTTTTTCCTTTGAGGAACTAATCCTTAAGCATCAGCACCCATTGTTGAAACCCTATGCAGATTAACATTGAAGGAAATGAAAATTTACCTTTAGTGACTAGGTGAGAAACTTCTGTAATGGAATGATAAAATTTAATTTTATTAACTCCATTCAGATGTATTTGGGATACTCAAGGTCTAACATTGTCATTTTTTCTTCATTTCCTGTATAACAGAATCATACCTATTATGGTAATCCTACTTTCTTCCTATTAGGATTCTAATGTTTGTAAGTCTTTGTCATTTGATATTTACTATAACATGTTATTGATTTACTTGAAAAGTCATAAATAAATAACAATTTCACATCCTCCATGTCAGGATTTTATGCTACCTACGAGTCAATGTTTAATATTATTTTTGTTAATCATAAAGATGATTTAAAAGCTGATTCTCTTCATCCTTGTCCAAACCCAATTAGCTAAAATTTTAGTGTTCATTTTATGGACCAAAACTGCCTAGATTTTAGATACTTTAATTTCTTTCAGAGTAAGATAATCCATATGTAAACTAAATGTATTTTTAACAATCATTGCATTGTAACAATACAGTTTTATCCTCTAAATAAAAGAGCAAGTTAAAGCCACTTCTTTTGAAATAAGCCAGCAGATAAACAATTTCTGGTTAAACTATTAAAATCTGACTTTATCTTGCAGAGCCTTGTCCTATAGTTATAATCTAGACCATCTCTAATACAAGACATTCTAGAGAGAATTAGCTATAACAGCTTCCAATAAATGAAAATTTTCTGGGAGCACCTGGGTGGCTTAGTTAGCTAAGTATCTGGCTTTGATTTCAGCTCAAGTCATGATCTCACCATTTTCAGATGGAGCCCTGTGTCAGGCTTCACACTGCTTGGGTTTCTCTCTCTCCCTCTGCCCTTCCTCAGCTCACACTTTCTCTGTCTCTCTCAAAATAAACAAACATTTACAGAAATTTTTTTTCTGTAGGGTTGCCAGATTTAGCATATAAAAATATAGGACTTCCAGTTAAATTTGAATGTCTGATATTGCCAGTAGTAAATGGGACATAGGTATACTAAAAAATTTTTTGTTGTCTATCTGAAATTTGAAATTTGAGTTTACCTGAACATCTTGTATTTTATCCAGCAACACTAAGTATTCAGGATAATCTTTGATTAAATACCTTGGGTAAGAAACTCTTAGCCATGAATTTCAGTCTTGGGTTTGAGGGTGTTGGTGAATACCTGAAGTTAACTGTAAAAGATTTTTGATAGATATGTCTACAACATTTTCTGAGAACAGCTTTTATCTGTGGCTCTCAATGAAAAATTTGTTTCTTGGAGAGTTTTAAAAAAGTTGTGCCTGAGAAGGTTCAGAACAGTGGGTAGAAGATGCAATCACTTTTCACTTAAAGATGAACTTTTTACTGTGAGTTTATATGCACAAAATACCTCTGAAAGGACACACAAGAAACTGGAAGTAGGGGGTCCCTCTGGAGAGGGGAAATAGGAGACTGCTGTGAGAAACCTCACTTTTCATTACCACTCTTTTGCACTATTTCCAATTTTATTTGAAAATAATTTATTACATTATTTTATTTTAATTTTATTACACTGCCCACTTTTTACCTATTTAATAAGAGTTTAGAATTAAAAAATAACAACAGTGCCTAGGCCTCACTCTAGGCCTATTAAGTCAGAATTTCTCAATTTCCAGTGGTTGGGCCATGATATTTGTATGTAGGTACATTTGCTATTTTTAAACTCCACGATGTATTTTAATTATTCATCTAAATCATACACATGCTGCTCTATACCATTTGCCTAAAAAACTACAAACACAAACACACACAGTCCACACTCACACAGATACCATCCTTTGTATCTCCTGGGAAAGACTGAGGAGATGAATGACTCACTTCAAGCTATGCTGGAGAGATTCTGTTTAAAACTGATGGGGAGTGAGTCAAACCAGTCCACACAGAGGAATGGGGAGGCAGGAAACTGCTCAGTGTTCAAGTTGAAAGCTCAGGAAAATGGATTCCTAATTAATGTTTTTGGCGTCTTGAATACGCAGTGGGGTAATTGAGCACTTGCTTAACCTCTATGAAATAACCTGCCTTTTCTGTACTTCTAAAGGGGGAGGCCAGGAGTAGCTAGGCCCTGCCACCCCTGGAAACTCTTCCTAGTGTTCTGGCATCATAGAACTTTGCCTAGCCTGGTTCAAGGAGACAGCCCCACCTATTCACAATTTACCTCAGCCTACCCACTACCCAGCAAATGTCATTCAGTGTTCACAGACTACAATTCTTCAGGAATTAGTCCACTGGCCCCAGCTGAGTGTGCTAGAGCACTGCCTGAGTCATTCTCCAATGGTTGAACCTGAAGAAATAATGTCCCATCTCCACCATTTCAGCAAATTTGGCAGTGAAGACTTTTTTATGGGCAAATATACAATCTGAGGGGAAAAAAAATATTTCTCTTTTTTAGTGTTCTATCTCTGGTCCGTTGTGTTCAGGGGAAAGGAATGCCACAAATTATATGACTGTAGCACAATTTAGGCCACGCATTTGATTTCATTCACAAAAACAACTCTAGCCATTATTATGAACCCATATTGTAGAAAATAATGTCTGGTTTTCTATTAATAGCAGTCCCGGGGCTTCTTGGAGATCTTTCTCAACCTCCGAATTGGGTAATTTCTGAGGTCATTATGGCTATTTCACTTATTCTCTGGAAGGGGGTATTTCAAAATTTTCCTTGATAAAACTAAATATTTTGTTGGTTTCAAGCATCCAGATCTTAAAATCCTTAAGTTGACATTTTTAACAAAAAGAAACATGTGAACTGTGAATTTTGCCAACATCCAAGAACTTTCACAATACAGCCTCGAACTACCTTTCCATTTGTCTCCTACCACTCTGCCATTACTCCTAAGCTCTAGCCATATCCAACTGCACTGAGTTCCATGACTCCCTGGGTACACTATCATGCCTCGGTGCATGTGTGCCTCTCCATCTGGTTAACTCTTACACATTCTCGAGGACTCATCTAACATGATGGGTCTGAGAAGCCTTTTGTGAATATTCCTTTCCCTCTTTTTTCCTCTCCTGACATTGTACTTAGTGTTCCTGGGTATGTTCTTATTGTGCTCAGTAGCTACATCTAAACAGATCATTCAAATAGTCTTTTTATTTGTCCATCTCCTTTGAGCTCAGGATTATTCCTGGCATAGAACAGGTACACAATTAATATCTAATCAATGAAAATCAAAGGTTCTCAAATAACAAAACAAAATTCACTTTCTACGTAGCTTTAAAGTTGACAATAGATATAAGTAAGTCATATTTCTAGGATTGATTTTCAGATTCTTTTACATCAAATGCCTCTATACCATTCTTATTTGCTTCCAAATTGCCAGCAAACTAGCATTAAAATGTGATTTAAAGAAATCTTAAAATGAAAATTATTTATAAAATAATGTTTTCTTAATTATACTCTTTTTTATACAGAAAAAGGATTGGCAGGAGCTAATTATTTTAGATTTGTAAAATGCACAGACTTTTTGTACATTCTTTAAAATTAATAAATTCTCTTAAACTTGAAAGTTGTTTAGAAATTGTGTGTAAAAGCTATATTAGTTATTGTTCAGAGTATAGGCTAAAAGAAACTCTTTAAAAATTAATAAAAAGAATTCAGAAAAACCAAAGCAACTATGACTGCCACTTTCCTAGCAAAAGATCAATAGAGATGAGTTAAGTGCTTATCTTATTAAAGAGTGAATAATCAACAAAAAGGAAGCAAGCTTAATGATGATTTTTTTTGAAGTAGGGAGAAAGCCAATTCAATTGTGACTCCCAAATTTCTAATCTAAACATTTTATCTTTTTCTATTTGTTGTTTTCCTAAAGAATTATACCTGTAGGCATATAATATATCAAACAACACAGTTTAATGTATTTAATGTATTGGCAAGACTTAGAAAGACAGCTAGATAAGGCCATCTATGAAAATATATCATAAACTTTAAGAAGTAGTAAACAAGTTAATTTACATTCAAATATAAAAGTTGTAAACTACAGAAATAATTTTAGGATACAACACCTCTTGTTCAAAACCACACAATCAGATTTTTTTTTTAATTTTTTAATTTTTTTAATTTTTTTAAATTTTTTTTAGTTTTTTAATGTTTAAAAACATTTAATTAAATGTTTTTTTTAATTTATTTATTTCTAGGAGAGAGAGAGAGACAGCGTGAGCAGGGGAGGGTCAGAGAGAGAGGGAGTCACAGACTGAAACAGGCTCCAGGCTCTGAGCTGGCAGTCAGCACAGAGCCCGACGCGGGGCTCGAACCCACGAACCGTGAGATCATGACCCAAGCGAAAGTCAGACGCTTAACCGACTAAGCCACCCAGGCGCCCCATAATCAGATATTTTAAATTACAAATCTTATTTTTTAAATTTCTGGGGAAGATTCATGGCTGTGCTGTTGTTGTTTAATCTTTTACAAGCCTACAATGAAGAGGTAAAAGAGGAAACACTTGATTTCATATTATCGAATTTGTTTTCTAACTGTAAAATGTATTCATGTTTCCCCAGCTTGATAGTAACATCTTCTCAGGTTTGGATCAGATCAGTCACAAGGCAGACTAATACTGGCTTTAAGGTTGATTAATTGATTTTGAAGTGTCATGAGGATCATCTCTAAGCCTATATAATCTGCTTTACTTCAAGCAAATTGTTTATCTTTTAAATTCCCCCAAGAAAGAAGAGTTTTAAACTCCCAGAAAATGCATGTACTGCATTTTGGATAATGATGAAACCATCCCCTATTATAATCAAATGTGTTCAGGTTTTGTCAAAACACGTAACAGGTTTTGCCTGTATATGAAAGGATTCCAATGGGATTTGTTAATGACTTTTTTTTCCCAGAAGAATTCTATCAAATAATGAACTTAGCTCTACTTTAAACAAACTTGATATGGCTTTAAAAAACCTGAACATAAAAACACCCAGGTGCTCAATCAACTGCATACCCATATGGAAAAAATAAATTTGACCGCTACCCCGTATCTTGTATTATGTATCTTGACCGATATATAAAATTCAATCTTAGGTAGATTTTAGATCTAACTATGAAAATTAATATAGTGAAGCTCCTAGAACATATCATAGAGATTATCTTCATGATGTGATATTAGCACAAGTGTATTAAACAGGATACAAAAAAGCACTAACCATAAAGGAAAAAAATTGGTAAATTGGCATTCATTAAAATTTATCAAAAAGTACTTTTTAGAGTGTAGAGATTACTAAAAGCAAAAAAGAAAATATTCAAGTAGTCTACAAACATATTAAAAAGTGTTTAATCTTATTAGATATCAGAGAAATGTGCATTAAAACCACCAATGAAATATTACTACATGTCTGTCAAAATAGTTAAAATTTGAAACTCCAAAGGTTGATGAAAACATGGAACAGCGCAAATTCTCACACACTGGTGGAACTTTGAGAAACTATTTGGCAATATCAATCACATACTGTATTGACCTCAAAATTCTATTCCTAATATATCTCCAAAATGAATACACTCATCTGTGTACCAAAAGTCAGTACGTTCATAGCAGCAATTATTCAGTTAAATACTGGAAATACCCCAAATTTCCTTCAGTTGTAGAATGGAGAAATAAAGGAATATTCATGTAATAAAATAATTACCACAAAGAAAAAGAATGACATATAACTACAAGCAAAAGTAACAAAAATATTAAGTGAAAGAAGCCAGACAAAAGGAATCTATAACAGCAGGAGAACCTAGGGGCGCCTGGGTGGCTTAGTCGGTTAAGCGTCCGACTTTCGCTTAGGTCATGATCTCACGGTTCGGTTCGTGGGTTCGAGCCCCGCGTCGGGCTCTGTGCTGACTGCCAGCTCAGAGCCTGGAACCTGTTTCAGAGTCTGTGACTCCCTCTCTCTATGACCCTCTCCTGCTCACGCTGTCTCTCTCTCTCTCCTAGAAATAAATAAAACATTTAAAAATTTTTTTAAAAAAACAGGAGAACCTAAATTATGATGTTGGAAGTCAGAGAAATGGTAATCTCTGGGGAGACGAAGAAGGTGATGATTAGGAGGAAGTACAAGAGAGTCTTCTGAGATGCTGGTATTCACTTTAGATGGGTGATGCTTGTATAAGGTGTTTCAATTTTGTGATGATGCTTCAAATGAGGTGCTTAGATTTGTGCATTTGTATATGTGTTGCACTTCAATTTTTAGAAAGCTAATTTTTAAAAGAAAAAAGCTGATCTCTTAGGAGTACTTATTTACCTTTTTAAAAATATTTATTTTATTTATTTGGGAGAGAGAGAGAGAGTGAGCACGTGCTGGTGGAGAGAGAGAATCTTAAGCAGACTCCCAGCACGGAACCAGACACAGAGCTTGATCCCATAACCCTGGGATTATGACCTAAGCCAAAATCAAGAGTTGATCGCTAAACTGACTGAGCCGTCCAGGCACCTCGGGGGTACTTATTCGCCTTGTAAAATAATTCTGCTTTCCAAAAAAGAATGTTGGCATTTACAATGTCTTACAATTTTCATAGAACTTTTCAGAAATTTGTCCACTGAATAATAGAAGTTAAACTTCCACAAATCATTAAACGTAAGGTAGGGGAGTTTAATCGTTACCTTAGTTTTGACTGCCATCTAATGGCGAGAATGTTGCATTATATAGAAGCAAATAGAACCTGTCCCTGCAGTGAGCAACAGAACATTGACTTTGCTACAGTTTGTAGGTCTGCTTTTCTGTAATTTATTACTTACAAATATTAGGCAAATATTTGGACATGAGGTAGAAATTAGATGTAATGTTAGGATATATAGATGTTGGGACATGATGTAGGTATTAGGACATTCACTTAAGACTGTTAAATATAGAATAAAACCGAAATTTCCGTTTCTTTGTGTCAGAATTTCATGACCCTTTTCCAATTTTTATTCTGCCTCCTGACCATACTCTACAGACCTTACAGATTACAGCCTACTTAGTGTGGAAAATATTAGGCAGCAACAATATATATTTCTGTTACCAGGAAAATCCAAAAGGAGAAACAGACTTAATATGTGTAATTCAATTCTTGGAATAAGCAGTGCTCAGTACAAAATATTGGATTAATATATTCCTTAAAGCATTCTACTTGAACCTTAGCTTTTCAGTGGGAATTTGGAAAGCAAAGGCCTAGGTGGCATGTTGCTATAATCTGACCTAGAAGATATATATGCTGTGATGAAATCTACCACTAAAAGAGAAAGGTAGAGGAGGCTTAGGTGAGAATTCTAGGTGAGAATAAGCACTTTTGCACCTCAAGTATTAACTAGATATTTTTGAAAGCAAAGAAGACTTTCCCTAGGCAGAATCTTTGGAAAGAAGCTTTAAGATAACTGGCACCCTTTGGTGGATTTCAATAATTTCCATGGAAAACTGAGAAATAGAGGGAATTTGGAAAAGAGGAAGTTTCGGTTATATTTCTTCTGTATTTCATCAAATCCAGTATGATGACTAAGAAACCAAGATGAACACAGGTCCACCTCCAGCAAAATGCCCCAACCCCTTACGTTAGGATTAATCCAGACAAACTAATAAATTGGCTTTTTGTTTGCTTGTATGACAGTTTCATTGAGGTATAATTGACCTGTTATAAACTTCACATATTTAAAGGGATATATATGCAGTAAAACATTAGTTTGCAGGCATAATTTGTTCCAGAAACGCACTTTTAATTCAAAACACTTACATATCAAAGTAAATTTCAAGAACCATTGGCTCAATTGTGATCGATTATGTGACATTTGGTATCATACTACTCATATTGTAAGACATCGCTCATTTGTCAGTTAACATTTATTAGAAGTGTTTGCTCGTCTTGAAGAACACTCACAGAACAAGTTACTCACAATCCCAGGTTTTAATCCCAACAGTCAAGAAATGAATATATTCATCACCCCCAAAAATTCTCTCATGACCCTTTGTAACCCAAAATTCCTCACTTTATCCTGCTCTTTCCCTAGGCATCCATTGATTTGCTTCTTATCATTATGGATTAATTTAAGTCTTCTAGAATTTTCCATAAATAGAATCATGATGCATGTACTCTTCACTGTTGTACTCCTTTTACTCTGCAATTATTTTGAATTCATGTATATTGTTGCTATATCGGGGTGCCTGAGTAAGTTAAGCATTTGACTCTGGATTTCAGCTCAGATCACGATCTCATGTTTCTTGAGATTGAGCTGCTAATAGCACAGACCCTACTTGAGATTCAGTCTCTCTTTCTCCCTTCCCCTCATCTCTCTACATAAATATAGGTGCTTGGGGGACTTAGTCACTTAAGTGTCTGACTTTGGCTCAGGTCATGATCTCACTGTCTGTGGGTTCGAGCCCCACGTCAGGCTCTGTGCTGACAACTCGGAGCCTGGAGCCTGCTTTGGATTCTATGACTCCCTCTCTCTCAGCCTCTCCCCAGCTCGTACTCTGTCCCTCTCTCTCTCTCTCTCAAAAAGCAAATAAACATTTAAAAAATAATAAGTAAACACTTTTTAAAAAGAAAGTTTTATTGTTGCTAAATAAATTGTTAATTCTTTTTTACTATTTAGTGTCCCATTGTGTGGGTATCCTACAATTTGTTTATCCATACATGTTGATTGATGTTTAGATTCACTTGACTTACAAGCAGCCTATTTGTAAATATTACTAATAAAGCTGCTATGAACATTTGTGTAACAGCATGTGTGTAAATACATGTTTTCATTTTTTTCCTTACAGTGATTACCTAGAAGGGTTTAGCAGGCTGAGTAATGACTTGCCAAAAATGTCATGTCCTATTCCCCAGAACTTGTGAATATGTTACCTTATAGGGCAAAAGTTACTTTGAAGTTGTGCTTAAGTTTAGGAACCTAAAATGGGGAGATTATCCTGATTATCTAAGTTAGCCCAGTGTAATCACTAACATCTTTACAAGAGAGACGCAATGGAGTCAGTCAGACAGAAGATAAGGTGATGATGAAGCAGAAAACAGAGAAAGAAATTGGAAGACGCACTACAAAGCTGTCATCATCAAGACAGTATGGTATTGGCACAAAAACAGACACACAGACCAATGGAACAGAATTGAGAACTCAGAAGTGGACCCAAAAGTATACAGCCAACTAATCCTTGACAAAGCAGGAAAGAATATCCAATGGAAAAAAGACAGCCTCTTTAACAGATGGTGTTGGGAGAACTGGACAGCAACATGCAGAAGAATGAAACTAGATCAATTTCTCACACCATACACAAAAATAAACTCAAAATGGATAAAGGACCTGAACGTGAGACAGGAAACTATCAACACCCTAGAGGAGAAAGCAGGAAACAACCTCCTTGGCCTCCACCGCAGCAACCTCTTACTTGACACATCCCCCAAAGCAAGGGAATCAAGAGCAAAAATAAACGATTGGGACCTCATCAAGATTAAAAGCTTCTGCACAGCAAAGGAAACAACCCACAAAACTAATAGGCAACCAACGGAATGGGAAAAGATAGTTGCAAATGACATATCAGATAAAGGGTTGATATCCAGAATCTATAAGGAACTCACCAAACTCCACATCCGAAAAACAAACAACCCAGTGAAGAAATGGGCAGAAGATATGAACAGACACTTCTCCAGAGGCCATCCAGATGGCCAACAGACACATGAAACGATGCTCAGCATCCCTCCTCATCAGGGAAATACAAATCAAAACGACACTGTGATACCACCTCACGCCAGTCAGAGTGGCTAAAATGAGCCAATCAGAGGACTCTAGATGCTGGCAAGGATGTGGAGAAACAGGCACTCTCCTAACCTGTTGGTGGGAATGTAAACTGGTACAGCCCCTCTGGAAAACAGTGTGGAAGTTCCTCAAAAAATTAACAATAGAACTCCCCTAGGACCCAGCAGTAGCACTGCTAGGAATTTACCCAAGGGATACAGGAATGCTGATGCATAGGAGCACATGTACCCCAATGTTCATAGCAGCACTCTCCACAATAGCTAAAACATGGAAAGAGCCTAAGTGTCCATCAACAGATGAATGGATCCAGAAGATGTGGTTTATCTATACCATGGAATACTACATGGCAATGAGAAACAATGAAATCTGGCCATGTGTAGCAACATGGATGGACCTTGAGGGTGTTATGCTGAGCGAAATCAGTCAGGCAGAGAAGGACAAATATCATATGTGTGCACGTATAGGAGGATTAGGAGGAACTTAACTGAGGAACCAGGGGGAGAAGAAGGGGGAAATGGTGGGGGAAAGGGGGAGAGGCAAACCATGAGAGACTCTTGAATGCTGACAAAAACTGAGGACTGATGGATGTGGGGGGGAGGGGGGATAGGCACGGAGAGGGGCACTTGTGGGGATGAGCACTGGGTGTTATAAACCAACTTGACAATAAAGTATTTGTAAAAAAAAAAAAATAGAAAGAAAGAAAGAAATTGGAAGAGGCTATGCTGTTGGCTGTGAGGATGGGGAATGGGATCAGGATACAGGCAGCCTCAAGAGCTAGAAGGCAAAGAAACATTCTCCCCTGGAGCTTCCAGAAAGAACCAGCCCTACCAACACCTTGAGTTAGCCCAGGGAGATTGACTTTGGACTTCTGACCTCCAAAGCTGTAAGATAATAAATGTACGTAGTTTAAAGTCACAAAGTTTGTGATAATTTGTTATGGTGGCAATAATGTAATAGAATGTAATTGCTAGGTCATATAGTAGGTCTATGTTAAACTTTTTAAGAAATTTCCATCTGTTTTCAAAAGTGATTATACCATTTTAAGTTCCCACTCACAGTGTATGAGAGTTCCAGGTGCTTCATATGTCTCCTGGTACTTAGTATTATCAATTTTTCTAATTTAACATTCTAGTAGGTATATGGTGGTATCTCATTGTATTTTAAGTTTGCATTTCGCTGATGAACAATGATGTCCAGCATTATGTCATGTACTTATTTGCCAATCATACAGCTTCTTTGGTGAAGTAACTGTTTAAATCTCTCTTGGGGCACCTGGGTGGCTCAGTCAATTAAGTGTCCAACTTCAGGTCAGGTCATAATCTCACAGTCTGTGAGTTCAAGCCCCACATTGGGCTCTGTGCTGACAGCTTGGAGCCTGGAGCCTGCTTCAGATTCTGTGTCTCCCTCTCTCTCTCTCTCTCTGACCCTCCTCTGTTCACACTCTGTCTCTGTCTCTCAAAAATGAATAAATGTAAAAAAAATTTTTTTCATCTCTGTTGCCTATTTTAAAAAATTGGTTTATCCTCTTTTGTATTGTTTTTTTTCTTTAAGTAGGCTTCATGCCCAGCATGGATCACAACCCCATGATCAAGACCCAAGCTGAGATCAAGAGTCAGTTGCTTAACCAACCAACCACCCAAGCTCACCCTGGTTTATCTTCTTCTTACTGAGTTGTATGAGTTCTTTATGTATTTTATTTTATTTTTTAATTAATTTTTAAATTCACATCCAAGTTAGGTAGCATCTAGTTCAATAATGAATTTAGGAATAGATTCTAGTGATTTATTCCCTATATGTATAACATCCAGTGCTCATCCCAACAAGTGTCTCCCTTAATGCTCCTTACCCATTTAGCCCATCGCCCCCACCCAAACCCCTCCAGCAACCTTCAGTTGAAGAGTCTCTTACGTTTTGTCCTCTTCCTTGTTTTTATATTATTTTTTCTTCCTTTCCCTTATGTTCATCTGTTTTGTATCTTAAGAGTTCCTTATCAATTTTAAATCCCAATTCTTTATTGGATATATGTTTTGCAAAATATTTCCCAGCCCATATATGAGTGTATCTTGAAGAGCAAAAGTTTTTAATTTTTATAAAGTCCAATTTGTTGTTTGTGGTAGGCAGCTTCTAAAATGGCTTCCAATGAAGCCTGCTTTCTGGTATTGCGCCCTTTTGTAATCCTCTCCCTTTGAGTGTGAGCTGGACCTAATGATTTATTTCTAAGCAAAATTTGTGGGGAACGTGATGGAATGTCACTTCTAAGAGTCTGATACAAAAGCCCATGACTTTCTTCTTGCTTATAGCCTCTCTCTGGATTTTATTTCATTCTTCCCCCTGATGAAGCAGTCTGCTCTGTTGTGAACTGCCCTGTTGAGAAGCCCACAAGACCTGAGGTTGGTCTCTGGCCAGTAACCAGCAAAGAAATAAGACTTTCTCAACAACCCTTGAGAAACCGAATCCTGCCAACAATCACATGAGTGAGCTTGAAAGTGAATCCTTACCCAGATGATCCTTCAAATGAGAACACAGCCACATTGACAGCTTGATTGTATACTTATGAGAGACTCTGAAGCAGACAGCCCAGCTAAATCCTGCCAGATTCCTGACCCACAAAGGTTATAATGTATATTGCTTTAAGTCACTAAGATTGGTGGTAATTCTTACATATCAGTAAATAATTACTACAGTCGAATTTTAAAATTATTTTTTGTGTCCTATTTAAGAAATTTTTCCCACTCCCCCCAAAATAAATCTTTTCCAAATAAATCTTTTTCAAAGACACGAAAATTTTCTCCTGTTTGTTTTTAGAAATTCTAAAGTGTTAGCTCTTATGTTTAAGACTATGATCCATTTTGAATTCATTGTTGCATATAGTATGTATACAATGTAAAGTAGCAGTATAGCATGTATAGTGTGAGGCTCATTTTGTCACATATGGCTATCTAATTGTTTCAGCATCATTTGTTTGAAAGATTACCCTTTCCCCAGTGAATTGCATTAGTCCTTTGTGAAAATCAGTTGACCATGTAGGTGTGACTCTAATTACAAGCTCTCTATTCTATTGTCTATTTTTACAACAATACCATAGCACCTTGATTAATGTGGCTCTCTAAGTCTGGATATTAAATAGTGTAAATCCTTCCCCACTTCTCTTTCAAAGTTGTTTTGGGGCATGTAGATGGCTCAGCTGGTTGAGTGTCCAACTCATGATTTCAGCTCAGGTCATAATCTTAGGGTTGTGGGATCAAGCTCTGCATCAAGCTCCTCATTGGATATGGAGGCTGCTTGAGATTCTCTCCCTCTCCTTCTCTTTTTGTAAAATAAATAAGTAAGGGCACCTGGGTGGCTCAATCAGTTAAGCGTCCATCTTCAGCTCAGGTCATGGTCTCATGGTTTATGGGTTCGAGCCCTTCCTCGGGCTCTATGCTGACAGCTCAGAGCCTGAAGCCTGCTTCTGATTCTATGTCTACCTCTCTCTCTCTGCCCCTTCCCCACTCGTGCTCTGTCTCTCTCTCTCAAAAATAAATAAACATTAAAAAATTTTTAATTAATAAGTAAACAAAAAAACAAAGTTGTTTTGCTTGTTTTAGGTTCTTTTCATTTTCAGAAACATTTTAGAATCAGCTTGTCAATTTCTACAAAAAATTCTGCTGACTTTTGTTATTGGGATTGTATTGAATCTATAAAGGGAGAATTGACATCTTACCAATATTGAGTTTTCTGCTCCATGAATAGGCTATATCTCTCCATTTATTTAGGTCTTCCTTAACTTCTCTCAGCAATGTAGAGACTTTCAACATCTTTCATTAAATTTATTCCTAAATTCTTCATATTTTTAATGATATTAAGACTGGTAGAAATTTTTAAATTTTGGCTAGTATTTTTATATTTTTTCTATAATGACCTCATGTACTTCAATGATGAAAATTCACTTCTTAGGTATAGTAGCTTTTTTTAAAAATAGGTCCTTATTCTTTTTTATTTTTTTTATTTTTTTTTTATATTTTTATTTATTTCTACGAGAGAGAGAGAGAGACAGCGTGAGCAGGGGAGGGTCAGAGAGAGAAGGAGTCACAGACTGAAACAGGCTCCAGGCTCTGAGCTGGCAGTCAGCACAGAGCCCGACGGGGGGCTCAAACCCACGAACGGCGAGATCATGACCTAAGCGAAAGTCGGACGCTTAACCGACTAAGCCACCCAGGCGCCCCCTCTTTTTTATTTTTTTAAGTACTCTCTACACTCAACATCAGGCTCTAACTGACAACCCCAAGATCAAAAGTCACATGGTCTACAGCTGAGCCAGTCAGGCACCTCTGTTCCTTAGGATTTTCTACAAAGATAGCTATGCTGTGTACAAACAGAGCTTTATTTTTTCTTCTACAATCTATATCGTTTTTGTCTCTTTTATGGCCTTCATACAATGCTGATTTTTTTTTTTTAAATGAGCATGGACATTTTTTGCCATGTTTGAAATCTTAGAGGGAAAGATCTTTCATGATTAACCATAAGGCTAGCTGTTAGCTTTTTTTCTTTACGGACTTTGTCATGCTGACAAAGTTCCCTTCTATTGTTACTTTGCTGGAAGTTTTCACGGGGAATGAATGTAAGTTTTGTCAAATGATCTCTACCTATTGAGATGAATGTGTGAGGGTGTGTGTGTGTGATTTTCAAATGTTATACCAGTCTTACTTTCCTGGAATAAACTACTTTAATCATAATGTATCATCCTTTGCATTCATTATTGGATTTATCTTGCCCAAATTGTCTAAAGACATTTTTTACCTTTATGTTTATGAGGAATATTAGAATGTACTTTTCTCTTCTATTGTTTTTGTCTGGTTTGGGTACCAGATTATTGCTGGTCGCATACAATGATTTAAGAAGCATTCCCTCGGGGCGCCTGGGTGGCTTAGTCGGTTAAGCGTCCGACTTTCGCTTAGGTCATGATCTCACGGTTCGTGGGTTCGAGCCCCGCGTCGGGCTCTGTGCTGACTGCCAGCTCAGAGCCTGGAGCCTGTTTCAGTCTGACTCCCTCTCTCTCTGACCCTCCCCTGCTCACGCTGTCTCTCTCTCTCTCTCGTAGAAATAAATAAAAAACATTTAAAAAATTAAAAAAAAAAAAGCATTCCCTCTTCTTCAATTATCTGAAGGAATTTTTATACAATCTTAATTATTTCACTTTTACATTTTGATGAACTTCAATGTTAAGTGAAGCAACCTGGGCCTAGAGTTTTCTTTATGGGAAAGTTTTTAACTAAAAATTTGATTTAATAGCTATAAAATTT
This sequence comes from Proteles cristata cristata, assembly GCA_017311185.1. Lineage (NCBI taxonomy): Eukaryota > Metazoa > Chordata > Mammalia > Carnivora > Hyaenidae > Proteles > Proteles cristata. The sequence continues at coordinate 915,819 of JAESUZ010004270.1, read as the reverse complement.
TTTCATATTATCTTTTTGAGTAATCTTTTGATTAAGCTTTAGCAGTTTATATATTTCATCTAAGTTGTTGAAATTATTGGTATAAAGTTATTCCTAATAATAGTTCCTTATTATATTTTTAAGGTTTATAGACTCTACAGTGATGTCCCTCTACTTCTTAATACTTAAGACTGTCTTCTTTATTTACCTTTATTATGTAACTATTAAAATATACACATAGTGAATAGACAGAACTGTAATGTATAAAGTAAATATATAGCCAAGACATTCCTGTTCCTGAAGCATTTGAAGTAGATAATTCCATGGAATTTTTTTTTTATTTTTTTTTTGTTTCTTTTATTTATTTCTGAGAGAGACAGACAGCATGAGCAGGGGAGGGTCAGAGAGAGAGGGAGACACAGACTCCAAACAGGCTCCAGGCTCTGAGCTGGCAGTCAGCACAGAGCCCGACGCGGGGCTCGAACCCACGAACCGCGAGATCATGACCTAAGCGAAAGTCGGACGCTTAACCGACTGAGCCACCCAGGCGCCCCAATTCCATAGAATTTTTGTGGGATAACTTTTTAAAAATTTGTTTAATGTTTATTTATTTTTGAGAGAGAGAAATGGAGTGCAAGCAGGGAGGGACAGAGAGAGAGGGAGATACAGAATCCAAAGCAGGCTCCAGGCCCTGAGCTGTCAGCACCGAGCCCCATGTAGGGCTTGAACCCACAAGCCATGAGATCATGACCTGAGTCAAAGTCAGATGGTCAACAGACTGAGCCATCCAGGTGCCCATCTATGGGATAACTTTAAAGAAAGTAAACAAGAAGGAGAATAAAACATTTATATTGGTTCCTGAGTTGAGCGGTGTCTTCTGGACCCACACTCTAAGCAATCCAGTCCTTTCATTCTATACAGAACAGGTCAGAATCAATATGTGAAAATATTCCCTTGGCTTAGAGTTCCTTTGTGGAAGACATTTTTCCCAATTTGTTTTTATTGTGGTAAAATACACATAACATAAAATGTACCACCTAAACCATTCTTAAGTGTACATTTCAGTGTTATTAAATATATTGCTAGTGCTGTACAACCATTACCACCATCCATTTCTATAACTCTTCATCCTGTGAAACTGAAACTCTATACCTGTCACCAGGGACTCACCAAGAAGCTCCAAAAAAGCCACAATAACCTAGTTTTGTAGCCTTACTTAGAGGTGCTGCTTGCCACCAGAAACTAAGGGCTGGATGCCAGAGGCTTCAAGTTCCAAACAAGCCCCCATGACCTAGCTTTTGACTGATATGATCCAGTTTAGATGCTGTGGTAACCTTCCAGATGATCTCAAGATCATTACCATCTAATTGTAATAATAAAAAAACTTGCCTCCCAGCACCATAATACATCTGACTGCACCTGATTAAGGGAGGAAAAGAGGTGCCACTCTTATTCCGAGAAGCCTCTTCCCCCTTCTCCAAAAAATCCCGGATGTCCCCTTACTTACCAGCCCCTTAATTACCCTACTCCCTTAAAACAATGACCAGGAGACCTAGTCAGGGAGCAGGTTCCTTTAGAACATGGGTTCCTGGGGCACCTGGGTGGCTGAGTCAGTTAAGCATCCTACTCTTGACCTCAGCTCAGGTCTTGATCTCAGGGTCCAAAATTCAAGCCCTGTGTTGGACTCCACGCTGGGCATGAAGGCTACTGAAAACAAACAAATAAACAAACAAACAAAAACAAAGCATGGGTTCCTTTCTCCATTCTCTGTTCATTGAATAATTACCTGCTTGCCATCAAATATTGTTTGGATGTCTGGTGAACTGTACTGAGTAGGAAAAGAAACTGCCACTTTGGTAACATATCCGTCAAACAGCAAACTGCTCATTCCTCCTTCTCCCCCTGGCAACCATCATTCTGCTTTCTTTCTTTCTGATTTTCTGATTTTTCTGTCTTTCTGATTTTGGTTACTCCAAGTACTCATGTAAGTGGAATCTTACAGAATGTTTCTTTTTGTGACCTTCTTATTGCACTCATAATGTCCTTAAAGTTCACCCAGTTGTAGCATATGTCAGAATTTCCTTCCTTTTAAAGGCTGAAAAATACTCCATTTATGTATATAATACATTTTACTTTTCCGTTTATCTGTAATGGACACCTGGCTTGTGTTCAACATTCGAACTATTGTGAATAATGAACGTGGGTATACAAATAATCTGACCAAGTCTCTGCTTTCAGTTCTTTTGGGTTTACAGACAGAAGTGAGTCACATACAAGTCAAGTAAGTTTCCAAAAGTCACTTAGTGGAAAAAGGACATGCTGGCGTTTAGATACAGGTAGGCTTGGTTTCAGATCCAAGTGCTCACCTTTGCTTTGTGCCGTCTCCTGGCAAGCCTTTTCATCAAATGCTATTTTCACCTATAGTTTCTTCCTGAATCAAAGCTTTTAGGTTTATAATTTCCACCGAAGTGTCCATTTACAGGCTGCCCTTCTGTTAAAGGATAGATATGCCCATAATAAGCTTTCCTACACATGCTGGAGTGAGAGCCAGGCTGTTATTTCAATCACACATAACACACTCCCCGTTTTTTTCTAGTTAGCTACAGACCTTTATCCTATTCTGGAGAACATTTAGATAATTTCAGCCTATAAATTCATAAATTGTATATAATACCAAGACATTGGCATTGGTATTGGGGGAGGATCGAACCCACAAACCATGAGATCATGAGCTGAGCTGACGTTGGAGGCTTAACTGACCAAGCCACCCAGGTGCCCCCATTCTCCTTTTCTAACGAGGAAGGTAGGACCTAAAAAAGATAAGTAATCTCCTCCAGGTCTTATGCCTAAACAGGGACAGGACTAAGATTAGAAAACCCTGCATTCTGTGCCCCCAGCCTAGCATTCTTTCCATTACAATACAAGCTCAACAAACATAGACTGGGCATTTACTATATTCCAGACATGTAATATTTAGGTTTTTAATTTCTAAAATTTTTTTAAAATTATTTTTTATTACTATTATTATTTTTTTTTTGAGAGAGAGAGAGAGAGCATGAAAAGCGGGAGAGGGGCAGAGGTAGAAAGAGACAGAGAAAGAATCTTAAACAGACTCCACACTTAGCATGGAGTGCAGGGCTCAATTCCACAATTGTGGGATCATGACCTAAGCTGAAATCAAGAGTTGCATGCTCAACTGACCGAGCAATCCAGGTGCCTCTAGTTACTTTTTTTTAATGTAAAAACCTATTTTTATTTATAATTTGCACAAAAAAATAAGCATGCCTCTAATGCATAACTTTGTAATGTCCAATTTGACAGTCTAACACATGAGAAAATGGAAAGGAATCTCATTTGTCCAAATTCATGGTAGAATTATACATTTTACATAACTTTTCTAGGTAACATAACTTATTCATTTTCAATGCAAAATAATCTTAATGTTGCCATTTTAAGTATAACTTAAAATTTTCCTCATATTTCAATAATTATTTTGTATTTTCCTTTGTCTTTTTTTTCCAGTTTTTAAAATTTGAGTATAGTGGACACACAGTGTTTTATTAGTCTCAGATGTACAACACAGTGATTCACCAAGTTTATACTTTATGCTGTGTTTACCATGAGTGTAACTACCATCTGCCCTGACACGTCACCATTACAGTATCACTGACTATATTCCCTATGCTGTGCTTTTATTCCAATGACTTATTCATTCTATAACAGTATCTCTCACTCCCCTTCACCCATTTTTGTCCGTCCCTCTACTGGTAATCATCATTTTGTTCTCTGTATTTATGATATCTAGTTATTTCAATATGTATAGTTGAACTACCTACCGCTGAAATGACATACAGTTGCTGTTATCAGTTACACCTGCATACAGCTATGGTGTTGTTAACCTGCAGAAAAATATTATATAGGTTGACAATGCCTTCGATTTGAAAGTTATAACTATAGGTATTTATTTTTTTATTAACACCTTACTAGGAAAAATGCCACATATACAGAAAAATGGGGAAAAAAAAACCAATTCAACACCATATACCTTCCATTAGCATCTATCTAGAATAGACTTAACATTTGTCAACACTTTACCATCCTTTCTTTGCATGGGTGTATTTTGTTTTTTCTGAACCATTTAAAAATGGATTGCAGGGCCACCTGGGTAGATCAGTTGGTTGAGCCTCTGACTCCTGATCTCGGCTCAGGTCATGATCTCATGGCTCACAATTTCAAGCCCTGCATCGGGCTCTGCACTGACAACGTGGAGGCTGCTTGGGATTCTCTCTCCCCCCTCTCTCTCTCTGCCCCTAACCCACTCACACTCTCTATCAAAATAAATAAGTAAACTAAAAAAAAAAAAAAAATAGGTTGCAGACATCGTGACACTTTACCCCTAAATAGTTCAGCAAACATGTTCTAAGAATAAAGATGTTCTTTTTTTTTTTAAGCTTATTTATTTATTTTTAAGAAATCTCTATACCCAACATGGGGCTTGAACTCACATCCCAAGATCAAGGATTGCATGTTCCACAGACTGAACTAGCCAGGCACCCCTTTCATTGGTTATCTTCTCATACTTCTTTGCAACAAAAACAAGCATGTAACTTTTCATTACAAAAAACATGTTTCCTCTGATCATAAGGCTCTAAATGTTTGGAAAAAATTATTTTGTATATATATATATACACACAAAAGACTTCAGGTATATATGTATATATATATATGTATATATATATATATATATATATATGTATACATATATATATATATATACAAAAGAATATATAAAAAATATATAAAAGAATATATATATGTATACAAAAGAATATATATATCATTCTAATCATTAGTACTATGAGGACAATGAAAATGTATTACATATTTTGATAAATAATTATTAAACATGTAAGTCCAATTTTATTGGAAATGCCTTTCTTAATGAATTGAATGGGCCATTTCAATTTTTTTATATGGATGAATAAAACATTACTACAATGAAAGAGGATTTGGCAGCATCAGTTCTATTCCTAGCTTTCTGTTTCAATAGATGTAAGCACTGAGAAACCTGTTTACATAAATAAGTAGATGGGAATGGAAGGAATTTTGTCAGAGTAATGCCACTCACTTCTTTGAACTGCTGAGTTACAGGCAAAAAAAAAATTATATAATCTCTCATCAAAGAGAGATTAAGAGACCCATAATTTTTACTGATTTCTCCACTGATGACTTAATTAAGTTCTCCTTTAAATTTGGGGGAAGAAAAAAAATTGAAACCACCTGACTTGGAAAAGGATTTGCTACCCAGTCATACACTTTCTTCACATCAACCACATTCAAAATTTCCTTTTCTACGGCATGGGAGTTTTTAATGACTCAGGAAATGCATTGAGAAGAATTTGAGATGTGAGCAGGGTTTATATAGAATGGGGAAAAAAGCAATTGTGACAGGGGATGTGAGAAAGGAGAAACTACACTTCCATCACAAGCTCATACTCAGGCAGATCAGTCTTTGGAAAGAGGATATATGTTATTTGAAGATGTAGAAGTTGACTCCTTAAAATGTATCCTTCCTTTGTACCTTGGGAAAGCCTTCAGGTATCTAACAGGTTAAGCATCATGTCTGTGGGAACGCTGAGAGGTAGCTATGTGTCTATTTGTGTAGTTCGGCTCCATACTATGAAAACAAGTAGCATGAAGGATAAATAAATCTTTATAATTTTGAACCACTGGGAACTCAAGAGTTATAACTCCAGCAAAATCTAGATCATAGGTAGAAGGTAGAAATTTCTAGCTAAAGTGAGGTACTGCCATAACAAGAACTTAAATATTTAAGAGACAGATGGCAGGTAGCAAGAAAACCATTTTCAGAGGATGGAAAGATAGCAATCCATGTTACGCAGTGATAAAATGTTTCATAAAACTGTTTCCTACAGTTCCTTTGGGAAACAGATCATGTAATAAATTTGCAGCTTAAGCGACAGACTGGTAAAAAAGGAATGCTTTATGTTCATTCCTGTTGGCTTGCATTTGACAAGATACTACAAAAAAGGCATGAGGTGAAAAAAGAATTGACCAATTTGCAAGCAAGAATGAAGAGAATAAATAACCACCAGTCTGAGGACTCAATAGGCAACTATTTCTCAACCCCAAATAATTACAGATAAAACCGAGAAATGCTTGCAGTGACAATGGAGAACTAAAACTCAGCCTGAAGGCAATGCATCAAGTTAGAGAATGGCTGTTTCACCAATTTTTTACATCTCTGTATGGATTAATAGGTCCCAAATCACAGGTCCAACCAACTAAGGTTATTTAGATACAATGGCTCAGAGAAAAGAGACTAAGGGGAAGTGACACACATCAAGTCTGATAAACCTGTGTAATCACAATGAGAGACAGAAAGAGAGAGGGAGAGAGAGAGAGAGAAAACAGAGTTATATCAAATGAGAATCATGCCTTCAAAGGAAATACAGAGGTGACTACTGGCTTATGGAGCTGATGAAAATGACTAGTTTGGGTACTTTTCCTCTTTCATTAAGTTTCTCAGAGAGTTGCAGTTTCAAAATAATTACTAGACTGGGCTAAATAAAATTGATCATGACTATTCACTCTTAGAACGCCAATATCTCTGGAAAGAAAGGAGGAGGACATGTTCCCCCAAAGACCCATTCCAGATATGGCCAAGGATAATAATGGAGAAAATCGTTCACAGAAAGAATCAAGAGCAATGGAGAACAAAGAACAAGGGAATCACTGACAGGGGGAAGAGTTAGAGTTTAATGAAGAAATATTCCTCATTCCCCAGGGGGATATAGGATCCTCAGAATAGCTGCCAAACAGAAATTTAGAACTGCCACAGATGGGTGTCTCCCTCTGCTTCACATCTCCTTCCTGAAGGGAATCTTTACAGTGGTTATTCTATCCATGGGACCAGATAACTTGACTTTTCAGGCATAGGTTTTGATGTCAAAAGGAGCCACATCTCTACCTAATGTAGAGGCTACTGCATATCACTCAGAGGTTCTGGGTTTTGATCTGGATGCCCTGACTAGATGAAGCTTTTAGATTGTCTACCTTGGCAAGACAGTGCATGTATTTTGCATGAATGAGGAAGAATTAAATGAATATTTGGTGACCAGAAGAAAACATTGCTTCTCCCCAATATTTCTGACTTTTTTTTCCTTCCAGGCACATGGTAGGACTCTACTTCCTTGCCCCTTTGAAGCTAGAAGTGGCCATGAGATTTCTTTTGGGCAATAAAACTGAACAGAAGTCATGAGGGTCACTTCCAGGGGGAAGACTTTAAGAGATCTTGCAGAACTTCCCTTCTCCCTCCCCTTGTATGGTTCCCGCTGATGTTTCAGGCAGTGAAGCCTCTGTGGATCTTTTAGTGAGAGCAACATGGAGCAGAGCCCCTACTGTCCTAAGAGGGACATATTGCATGAGTAAGAAATACACTCTTGTCATTTTAAACTACTAAGATTTGGAGGATATTACAATAGCCCAACACAGAAACAAACAAAAAAAGACAAACAGAAAATAGCTTATCTTACCTGAAAAAAAAAGAAAAGAAAAGCATATATCTTAAAATAATAAAATCTAAAAATGACAATCTTTAAAATAGACTTCTTTCCAAAATTTGGCTAAGTGCCTCGACAATCAATGCCTAGTAAAAAATTAGGAAACGTGTTCATTGCAAACCTGAGAGTTTGCAATGAATGTTTAAAGAAACTTCATAATCTTAATATCAGCTAGAATTACACTGTACTGTAAAACATATTAAAAATAACTATGATCCCCAGTTTGCAAAGAGCCAAGGTGGAGTGGGATTGTTGAGAACACATGGAAGTGTCTCCTCAAAGTGGTAGCCAAGGTGATGATTACATTGAGATTTCCGTTGAGAACAGGGACCAAATCCTTTACATAGTCTCACTTGAGAATCTAACAGTGCCTGACATGTAAATAGGTACATGGTAAGTATTTATTTGGCTATAGCTGAACCCAGTTGATTTTCTGACAATCTAACCTCCAGGACCAGCTTATAGAACTAGGCTATCCTAATTAGGGCTGCCAGTGGGAGCAGCATAGCGGTATTGAGGGAAGTTATTCAGGTACCGTAAAAGGCAAGCCTGGCTGTTAATCCCCAGATCTCTTGTTCCAGGAATAACAAATAAAAACCCCTAGTCCCCATTGTTCATATTGCTAACTACTCCTCTATCCTTGTGATTTAATTTCATGAGACAATAGATTCTTCTTTTTGCCTAAGGGAGTCACATCGGGGTTTTGTCACCTGCAAAAAAATGCCCTCTACTATAATCCTTTCTCAATCAATTAACATAACAGATATGAACAAGTAATTATAAACCACTGCCAAGCGGTACTGTGCAGCATGTAAAAGGGACAAGCCTAAAAGTCTAATGAAGTAGTTGGGCATAGTGGATAGTCGTGATGTAAGCAAGCAAACTTGGAGGCTCAGTGACTTGTTGACCCAGGGAGAAGTGTTTGAATATTTATGATCAGATCCGTGCATTCATGCACATTAGTGTCAGAAGTCCAGGAAGACAAGAGGAGTCTAAATCCAAGAGTGTCAACAAAGGCAAGAAGAACCAAAGGGTTCAGCTGTTTGGTCGCTTTAGGTTTCCTTTTGTGTGTAAGCAGGTAGATTTGTGTTTGCAACTAAGAAAAGGAAGTGCCTCACAGATGTTAGAAAACCCAGTTACAGAGGATGGGGGACCCCAAACACACCAGACTAGGGAGGCTGCAGCAGCCCTGGGCTGCTGGACCATCTGCAAAATGTGTTTGGTCCAGTTCGCTGGCTGACTGGCTCCGTTACAAAAAAAGCAATTAAAAGGTAGCTCCTAGATCCCAGGCAGCTTGTAATACTGTGAAAACCTTTTATTTTTCATTTTTTTTAAAGTTTATTTATTTTTGAGACAGAGAGAGACAGAGCATGAGTGGGGGAGGGGCAGAGAGAGAGACACACACACAGACTCTGAAACAGGCTCCAGGCTCTGAGCTGTCAGCACAGAGCCTGACGTGGGTCTCAAACCCACAATGAGATCATGACGTGAGCTGAAGTCAGACACTCAACCGAGCCACCCAGGCACCCCTGTGAAAACCTTTTAGGCCAAACCTATAGCTAGAAAGAATAGCTTAAGGTAAACTATTTTAAAACTAAAAACATTATTTTTGTCAGATGTTCTCTAAATGAAATAATTTACATCCAATTACTGCAGGCAGCCCAACTGACATACTTTCATTACTTAGATATACCTTAAAAATATTTTTATTGCAAAAAATTCTCATATACACAGAAGTAGAGAGGTTAGCATAATTAAGGTCCACATACCCATGACTGACCTAAACAGTTATCAAGTTTTACCATATTTTATTTCATCTGTCCTTTTTACTGTTTTTATTGATTTTTAAAAATTTTATTTTTTATTTTTTTAATTTTATTTATTTTGAGAGGGAGAGAGAGAGAGAACAAGTGAGGGAAGGGCAGAGAGAGAGGGAGAGAGAGAATTCCAAGCAGGGATTCAACACTGTCAATACAGAGCCTGATGCAGGGCTCAGTCTAACAAACAATGAGATCATGACCTGAGCAGAAATCGAGTTGGACACTTAATCGACTGAGCCACCCAAGTGCCCCTAAAGATTTTATTTTTAAGTAATCTCTACACCCAACGTGAGGCTTGAATTTATGACCCCAAGGTCGAGTCCCATCCTCTACCGATTAAGCCAGACAGGTGCCCCTCATCTGTTTTTTATTGTTGAAGTATTTTAAGGCAAATCTAAGACATCATTCACCCTCACATATTTCAGTATATATTTAAAAAAAAATTTTTTTTAATGTTTTTTACTTATTTCTGAAAGAGAGAGAGAGACAGCATGAGCAGGGGAGGGTCAGAGAGAGAGGGAGATAAAGAATCTGAAACAGGCTCCAGGCTCTGAGCTAGCTGTCAGCACAGAGCCCAACGTAGGGCTCGAACTCACGAACCGTGAGATCATGACCTGAGCCAAAGTCAGACACAACCGACTGAGCCACCCAGGCACTCCAGTATACATTTTTTAAAGAAAGGTCATGTTTTTACACTACCACCACACTGCTGTCACACTGTAGCAAACAGTATTGGTATTTTTTTCCCATATCATTTTGGCTCTTGCCATTTCAGTGTATGTTCTTTCCCTGAGGGCTTTCTCTGGCCCCTGGAGAGCCCACTCTGCCTTCCAATGCCTGATGGGAGTTGGTATATAAGTAACCCAGGTCCCTTGGCCTGTGGGTGGGGATTAGCTCTGAGGTATATTTCACACTATTTCCCAAAGTACATCAGTGAGATTAAGTTTCACGTGCCCACAGTGGTTAGGTTGCTTAACAGTGCAGGTTTTATTGGCTCTATTCCTTCCTCATCTCACTTCCTCCGCCTCTTCCAATGTCTCCTGGGATCCCTTCTTAACCATACTTCTTGTATTTGAATCTTTATCTCTGGGTCTGGGAGAACCCAAACTGAGAAACTCATGTAACCAAACTCACAATAATTCTTTGGTGTCATCTAATACCCAGATCTTATTGAGATTTTCCTAATTGCGTCAAAATTATCTATAATTGGTTTGTTGAAATCAGATTTTTAAGCCAGTTGCATTTGGTTGTTTCTTAAGCTTCTTTTAATCCAGAGCAGTCTCTTCTCCCTTACACTTTTCTGATGCCATTGACTTGATTACAGACACCAGTTGTGCTACTGAACTCACCATATTCTGGATTTGTCTGTTTGCTTCGTTGTATTCCTTTATCTCCTCTTTTCCTATAATGGAAGTTAGCTTTAGAAGCTTGCAGTTTCCACTTCTTTGGGAGGCAAGAAGACTTCATAAGAAGTGTTGTTAGCTTCATATCAATCACTTTAGGAGACACATATTGCCTGGTCGTCCTGCTTTCAATGAGACTAAGGTTGATAAGTGGGTTCAGCTGGTTCATCTCAGAGGGTTCAACAGGAGGCTGTGCTGCTTAAAATCCATGTTCCATGTGTCATTGCTAACACTGTTCTATGACTTCAAAGGCAGCTGCTATGTTCACAGTGAACATTTTGTACGGTAAAATAATTTTAAACAGGCTGTAAACTGTTAACCATTTCATGCCTTAAATCATACTCCAAGCTATTTTCTAAGAAAAACTCTGTCCCACTCACAGCTTGGATTATACTCAATGCATTGTTAGAATGGGAACTAGATCCACCCCTTCCATGAAGTCCTATTAACCCATTTCCACGCCCCCCCCCCAAAAAAATCCTGAATATTGCAACGTGCCAGGTAATGGAGTAGGTACCAAGGATACAAGGGTAAGCTGATCAGTCTTCCGCTCAAAGAACTTAATAGTCTTGTAAGGATCTTACAAGTGATATAATGGTAAGCACATAGTAGTGGTACCTAATTTGGAGGGAGGATATCATTAGGAAACTCTTCTTGGAGGAAGTGATATTTAAATTGAAACCTACAGGGTAAGTTCTTAAAGAATAACTGCCAGGAAAAGAAAAGCTTTCCTTTTCTTGAAATTAATATGTTTTTTCTTAAGGACAATATGGATCACATAATTGTTAACTCTTTTTGCTTTGATCCTTAATAATTTTTTTAAATTATTTTTTAATGTTTTACTTGTTTCTGAGAGAGAGAGAGACAGCGTGAGCAGGGGAGGGTCAGAGACAGAGGGAGACACAGAATTGGAAGCAGACTCCAGGCTCTGAGCTGTCAGCACAGAGCCCGATGCAGGACTCGAACCCACAAACCGTGAGATCATGACCTGAGCCAAAGTCAGATGCTTAACCGACTGAGCCACCCAGGCATCCCTGATCCTTAATAATTTCAATTTTGAGACTTAACTCTAATTATGTAGGACATAATAGTTTGCATATTTCATTCCAAATGTATCCTGGTATTGCTTTTCTTTTTATTCTTTTCCTGTCTTTTAAATTCTGTTTCAATTATACACATTTTTGAAGCTACCTCAAATCCCAATCTTTTTTGCTTATATTTAAATACAGGAACAAAAACATTCCCATATTGGCCCGGACCAGGGATGTATCTTACTTCATCAGAAATGGTCTTAAGGATCTTTTCCACGAGGGCATCCAGGTGGCTCAGCCGTTTAAGCATCTGATTTTGGCTCAGGTCATGATCTCATGGTTCATGAGTTGGAGTTCCACATTGGGTGAGCTCAAGCCCTGCTTCAGGTGAGCACAAGCCCCACTTCAGGTGAGCTTGATCCCCACATCGGGTGAGCATGAGCCGCACTTTGGGTAAGCTCGAGCCCTGCTTTGGGTGAGCCCCACTTCTCTCCCCCATCCCCACCCCCTCCTCCTTGCTCACTTGCACGCAAGCGCGCGCTCTCTCTCTCTCTCTCAAAAAAAAGGATCTTTCCCACACTATCCGCCACCCTGGGAGGGATCCATATGGCATTGTTCTGCGTTCCTGTCATAACTTAAAGGGAAACTTTCACAAAATCCACACCCTTGATGTCCTGCAAATGGAGGAGGATGTCTTCAAATTCCTTGCAGAAGGAACCCACTCAAGTGGCACCAACCTGCCAAATGGAACAGTACATCTGTAAACGGAAAAGTGATGGCATTTATCATAAATCTGAAGGGAACCTGGGAGAAGCTTCTATTGGCAGCTCATGTCATTGTTGCCATTGAAAACTCAGCTGATATAAGGGTCATATCATACAGAAAAACTGGTCAACAAAGTTTTGTGCTGAAGTTTGCTGCTCCTATTGGAGCCACTCCTCTTGCTGGCCACTTCACTCCCAGAACCTTCACTAACCAGATTCTGCAGCCTTCCGTGAACCAAGACTTTTGGTGGTTACTGTTCTCCGGGCTGACCACCAGCCTCTCACAGAGGCATTTAGTTAACCTGCCTACCATCTCTCTGTACAACAGACTCCCCTCTGCGCTATGTGGACATTGCCATGCCATCCATTGTAACAAGGGAGCTCGTCCAGTGGGTCTGACGTGGTGGATGCTGGAAGTTCTGAGCATGCGTGGCACCACTTCTTGTGAGGGGCCATGGGAGGACATGCCTGGTCTTTACTTCTACGGAAATCCTGAAGCGATTGAAAAGGAAGAGCAGGCCGCTGCTGAAAAGGCTGTGAGCAAGGAGGAATTTCTGGGTGAATGGACTGTTCCAGCTCCCGAGTTCACTACTGCTCAACCTGAAGGCACGGACTGGTCTGGAGGCGGCCAGGTGCCCTCTGGGCCTTTCCAGCAGTTCCCTGCTGAAGACCGGAGCGCTCAGCCTGCCACTGAAAACTGGTCTGCAGCTCATACAGCTCAGGGCGCTGAAGAGGTAGGAACAACCGCTGAGTGGTCTTGCTCTTTCACAAAAGCAATCAAAATGGAATAAGGTCGACAGAAAATGGTTTCTATAAAAAAAAAAGTCATCTTAAGGAGGGCATAACTTTCATATCTGCTACCACCCATTAGTCCCTGAAGGAGAGTGATGTAGGGGGAAGTGAAGTGGAGTCAGAGGCAGGCTTAACTCCCAGACCTGACAAGATTAGTACCAACTTTAGTTTGAAATCCTGTGGAAGGAATTTTCAGGGACTCCAGGATCTTTTCCTGAATTATTACCAATACCTGTTTTTCATATGTTCAGTTTGAACTGAAGAGCCAAAAATTAAGGCCTCCATTAAGAGCAACCTCGGGATTCACGTAGCCCCAGTGGCAGTTCCAGGAAAAGCCTCAAGACTGTCAAGGCTAAAGCCATCCTCAGACCGCCCTCAGTTCAGCTAATCAAACAGAAAAAAAGAAACATTCCTATGGTCTGAGTCAAGGCTGGGAACTGCAGATACAAACTAGCCAGTTTCTCACAGCTTGCCTGAACCCCACGTGGGCCCTTTGTTTTTTATTTATTTATTTATTTATTTATTTATTTATTTATTTATTTTATTTTATTTATTTTATTATTTTATTTTATTATTTTATTTTTTTATAATATTTTTATTTATTTCTAGGAGAGAGAGAGACAGCGTGAGCAGGGGAGGGTCAGAGAGAGAGGGAGACACACAGACTCTGAAATAGGCTCCAGGCTCTGAGCTGGCAGTCAGCACAGAGCCCGACGCGGAGCTCGAACCCACAAACCGCGAGATCATGACCTAAGCGAAAGTCGGATGCTTAACCGACTAAGCCACCCAGGCGCCCCAACTCACCTCATAATTGGTCATTTTCAAAGGATTCTCAAAAGTCATGATGGGTCCCACCAAAAGTAATGAACACCTCACAGATACTGAATGGTCAAAGCTGTAATTGTAATTGGTGCTTATGTGATGATGCTACATGTACTGTAACACCCCCATCCCTTACTCCTTAAAAACCCTATTCGCTATTGTTCTTGGCTTCACCTTGCTGCCATGACACCGGAAGGCTGGTGAGCCCCTGCTTGAGCTTGTAATAAAGATCCTTCTGTACTTGCATCAATGCCGGCTCCTTGGAGGTCTCTGGGATTCGCGATTCGGGCACAACAGAACTTAACCATTAAATTAATTAAGATCTCTGTGGCTGCAACCAACAGAGAAGTGACTTACAGTTTGTATTATTTCCCAAGGCCACCACAACAAACTATCACAAACCGGATGGCTTAAAACAACAGAAACTAATTTTCTCACGGTTCTGGAGGTCAAAGCCCAAAATCAAGGTATCAGCAGAGTCATTCTCCCTCTGCAGGCTCTGGGGGAGAACCCTTTACCTCTTCCAGCTTCTGGTGGCTCCGTGTGTTCCTTGGATTGTCACTGCATAATTCCAATCTCTGCCTCTGTGTTCATTCACACTGCCTTCTCCAGCACTTTCTCCTCTGTGTGTCTTTTATGAGGACACTTGTTACTGGATTAAGGGTTCACCCAGATAATCCAGGATCATCTTATCTCAAGACCCTTAATTTAATTATGTCTGCAAAGACCTTTTCTCCAAATAAGGTCACATTTATAGGTTCTGGGGGTGAGGACACAGACACATCTTCTTGGGGCCACCATTCAATCACTCAGTGGCCTAAACAGTGAAACCATTTTCATTATCTTACATAGAAAGAAGTTTGATGTGATAGGCAATTTAGGATTGGTGTGGCTCAGTCATCCCTTCAGAGACCCGGACTCTGTCTTTCCCCTCCACAGTTCTCAGCAGGTTAATTTTTGTTCTCCAGCCTGCTACCTTAAGATTAGAGGACAGCTGCCCCAACTCCAGGTCCCACGTCCCTCACAGAGCTGTAAACAGAGCAGGAAGAGGGAAAAGAAGAGAAAGTAACAAGACCTCTCCCTGAAGCCTCCGTAGCTTCCCTCTATGCCCCATCATGGTCTACCAAAGCGTATTATTGGCAAAGAGGGATGGGGATGCCATGACAGCCTTGGATCTATCAGGATGTATGCCCTGGGGTACACTGCCACACTGAAACTTGAGTTTTGATAATAAAAAAAGGAGAGATGGCTATTGTGTAAGCAACTAACAATATTTGCTACAATTTCTAAATGTATTTCCTGAAGATTATTAATAAAACTCACTAGTCCTTTTATTTACCAATTTACAAAAATTCCTTCAACCCATGTTTATAACATCTACTATATGTTGGGTAATGTGATAAAAGCAGGAATCTCAAGATCATCAAGATATAGTCCATGTCCTCAAGGAGCTTTTGGTTGAGTTGAATAAGAGATGAAAACACAGTAATTCCAAGACAGCGTTATAAATGCTATGTTAGAGATCTGTGCCTGGTGCATTGGGGGAACACAATAGATTGCAATTCATTGAGAAGGAATTAAACAGAGGAAAAGACGGGAGTATGTAATGGCGTTCTAGAGACAAAAGAGCATGCAGAAAGACAAAAATGATTGGAGAACACTGCTACACCTTTTTGGAACTATAAATTTTTTTTAAATGTTTTTTTTTTTTTTATTTCTAGGAGAGAGAGAGAGAGACAGCGTGAGCAGGGGAGGGTCAGAGAGAGAGAGGAGTCACAGACTAAACAGGCTCCAGGCTCTGAGCTGGCAGTCAGCACAGAGCCCGACGCGGGGCTCGAACCCACGAACCGCGAGATCATGACCTAAGCGAAAGTCGGACGCTCAACCGACTAAGCCACCCAGGCGCCCCTGGAACTATAAATTTTTTAATATGGCTAGTGTGGAGAACTATGTAGGTAGTAGGAAGGCAGGTGAAGCTAGTAGGATGGGTGGGAGCTAGATGGTGAAGAGCTATAAATAGTGAAATAAGAAAATGACACTTGATCCCAAATCTATGGGGAGTTATTGATGGATTTCAATCAAAGGAACAATAAAATTAGACTGTTTAGGAGCCTGGGTGGCTCAGTCGGTTGAGCATCCGGCTTCAGCTCAGGTCATAATCTCACGGTTCGTGGGTTCGAGCCCCGTGTCGGGCTCTGTGCTGACAGCTCAGAGCCTGGAGCCTGTTTCAGATTCTGTGTTTCCTTCTCTCTCTGCCCCTCCCTTGCTCATGCTCTGTTTCTCTCTGTCTCAAAAGTAAAATAAACTATAAAAAATTTTTAATAATAAAATAAAATAAAATTAGACTGTTTTAGAAGGATTACTCTGACAGTAATTGGATGTATCTGACTGCATTTCTGGATGGTGGTGCCATTCCTAAAATGGGCAAGTACAAGTGAAGGGAAGAAGATACTAAGTTCAGGTGTGTATTTTGAAGTGTGAAATACCTGTCCCAAATCCTTCTCTCTCTCTCTCTCTCTCGCTTTCACTCACTCTCTTGCTCTCTTTTTCTTGCCTTCTAATTTACAGGCAATCTACCATGCCTTGTGGACTTACTAGCCTCTATTTTTGGTTTCATTTCCATTATTTTAAAAAAGATACTCATGGATTAGAAAGGAATATATCAAAATGTTCCCAGTGGCTGTCTTTGTGGTTGGATTATGACTTTAAAGAAAATACTTCTCAGTATTTCCAAAAGTGAGCATTTTACATGCATCTAAAAACCAAATACCATCAATTCTGACTGCCTGAGATGGTTTCATTTCAAAGCCAGTACTTTTTCCCCTAGACATTGGCCTTCTTGAGTAATTTTAAGTAAATGCCAAGTTTTCTTAAATTGTCAATTAAACTTTAAAATTTCACCATTCAATTGTTTTTGGTCATACTTCCAATTTCTTATCAATACACTTACCACGATCTTGCTTATCAGCCTTTGAATATCTCCTTGGAAGAAGTCTTGCCTTGTTCATCTTTTTTTTTTTTTTTAATATTTTTTATTTATTTCTAGGAGAGAGAGAGAGACAGCGTGAGCAGGGGAGGGTCAGAGAGAGAGGGAGTCACAGACTGAAACAGGCTCCAGGCTCTGAGCTGGCAGTCAGCACAGAGCCCGACGCGGGGCTCGAACCCACGAACCGCGAGATCATGACCCAAGCGAAAGTCGGACGCTTAACCGACTACGCCACCCAGGCGCCCCACCTTGTTCATCTTTAGTAGACCCAAGACCTAAATATCCAGCAGATTGATATTTAATAAATACTGAATTGGAATGTATAATATGCATCTTTGTGTTCCTAGTGCCAAGCTCAGTGCCAATGCCCAATAAACTTTAGTGGAGCTATATTTCAACTTTTGGCCAATACTCTACCAGAGTCCTACATAATCACTGGGTAACAAAAATAAATTTCCATTCTCTCAAACAGTATCTTTTTGTCATGCTGTGTGTGTGTGTGTGTGTGTGCACGCACGTGTACCAAAACATTTATATACATACACATTTATATGTACACATACGTAGTTTTTTCTCTAATAGGTTTAAAGATCCTACTACCACTGTACCTTTGAAAGACTGCTAAGTCAGTAAGCTTTTCTAATTTGCCAGTGAGAAAACTAAGGCTGAAAGTTACCTAAGATTACAAGTACTGCCAATTCTAGACGTTGGTTCCAAAAAACCCTCTTATTTATGGTATCAAATGTTTAAAAGTATAAGACAGAAACTCTTTTATCCTAAAATTCCATTCTGGGCAGAACTATCATGAGTGCTATGATTCCTTTTGTAAGCCAAGTTTATAATGCCACGTTTTAGATATTGTGGTGTGTTCAGCATCATCTCCACAATTTTATTGTATTGCAAGGGCTGGGAAGCCTAGGAATTTTCTTGGCCTCCCTAGCCAGCAGGAATCCTGTTTAGGATTCAGTCAACAGTGGGCATGTGCAAGAGACTGGAAAATGAAAGGAAGAAAGAAACACTATTCTAGTTCAGGCAGTGGTGGCACCAGCTGAGCTGCACCCTCTCGGCATACAGTCGGCTCCTGTGGCACGTGGCTTGCAGGTAAACATGGGCATCTGGTAGTTTGCATCAACAACATGGGGGCAGGGAGCATAACTCCCTTAAGTCATGGGCAGTATGGGGTCTTGCGCGAGTTGAATTCTGCAAACAACTGTAGGCTCCAGGGGAGGAAGCAGCTTCCTACAGTTCCTTGTCACTGGCTAACGTGATCTCTTTTAGTTTCTCTAGCCCTTCCAACAATGTTGCTATCTTTTTTTTTAATGTTTTTTATTTATTTCTAGGAGAGAGAGAGACAGCGTGAGCAAGGGAGGGTCAGAGAAAAAGGGAGTCACAGACTCTGAAACAGGCTCCAGGCTCTGAGCTGGCAGTCAGCACAGAGCGTGACGCGGGGCTCGAACCCACGAACTGCGAGATCATGACCTAAGCGAAAGTCGGACGCTTAACTGACTAAGCCACCCAGGCGCCCCAACAATGTTGTTATCTAATTTCCTGTGTTAAAACCCTCCTCACTTAAAATACCTCATTTTCTGATTAATTATGTGGCATAACATTTTATCTGACCTTCCCAGAAGCAGAGAATGTGCTATGCTGGGAAAATTATTTTTCTAGATAAATTTAAAACTTTCAGGACTAAAATATCAATTTTCCTGAAGTTTTTCATTAAATGACTCATACATGGTCCTTCTTCCTAAACAGAATACTTGAAAGGCAATTTTTCTTCTTTTCCATTATTACCACCATTGAATATTCACTGAGTGTCTCCCTTGTTTTAGGCTCCACATTGAAGCTTCAAGAACAGGATGGTGGAGAACACCAGACTAAATCAGTACTGAGCACAAGCAGATACTTAGTTCAATTTCAAAAACCTTTACTATGACAGTCACTAGAGATACGGAGATGATGATGATGATGATATGATTACTGTCACAGAAAAATATGTAAGCAAACAAATCATAATAAGGAATGATAGATACAAAAACAGAAATATGTACCACAGGCACAGATTATATGCAGGAAAGAAAGGGTTACTGACTGTTTTCCGGGTATCAGGGAAGGCTCTAGATGTAGGCTGAAATGTAAGCTAGATTTTGCAGTTTGCATATTTGTCAGAAAGCAATAAAAAAGCATTTCAGAGCAAAGAACAAGCATGTGCAAAGCCAAGTGCGACAGCTAGTAACTAAAGACAGCTCCCACTCCCAACAATTCATCCCCCTCCTGGATGTTTCTACATCCTCCTCCTCCTGTCTCTCCCCCACTACCCAAAAGTAGAGCATGAAAGCTTTTGAACTGAAATGGCATGAGGCAAAGAAGCAATTACTATTCATTTATATGAAAAAAATTTCGAACATTCCCAGACTGAAAAAATAACCTCCCTTGGGCTTTTCCGACACCGTGGGACACATCTTACTAATGGATACGCAAAATAAGCAGGATAAAGCAGAGATGCTCACAGACTCAGTTCAAAGCTCTGGTGGCTTGATGCTGAGAGGCTGAGTGTAGTTCCCCGGGAAGGAGTTGGCGATGCTACTCTGCCGCTCAGCGTGCGTGCTGCCTCTGTAAGGTTCTCTCTGCCTAACAAACACTGAATGCTATTTTCCCTTTTCACCTTTCTTCATAAAAGCAAAAATCCTCTTCGCATTTCTTTTGGTTAGCGAAAACAGGTACTAATGTAGGTCTTTCGTAAAAGTGAGTGGTGTAACTTGAACTTTTGAAAAGCCAGAGATACCTGTATCCTCTCCCTTTGAATCTAAGCTGTCCCTGAAACAGTTCTGACCAATAGAATGTGGTGGCAGGAATGTTTTGGGACTTCTGAGCCCAGGGCTTACGAGGACCTGCAGTTTCCACTTCCTTCTCTTGCGAACACTCTGGAGACACTCTTTCTTAAAATCCCACCATACTCTAAAAAGCTCAAGCCGGGGCACCTGGGTGGCTTAGTCGGTTAAGCGTCCGACTTCCACTTAGGTCATGATCTCACGGTTCGTGGGTTCGAGCCCCGCGTCGGGCTCTGTGCTGACTGCCAGCTCAGAGCCTGGAGCCTGTTTCAGTCTGTGACTCCCTCTCTCTCTGACCCTTCCCTGTTCACGCTGTCTCTCTCTCTCTCTCTCCTAGAAATAAATAAAACATTTTAAAAAATAAAATAAAATAAAAAGCTCAAGCCGCAAGGAGAATCAAGGAACTGCAGCTGACCATTCCAGTTGAGATCCCACCGACAGTGCCAACCGCCAGCCAGGTGACTGAGTTACCTTGGACATTTCATTCCAGTTGCGCCCTCCGAAGACTGCAGCCTCAGACAACAGCATGTGAAGCAGAACCACTCAGCTAAGCCCAGCAAATTCACAGAACTGTGAGAAATAACGATGGTTGTTTTCAGCTGCTGAGTGTTAAGTGACTTATGCGGTAACCAGGCTCCCGCACGAGTGAGTCGGCAGATGAGTGGAGGCTCTGGGAGAGTTTTCCTAGTTCCTCTTCCTTGGGCAGTATCGTCTGCCTTTCCTTTTGGTTCTTCCAGTTCTTCCAATTACCTAATTCCTTACATTAAATCACTCTTTGCTTGAAATCCCTTGATTGCCTTCTGTTTTCCTGGTTGATTTTGTGGTATATCATTTTGTTATCATGTATTCCTAGGACCAGAGAACGTGCTATGCCTGGAGCAAGGGAGGTTTTCTGATCATTTCAACCTTTTAGGTACTGAAATACCATATTCCCAAGAGTTTTTCTCTTAGGAGAAAATGACTTTTCTTTTTTTTTTTCCTAAATATTTTTATTTATTTCTAGGAGAGAGAGAGAGAGAGAGAGAGAGAGAGACAGCGTGAGCAGGAGAGGGTCAGAGAGAGAGGGAGTCACAGACTGAGACAGGCCCCAGGCTCTGAGCTGGCAGTCAGCACAGAGCCCGACACGGGGCTCGAACCCACGAACCGCGAGATCATGACCCAAGCGAAAGTCGGACGCTTAACCAACTAAGCCACCCAGGCGCCCCTGACCTTTCTTTAAACATGGCACATGAAATGTAATAATTTCTCTTCTTTTCCATTAGTATCATCATCAAATATCTACTAAGTACCTGTAGATTGTAAGATAGCTCTAGGAGCAAATGGTATAAGGGTCGACCACAAGCAGATATTTATAAGTTCAACTAAAAAACTTTACTATATCAGTTGCTAGGGATGCTGAAATAATGATGATATGGTCCCTGTTCACTGGCAGCTCTCACTGTAATGAAAATAATTTGTAAACAAATTATAGTACTGTATTATGGATTTGAAAATAGAAATATATATCACAGGTGTAGCCAGAGAAAGAGTAACTAAGCACTGAGGGATTAGGGAAAACTTTACATTGGAGCCAAAATTTGAGCTGTGTTTTGCTGTGTGGTTAGAAACTTGTGAGGTGAAGTGAAGAAAAGGTCAATCCAGGGTGGGGAAGAAGCACATGCAAAGGTAGTAAAGTGTACAAGAGACAGCATTTTACTGCCCGTATTTCAGCGCAATGGAGAAAGTTGAATCACATTATGAAAGATACTTTATGTAAGGCTTAGAGGAGTTTGGACCTAATACTGTGATCGCTGAGGAGCAGAGGAGTCTCAGAGTCATATTTGTGTTTTAGAGAAATAACACTGTTAGCGATGTGAAGGAGGGATCAGAACAAGGAGGGACTGTCAGCCACGGCCAGGTAGGAGGCGACCGCAAGATTCAGGTGAGAACATCAACAGGCTGTGAAGTGGGGCTTCTAGTTGCCCAACCTCCAAAAGGGCGTGACTAGAATACTGTGAAGTATTTCCAGCATTAAAGGTGGAGGCAGCACTTTCTCTAAGCCTTATCTTCGTATATTAGTAGCTGTTGATTTATCAGTACCATTAAAAAACACATCCTTAATTTCAAAATTCTAAAATAAGGGGCCACAATTACCAGATTTTATTTCCTATTTGCATAATAGTAAGCTTGTTATTGGGATATAAACAAATAACGGCCTTGTAATTAAATTCTTAAAATTGGCTTTCATTGGGAGCTTACTCCAAAGAATTCCAAAATTCTGCAACATTTGGATAAGATGAAATTCTAGAAAACCAATTCCAGGTCATATTTTTCTACAAGTTTTAGAAGTATACTGATCAGAAGAAAAGTCTTACATAAAACTTATACAATAAACCAACATTCTGAAGTAGTTTCTTTAACAATATTTCATGTTCTGCATAACACTGAATCATTTGGACAACAGTGGGCAGAAAGAGGAAGCCCAAAACCAGACATTATCTCTGCTTCCTTAGAGTGAGCTCTGTAATTATCTTGCAATAGCACACAATTTTACTATCCTCAGGAAGGCTTATAATTTTTTTAATGGCTTCAAATAAAGATATAAAGATTCATCCCAGTATTCCCAGAGTACTTTTGGAGAGAAACGCAGAATGATCTAGTGGAAGAAACACAGTCCTTAGAACTAGATTCTTTAAAAAAAAATTTTTTTTTTCTAGGAGAGAGAGAGAGAGAGAGAGCGTGAGCAGGGGAGGGTCAGAGAGAGAGGGAGTCACAGACTGAAACAGGCTCCAGGCTCTGAGCTGGCAGTCAGCACAGAGCCCGACGGGGGCCCGAACCGACGAACCGCGAGATCATGACCTAAGCGAAAGTCAGACGCTTAACCGACTAAGCCACCCAGGCACCCCTTCTTTTTTAAAAATTTTAAAAGTTTGTTTTTGAGAGAGAGAGAGGAGAGCACGAGCACTTGTTAGATTTTTATTACTTTATTACTTAATTTCTTTTTTTAATGTTTATTTATTTTTGAGAGAGACACACACAGACCGTGAGTGGGGGAGGGGCAGAGAGAAATGGAGACAGAATCTGAAGCAGGATCCAGGCTCTGAGCTGTCAGCACAGATCCCAAAGTGGGGCTCAAACTCACAAACTGCGAGATCATGACACTTAACTGACTGAGCCACCCAAATGCCCGTTTCTTTTAAATTTAGTTTCCTTATTTATAAAGTGTTTATAAAGACAGACCAAAATTTGGCTACCATTACATGTATGATTCAACTGCATATATAAACCTTAGGCTTATAATACATACTCTATCCTGGGTAATACAACAAATAAATGCTTCTGAAATAAATTTCTTTGTTATCTCTTTTTTTTTAACTTTTTAATTTTGTTGTATCTTCTTACTTTGACTATACTACTATACTCTACTACAGGGATCCAGGAAGTTTATTAATGACATAAATATGACATTAATGGTATCTTTTACAGGCATAAGAAAAAAAACTTATGAGAAACTTTTTGCATAACCACATAATTTTGAGCCTGCCTTATTTTCCTTTCGTAGTCAGAGGATCTTAAGCTGCCTTTAAAGCGAGCACAGTTTCTTCTTCCATTACTAGATATTTCCTTTCTAATACTATCTCTTTCCCTCTACCACCAAACCCCAATAAAAACCTTTCAGTCATACTAACATCACTAAAATGTTTTTCTGGAAAAGCTTCTAGCTCCACTTCCAATTTCACATCAGTAACAAATAAGTACTATTCATATGAAATACACAAAACCAGGAAACATATTAGATAATATGAAATCGGAAAGAAATAGCGGTGGACTATATTGTTTTCCACATCTACTACATTATGCATAATATATAAAGTTTCATAAATAAAGTAAAATACTGTATCTTACATGTCTATTACTCTTTTTTTTTTTTCAGTTTATTTCTTTATTTTGGAAGAGAGAGAGCACGGGCAAAGAGAGAGGGAGAGAGAATCCCAAGCAGGCTCTGCACCATTAGCACAGAGCCAGATGTGGGGCTCAAACTCACAAACTGTGAGATCATGACCTAAGCTGAAATCAAGAGTTGTATGCTTAACCGACAGAGCTACCCGGGTGCCCCTTATGTATCTATTACTTTTAATGGTTCACCTGTGTTACCAGCCTGCCACACTGGACTCTCAACACCTACACCTCACAAAGGTGATGAGAAAATGAAATAACTCAGGTAAGATCTAGTACAAGTGTCCCCTGCATTCATGTCATATTTATCATATATTATAAATTGTCATTGTATATGCATTTATACTATACTTCTTCCCTCGTTTCAATTCTCAACATACAGATCTGTACACTGGAAAAAAAAATGCTTCTGAGGATACAGATATTTGTACAACTATGTCCCTAGCAACATTATTCACAATAGCCAAAAGGTGGAAGCTACCCATTCATCACTCAATGAATAAACAAAATGTGCTGAATACATATAATGGACTATTATCCAGCTGTAACAAGGAATGAAGTTCTGATATATATTATAACATGGAAGAACCTTCAAAGCTAAGTCAAATAAGTCAGATACAAAAGGGCAAATACTGTATGATTCCACTTCTGTGAGGTACCTATAATTGTTGAATTCATAGAAACAGAAAGCAGAACTGTGGTTCCCTACAGCTGCAGGGAGAGAAGAACGGGGCCTTACTATTTAATGGGTACAGTATTTCAGTGTGTGATAATGAAATGTTCTGGAGACAGTGGCGATGGTTGCACGACATTATCAATGTACTTAGTATGACTGAACTGAATACTTAAAAATGGTTAAAAATGGTAAATTTTATATTCATATTTAACTCAGTAAAAAAGTTTAAAAACACACTTGTTAAAAGATATACATGGTAATGAGACGATATACCTGATCTATCTTAAGCTGGGTATGCTTAGGATCTCTGGGTGAAGAGCGGGTCTAGAGTTCTAGGGGGTAAAGGGATCGGCAGATGTGAAGCCAAAGGCCACCTTTAAGATTTTACTTTTCTCAAAGTAATATATATATATATATATTTACATTTATTTTTTTAATGTTTTTTATTTATTTCTAGGAGAGAGAGAGCGAGAGAGAGAGAGACAGCGTGAGCAGGAGAGGGTCAGAGAGAGAGGGAGTCACAGACTGAAACAGGCTCCAGGCTCTGAGCTGACAGTCAGCACAGAGCCCGACGCGGGGCTCGAACCCACGAACCGCGAGATCATGACCCAAGCGAAAGTTGGACGCTTAACCAACTAAGCCACCCAGGCGTCCCTATATTTACGTTTATTTATTTTGAGAAAGAGGGAAGTGTGAGTGCACAAAGTGGGGAGAGGCAGAGAGTGAGGGAGTGAGAACCCCAAGCAGACTCTGTGCCTGGGATCAAATCAAGAGAAGGACGCTTAATCGACTAAGCCAACCAGGTGCCCGCCTCAAAATATATTTTAATCCTGGGTCTATACTCTCCAAATCACCTTCTTTGTCTTTTTCGACTTAGACCATGTGTTGCTTCCAAACAGAGGTTCAATTTCAGTCTTTCCCTGGTACCCTATTTTAAAAATAAAAACCTAGATTTCTAAAGCAGTGGTTTTCAACAGAGGGTGATTTGGCACCCCCTCCCCCGACATCTGGCAATTGGTTGTCACAATGTGTGTGTGTGTGTGTGGGGTGCTACTGGCACTCAGTATACCTAAGCCAGGGATGCTGCTAAACTCCCCAGAATGCACAGGATAGCCTCTCACAACAAATAATTAACAGACCCAAAATGTCAGTAACATTGAAGTTGAGAATCCCAAGAAGTTCTGGGGCACCTGGGTGGCTCAGTCGGTTAAATGTCTGACTTTGGCTCATGTCATGATCTCATGGTTCGTGGGTTTGAGCCCCACATCAGATTCCGTGCTGGCAGCTCAGAGCCTGTTGCAGGATCTTTTTTTTTTAATAGTTTTACTTTTGAGACAGAGAGAGACAGAACATGAGTGGGGGAGGGGCAGAGAGAGACAGGGAGACACAGAATCCGAAACAGGCTCCAGGCTCCTAGCTGCCAGTGTGTCTCCCTCTCTCTCTGCCCCTCCCCTGCTCATGTTCTGTCTCAAAAATAAATAAACTAAAAAAAAAAAAAAAAAAAAAAAAGAATCCTAAGAAGTTCTGAGAAATTAAGTTCTAAGAAATTTAGAAATTCTAAGGTTCTACTTATTTGCTTGGTTTCTGGCAGAGATTGATTAAAAGTTAAAAGTTACCTCTTCTGCTTCCCTACTTTCCTCTTTTCACTTACATCTTTTATAGGAAAAAGCAAATCTATGTGTATATGGTAAAAGTAAATCTTTTATTTTGAGGAAATAGGAGAAGGATTAGTGATTCTTAAACTACAAGGTGGGTAGGTGACAGGAGGCTATTTATGTACCTATTTTCTGGCCAATACTACCCATGATATTCTATGCCATGAGGCAAGGTAAAAAATAGAGAGGGTTGGAGCACATCTGGATGACTCAGTCAGTTGAGTGTCACACTCTTTTTTTGTTGTTGTTGTTAATTTTTCTTTTTTTTGAGAGACAGATCACAAGCGGGGATGGGGCAGAGAGGAGACACAAGATCTGAACTCCAGACTTTAAGCTGTCAGCACAGAGGCAGCGTGGGGCTCAAATCCACGGACCATGAGATCGTGACATGAGCCAAAGTCGAATGCTTAACTGACTGTGCCCCAAGTTTCCAACTCCTGATTTCAGCTCAGGTCATGGTCCCATCCCAGGGACCATGGTCAGGCAAAACCTGCTTAAGACTTTCCCCACCACCACCCCCTCTCCTTCTGTCCCTCTCCTCAGCTCACGCATATGCACTCTCCTCTCTCTCCTCCAAAATAAAAATTTAAAAAGAGGAGGCCAAGCTACTAGGGACAGGGGAGAAGAAAACAAAATCCAAGTGAAGCCAGTGGAATGTACTGCCTATGCTATTTGGATTGGAGAATTCTTCCTGGTGGCCATTTGGGTATGAGGAAATATTCGTATTTCCAAAAAAGTTTAACAGAAACATTTTAATTCAATTAAAATATAAATTATATATTTTCCATAATTAAAGATTCTATTTATAAATGCAACATACTATTTATGATTACATAAAACTTGCATTTTTTTCCTATGGAGCAATACTCTGAGTGCATAATACCACCGTGTCTATAATAACAAATACTTTTACTTTTATTTTCCTCTTGAATGATATTAAATAAAGACCTGCTGTAACAAGTATAACTCATTTGGTAAAATTTAGGCATTTTGAGAAATTCATTTATACTGTCAGGCCTCTAGACCTTCAGAGTAATTCGTTATAATGGTACATTAGAATGGTGCCCTCTTAAAAGCACTTTGGAAAAATGACAATACATCCTAAAACCAGTGTGTGCATACCCCTTGACCCAGCTACCCCACTTCCATGTATACATTCAACAGAAGTGCATATGTACACTCACCAAAAGACATGTATAAGAATGTTCTCCACGGCATTATTCATAATAGCCAAGAACTAGAAATTCCTAATACCCATCAATGGTAGAATGGATAAATTTTGGATATAATAAAAACGGTTAATGAAATACTATTCAGTTATGAGAATGAATGACCACAAATACATATGCTATGAATAAATCTCAATTCTGGTAGGTTGAATAATGGCCTCCAAAGATATCCAGGATCTAATCCCTGGAACCTGTGAATGTTATATGGCAAAAGAGACTTTGCCGGTGTGATTCAAATAAGGATCTTGAAATGAGGAGATATTCCTGAATTATCCAGGTGGACCCTAAATGTAAAGGTAGAGGAAGATTTGACTATAGAAGAAAAGATGATGTGATGATGAAAGCAGAGGCTTTAAACACCAAGTAAGGGGCCACAAAGTAAATAGGCAGCCACTGGAAGCTGAAAAAGGGCAAGGAAACAGATGTTCTTCTCACAACCTTCAGATTTAGGAACCAATCCTGCTAACAGCTTGACTTTGGCCTATTAAACATAGTTGGGGGGTGCACCTGGGTGGCTCAGTTGGTTAAGCGTCTGACTCGATTTTATCTCAGGTCATGATCATTCAGTTGTGAGACCCAGCCTTGAGTTGGGCTCTGCACTGGGGGTGAAGTCTGATTAAGTTTCACTCACTCCCTCTCCCTCTGTCCCTCTCCCACTTGCACTCAAAAAAAAAAAAAAAAAAAAAGGAAGGAAGGAAAAGGAAAAAAACACACCACCAACAACCAAAAACAAAAGTTTTAGACTTCTGACATCCAGGACTATAAGAGAACAAATTTGTGTTGTTTTAAATCACTAAGTTTGGGATAATTTGTTACAGTGGCATTGAGAAAACACTACACTCACAAATATGATGATGATCTAATAAGAGTATACTGGGGACTTAAGTGAGGTGGCAGTGGGTTGGCAGGTAGGCTGGGGAGCAGTCCATGATCCTGGGGGTGAGTGAGGGGGCAGCTCTAGGGCCCAGGAGCATGAGGCAGAGGGCGATGGATTGGGGTCTGTGCCTGTGCACCTGCCATGGACTTCCTGGCCCAGGGCTCGGACTCCAAGTACAATGGTGAGGGACCTGGAATGCTGCAGTGGCCCTCTCCCAGCTCCTGCCCACCTTAATTCCTGAGCAGATTGGGGAGCAGCAAGGTTCATCCCAGCCCCTGAGTGAACTGGGCTGGATCCTGGCTTGAACCCAGACCTAGTGACGCAGTATCGGGGTAGGGAGGGGCAGCAGGAGCGATGTTTGGAATCTGATATTCCAGCAGAACTCCAGCTGTTAAAATGACCCTACAACAGATGATTTTGCCTTTTGCAGTTGCAAACCAAATTACTGCTTGTTTCTTCACTGGAACACTTGAGTCACGTTCATGAATCCACTTTGTTCAAGACTGGTGTTTAAATTGCTTGGTCAGACCTTTATCAAAATGGTGCTATCTTCTTTCACTTGTAGCAATGAGTTTAGCTCATCAAGACTACATCACAACAGAGCAACTGTTTTGGTTTTTGGTTTTTGGGGGTTTTTTTTGGTAAGATTTTATTTTTAAGTAATCTCTATACCCAACATGGGGCTTGAACTCACAACCCCAAGATCAAGAGTTATTTACTCTACCTACTGAGGCAACCAGTCGCCCATAGCTATTGCTCATTTAATGAGGTCAGCTAAAGAAAGAGTTCCTCAGGGTCCCTGTGAGGATATTTCTGATATCCAGATCAGATCAAGAGAAGTAGCTTTGAAGAACAAACCTCATATTACTTAAATGAACTAGAACATCTTGCCACCTTAGGAAAAGGTGGATATGGAAGAGTATATAAGCTCAAGAATAAATTAGATGGTCAGAATTTTGCAATCAAAATATGCTGAATAAAGGTGCAACTAAACAGGCTGCATGAAGATACTATGGTAAGTGAGGGTACTAGGTCTTCAGCATCCTAATATTGTAGGCCATCATACTGCTGGGATAGTAGATGCTCATGTGGCCCAAATGCAAGATAGAATCTCTATTCAGTTGCCATCTCTGGAAATAATCTCTAACAAGGAGGACAACAGAGATCAACATGTTGTCAAAAATGATTAAAGTCAGAGCTCATCCAAGGTGACTCAGTCGGTTAACCGTCCGACTTCAGCTCAGGTCATGATCTTGCTGTCCATGAGTTCGAGCCCTACACTGGACTCTGTGCAGACAGCTCCAAGCCTGAAACCTGCCTAGATTCTGTGTCTCCATCTCTCTCTGTCCCTCCCCTACTAACACTGTCTCTTTCTCAACAATAAACATTAAAAAAAAAAAAAAAAAGGAATAGCTCATCCATTATCCTTGCCAAATTCACCTCAGAAAAAGAAAAATCCTTAGAAGCTGGCCCTGAAAATCAGACTAATAAACTGATGAACTATATCACCACTTTAGTCACAAAAGATGCCACTGAATTGGAATCATTTTACTCCAGAGCTGCTTTGTCTTCCAGATTGTTGAACATCAGCTGCCACTTAAGCATGATTACGACTTAAAAGAGAATTTCACATCCATCAAGGAATCTGCTGAAGAAAACTTAAACTTGATGGGGTAGATATCACCTGATGCAGTGTTACCTGATGTTTCACATTCAGATCCACCTGTGTGAGCTCTCTTTGTGGGACTGGATAGCTGAGAGAAACAAGGAGGGCTGGACTGCCCTGGCAAATCTGCACGTCCTTATGTTAAGGCCAGTGTTCCAATAAAAATCTTTCAAGAATTGGTGGAAAGTGTATTTGACATTCATGACATGGGAATTATACACAAAATCTGAAGTCCAGAAATATTTTTCTTTATGGCCCTGATCAGCAAGTAATAACAGGAGACTTCGGTGTGGCCTATACAGACATCATTCAGAACATGGACTGGATCAATAGAAATGGCAACAGAACACAGACACATATTTCCAGAGTGGGTGGGTACTTGTCTGTACACTTAACCTGAGAATTGGAAGGATTTGAGTGTGACGTCAAGTCAGATATGTATAGCTTGGGTGTGATCCTACTAGAACTCTTTCAGCTGTTTGGAACATAAATCAGCAAGGACAAGTTTTAATAGGTTTAAGAAGTGGTCAGTTACTTGAATCCCTCAGTAAAAGGTGTCCTACAGAGCCAAGTGTATCTAGCACTTAATCAGAAAGAATGCATCTCAGAGACCATCTGCTCTGTTCAGCTGCTATAAAGTGAACTTTTCCAAACTTCTGGAAATGTTAATCTCACACACACTACAGATGAAAATACTAGAACAGGAAAACTGAAGAACTAAAGCAGCAGCTAAGCCTCCTTTCTCAGGACAAAAAGGTTAAAGATGACATGGAAGATGAAAGTGTGACTCTCTAGTAGCCTTAATTAGGCTCTGTAAATGTGAAAGTGGTCTTAAACTCTTTTAAACTAGTCAACTGGAATGTGAATTTTCAATCTTTATTAGGGTATAATACTTTTATTTATTTAGTAAGCCTGTATAAGACTTATTAAAGTTTAATAAAAAAATATTGCATTTACATCAAATAAAAGGCAAAACTAATCTATGGGTTTAGAAAACAGAATAGTAATTACTTACAGGGAAGACAGTGTTAAAATAGGGGTAAGAGGGGCTTCTGGGGTGTTCACACTGTTGTGTCCTGATCTGAAACCACTGATATGAGTATGTTTAATTTGTGAAAACATATGCATGGTACATACAGTTTTAAAAATTGGTACCTTTTTGGGCCGCGTGGGTGGCTCAGTTGGTTAAGTGTCCAACTCTTGATTTTGGCTCAGGTCATGATCTCAGGGTCATGAGATCGAGCCCTGTGGTAGACTCTGCACTGGGTATGGAGTCTGCTTAAGATTCTGTCTCTCTCCCTTTCCCTCTCCCCACCCAACTTGTGCACTCTCTTAAAAAAAAAGGAAAAAAATGGTATAATTTCAACATTTATCAATTTGCTAGTCTGCTGAAAAAAACATATATTTAAGGAAGTGGGGAAGGTATTTACTAAACTTTATTTCTTAAGAACCCTAAAAATTTGTTTCTTTCTCCACAAGATTTTAAAAAGCTCAACAATGGACAGTATAATGACTTTTAAATGCTAAAAAATAAACTAAAAGTAAAACATGGCTTAAGTAACGTTGTTATGCCTGGATCCTAGGACTGTCATTATAAAAGTAAAAGTAAAACTCCATTTTCTGAAATAACAATAAACAAAGGAGAAAGTCAGGTATAACATACCAAATGATCAAAATGTTTGCTGGGCCTATGATTCTTTTTTTTTTTTCCTTTCTTTTTAATGTTTTTTATTTATTTCTGAAAGAGAGAGAACGTGAGCAGGGGAGGGTCAGGCAGAAAGACACAAACACGCACAGAATCTGAAGCAGGCTCCAGGCTCTGAGCTAGCTGCCAGCACAGAGCCCAACGCGGGGCTCAAACCCACAAACTGCGAGATCATGACCTGAGCCGAAGTTGGACACTTAACTGACTGAACCACCCAGGCATTCCAAGATTCTTGAAACTAGTAAAAATGTTAATAGCAATCTCCTGCTGTTAATCTGTGTAGATTATTAAATATAAAAACAATTTATAAAACACATCAGATTTTATTGCTTGAAGAATACAGCATATGAAATCACAAGAATGTCAAAATGAAAAGTCACTAGGCTTCAAACATATAATACATTATCAGATGCAGTAAAATATTAATTAACCTGAACTCTGCATCAGGAAAAAAAAGTGGAAAAATATTTAAGTTGTTTACTTAAGAAACAGATATACTTAAAATAGAAAGAATAAGGATGTTACAGTACAAATTAGAAAAGCCAACACTTATTAACTTTTTATTTTTTAGACTAGACTACCTTTGGTACTTAAACTTTTAAAAAAACAACCCCTTCTAACTTGTCCAAAGCACTTCATGGATACAGTATCAACTTCAACTTAAAACATTCAGAAAAATTAACCTTTTCATGGCATGGGGGAAATTTATTTAATAAATGTATGCTAATATTTTACTTTTTCTAAAACTGCAAAATAAGATCATTAAGATATCTAATACTTATAAACTTTACTTATTTAGCTCTTCAATTAAAAGTGGAATCCCAGCAACAACAATTTATCCTTGGGCTTGGTGACTATACAAATTTAAATAATTTGGCAACTGACACAGGAATTTAGATTACTTTATACTATAGTAAAGTGGCATTTCCATTCTGTTTCCAAAATATAAACAATATGCCATTTCTTCAATACATTGGATTCCTATAAAAGTCACTACCATACTTTTATTTAGTGGGACCAAATTAAAGCTTCTCCCTTTTAATGAGTAGGTTGAAAATATCTGTGTTTCATATAGGGCTGATCAGTTATGACACACTTTCTTAAAATAAAACCAACCATTTTTAAAGCTATCACTCAATTATGATGGAGACAATGATGTCATTTCAAAAGGAAGCATTGGACACTCTAGGCCATCTAGTCAAGAAAATGTAAAAGTAATGCTAAAAACAAACAATAAGTAAACTATAACTACCAGTTAAATTACAAAACAATCCCTCTTTTATAGTAAGCATGCTTATTAGCTTTCATTTCTTTCCCCCAGCAAAGGTTTGAATATTCATGAATCTCCATTAAACCAATGGAACCTAAGCAACTGTTTCACAAGTTCCAAAAAGGTTGGATGGACTAAGCAAGTAATACTATTAACAATTATTGGAGTGAAATAGTAAGAATCATGACAGTCCTCAAAATTGGGCAGTCTTTGAAATGTAATAGCGTAGCTCAAGATGAATTATGCCATAATAAAACTGTAGTTTTTACCTCTACATAAAACAAAAACAAAATCAAAAACATAACCCACTGAATTCATACAACTACTATTGAACATACTCCTTCCTAGTTTTTGAATGTCATTTTGAGATTTTTTAAACAAGTATATTTATCTGAGCATATATATTTATTCCCTATATATATATATATATACTCATTTTAAAAGACAAAAAATTCAGATACTACAAAACTGAACTCTTTGTTTTTTCACCAACCTGATCTAACATCTACTGCATTACATAACACCCTCCCCCAATAATTTAAAATTCCCAATTTTTAGTCTAGTTAAAAGGGCAGAGGAAATGCAAATGCAGGTTTAGTTTCTGTATAAATTTCACCGTATTTTTATAAACTTGACATTTTCTGTAACACTGTTTATTGATCAAATAAAGGACTCACTGCTATCTAAAATTTCATAAACACCATTAAAAATTCAAAATTGATATTATACTGAATCTTAAATTTTCAATAGTTCAAAGAGACAGTTTTTACATGAATAGCACACAATAGATGAAACTTAACAGCAGACATCCCTAGAATACCAATGGCAAGTCCACCAATATGCATACAAAATTACAGATAAGCATTTCTTTCACTGTTTTTTTGTGCAGGGAAAAACATTTATAGAGGAAATAGAAACTCAGCTGGTAAATTTCAGATATCATCATCATCTTCTTCATCCTGAGAGGATCCAGCCTGGTTAGATGCGCTGGCTGTGGCAGCAGCAAGCTGCGCTTGTTGAGCAGCCTGCTGCATTTGAAGCCATTCCTGCTGGGCCAATTCTGCTTGTTGCTGTCTAGCCTAAACACCAAAAACATAAAAACAAGTAATAATCTTTTTTTAACTTACAACATACACACTTTGGTTAAGTATTGATTAAGCCAATTACAGACTTAGTCATTACCAAATTTGGATATTTTCCAACCACCAAAATAACTTATACAACTGGAGAACATGAACTCTTTAAGAAAATACAGTTAGAAGACTGCTTCTCTGTCAACTACAACAGCTTCTAAAACTTGGTTCTCTTATCCTCAGTCCCCTTTATGCCACATAATTTTATGACTTTTGATTCAACTGAAATTGAAAAAGCTGGTAGAAAAATCACAATGTTCTCCTTTAGTTCCTTTTCCAATTTCTCTCTTCCTTTTTTTTTAAATGTTTTTTTTTTCATATTTTTATTTATTTCTAGGAGAGAGAGAGAAAGACAGCGTGAGCAGGGGAGGGTCAGAGCGAGATGGAGATACAGACTCCGAAATAGGCTCCAGGCTCTGAGCTGGCAGTCAGCACAGAGCCTGATGCGGGGCTCGAACCCACAAACCGCAAGATCATGACCTAAGCGAAAGTCAGACACTTAACCGACTAAGCCACCCAGGCGCCCCGTTTTTTTAATGTTTTAAACGTTTATTCATTTTTGGGAGACAGACAGAGTGTGAGCAGGGGAGAGGCTGAGAGAGAGGGAGACACAAAATCCGAAGCAGGCTCCAGACTCAGGGCTCGAACCCATGAACCAAGAGATCATGACCCAAGCCAAAGCCAGGAGCCCCTCCCTTTCCTTTTTTTCACTTGATTCATCTGTCCTCTCAACTTACAACTTAGATTTAAACATTTTTCAATCTAAAAATTATTTCTGTGGGGTGCCTGGGTGGCTCAGTCAGTTAAATGTCCGACTTCGGCTCAGGTCATGATCTCATGGTTCGTGGGTTCGAACCCCGCGTTGGGCTCTGTGCTGACAGCCAGCTCAGGGCCTGGAGTCTGTTTCAGATTGTGTCTACCTCTCTCTCTGACCTTCCCCTGCTCACACTGTCTCTCCCTCTCTGTCAGAAATAAATAAAATATTTAAAATAATTTTTAATAAAAAATAAAAATACAATTTTTAATAAATAAAAAATAAAAATTATTTAAAAGTTTTCTAGTACAGTACCCCTAATTCTTAAGGAAAAGTACTATACATGAACGTAATAGCTACCTTGATGTTTGAGTTTCTATCACAGTTCCCTACTCTATACATACATTTCTCCTGTGTCCGTCTCCCCATAAATACAAACGTGGGTGAACACACACACACACCCTTCCCATATATGCACTAGAGAAAAGGCACTTATCCAGGACTGAATTTAAGCGAAATAGTTAAAATCCATTTATTTGATATATCCTCTCTAAAAACCATCACAGAATTTTAGAAATCAAGATACTCACATAAGCATTACAAGCAATGTTGCAACAGCTAAAAATCTTTCCCAATTTAATTCATTAGCAGAAAAATCACACCAAGAGGGAAAAAATGAATCTGTTCTTGAAAACATCACATAAATTCCATTGGAATCTACCAAAATACGGCTGCTTCTTCCTCTGCCTTTTCTCAGAATTGTCCTTTAAGCCTGACTCACGCTCGCCACCCTCCTTTATGCATAGCTAATTCCTAGTTATCTACTAAAACAGAAATGTCCTTAACCCTTCTAGATCATATTGTGTACCTTATTTCATACGCCAAAATTCTCTATGCATTCCTATACCTATTTACTTTGTTCTCTAATTACCTGAGTATGTATCTTTTTTCCCACTAGACTTGCGAATAGAGACTGTTTACATACTCCTTGTTACATTCCTCACACAGTTCTCCAGTATTTTCTGAAACAATGTTTTGTGAGAACAGTAATGTTCAGCATAACTCTAACATTTAGATTTTACCACATACATTCCTAACTTTTCATAATAATCTCATGTATTCATTATCCAAATATTTCTAAAAGAGACTTCTAAATAAGTCATTATTATACTTAAAAAAAATCATTTGTTTACCAATTAAGTCCAATTTCTCAACCTAGAGTTCAAGGTCCTCCAAATTACTGCCTGCCCCAACTTATCCCCCAACTGTAATACATACTTGGTACTCCAAAAAAACTTAAAATGTTTTCTCAGTACACCACACCCTCCCATTTTCACTACCTTAACTCATACTGATAGTCATTCTATTTGAAATGTCCTAATTTCACCTACTAAAACTCTACTCTTCGAGTCAAACTAAAATATTATTTTCTGCATTAAGTTTTTTCCTGAGTCTTAACTATATCATTCAGGACCTAATCAGGAGATAGAAGTCACACTAGTTAGGGGAACAGGAAGAATGCAATATAAAGTATTGTTAACCAAGTATAAAGTTGGTAACTAGGTCACTGGAAAGGCAAGAAAAGAACACTTAGATATTATGGAACTGGTAACTATCAGAAGCAGCCATCAACCCTAAAACTGGGGGACTAAAGGAAGAGGCTGCAATTTTTAAAACTTAATTTTTAAGAAGCTTAAAAGAACAATCCATGGAACTGAAACTAGACCTCTCAAGAAGTGGCATAGATTGGGTGGTAAAAGCATCTTTGAGTTTGGTAGAGGGGCCCAAGGTTTGAGACTCACACCCTGGAGGAAAATGATGAATGTTTAGGCTGGTTCTGTAAGTATTATTAGAGAAACTATAAACTGGACTCGGTTCCTGCTACAGGAAAAGAAACTGATACAGCAAGGGTAAAGATGCATTGGCAGGTTGCTCAAAGGAACTTGAAGCTAATAGGAAGTAAAAGAAAGGAGCCCAAGTGCTGCCTTTCTCCTCCAGCTTAGCAATCTCCCTCCAGAACCCCCTACTGGTAGCAGAATCCAATGAAGTCCCATAGAAAAGCAGAAATGTGGTTTAGAGAGTACTAGGCTTGATCACAAATCAAAGCACAGAAAGGTCGGTTTCAGGCTGAGAAAACTGTTTAGTAACTGGTGCATTTTTTTTGCTTTTAAAAACTTTATTTCAACATAACTATGCTTACAAAAATACACTTATCAGTTTAACTTATCCTACTCAATTTGGACCGAAACTTAGCATATGGTTTAAGCTTTAAAAAAAAAAAAAGATTAGTTTATTTTTCATCTACTACAAATGTATATAAAAGATTCTCCATCAAATGCTACCAAAGTAGGTACAACAAGAACCTTGAGAAACTAACCTTTGGTATGTCTCAAAAAACCCTACACATACTGTGCTGTAAACCATTTATAAAGCTGATGCAACAAAACACTGTATATTTCAATGCCAGTTTACAAAGTTCAATAACTAATGGGTGTTAGAAAGGAGTGGGGAAAGCCTATGTACACATGTGAAAATGTAAAAGCTATCCAATTTAGTACTGCATGTAGATAATCCACACAAACCAAGATTCCAATAATTTCTTAAATCTGAATTAATACTGTCAGCTTAAATTATCTGCTGAAGTCAATATGTAAACTGTATACTAGCAGTTTTTCTAAGTTATGCAAAAAAAGAAAAAATTAAGTTTCTTTCTCAGCTTTTCAGTCCAGAACTGATGTTATCCTACAGGCAATGTGTTCTTTCCAAAGTCAACATTCGTAAGGTGACATGTGATGAGATCTGCTTGGATTTAAATTTGTATTAGCACTCACATGCAAAATAACTGACACACTCTTACACTGCCAAAATCTATTGTGATGTCTCCGTACTTGGGAACTCTTCCTCAGGAAAGTAGTCATGAAAGTAGTCAGCCTCATATTACAGTTGTCAGTGTACCTATCATACCTCGCCTACAAGACAAAACCTTTTTTTTGTTTAGGAAATCAGAAACCAGACATTCTAATAACTACCTGCATCTATTTTTATTTAGACAGTATGAAAAATAATTATTTTAACACACAGGCATACTTACCTTTATGGCAAGAATACCCAGAGTATAAAATGACTAACAGTACTTCATGAAAAACATTTTAAGAGTTCATAAGAAAATTGCAGGGCAAACCAAATATGTGAATTTAATAAACTTAAGAATACTTACTTTGTGCCTTAATCAACTATATATAGGTATAATTTTGTGGCACAGAAAAAAAACCCTCAAATGGTTTCAAGTCTCTACACAGGTTTTATAGCAAAAGCTGCTGATCTCATAGTTTATTCAGTGATCTACAAAGACATATACTGGTTACAATTAAAATTTAACTGACTTTTAAGCACCATGTCCCCATATTAGCAAACATATTTCTCTGTACAGACATAAAAACATTTCTGTGCCTTTAAAATCTACGTTGACTGATAAACTTCATTTTCATAAATTATAATTTTCAGTGGTACTTCTAACTTTTTTCCCTTTTGCCTCC
The DNA here is from genome assembly GCA_017311185.1 of Proteles cristata cristata. Classification (NCBI taxonomy): domain Eukaryota; kingdom Metazoa; phylum Chordata; class Mammalia; order Carnivora; family Hyaenidae; genus Proteles; species Proteles cristata. Next base: position 877,371 of record JAESUZ010004270.1, on the reverse strand, counting down.
TACCCAATCTACCTAAAGTATTTTTCTTCTAAAATGGAAGTGTGGGGACGCCTGGGTGACTCAGTCGGTTAAGCGTCCGACTTTGGCTCAGGTCATGATCTCACAGCTTGTGGGTTCAGGCCCTGTGTCAGACTCTGTGCTAACAGCTGGCTCAGAGCCTGGAGCCTGTTTCAGACTCTGTCTCCCTCTCTCTCCGACCCTCCCCTGCTCACGCTCTCTCTCTCTCAAAAATAAATAAAGCATTAAAAATTTTTTAAAAAATAAAAAATAAAACGAAAGTGTGAAAGATAGTAAGTGTATACTTCCTAATTAATTTCTTCTTTTGGAGATTTTCTTTTTTCTTTTTTTTTAAATTTTTAAGATGTTTTATTTATTTTTGAGAGTGAGAGAGAGAGACAGCATGAGCAGAGGAGGGTCAGAGAAAGAGGGAGACAAAGAATCCGAAGACAGGCTCCAGTCTCTGAGCTGTCAGCAACAGAGCCCGATGCAGGGCTCGAACCCACGAACCGTGAGATCATGACATGAGCTGAAGTCAGACGCTCAAGCAACTGAGCCACCCAGGCACCCCCATTCTTTTGGAGATTTTCATTACGTTTTAAGATTCTCCCCCCCCATACTAAAATAACTCATTTATAATTTACAGTTAACCTTAATTTCAATATCTTAATTTCCCCCTTTCCAAATTTTGTTGCTAGCAGTTGAAACACTGCTTCAAATGAGAATGCTGTTGTGTTAGTATTTAAAATAAAGTCTAGGGCGCCTGGGTGGCTCAGTCAGTTAAGCGTCCGATTTCAGCTGAGGCCATTATCTCACCATTCATGGGTTTGAGCCTCATGTCAGACTCTGTGCTGATAGCTCAGGGTCTGAAGCCTGCTTCAGATGTTGTGTCTCCCTCTCCCTCTCTGCCTCTCCCTCCTCTCAAAAATAAATAAACATTAAAAAAAAGGGGGGCACTTGGGTGGCTAAATCAGTTAAGCATCCAACTTCAGCTCAGGTGTGAGTTCAAGCCCCACATCGGGCTCTGTGCTGACAGCTCAAAGCCTGGAGCCTACTTTGGATTCTGTGTCTCCTTCTCTCTCTGCCCCTCCCTAATTTGTGCTCTGTCTCTCAAAAATAAATAAATGTAAAAAAACCCCTTAAAGTCTAAAAGATGAAATGAAATCAAAGTGATAAAAAAGCTGTTATATTTACTTATCAGTTCCTTTCATATTTAGGACTTAAGTGCTTTGTGCTTTAAGGAAGAAGAACTAGATAGGTGTTGTATTTTTACCTCTCTGCTGATTTTCCTCACAAGAGCAGGAAATATTAAGGGATCTTCACCCATAGATGAAGGCAAAAAAGAAGGGAGATAAGGAAGAAGAAATAACAAATAACAAGGATAGAAAGGTAAAGACAGATTTGGCAGGCAATTATTTCTTTCATTCTTCTTTTTGCCCTGGAAAGGGTAAGGCATGTCCCACTTAAAAGTTCTAAAATAAGTTTAAGTACACAAATGGTAGCTAGAACATTAGCATGGCAATGTAGAAATAGCACATGTCTAGGGGTCAGAAAACTTGAGTTTGAATTAGACTTCAACACTTCCTAACTATATGAACTTACCTATTTTATTGTTTAACTCAATCCTTCCCAGTAAACTAAGCTCCATCATAACAAGAACCAGTCTCTTTTGTATACTAGTATAAGCCTAACATTTAGCACTCTGTCTGCTAAATAATGAGTACTTCAGTAAACATCTGTAGAACAAATCCATGATCTCATGCAAGTTTCTCCATTTGAGTCTATTTCTTAATGTGTAAATGAGTATAATAAAATTTACATGTATTTATATTTGTAAAAACTGCAAAGTATATAAAGTATCTAATAGAGCATTTTTTAGTACCGGTTTCAAAAGCTTTTAGTACCTCCTTAGTATCTATCATTATAAGTTGTGAGGATTTTTAAAAATATAGGTAAATTGTTTGGCAACATGATTATTTTTATTTTTTTTAATGTTTTTTATTTATTTCCGAGAGAGAGGTAGACACAGAATCTGAAACAGGCTCCAGGCTCTGAGCTAGCTGTCAGCACAGAGCCTGACGCGGGGCTCGAACCCACGAACCATGAGATCATGACCTGAGCCGAAGTTGGATGCTCACCTGACTGGGCTACCCAGGTACCCCTTGGCAACATGATTAGCACATGATTAGAACTTAATATATGTTAGTAAACTTATTTTTCTTATTAGTTTAAATGGTATCTGATGTCTAGTGCTTGATAACGCTTAATGTTCAAATGTTTTTTGATCCAAACCCAACTGGTTATTATGACCACAAAAAGGATCAGGTATAGCATTAATCTGGAAGAGATTACCAAAACTGATACTTCCCAGTTCTAAAGGAAACTACATTAACTGGTAGGAAATCTCACCTCTTCCACCCAAAACTGCCTTACAATTTAATTTGAAATGAGAGGCCAAAACTTAGTAGAAAAAAAAGAACTTCATCCGCTTTTTTTTTTTTGTGAAGGTTAGTGCTAATCCTTCACAAACTGGGAATTAGAATTTTAATAAGAAAGGGAGGAAGGGAGGTAGGGAGGAAGAATAGAAGGATGTTTTTAAAGATTAGATGTTTAAAGGTGCATTAAAAACCTACTTTAACTATAAAATAGATGTTTATTAAATTATTTATTAAATTTTCCTAATATACCACTCATTATAAAATTTGATATACTATTTTCTCACCAGCCCATCATTTTAAATCTTAAGAGGGTGTTATGCTGAGCGAAATAAGTCAGGCAGAGAAGGACAAATATCATATGTTTGCACGTATAGGAGGATTAGGAGGAACTTGATGGAGGAACAAGGGGGAGAAGGGCGGAAATGATGGGGGAAAAGGAGAAAGGCAAACCATGAGAGACTCTTGAATGCTGACAAAAACTGAGGACTGATGGATGTGGGGGGCGGGGGGGATGGGCATGGAGGAGGACACTTGTGGGGATGACCACTGAGTGTTATGTGGAAACTAATTTGACAATAAACTATTTGTTAAAAAAAAATAAAAATAAAAAAAATAAATCTTAAGAATGTTTAAGTACCGGGGCGCCTGGGTTGAGCATCTGACTTTGGCTCAGGTCATGATCTCACAGCTTATGGGTTCGAGCCCCACGTCGGGCTCTATGCTGACAGCTTAGAGCCTGGAGCCTGCTTCGGATTCTGTGTCTCCCTCTCTCTTTGCCACTACCGGGCTCACACTCTCTCTCTCAAAAATAAATTCACATAAAAAAAAATTTTTTTTTTTAAAGAATGTTTAAGTATATTTTTCATGCTTTTAAACGGTCATTCTGTCTGGAAAAAACCATCAAAGTAAAATCTCAGTAGTTATTTTGGAGTTGTTCTCCTTGGAAAACTGGTTGCTGTTGGGGCACCTGGTTGGTTCAGTTGGTTAAGCATTCAGCTTCGGCTCAGGTTATGATCTCACAGTCCATGGATTCAAGCCCTGCGCTGGGCTCTGTGCTGACAGCTCAAAGCCTGAAGCCTGCTTCGGATTCTGTGCCTCCTTCTCTCTATGCCCCCACTCACACTCTCTCACTCTCACTTTTTCTCTCAAAAATAAACATTAAAAAAATTTAGAAAGGAGGGCCTCGGTAGCTCAGGTTGAGTGTCTGACTTCGGCTCAAGTTGTGATCTCACGATTTGAGATCAAGCCCTGAACCAGGCTCTGTGCTGACAGCTCAGAGTCTAGAGCTTACCTAGGATTCTGGGTCTTCCTTTCTCTCTCCTCCACTTATGTTCTGTTTCTCTCTCTCTCAAAAATAAATAAACATTAAAAAAAAAATTTAATAATAAAAAGAAAACAAATTGCTGCAAACATTTACTTTTTTAAAAAAAATTCTTATAACGTTTAAGAAGAGTGCACCAGAGTGGGGGAGGGGCAGAGAGAGAGAGAGAGAGAATCTAAAACAGGCTCTGGGTTGACAGCAGAAAGCCGGAAGTGTGGCTTGAACTCACAAACCGTGAAATCATGACCTGAGCTGAAGTTGAGACATTTGACTCACTGAGCCACCCAGGCATCCCCTGTTTAAAAAAAAAAAATTATGTGCAAATATCTACTTTTATATGAAGGAAATAACTGACCAAACAGAGTCAAATTGGTTAGATCTAAACATCAGACTCTGATCAAACAATCAGCCACAGAAAGAAAATCCTCTGGATATATATGTTGATTTAAGAAACGATTTCAGAAACCAGTATGATTTCTGTTAGCAAACAGGGTAGTATTCAGATAAAAACAATTTAAAATACATTACTTACTTTTGCAAATAATTCTTGCTGCTGTCTCAGTAACTCTTCTTCAGGAATGCCAAGGTTTTCCAAACGAGAACTGGCCTTTCTTCTTTTCAATGCTACAGTCTTGCATTCTTGTAAGACTTCTTTTACTTCACTGATATAAGAGCCAAAGCCCAAACTTTCTAGTGCTAGGGAAATGAAAACATGAAAATATGAAAGAGTGATAGAACTTAGTCTTTTCCCCCATTTATGGGAGATTTTGTGTTTTGTTTTGTTTTTTGAGGCGAGGGGATTCCTGTCTTCTAATAATTTTGCTTTTTTTATAGTTGCACAGCAATTACTTGAATGGCTAAATCAAAACATTTTATCAACTTTCTTAATATTATATTACAAATTAGGTAAGACATGAGGAATATTTTAACAGCACAAGCCTTTACTTTTCTTCCTGATTAACTTTTAAAAACCAAAGCATTTCCTGTGAAGAAAAAAAAGAGTCCAATGTAAGAACATGTGCTTTCAGTAAGAAAACATTTTTCCTATACCACTCACAGTAAATCAAACATCATTACCTCAGTCACTTTTTAGAAGAATACCAAAAAAGCAAATACTTGGAATCTACTTGTTAATAACATATTTTGTGCCATTTGGCTTAGGTTGGTAACATATGTTCTAAGTTTCAGTAGGATGGGATGAAAGAATGGATAAGTTCTTTTGTACAATATACCAAACAGGAGACTATTTTTAGCAAAGGCGCTCAAACTGCCAAGTTTAAGAAATACTGGTGGAAATAACTTACGAAATTCAGCATTTATATTCAGCCAAGAAGTTTCTCTTGAAAATAAAACTTAGCAGGAAGCACTAGAAAATCATTTCAAGTGATGCGGCAGAAAACTGGGATAAAGAAAGACTATAAAGATAGAAGTATTAACAAAAAATTCTCTTTCCCTTTTTCACATTTAGAAAGAAAATTTTACAGTAATGCACTTTCTACATGCCTTCTTGTAATCAAGACAAAGCATAAAGTTTCTTTTGGCTCACAGTAATTAAAATTGTATTTTATAGTTTTCTACATATTGCCAATGACCCAGAGGCACTTTGTTTTCTGACCCAATGATGAAATATAGGTGGGGAGAAATACAGTGATGAATTTACCTTAGTTCATCAGTTCTTGAAGTTTTTCAACAATTATGATGAACCAGACTGCTCTCAGTAAAGATGCCCTGAATTCTAACTACAGGAATTTGCTCTTAAGTGAGAATATGAAATACACCTTTACAAATAGGCATTCCCTCCCATGTCAGCTGTGGTTTTTAAGACATTTTAAAATTATTTCTAACTTTAATTACCTCAAATATTAAGCTGTTTTACATCAACCTTCTTTAGAAGTAATCTCATGCCAAAAAGCAGAGTACTATTACTTGAATTTTAATTACACTAACTTATTGCTCCTCTTTGCCTCTCCCCAAAAACTTCAGTAATTCATTACTCTGAGTTCTGTATATCAAAATAACCACCACATAATTCTTGGCCTGATTGGAGATATCGTGGAAAATTAAGTGAAGATTAAGGAGACTGCATTTTTTTCACTTGAATTGACAGACTGATTATTTAGTGTCAATGCTAGAAGCCAAGGTTTTTCTTTTTTTTCTCTTTTTAAAAAAGGTTTATTTATTTAATTTGAGAGCAAGCGAGTGAGCATAAGCAGGGGAGGGGCAGAGAGAGAGAAAAAGAATCCCAAGCAGGCTGCTGACAGCTCAGAGTCTAGAGCTTGGGCAGAGTCTAGGGCAGAGAGAGAGAAAAAGAATCCCAAGCAGGCTCCACACTGTCAGAGCAGAGGCGGACACAGGGCTCAATCTCAGGAACCTTGAGACCATGGCCGGAGCCTAAATAAAGAGTTGGAGGCTTAAGTGACTGAGCCACCCAGGCACCCCAGTTTCTTCTGTTTTTTAAAGGTATATATTTTTAATAATATTGACTAGAGACAATACCAAAAGAAACCAAGAGAATGGCTTGTGGTTTCCTCCCAATATTCTGAAGAAAGTCATATTTCCTTAGCGTATACCACTTTTCTCTAGATCCAGCTCTACCTACATTTCCAGCTTTATTTCTGCCATTAAATCCCTACATATGCTCAAAATGACCACTCAATGTTTCCCAACAGACATCAGTTTTCCACATTCATACTGATGGTAATGCATTCAAGGCTCAAATCAAACTCCATCTTCAAATAAGTGTGCTTGATCCTCCTAGGCAGAAGTAATCCCCCCCTTATAAAATCGGATAGACCTCTTAGAATTTGAAGTCAATATATTCATATAACTTTGGATCTACTGCTTCATATCTCTAAGCTTCAGTTTTCCTTCCCTGGGAACAGCATTTCATAGTGTCTTCCTAAAACATATGCAGTACAGCGTTTAAGCATGCAAGCCCTAAGGCTGCCAGAGACTGATCCCAGCTCTGCCGCAAATTAGCTGTGTGACCCTAGATAAGTTCCTTCACCTCTGTGCCCTGAAACACGAATAACAGTACCTGTATTTCATCAGATCAGGTTACTGTGAAGAATGAATGAATATAAACAAAGAGCTTCAAACAGAGGCTTCAAACACAGAACAAGCAAAATGTTCACTGTATTATTTTTAGGACCATAGGGATCAACAAGTGATCTACAGCATTTAACACCATGTCTAGCACCTAAGATTCACTTAACCACTTGCACTATATACTATTCATCTTTATTTTTTCCCTCAGGTTTAAAAAAGTGCCCTAAAGTATACAGGACATAAATAAAGATACAGCTATGCATTATCACACTAAATTCAAGTTGAATGAATGTATTTATAATATAAAATATTAAATTTATAAAGTTAATAAATCAACACCATGGAGATAACTCTTCAAAATGTCATGAATTACTAGATTCGACATTAAAAAATCCAGTCTAAACTATGTTTAACCATGGAGAGCTTGAGTTAAAATTTTTAAAGAAAACAAAGAACTCACCTTTAAAAACATCTAAGGTTGAGAACACTGCTTTCAAAAAATTTGCAAGTGAATCCAAGGTTAATATTTATTATCATTCAAAGAGCTGCCATATACAAATTTGTACTCTCAACTAAATGGTTCAACAAGAAAAGCCATAAATTTTAATTTCTAAAACTGCACTGACTGTAATCCAAATTTTAAATACACTAGGCTAACAGCAATAAGTAGATATAGTCTTTCCTAAACAAGGAGATATTTTACACCATTTGTTACCATATTGGAATAATCATTTCCATTTTATACAAAGAGCGTCTTAAAGGATAAGGGAAAGGACTCCTAAGCAGGGCCATCATGTGCGGTTTTGTAGGTTATCCTGTGCACAACAGGACCATATCTAAGGAAGGCCATTCATACTGTAAACGTAGATTTGTATGTTTATTATGGCACTTTTCTGGCAGATGGTAGTAAAGGTTTTTACAGAAGAAGTGCCTTTTTCTAGTGTGTATAAAGAGACTTAATGGAGTGTTAGGGCCCCAGCTCTAAGGATCTCAGAGTAAAAGACAGAAAAGAAAAATAATAAAACATTTTTTTTGCTGATAAAATACATACTTCACTTGCTCCTCAGATGCCTGCTACCCTCTACCATGTATTTTAAAATTATACCCAGGAAAGTGCATGGGCATATTAGAGGAAAAAATACTTGGCACATTTTTCAATTTCAAAGACTGATGTCGGGGTCCCTGGGTGGCTCAGGTGGTTAAGCGTCTGACTCTTGATTTCATTAGCTCAGGGCATGATCTCACAGTTCGGTTCGTGATATCGTGGATTCGGATTCGAGCCCCAAATTGGGCTCTATGCTAATGGGGGAGGGGAAGCCTGCAGGGGATTCTCTCTCTCTACCCCTCCCTCACTCACACTCTCAAAATAAACTTTTTTTAAAAAAGACAGACGCTGACAACCAACCACTTAAAAAAAAAAAGGTAAACACTTCTAACCAGCAACAATAATTTTAATACAGACTTATCTTATTTTACAAAACTAATGCAATCGTACAAAGTTTTGTTTTAATAAGAATTTGTCAATTACTTTATATCAAATGTATAATACAGGTTTTTCGTTAAAAATTATAATACATAAAACAGCATTTTCAAATTTGTTTTCTTTTGTTTATTTGTTAAAGGAAGGGGGGAGGAGTTCACTCAAAATGCATTAAGAGGATGATATGGGCCAAACTGACTTCTTGGCTCATTTGCCTGGCAAATGTTTCTGAAGACCCTTAACCGTGTCCTCTATGGATTACTACTCCTGGGAATCTGGGACAATAATGAGAGACTGAGGGCAGAGCAGGAACCAAGTATCATCAATCTTTATATCCTTAGCATTATCTAACACTGTGCCAGGTACCTAGTAGTGTTCAAAAGTAATTGTTGGGTAACAGAAGAAAAAAAAAACAAGATATGTCAGTTTTAAGGAAAATAATAAAATCCCAACTTGAAAAGAACTTGATTATGTGATAATACCAATTCCATATATATAATGTGTCCTTTTGAAAAAAATATCAGTAAGCGTAATTATTTAGATAATACAATTTCATTCTCATTATTATTACAACTTCTCTGCAATCACTCAGATCCTCTGACTTAAAAACTACTGGACATCCACTTTCTAAAATAGACTGTGGTTTAAGCTTTAGAGCAAAGCTCAAACTGTGGTCCATGGATTTGGGCCATAACTGCTTGTAATGGTCTATGATGAGTTAAGTATGGAAATCAAAGTAAGCATTTAGGAAACTTCACAGCAAAACTAACTACATGGGGTGATGGATGTGTTAGCTAACCTTATTGTGGTATCATTTCACAATATATATACATCAAATCATTATGCTGTACACCTTAACCTTACACAATGTTCTACCAATTGTATCTCAATAAAGCTGGGGGGGAACCTTCAAAGCAATCTGACAAGAGTAATTTTAAGTCTACTGAATCTAACAACAAAAATTGAACTTTTATATATTTTTCAATTTTGTTTTCCTAGTGATCCTTTTTTATTGTATTTCATAAAAGTACCAGTGTGAGAGGAACTAGATTTTTTTTTTAAGCAACTCAATTGCTGAAGAAGCAAATCCTCAGACTTTTTCAAACTTTCACTACTTTCAGTTACTACTGTTATAAATGTAGGGAGGAAATGTGGCAGATTAAAAATCCAAAAAAATAATCACTTAAAATGCCTTTATACTTAAGCTTTACAAATGGCATTATGCTGTAAGATTAAACATAACAAACCTCGAGCTTTGGATTTAAATCAGTAACATTACACATTTTAAAAATTATTATTTAGGAGCACACAGGTGGCTCAGTTGGTTGGGCATCTGACTTTGGCTCAGGTCATGATCTCGTTTTGTGGTTTCAAGCTCCTTGTGAGGCTCTGTGCTGACAGCTTGCAGCCCGGAGCTTGCTTCAGATTCTGTGTCGCCCTCTCTCTGCCCCTCCCCTGCTGCTCTGTCTCTGTCTCTCAAAAATGAATAAACATTAAAAAATATTTTTTTAATTATTATTTAGGGGTGTCTGAGGTGGCTCAGTGTGTTAAGCATCCAACTCTTAATTTTGTCTCAAGTCATAATCTCGCAGTTTGTGAGATGGAACCCCATATCTCTGCAACAGAAAGCCTGCTTGGGATTCTCTCCTTTCCTTCTACCCCTCCCATGAGCTCTCTCTCTTCTCTCAAAATAAACACTTTTTTTTAAAAGCTTGCCTAAGAAAAGCTAGCTTCTAAAAATATAAAATTATTTATTGCAGTATATCATGTAAGATTCTCAACTCTGATTCTCAATAATTGCAAGTAATACCTGAAACAATTAAATATTATTTATACATAAATGAGGAAACCTTTAGATTTGCCTAAGGCCAAAGACTTTCCAGCATAGAATTTGCCATTCTTAATTCTCAACGTCAGTTCTTTCCATAATACAACAGAACATGTTAAAACTTATTTAAGAATACGTATTCACAAAAACCAGCAATGATATGAAAGGAACACCTTTTATAGCTTAGAACCCCTTTATTTGTTTATCTGTGATCTTCAACACCAAGTCCCCTTTTTAAACTCAAAATAAGCAAAACATTTTGAAATTTTTTAAAAATTTAACTATTTCAAAGATCTACTAGCAATAAAGTTATTTCAACTTTAATAACTTCCATTTTACAGAACTGCCTCAGATGCTTAATTTGCTCTGACAATGTAAAGCAAAGTAGCAAGTGAACAAATGACATGTCCTGAAGCAAAATCTAGTTCATTAAACTTATTACTAAAAAATTGGAACTTCAATATGTGAGATTCACATGACTCTTTTTTTTTTTTTAATATTTTTATTTATTCTTAGGAGAGAGAGAGAGAGAGTGTGAGCAGGGGAGGGTTAGAGAGAGAGAGGGAGATACAGACTCTGAAATAGGCTCCAGGCTCTGAGCTGGCAGTCAGCACAGAGCCCGATGCGGGGCTCGAACCCACGAACCGCGAGATCATGACCTAAGCGAAAGTCGGACACTTAACCGACTAAGCCACCCAGGCGCCCCGAGATTCATATGACTTTAAATGTAATTATTCCACTTGCATATATCCTACATACCAAAATAATATATACATACAGAAAAGCATAAAAAAGTCATATTTACTATGACTTAGCAAGCTTGCTAGGGTTAACCTGTAGACACATTTTAAACACCTAAAAAAGTACACAACTTAAAGGACTTCTTTTAAAGAAAAGTAACCACTCAAGACAAAAAAATTCTTTAAAATGATTAAATATGAAATAATATGAGATTATGAATGCATAGTATGTAGTCCCCTTCATGGTGAGAATTTGGGGCAAAAATGGTGGGTCCTTATCCACGTAACACTAGCAATGTTACCCAAAGAAAGGGTAAATCTGTAAGACTATCTAATCGATGATTTTTTAAAAATTAATCAGTCATCCTCAGTACACAAAGGAAAATGCTTTCACTGGAACTTTCTGACTCACACCTTAAACTGAATTTATTAGCATATTCCTAAATTGAGCTATTTAGCATACTGCTTGCTACAGCTGCACTTTTATTCCACCATGTCAATCAGAAATCTAAATATATCTTAGAAAAGATTAAACTACCCAAAAAGACAGACTGTAATGTGTTATTAGAATTTTGGAACAATCCCCACTTCTGTGTTGTAAACAAACGTTTAGGCAGACCCTTAAGAAATCTTTTTAAATTTTCATTAAAAAGGCAATGTGGATAAAACATTCTTTTTCTTTTTTATGAATTGTAAAAGGAAATTATAGCTCTGTTGGATAATCTTATGAAAGACTAAAAACGACTGTACATACAATGTAAAAATAAAACACAAAAGGAAAAATAGAGAACTTTCACTGTAACTTCCAGAGTATTCAGCACACCAAACAACCAAAAACAAACAAACAAAAAATACTACCTTTAAAAATCAAATATGGTTTTTCCCAGGGATTTTTTTTTTTCTCTTCATGGACTGAAATAGAAATGGCAGAGTATATTTAAATCTACCTTCCACCCATCATTAAGGACCAAAAAATGAATCATGTAATCTTTTTATCAATATTGACAGTAAAATATTGGATACGGTGAATATGAGATGCATTCTCTACTTCAGAATAATAGGAACATCACCTTTGAAAAGTTAAATTATGAAAAATAAGATGGTAGACACCTGTCTGCCTACTAAAATGATTAAAGTTCATTATGATTTTTTCTGACTTCAAAAGCAATCAAGAAATTGTTAGAATTTTAGGGGAGCCTGGGTGGCTTAGTCGGTTAAGCGTCCGACTTTCGCTTAGGTCATGATTTCGCTTAGGTCATGATCTCGCTGTTCGTGGGTTCGAGCCCCGCGTCGGGCTCTGTGCTGACTGCCAGCTCAGAGCCTGGAGCCTGTTCAGTCTGTGACTCCCTCTCTCTGACCCTACCCTGCTCACGCTGTCTCTCTCTCTCTCTCCTAGAAATAAATAAAAAAATAAATAAATAAATAAAAAGAAATTGTTAGAATTTTAATTATTATAAAAGGCAAGTAATCACCTCAACTTGAATGCAACTTTTTCTTAAGAGTGTACGTAAGTGCTCCCAAAACATTAGGACTAGTAAATGTCTCCCTATTCCTGAAACAAACCATCAGAATGTGGTCCCCCAAATCCCTACTACTGGACTAAATCCTTTCCAACATAGGAAACTGTTGAAGTTTTCATACATGCTGTTCAATAAAAGCTTAAGTGTATACATCCAAATGGGAATTACAACGGGAAAAGACAGGAAAATGTTCCATGAAAAAAATCTTACAAACTTTCAATGCAAGCTTTAAAAATTTATCTCCATAGAGCAAAGCAAGTTACATAAAAGAAAAACTGACAAAGAGGAAAAAGAAGGAAGAGGAGGGAAAGAAAGTATGATGATCTTCCACCCTTTTCTTCCAGAATTAAACTGGAGAGTTTTGTTAACTCGATGAACAGTAGGACCACTAAACTAGTTTAATTATTATTATTATTATTAAGTAATCTGGACACCCAACGTGCTGCTCAACCTCAAAACTCTTGAGATCAAGAGTTCCATGCTCCATCAACTGAGACGGCCAAGCGCCCCTCACTGAACCATTCTTAAAGCTGAAAACATACTCTATACAACATCACCACACTTTACAAAGTTAAACAGCGTTTACGTTAAGAATTCTTTCTCATGCGTTCAGAAAATTCATCTTTTCCTCTACACTGGTGAAAAAGTCGGGTGGGCAAGGGATGCTGTCTCCACTCGTGCTTGGAAGATCCTGTCTAAATCTTCACTTTCCAAGCGGGAACTCTGGGTTCCTTTCTCTGTTGTCACGGCTGCGGTTCCACGCTGGGGAGACAACTTCTCACTCAATTGTAATGTCTAGGTTCAACCGCAGGCAGGCAAAATTCTTGCTGCTTCCGCTTACCTGGCCGTAAACAGACGACGACTGCTACTTTTTCTTTGGAGGATGTTAGCTGACCTAAACGCCGGCAAATCCTTCCTTGTATTCGCCGGATGAAAAGCACCATGAGAATACCACACAGGAGGTGGTAAGGCACCGGCTGCCTCCATGCCCGCGTGGCTTTTTCGTCTACTCGTACTGATACGCGGAGAGGAACTAAGGCTTTGACATGAACGGGTCACGCGACTGGCAGGCTGCCCTCCACGCTCACCTAAACAAAATCCCACACATACCACTTACCTTGTATGACGTGCTCGGGTGAGATGGTCTTCTTCTCCGATTTGTTGCAAATCTCATTGGCTTCAGAAGATATAAGGTGGATGAATTCAGTGCAGCAGTTCACCACCAGCTCCCGGGCATCGTTGGCCACCCGGACATTGGGGAGAGTCTCTTTGATCATCTTATTGATAGCAGCTCTAGGTATAGTGAGATCATCATCGTTGCCAGATGAGGAAGCCATCGTATCTCCCTCTCGCGCGCGCCCCGATTTTTAAAAACTCCCCAGCTCTGGTCCACTATTCCGCGAAGATTTCTCAAAGGCTGCCCTCAAAGTGTGATCCCAGGAGCGCGAAGAGGGCAGAAAACGAGGGGTGGGGAGGAGCTGGTTCGTGAGGGTGGGGAACACCCGTGTGTGTGAGAGATTCGGGGCGAGATTGGGAAGGAGGTCGGGGGGCTGAAGATAATGGGGACAGCTCTGCCCACGTCGGAGAGGAGAATGCAAAGGTGGTCCGGAAATTTGAGCACTGGGGAACCACCTTCGTGTCTCCTCAGAGGAGCGGGCGCTGTCGCCTGACCGGTCCCCAACCACGCCGGAGGAGAAGCAAGATCCAGGGGCACTGGCCTCGCCGCGGTGCCAGGCGGACACCCAGCGGGCTTGGCTCTAAAGAGCCGGAGCCCCAGCTGCCGCGGCCGCCAGCAGCCGCTGCCGGCGCCTCTGCCAAACCATCCTTCAGACAGCCGCGCCGCCGCCTCACAACATGTCGGCCGCGGCCGCTGCAGGAACCGTGGCGGCCGCCTGGGAACGAATACGGACAGAGCCGGGCACAAGGGGAGCGACAGTAGCGGCCGCCGTGGCCGTTTAGCCCGAACGCAGATCGTGGAAGCCGAAGCCGCGGCAACGGTGGTCCCTCCAGAGGCCAAAGAAGAAGGTTTGCTGGAAGCCTCTCCCGACACCCCTTGCGCTACCGGAAGCCTCGCCCCCTCGCCCCCTCCCTCCCTTGCAGACTGACTTCCGGGTGTGGATGCAGCCCTTCCCCCGCCCGTGCGGGCGGGAACGGTTGGTCCTCGCCGCCAGCAGCTTCCGCCCGCTGGCGTCTCGACATGCGCCTCGGAATCCCTCCCTTCACTGGGACCGTAGTCGCGGGAGCACGCGCGTCGTGGTACCGGAGCTGTGGCGCAGGCTTGGGTTGGGGAGACAGTGGGTCGCCTGTACCACCTCTCAACCAGCTGAGGCCTCAGAACCTTCTCCCAGCCTTCTCTGAGGACAAAGGAGCTCTCTTTGCTGTTTTTTAAGGGGCCCAAAGTGGGAATGAAAGAAAGAGACTTGGGTTTGGTAATGAGATATGAGGAAAGCAGAACGTCATGGGCCTGTGTACGTCGTCCAGAGGAGAGGCTTTTAATGATGTCTAATAGATGTTATTCGAATTCTTGTTCTATGGGGAAATGAAACATTCAGAGAAGTGGCTTCCTAATAGCTAAACCCGAAACTAGAAGTAAAATCCAAAGTAGTGGAAATTGAGTATAGTGTACAATGAGTCACGTTAAGAGGTTCCAACTTAGCCATTTTTTAGGTTGGGCTCTGGAGAAGCCGGAAAAAAGTATGTTAAAGTATCGTAAGCAACCTTCCCTTTTGCCTCTCTCCAGGGTGGCTTGTATCAATGCGTGTCACGTTCTTCACAAAATGTGGCCTACTTGTCATTTGCGAGAAGAGCTCATGTTGTAAATAGTGGGGTGTTGGAATTTCTGAAAAGTAAAAGATACCGTTTAAATCACTTTTGGTACCTTAGTCATTTGAAATGTTTCCTTAAAACGTTTTATATCAGGGGCGTCTGGATGGCTCAGCCCGTTAAGTGTCCCACTCTTGATTTGGGCTCAGGTCAGGCTCTCATGGACCTGAGGTCATGTGGGCATGCAGACTGTTGAAGCTTGTCACTCTGCCCCTCCCCTGCTCACCCTTTCTTAAAACAACAACAATAACAAAAAGCAAAAAACAAAATCCCTTGCCCCCAAAAAAAAAATTTATTTTAGTCTAAGACCCTGGATGTGGAACCTGAGGATCTTATGTAACTATTTTTCATTTAGCATTTTCTCCAGTACATTTGTGGGTCCTTTAATTTATAAAGTATAGATGCTTGTTTTTCAGTGCTGCTAAGTTTAGTCAAAACAGTGTCTTTGATAAAACAATACTTTTAAATTTTTTCAAAATTGGAATGTGAAACTCTTGCCTCATGTTGGCTCTTTATGAAGTGTTTTTGTGTGTAAGTTGACTGCTGGTGCAAAAAGTTACATTATCTAAATTTATCTTGTCCTTGCCAAGTTTATTACTCTGAAAAAGCTAGCTAGCAAAAATGTCCCCAGAGTTATCACATTGTCATTGACCCAAATCTTGGCGTTTCTACAAAAAAAAAAAGTCATAATGAGAATGATTTTTTATACAACATTTATGATATGCAGACTTCTAGGCGAATGATACGTAGATCTGTAGAGGACGCATGTGAAGTTGTTTTTCCAGTAATGGTTTACTACTGCAGGGTTCTATGGTGACATAAGCATGAAATGTATAGTAAAGAGACCTAGGTTACAGTCCCACTTTTTTGTCACTTTAGACAGGTCAGTCTCTGAGCCTCATTTCCTCAACTAGAAATGGAAATATTATATAATTCACAGGATTCAAAGTCAAATGAGACTGTACGTAAAAGCACTCTTAACATAATGAATTGATATAGATGTTAGTGTTCGTTATTATCACCTTTATCAGATCTGGGCAGTTTTCAACCAATAATAAACTATACATAATATGGCTAGAGAGAAATTTTAATTAAATATAAGTAGTGTGAGGGGTGCCTGGGTGGCTCAGTTGATTAAGCATGTGACTCTTGATTTCATCTCAGGTCATGATCCAGGTTCATGAGTTTGAGTCCTACAATGGGCTTCATGCTGACAGCGCAGAGCCTGCTTAGGATTCTCTCTCTCTCTCTCTCTCTCTCTCTCTCTCTCTCCTCTCTCTCCTGTTCCTCCTCCTCCTCCCTCCACCCAAGAAAAATAAATAACTAAACTTAAATATATATAGTGTGAGATGTCATGAAATATGCTAATCTGGATCCTATATTTAAACTGTTATTTATAAAATGGTATTTTGTATTATAAGGATAACATCTCCATAATAAGCTTAAGAGTTTTAGAGAGAGTGCATATATATGAAACATTATTTTCGTGGTATCCCAAGATTCATGATATTAAAAAAAAAACAATATAGCTATTATAACAAGGTAGGCTAACTATATAGTGGTTAGTTATGTTAAAATGTGTTAATTCAGGGGCACCCGGGTGGCTTAGTCGGTTAAGCGTCTGACTTTCGCTCAGGTCATGACCTCGCGGTTTGTGGGTTCGAGCCCCGCGTCGGGCTCTGTGCTGACTGCCAGCTCAGAGCCTGGAGCCTGTTTCAAAGTCTGTCACTCCCTCTCTCTCTGACCCTCCCCTGCTCATGCTGTCTCTCTCTCTCTCCTAGAAATAAATAAAATATTCTTTAAAAAATGTGTTAATTCTGGGGCGCCTGGGTGGCTTAGTCGGTTAAGCGTCCGACTTTCGCTTAGGTCATGATCTCGCGGTTCGTGGGTTCGAGCCCCGCGTCGGACTCTGTGCTGACTGCCCGCTCAGAGCCTGGAGCCTGTTTCAGTCTGTGACTCCCTCTCTCTCTGACCCTCCCCTGCTCACGCTGTGCCTCTCTCTCTCTCCTAGAAATAAATAAAAATATTAAAAAAAAAATGTGTTAATTCATAACTGCCCAGGTTTTCAGCTAAAATTACTGACAAAGATCTATAGCATTTGTAATTTGAGCCTTAACATTGAAAAAAGCAAATATGTTTATTTGTCATTACTAACACACCAATTCTAATTCATGATAATACAAATTTAAAAAATAACATCTATGATACACATCTTCCTTAGCACTGTGCTTTTATCTGTATTTAACCTAAGTACTTTTACCTGTATTATCTCATTTAATCCTCAGAGCATTTTTTATTTGATAGATACTGTTTTAATCTGCATTTTTCAGATAAGGAAAGTGAAGCTTGGAGAAGATAGATAACTTTCCTAAAGTCTGTCAAGATAGGTTGCAAGAACAAATAACTCCCAAATCTCAAAAGGTTTATTCCTTGCTTATGTTATGAGTTCATCATGGGTCAGCAAAAGGACTGAACACATAATAATCACTCAAGAATCCCCTGGAGCTGTTGGGAAAAAATAATAGAGTCTTGAAATATAGGCTTTTGACAGGTGGAGAGAAAGGGTGGAAGTATGTGTGTTCAAAATAACAAGGTTGCAGAAGCAGAAATTATTCTAGAACCGTTGGGATTGCTTTAATTAAGTTAAAGCATTTCTGTTCTACAGTAGTGAGAGAGAAGTGGGACAGCCAAATACATAAGGCAGCAGAAGTTCTAGGGCCTCAAATACTCATGTCAGAAAGCCCAACAAACTAAAGGGATTGTTAGAGTGTTGGTGAATTCTGCTTTCAAAATAGACAGTAGGCTTCCATGAAACAGTTTCCTGTGCTTCTTTATTTTCTTTATATCTTTCTAATCCTTTTTTGGTTTTTGTGTTTGTTTGTTTTGGTTCTACTCAACTTTGAAAAATCCTATTTTTTGTTCCACTCAACTTGAAAAAGCCCACCTCAATCAAGGACTTTGGTTTCAGATCCGGGTTTGGTCCCCACTTTGCCACTTAATTAACTGTAACTTGTGCAGGGTATTTAAGCTGTGTTTTGGCTTTTCTCATCTGTAAAATAAGAATAAGAAAACCAGCTGCACAGGGAGTTTTCAAGATCAAATGACATAATACATGCAAAGTCTTTAGCCCAAAACTGCAGTGAATGGTGCAGTTGTTAAAAAATAATCATTATTAGGAGCGCCTGGGTACTTCAGTTGGTTAAGCATCTTGATCTCGACTCAGGTCTTGATCTCAGGGTCGTGAGTTCAAGCCCTGTGTTGAACTCTGCACTGGGTGTGAAGCCTACTTAAGAAAAAATCATCATCACAACTGAAGGAATGGAATAATGTGATTGAAAAGAAAAGTGATTCCAAGAACTATTTCACAGAAAGAGCTGGGAGAACCTGATATTTTGGCTCCTAGATAGTCGAGGAAACATTAGTCAAATACAATTATAAGATTTTTAACCTCAGAAACTGCGGTTAGGAATTAAGGCAGGGCTTTAGAGAGGTCTCAACATTTTAACTAAGCTTTGAAGAACTGAGCATGTCCTCATGATGAAGCAGAAACTGTTTACTCATTGATCCACTTACAGTGCAGTACAGTGTATGAATTGGGAAAATCAAGTAGACTGTGTTTAATAGGGTTAGTAAAGAGGTAGAGTGGGATGCGCTGCAGGAAAAGTAAGCTAGGCCCAGAAGATAACAAATCAGTGCCTATTATGAATTATACACTACTAAAAGTCTTCAGATTCCCTGTTTCATTTAAGGTTCAGATACCCATACAAAATGATGTATTGACAGGAAAATAGTTTTAGAGAGGTTTACTCATTTGTTCAGAAATCTCATAGATAATAAGTAACGAAACTGGAATTTGAAACCGGGTTGTTCTTTAGCTTTGAAGCTTAGACCATTTTCAATATGATAACATCTCTAAATTAAAAAGAAGAAAAAAAAACATATTCACTCTAGCACTTAAAAAATATAAAGCACTTTCATATGTATTTGGTTTTTATCACTAGTTATTAATCCCATCTTGTAGATGGGAAAATCAAAATGCAGCAAGGTTAGTCAAGGTCACAGAGTGAGTAAGTAGCAGATTGGGAATGCAACCCAAGATTTCTGACTGCAAAGCCTCAGGTCTTTCCAATATCCTTTTAAGGAGTCTGGAGCTTCTTCTGCAGGCAGTGGAAAGAGCCAGTGAGCATTTTGAGTAGGGGGATGACATAAATGTTTAAAAAGATTAATTTGGGATACCATGTAGGATGGACTGGAATGGAGAGAGACAGGACACTAGTTACTAGGCTATTTCAAAAAGAAGCTGATAATGATGTAGACCTGGACAAGAGATTCAGTAAGAATAAGATAGAGGAAACAAAACAGGCATTTGGAAAGAGAATTTGTAGAATTGCATCTGCAGTAAGGAGGGAGAAGTAAATACTGCAGAGTCAGTGAGTGTCTGACTTACTCATTTCTGCATCCCCAGGGCAAGCATAGTTCCCAGTGCATGTCAGGCACTTAATAAATAGTTGTTAACTCTAGAAGTAGATAAAGACCTTTAAGGATGGTAGAGTAAAAAAGAAGTCCCAGGACAAAAAGGCGAAAAGAAGAAAATGTCTCATATTCGTGGTAGAAATCAAAAAAGCAGAATGCAAAAGAAACCATGAAGTGACACCCTGGGTGGCTCAACTGGTTAAGCATCCAACTCTTGATTTCGGTTCAGGTCATGATCTCATGGTTTGTGGGTTCGAGCCTCCACACTGACAGTGTGCAGCCTGCTTTGCAGTCTCTCTCTCTCTGCCCTTACCCCACTTGCACACATGTGCACACACACACTCCCTATCTCAAAAAAATAATAATAATCTGGGAAAAGGTGCAAGAGTGTGAGATACCACAGAGTGGCATTTTTGGTAAAGGATCAAAGGTAGTGTCACTGAAAAAAAGGCCAGCAGGGGAAAGCAGAAGTCAACATGCAAACAGTTAAAGAGAAGAATGAGAGGAAGAACTAGAGGCAGGGAACACAGGGCACACTTTGTTGGTAAAGGGAAATAAGGCAATGAGATGACAGCTTGAGGGAGAATCAAGGTCAAGGAAGAATTGCAAAGGCCAGAAGACAGGTGAGGTTCAAGGGAGAAGAGCCAATGGAGGGGGTAGATTGGAAATACAAGCAAAATAAGGTCTTAAGGAAACGAGATGAGTTTGAAAAAGTACAGGTGAAGTGGTCAGGATTTAGATATACAGCTATTGGCATACTTCACAGAGTAGAGACGTTGAAGACAAGATTCTAGGCGAGTGATTATAGACAGTGATTGCAAAAGGTGATGAGCAAAAGACTAAGGAAATCCTTAGAGAATGATGAAGAGGAGTGGCCAGAGAAAGTTATGAAAATTCACTGTCACATAAACCAATACACAACTGGCCAAATTTGAGAGAAGTAAGAAGCACCCAAAGGTGTCTATTGTTGCAGAGTAAGGAATGAGGACTGGAAATTGATGGTGTTCACCCAGTGATATTTGTACAAGAAGTTCATGAACAGAAGCCTTGGAAGTCCTTTATTCAGTGAAAGCTGATAAATTTTCATGGGCCAACTATGCAACTAACTCAAAATTTTTAGGGTGAATAACAAATCCCTTTGTCTATAAGTGATAAATTTAAAACATGATGCTAATAAGTTTTTCTTTCAAATGATGCGAATTTTGACTAATCATGATAAGTCAGTTTAAAAAGCATTTGAAGCAGAGAGTCACCTGAGTGGCTCAGTCAGTTAAGCGTTTGACTTGATTTCGGCTCAGGTCATGATCTTATGATCACTGGAGCCTGCTTTAGATTCATTCTCTCTCTCTCTCTCTCTCTCAAAAAAAAAAAAAAGTTATTAAAAGCATTTGAGTTGCCCCTGGGTGGCCAACATCAGCTCAGGTCATGATCTCACAGTTCCTGGGTTCAAGCCCCATTTCAGGCTCTGTGCTAACAGCTCAGAGCCTGGAGCCTGCTTCAAATTCTGTGTGTCTCTCTCTGCCCCTCCCCAGCTCAAGCTCTGGTCTCTTTCTCTCTCAAAAATAAAGAAACATTTAAAAAAAAATTTGAAGCAAGTGAAACTAGGAAGCCTATTTCTGTAAATCCCATTTGTTCATTCACACATTGCCTTCATCCAACAAATGTTGATTAGGTGTCTACCATATACTTTGCTAAGTACGGGGAACCTGGGCAATAAACAAGAAAGACATCATCCTGGCCTTCATACTGACATAAATAAATAAAATAAATAAAATAGACTTATAAATAAAAACATGCAAAAATTAACAGAGGTGTGTTAGAATAGAGAAGTTATTGGTGATTTTACTTTTGATTTTCCTTTAAAGTATTTTAAAATTTTTAGGGGTTTTTTTGTTGTTGTTGTTTTGAGAGAGAGAGAGAGGGCACAAGTGAGTGAGGGTGAGGAGAGAAAATTCCACAAGAGGCAGAGAGAGAGACAGAGACAGAGAGAAGCAGGACTCACCTGAAGGAGGGCTCAAGCTCACCCGGTGGGGGGGTTCATGCTCACCCAATGCAGTGCTTGGGCTCACCCAGGGTGGAACTCGAACTCACAAACCATGAGATCATGACCCGAGCCAAATTCAGATGCTTAACCGACTGAGCCACCCAGGTGCCCTTAAATTAGTTTATAAAATGTCTTATAGCAAGTAATGACACATTCACGGTGGAACTTACAAACGCAGTCCTTGGATTTTAAATCTCTTGTTTAGCTAGGAAAGCTCTCAAGATGGTGATCCCAGGTGAAATTTAACTCACAGGTATTGTACCAGTTATGTATCACCACCAAAATCCTCCCTAACAAGCCACCCTAAAGGTCAGTGGATTAAATAAAAACATTTATTATTCCTTAGAAATCAATATGTTATTAGTTCTCTCCAGCTCTTCTGGAATTAGCTGCCTTCACTCCTTTTCTAAGTCATGTGTGGGTTAGGTACGTGGATCTACTAATTTGGGCTGAATGCTCATGTTTGGGGCCAACTGTCTGTCCTTAGGTCTAGAAAGGCCTTGGCTCTTTTCCATCAACTCTTACATTCTTCCAGTAGGTAAGTCTGAGCATGTTCTCATGATGAAGCAGAAACTTTAGTCATTTATGCATTTACTTACTGGGTCTCCCTTGTGTCAGTCACTGTATAAAGGAACCAAAGAAATAAAGTCAAATGAGAAACTGCACCTTCTGTCAAGGAGCTTGCCATCTAATGGGAGAGACAGGCAAGTAAACCAGGGACTACAGTGTAGTATGGTAAGTGCTGCGATTGTGGCTTTACAACCCCACACGGGCACAGTGGAAGACCTTCCAAATCAGAACAATTAAGTATGGAGTGGTGATTGCAAGTGTTACAGAGGAGGTAATCCTTGAGCAAGTTTTCAGGGGAACAGAAAGCTCAGTGAGATAGAACATCGTGACATTCTTGGAGAACTTTGATATTGTGATGGAGGGTATAGGAAAGGCACATATGAAGGAATAGCATGAAAGAAAGCTATTCAGGAAAGTATAGTATTTAAGGTTCTTCTGATTGCAAAGAACAAATTCTGACTGCAAACAACAAATCCAGTTGGTTAAGCTGACTTTCCCAGAAGGATATTGGGGTATCTCACAGACTTTTGGGAATTGTATAACCAGGGAAATTCAGTAATAGGAATCCAAAAATTCCTCCTGGCAGGCTGTAAACAACTCCCTGTCTCTTTGCATCTCAGTTCAAATTTTCAGTTTTCCAGGAAAGCAGGTCTATTTGGGCAGTTTAAGTCAGATTTCTACCCCTCTATCACACAGCAGTGACTAGACTGCAAGTTAGTGAATGTTTGTGGCTGCTCCACTCCTATTCTAGGGAAGGAGGAGTCACTGTGAGCTGTTGTGGCTGGCCCTAAGGGATATCTGTTGTGTTCTATTATTTATTTGCCTTTCCCTGCATGTGTAATGACAAAGATGCCTCCAGCCTATATGAGCTAGACATTCTGGGAGCACCTGGGTGTCTCAGTCAGTTGAGTGTCCAACTCTTGATTTCAGCTCAGATCATGATCTTAGAGTCATGGGATCGATCCCCATGTTGGGCTCCTCGCTGAGCATGGAGTCTGCTTGAGATTCTCTCTCTTTCTCTCCCCCTCACCCCTGCTCACATGCACTGTCTCACTCTCTCTCTAAAATAAAAATAAATAAACAAAATATGATCTAGCCATTCTAGTACAAAAGCTCTGCCCTTGTTATCTTTCCAAGCCCAGAGATACCTCCAACTGGTGGAAGGAATGTCTTGGGGTTATTGCTTTCCTTGTCCTGATCTCTGGATGTAAAATGCCCATTCTTTCAGCTCTGGCACTGTCTCATCTAGGTGTGCTTCTTCCCGGTCTTGCAATATAAGGACTAAATAAATGGTTAGCGTAATTATATCACTACACTCTGTAAATAATTGTTTGGGGACAAGGATTGTAATGGTTGCTACAGAAAGAAAGGGAGGAAAAGAAAACAATGATAGTTCTACTGAGTAAATTTTAACTTTCAGACATTGCAGCAGTACTTATGCAGACCACTCATTCCTGCTACTGTTAGTGAGAGTATAACTGGCCCATTGCAAGTTTCCTTGTTTGCAGCTAATATCTCAGCTGACTGAGGCTTTTGCCTACTAGGGTGGTCTAAGGCTTCATTTCTAGAGGTCTAAGCCCTTGGTGATCATCAGCATCAATTGTATCAAAGAAAACAAAGACAATGCAGCAGATTGGAGACAACTCTGAGATGGAATGACAGGAAAACAAGGAATATTTGTTCAATTGATAGTCTTCATTTTACAGATGATGAAACTAAAGCGCAGAGAGTTTAGATAAACTCTCAAGTGACAAGGTCAAGATTTCAACTTGTGCTGTCTGGCCCTAAAACAACCCTTCTACATAGTTACATTATACTGCCTCTACGTTCAGTGTGGAGATGGAGTCTGGGCTCTAAGCCTTTTTTTTTTTTAATAAAATTTTTTTTAAATGTTTATTTCTGAGAGAGATAGAGAGAGAGAGAAAGAGAGAGAGCGCCGGAGAGGGGCAATGAAAGAGGGAGACGGAATCCAAAGCAGGCTCCAGGCTCTCAGCTGTCAGCACAGAGCCTGACGTGGAGCTTGAACTTGTGAACTTCAAGATCATGACCTGAGCCAAAATCAGATGCCCAACCAACTGAGCCGCTAAGGTGCCCTGATGGGCTCTGAGCCTTTTATATTCAGGACTAAGTCATGTCTTGGCTCTTCAGCTTCAGTTAGCCTTGTGACCAAGAACAAGTTGCTTAATTTTTCTAGGTTTTAGTCTTTTCACCTATAAAATGGAGATAGCTTCGTGAATGGCAGAATATTTATCATTTGATAAGTAGATTTATAAAATGGTGGCCATTATTATTAATTCAATAAAAATATATTGAGCACACCATGGTAGGTACTGCATGTACGGCGGTACACAAAATGGACATAATTTCTGTGTTCCTGGATCTTCCAATAAAAAGCATCTGAACTAAGCCATTAAATGAAAATGGCAATGTGTGGTTCACACATCTGCCTCTCTCTCCTTGGATTATGAGCACCAGGAGTGACATATGGGAACATAATGAAGATGGTGAACTAGAGGACAAGTCAGGAAAGATTGTTCCATGCCTGAAAACAATCAAAACTAAAGGGAGAAAGATAAGAAACAGGAGTGAAATCAAGAAAACACCCAAGGGAAGGAATCATCACCTACTTTTCTTAAGCCTAACAGATATGTCTGGATTTCACAAGAAAAGTAGAGGGAATTGATCAAGAGATTCTTGTCATAGAATAGAAAGTTAGAGTAGGTAAAACAGAAATGATCTGTGAGAGGTGGTAGATATTCTCAATACTCTGTAGAGAGCATGTTTAAAGGGAAGGAAGTGAGAAACATTCATTAAAAAAAAATTATCCTTAAGTCCTGATTTGGAGAACAGCCACAATTTGTAATATGAGCCAAGAGATAAAATCTAATTTGTCTCTCAGGGGGCCAAAATAAGCCTTTTTCAGGCTAAATTCCCCTGGCACCTAGATTGTTTTCTTCACTGTAAATGAGCCCTGGGAAAAAGAATAGGCTTTAGAGATTCTGCCCAAGCAATTCACAGGCCTTTTCTTGGTAATCACTCTGTAGCTCTTTTTTCAGTCAGGCTCACACACAGGATTTAATCTTGGTGTTTGATAGCAAGTATTATTTTTAACATTTATCAAATATACCAAAATATTTCTAAAAGTGCCTTAGAATGTAGGTAAGGGAAGAAAAGTGCCTTAGAATGTAGGTAAGGGAAGAAAAAGTATATATATATATATATATATATATACTTTCCATATATATATATATAAAGTGACCAAATATAAAATTCTGCAGATTTATCCTGATGACTGTGGTTATGTAATATGACCTAAATCAGTGTCACGGTTAAGGCTAACATTTACCACAATGAGATGCTATGTGGATTAATTGATGGATTATAGTATTTTCAGGAGCACCTAGCACTAACATTTCATTGTGGCTAAATTACAGGCAAAGTGGTTGAGAAAGTCATTGTTTCCAAGTAAATCCCAGTTTACAGTGTTTGCCATCAAACCTGTCATCTTTACCAAAACTAAAAATAGGTTTGTTGTTTCAGTCAGAAATATGTATTGTTGCGGTGTGTGTGTGCGTGTGTGTGTGTGTGATTTTTTTTGTTTAGACCAAAGGAACATCTAAAGCACAGAGATCAATCCAACTTTTACACAGATGCTTCTCTATGTGTTTGCAGCTTCAATTTAAAGGATAGCAAAGTTGGGGTGCCTGAGTGGTTCAATCAGTTAAGCTTCTGACTGTTGATCTCTGCTCAGGTCATGATCTCACAGTTCATGGGTTCAAGCCCCATGTCAGGCTATGCGCTGATACTGTGGAGCCTGCTTGGAATCTGTCTCTCCCCCTCTCTGCCCCTTCCCCTGCCTCTCAAAATAATAAACTTAAAAAATAAAGGAGAGTAAAGTTGATTTCAATTTCTGTGTTATAATTATGTTGATTGTATCAAAAAACCATGAACTGATACACTTAAATCTATGAACTGCTTACAGAAAGTTACCCATGTATATGAAATTTGTTGGGCATTTGAAATTCACAAATAATATTTCACTTCAGAATGATGATAAATATATACATTTACCCACATATCACACATAATACATTAAGAATATTATATTGGCATATGAGCAAAATATGATAATAAAATATATGTCATTAATGTCATTACAGCCAGATACATAACAATAAAAATGTAAGATATTTAGACAAGATTTTAGGTAAGACATTTAGATTTTTAAAAAAGATATTTAGATTAAAATATTCAACAACACAGAGCACCTGGGTGGCTCAGTCTGTTGAACATCCATCTTGGGATCAGGTCATGATCTCATGGTTCATGGTTCAATCCACATGCCAGGCTCTATGCTGACAGCTCAGAGCCTGGATCCTGCTTCGGATTCTGTGTGTGTGTGCGTCTCTCTCTCTGACCCTCCCCCACTCGCACTGTCTCTCTCTCTCCCAAAAATAAATAATAAAATTTAAAAATATTCAACAATACATGTCTATTTTAGCAATGATATAGTTATAAAATATTTATGGCATTCTCTGATTAAAAAGAAAAAAAAAGCCAGAGATTCATCCAGTATCTTTCTGCCGTTCAAACTGACATCTCTTCATCTTCCACACAATTGGTGATTGAGGGAGAAAATGGTTAGATCTGTCAAGAACCTCTATATTTTCACATTAAATTTCAAAGTTACTCAGACCCAAGTAGATAGATAATAAAAGTGGCATTCCTAATCAACAAGGAAAGTATAAATTATGCAATAGATTAAGGAGCCAGTGACCAATTGCTTGTAGGGGAAAAAAATGCACCTTGTGCCAAAATAAATTTCAGTTGGATTAAAGATTTTAATATAAAAATAAAATAATATTACTAAAAGAAAATGTAGAAAAATACTTACATAATCTTGGGAAGGGGAATTATATTGCATGAAATGTAGACCAAAAGTTGATTTTTAAAGTACATGAAAAACAAAGAATTATCTCAGAAATGACCAACAAGTAGGGGTACCTGGCTGGCTCAGTCTGTTTAGCATCTGACTCTTGATTTGGGCTCAGTCATGGTCCCACACTCAGCATATAGCCTGCTTAAGATTTTCTCTCTCTCTCTCTCTCTGTCTCTCTCTCTCTGTCTCTCCCTCTCCCTCTGCCTCTCCCCTACTCTCTCTGTCTCTAAGAATAATAAATAAAATTTAAATTTAAAAATGAAAAGAAAAGAAATTATCAACAAATAAGAGAAAATCCCAAACTGGAAGGGGGAAAAATTACCAAAAAATTAAAATACAAATGCCAAACTGGAAAGGGAAAAAAGATGTGGTGTCAAGCTGTCTCAGTTGGTGAAGCCCACAACTTTTGATCTTGGAGTCATGAGTCTGAGCCCCACATCAGTGGGGTGAGATTATATTTAAAAAGGTGGTGATGGGGAGGGATGACAAAGGACTAAGAAGTCTTACAAATCAATAAGAAAGAGATAAATAAGGTAAAGGGCTACTACAGGTAAGACAGAAAAGAAAGAAGAAATAGAGTCGTTAAAGGTGAATATTTTTCCTTTTCATCAGTAATAAAAAATGCATATTAGAAGACCATCTTTGCCTGTCTAATTGATATGGATTTATTTTTTTTTTCTGGGAAAGATTTATTAGCAGCAATAACTAGCCAGCACATCCCCTCATCAAGTATATGCAGATGAGTATCATTTTAAATAGCCACTTGCACATTTCCTCTAACATCAAAGAACTTATGCTGTGTACATAATAAACAAGGATTTTAATTTTTCTGCAAGACACTTTTGCATTGTGATTATGGTAACATGGAAGAGATTACTCTAGAAATTTTTATACCCCATTTTCAAGCTATTTATGCACACGACAAATGATCATGATTATTATAAAGGTATTTGGATTCAATTATTTTCTTTTTTTAATTTAAAAAAAATTTTTTAATAGTTTATTGTCAAGTTGGTTTCCATATAACACCCAGTGCTCATCCCCACAAGTGCCCTTCTCCCCATACCCATCACCCCCCCCACCCCCATCTGCCCTCAGTTTGTTCTCGGCATTCAAGAGTCTCTCATGGTTTGTCTCCCTCCCTCTCCCCCACTATTTTCCCCTCTTCTTCTCCCCCACGGTCCTCCGTTAAGTTCCTCCTAATCCTCCTATACGTGCAAACATATGGTATTTGTCCTTCTCTGTCTGACTTATTTCACTCAGCATAACACCCTCAGGGTCCATCCATGTTGCTACACATGGCCAGATTTCATTCTTTCTCATTGCCATGTAGTATTTGATATGGATTATTTTAAAAGATAATATCCACTGTTACAAACAGTACAAATCTCTCCTCAATTGCTCTTTGACAAAATGTCTGAAAAGTGCATACCTTTAAACCAGCAATTCCTATTCAAAATAATTCTAAGAAAATATATGTTCAGAAAGTAATTAATTAATGATGTGTGCCACAAGATGTTTACTGCAGTTTCCTTCTTTGCTTTTTCCCTCCTTCCTTCCTCCCCTGTCTCTCTCTTTCTATCTCCTTTTTCTTTTGGGCTTATGTTTGACACTGGTGAAAAATAGAAAGATTAAAATGTCCAACAAAAAGGGTACTGGTTAAAAAGATACGGTAAATCATTCGACAAAACATCTAATGCTAGTCAGCCAATAAAAATGACTCTGTAGTCAATACAGTTGAACTTGAACAATGGGGAAATCAAGGGTACTAACCTCCATGCAGTCAAAACCATGTAATGTATAACTTGTTATAATGTATAACTTTTGACTCCCCCAAACTTAACAACTAATAGCTTAGTGTTGACCAAAAGCCTTACCGATAACATAGTCAATCAATTAACACATATTTTGTATTATGTGTATTAGATACTATATTCTTACAATAAAGTAAGCTAGAGAAAAGGAAATGTTATTAAAATCACAAGGAAGAGAAAACATATTTACAGTACTGTACTATATTTATTGAAGAGAATCCACAAATAAGTGGACTCTGTTCAAACCTGTCTTGCTCAAAGGTCAATTGTATAAATGAAAAATGTTCACTGCATATTGGGGTGTGGTTTTTTTTGCTTTTATGATTTTTAAATTGTTTTAAATTTCAGTTTAGTTAACACAGTGTTATATTAGTTTCAGGTGTGCAATGTAATGATTCCACAATTCCATACCACAATATGTTGTTAAATTAAAAACATTGGGATACAGAGCAAAATGCATTGGCTGGAGGGTGGGTGGTGTGTCTTTTTATATCCTTTTCACTGTCCTTCTCTCCACCACCACCACACCCACAAACACACTTAATGGAAAAGTATTGGAAAGACACAATAAGCAATGGGGAAGGGAGATTATTAGATTATTGAATGTTCTTCTTTTGCCTGTGATTATTTTCTAGTTTAACTACAAAGAGCAGGAATTATTTTTTATAAGCAAATATATTTTCAAATTAAACATATAATGGTACTTAGTGGTTGCCTTTTCAAACTATGTAAGAATCATCAGATAGCCAGTTGGTTAAGTATGGTTTAATTCCAACATCCTGGTAATTGTGATCCAAAATTGAGGGGGGAAAAAATAAATTTTAAGATGCTGTTGAACTGGCAGGGTTTATTTTATTTCATAAGGTATTATTTATAATTACTATTTTTATTGTTGTTATAGAAATGTTTTATACACAACAATGCTGAGGTAAAGAGTCTGTGTCCTGACAAACATCAGAACATCACATCTAAAGTAAATAATGATTTCCTCCTTTAAATATAACAAAGATGTGGGAAGATGTAGTAGGCAAGAAGGCTCTGTGTTACCATGGGGATGATTAAGATCCATGGTGCAAACCACCCTCCCTCTAGCTTCAGGGTCAGTGACTCACTAGCTCATAGAAAAGTCAACAAATACATAAAGGCATACCTGCTATCTGCACAAAGGGATGTTCATTACCCAGAGAACTGCTGTAAAATATTATTCAGACAAATTAAGGAAAATCAATCTAAATTAGTGTTTTACAAATTCTAATTGGGAGGTATTTATGATGTATGAGAAGACAAATTCTTAACCCAGGTCACTCCAAAACAGATTAAAAATTGATGTGCACACTTATTAAAGTCATTAAAGCAAAATCATAAAACACTTCTATTTGTATTTCAATTTTTAAAATTTTAATTAAAAACATTTTTTAATGTTTATTTATTTTTGAGAGAGAGAGAGAGACCAAGTGCTAGTGGGGGAGGATCAGAGAGAGAGGGAGACACAGAATCCAAAGCAGGCTCCAGGCTCTGAGCTCCCAGCACAGAGCCCAATGTGGGGCTGAACTCACCAGGGGTGAGATTATGACCTGAGTCAAAGTCATGACCTAAGCCCAAGTCAGATGCTTAACTGACTGAGCCACCCAGGTGTCTGTTTAATTTTTTTTAATGTTTATTTATTTTTGAGAGAGAGAGCATGCTCAAGGCAGAAGAAGGACAGAGGGAGACAGAGGATCTGAAGCAGGATCTGCACTGACAGCAGAGAGCTGGATGCAGGGCTCGATCTCATGAACCTTGAGATCATGACCTAAGCCAAAATCAGATACTTAACTGACTGAGCCATCCAGGCGCCCTCAATTTTTTTTTCAATTTTTTTTTAAAAAAACAACATTTATTAAGTGATGCCTGAATGCTTCAGTCGGTTAAGCATCCGAATTTCAATTTTGGCTTAGGTCATGTTCTCAGGATTCAAGAGATTGAGCCCTATGTCAGGCTCTGTGCTGAGTGTGGAGCCTACTTTGGAGTCTCACTCTCTCTCTGTCTCTGCCTTACCCCGACTTGTGCTCGTGTGCACATGGACTCTCTCTCTCAAAACAAATAAATAAACATTTAAAAAAAAAAAACAATATTTAAGAGCACCTGGATGGCTCAGTCGGTTAAATCCAACTTGGGCTCAGGTCATGATATCAGGGTTTGTGAGTTTGAGGCCTGCCTTGAGCTCTGTGCTGACAGCTCAATTGGGAGCCTCCTTCAGATTCTGTGTCTCCTTCTCTGCCTCTCTCCAGCTCATATACTGTCTCTCTGTCTCTCAAAAATATAAATATTAAAAATTTTTAAAAAGAAACAGTACTTATTAAAACATTCCCCAGTATAGACTTGTGATTTATCAATTTTGAGGATTGATGTTAAACTCTGGGGCCAGTCAAGAGAGTCAACAGTCTGTCTGGGGACCCAAAATAGCCATCCATCAATTCATTCATTTGTTCAGTAAAATTTTGAGAAGCTACTATGTGCCAAGCAATGTGCAGGGCATTAAGCATTAAAGAGTACCTAAAACTTGCTTCCTACCCTTAAAAGATCACCTTTAGAGGAGAGAAACTTATAAATAAATCACCACTATAGATTAATCTCAGTGACTGTTGTACTGACTACTCCTTAGTGCAGAACTTTTTGCCATGGCTCCTCATGAATCAATCCTGGGTGTCCATGTTCTGCACAGAGTGACCAGTACACTTCTCTTTTTCACCAGCTTTCCTCATCGTTGCTAGGAAAAGGCGTTGATCCAAAAAATTCCCCCAGAATGAGGGGGAGTAATGATCATATCATTTCTTTAAGAGTTTCAGTGTGAGATACAGAAGGCAAGTTAGTAGTTGGAGCAGAAAAGATTCTTAGAGAGAGACGATTATAAGCCTTCAGAGGACTAAAGTAATGAGAAGCAGGGCAGAGGAGAAGAGCATTAGAGGCAGCAGCAGATGAAGGAAGAGAAAGGAATCATGATTACCTTCATGGTGAAGATCAGTGCCCTGCACCTGAAGAAAGGCCAACGATATAACCTAGTTCTAGGACTGTCTTGATTGCTGAATGTTATTTAATATAAGACAAACCTCATCATATGGCACTAAGGTAGAAAAAGAGGATTTGAAATTTCACAGTGGTATCTGATTTGGTTATGACAGAATAATGGATTTACGTCTCACAGTAAATAACCACAAAACTGGATAAAATAAATGAAGCAAATGTTTTGAGACATTGGGCAGTAGCCAGCACAGATCTGCTATCCTTGAGAGAAAGGGAACAAAAAAGGTGGTAATCATAGAGCAATTTAACATTTATTTAATGAGCAAAGAGAATATTAAACATCTATTTGGGAATAGTTTGCATGAATCCCCTTAACACTCACTTTATTTCTAGAATCATCATAATCTAGAAGCTCTCATATGCAATCCAACAAATGTATGATGATAGAGCATCAATGCAATATATTACAAGCTTCCATGAGCTTTCGTAAGAGATCAGTAGTTAACATCAGGCCCAGTGCAATAGTTAAGGGAGTTACTTTTATGAAAATTAGACTGTGGTCATGACAATTCATAGTAGATTGAACAACTAATGTAATTCTCTAGAAATCTGACCTGTGGTCCTACAAAATATTTGTAAACGGTCAACTGTGAGTTCATACTTGGAAATAAACAAAGAACTCAACAATATATGCTTAAATCTGCTTAGGTGAATTATATACTTGAAATTCAGTAGCTCACTGTAAGGAAAGACATACTATCCATTAACACTGAAGAAACCTTTGTGAAAACAAAGGGTAGTGTGATTGGCACTAAAACCTGTTGCACAAAAAAATGGAAATTTTTCTTAAAGCAGATATAAAGAATTGTTATTTAAAAAGGAAATACTGTGGGGTGCCTGGGTGGCTTAGTCGGTTAAGCGTCCGACTTTTGCTTAGGTCATGATCTCGCGGTTCGTGGGTTCGAGCCCCGCGTCGGGCTCTATGCTGACTGCCCGCTCAGAGCCTGGAGCCTGTTTCAGTCTGTGACTCCCTCTCTCTCTGACCCTCCCCTGCTCACGCTGTCTCTCTCTCTCTCTCTCCTAGAAATAAATAAAACATTTAAAAAAATAAAATAAAATAAAAAGGAAATACTGAAACATGAAAATGGAGGCTACATCATTTGGGCTATTCTGGATAATACAAACAGTCATACATAACCTGCTAATTGTATAAAATTAATTAGCACTCCAACATGTCATACTATTATTAATGAAAATGTATTAACCCCACTGTGCTATTAAGATACAGACTAAGATTTTGGTAGCAAAGAGACTCTCGTGTAACAGTTTGGATGTGAGCGCTTCAGGCTATGGAAGGGGTGTGTTTCTGCTCCATGAAGTCATTGGGGTCCCAATGTCCTTCAATCCTTTTATTCCACCATTTCTCTAGAGTGCCGTCCTCATTTACATGTCTAAGATGGGACTGAGTTTCAGCCTGAGGGAAGGGAGAAAGAGAAGAACTCAAGGGCAAGGAGTTTCCTTTTAAGTAAATGATAGGGAAGTTGCAAATCTCATGATCTGATGCTAAGAACTTAGTTTCCTGGCCACGCTTAGTGGCAAGGGGAGCTGCGAAATGTACTCAGCCTGGGCTGCTACGAGCTCAGCTAAAACTCACTTATTATGGAAGAAAGGGAGATTGGACGTGGGGGACAATTAGTCGTCTACTACCAGTGATGCTGGTGGAGGTGTAACTAGGTTCAGGTTTTTTTGGAAGGAATTTTGGCAATATGCATCAAGAGCCAGAACAACATACCTGTGCTTTCTCTTAAGAGGAATTTTTCCTAAGAAAATAAAATATGTGCCTGAAGATTTAAGTGTGAAGATGCTCATTAGAAAGTAATGTTAGTATCAGAAAAAGTGAGGGGCACCCCAATGGCTCAGTCAGCTGAGCGGCCGATTCTTGGTTTTGGCTCAGGTCATGATCCCGGGGTTGTATGACTGAGCCCTGCGTTTGTCAGCATGGAGCCTGTTTGGGATTCTCTCTCTCCCTCTCTCTGCCCCTCCCCTATGCTCACTCTCTCTCTCTCTCTCTCTCTTTCTCAAAATGGATAAATAAAACTCAAAAATAATTTTTTTAATCAGAAAACTTGAAACCCATCTAAGTATCTCATTGCTTACTACACCTTACACATGTCCCTGGATACCAAGTGACAGTATTGCCACAGATACTGGGCCAACAACCATAATGTTTATGGGTCACCATTTCATGCTTGATCTGTAGGCATTAGGTACTGAGTGCCTACTGTGTGCTTACCCTGTTCTAGAATTTACATACATTATTTCATTTCATCAACCCTGCAAAGCAGGTATTAATAAACACTTAAAAAAAAATGGAGGTTCACGGGGCTTAAGGAACTTACAAAATCCAACAGTGAATAAATCGTGTGGTTAGATCTGAATTCGTTTCTGTCCAGTTCTTTCCACTCTGCTTCATGCATATTTTCCCATTTGACTTGCCCAATAGGATTGATAAGGAGCTAAGGAAAGAGCTGTGTGCCCAGCACAGGAAACCAGGAGGAATGACTCTTACCAGGGGAGTTGTGGGGACAGAACACCCAGCCCTCAGGACTCCTCAGGATGTTTTTTTTTTTTAAAGATTTTATTTTTAAGTAATCTCTACACCCAATGTGGGGTTCAAACACACAACCCCAAGGTCGAGTCACATGCTCCACAACTGAGTCAACCAGGCGCCACATGACTCCTCAGGATGTTTACATTTCCAAATAGTAGAAACCAACGTGAACTATTCTAAGTAGAAAAAGGGGAAATTATAAGAAAGTGGGCGTGTCACTGAGCCAAGGAACATAAGCAGCCAGGTGTCAGGACTGGAAATGGAACAGGAAGGTCAGCAGAACTCAGAGAATTCACTGTTTCTCACGTCATTGTTTTCCTCGCATCTGGCTTTCTCAGTTATTTGAGCCATATGGCAGCTGGCAGATGGCAGCCACAGCTCTGAAATTTACTTTCACAGATCCAGCCACACGGAAAGACTCATCCTCTCTCTCCCATCCCCACTTCCAATTCCCTGGGAAGGGGCTCTGCTCAGCTTGAGTCAGCGGCCTAGTCCCAGTCCAGTTAGCGTGGCCACTGGCTGGGTAAGGTACACACTCTGCTGTAGGTGAGGGACAAGTTAAAGGTTCATTGTGAGCCACCAAGATGTTCCAAAACATGTCCATTACACAAGGGCAATGCTATATAGATCTTGTGGGCTGGGGCAGGACTGATCTCCTGCTTTGGGGAAAGCAAATGAGCTGAGGGGCAGCCAGGGATGTGATGGTCTCTAGTTACACAGATGGGCCTTCTTGATGCATGTCTTGACCTTGAAGTTCAGACTAAAAGAGAATTGAGAGAGGTATTGGTCATGTGGGGAGGGGGGGAGGGGAGCTGTGACATTTCTTTAAAAAACTTGTCTTTTTTCAATAGGTGACAGTGATTAAATTTATTCAAAAGAATTGATTTCACCACCTTAACATCTTACCCAACTGATTTGGTGGTTAACAGGTTTGAATGCTTGTAAGTGGGCTGACTGAAATAATCTATTCGCTGAAAACCATAGAAGAAGTATATTCTAGTATTTTTAGTACCACTTACTGAGAAGTAGTAAGGGTTGGTTTGCTTGTTGTTTATCCCAGAAACGGCTGGCATTCTCACACTGCACATTAGTCAGAAATAGCCCTGAAGACACAGAAGGACAGAAGAGGCTCAGACAGGGAAAAACCCGAGAGAGCATTTCTAATATATGCATATTTTTTAAGTCCTCTTTTTTTTCAAAATCCAAAAAGCACTCTATTTGAAGAACATACATAAATATACTATACCACCAATAAATAAGTAGTGATTCCCAAGTGGGAATGGGCATAAGTGATAAAACCTTAAAACCTTGAGCTACTATAACCCAGAAGAGTACTTGATAGTATTCCATGGGAAGTTACGTGGCAGCCATTTTCCGTGAAACAAGAACAGAGGATTTTCAACTTAGGCTCCAATTTGAAAGTTATTTTTCTTACATAAATAGAAGAGTTTAAAAGACCTTCTCCTCATCACACCAAGAGAAAAATATTTTGGAGAAGGAGACAAAGGCTATACCTTAAGAATTGGCAAGGCATTTTATGGAAAGAATTGGACCCTACTTAATATCACTGATAAGGACTTGGTACATAAAGTATAATTTAGGTTTCAGTTTAAGTGTCCCTTTTTCAGGAAGCTTTTTCTCATGCCTTTAGACTAGGTTAAGAGCTTCTATTCTGAACTTCCACAAGGTTGCAGATTACATGGGATACACTTATTCTAGAACATTATTATTTATCTGATATTCAAATGTAACTGAACATCCGTATTTTAAATGACAACTCTGTGTTTCATCTTTTCATTTTAAGGACTTAGCACAATTCACTGTAACTGCTTATTTAAAAGACAAAGCTCTGTAAGGGCAGAGACTACTTTTTACCTGATTCACTCTGCATCTCTAGGGCCAGACATGGTCTGGCCATATAAAAGGCATTTGATAAAGATTTGTTGAATGAAAGACAAAAGTTATCGTAAATGAATATGAAGTAGAAAGTGAGCTTTTTTTGTAGATGGTTGTAAAGACTCAGATTTAACCAAGTATACGTCTTCAGTGGGGACGTCTTGAGATCAAAAGGGAGGAGGTTACACAGAAGAGGATTAATTGAATCTGGATTTGATTAATGCAAGAAAAGAAGATATCATATTAGAGGAGACTAGAGACAAGTCTCTAGCTTTACTCGCTTCTCATTGAGGAGAAATATGAATCCCCCATTGAAGATTCATTATGGCTTATTGACATATTCTGGAATTTTGCTGAAATTAACTGTCTAGTGAACTATTTATAGTTTTCACTTCTAGTGGGGACTCAGCTTTCTTCAGCTATTTCTGGTCATTGTGGTTATAATAAAAGGCCCTCCTGATAGTGTGAAACATGAAAACAGGTGGCTCAGTCAGATCCCTAAATGACCACTGTAGTCGAGATTCACAGCTAAGTCAGACGACCTGGGGAGACAGACCTACATTAAGTCTCTTTAATTCAGTGTGGTATGCTACATATTTCACTTGCAGGAAGAGAGTGCCAGGCTGTCTCTCAGCTCTCTGTGTGGACATGGGAGCCAAATGAATTGCTTTTGATTCCCGGAAGATTTTTGTGGGGGGGGGTATGTTTACACATCATGTAATTCTAAGCACCGAAACTTTGTTTATGCTATTCACTCCCCCTAAACAAAACATTTCTTCCATCTGCGGTTGAACTCAACTCTGACTACTGCATGCCAGCGTCCCCCAGCTGAACATGTATTGTGCTGGCTAGAACCACTTGAATTTATTTTTTTAACGTTTATTTTTAAGAGAGAGAGACTGAGTATGAGCGGGGGAGGGGCAGAGAGAGAGGGAGACACAGAATCTGAAGCAGGCTCCAGGCTCTGAGTTGTCAGCACAAAGCCTGACATGGGGCTTGAACCCACAGACAGCAAGGTCATGAGCTCAGCCAAAGTCAGAAGTTTAACCGCCACCCAGGCACCCCTAGACCCCTTTTAAACACACATATCTTAGCACTGCCCACAGTCATATTATGTTTCCTTAATGCATTCAGTCTCCCCCGGCTTCTGTGCCTTCTCCTCTCCTCTGACTTCTGACACCTCCTTCCCATCCTCATTGTCAGTGGATGATCTTGCTTCCTGCTTCTCTGTAAAAGGAGAAGCCATCAGAAAAAAATTGGCACAAAAGGAAAACACATAATGTTTTGGGGGGCCTAATTCCTGAACTTTTTCACTCATTTCCCTTCCAACCCAACTCTTGCCAGATTCCTGGCCATTTTGGCCATAGTCTGCCAGGCCAAAATTATTTTGCTATAGGAAGACAGAAGAGTAATGAAGAACTAATAATGAAGATAATAATGAATAATGTGTCTGTTGTATTTATAATTTATTTCAAAGACCTGATGTGGTCCCCATGTTTCTGTGACATTTTTTCTGTTTACAGGCTACGAAATAGTGTTTTCATTTAAAAGTATGGCAGAATTGGGGTTCCTGGGTGGCTCAGTCAGTTAAGAGTCTGACTTTGGCTCAGGTCATGACCTCACGGTTCCTGAGTTTGAGCCCCACACTGGGCTCTGTGCTGACAGCTGAGCACCTAGAGCCTGCTTTGGGTTCTGTGCCTCCCTCTCTCTCTGCCCCTCCCCTGCTCATGTTCTGTCTGTCTGTCTCTCTCTCTCTTTCAAAAATAAGTAAACATTAAACTTTAAAAAAAATTTTTTTAATGTTTTATTTATTTCTGAGAGAGGGAGAGAGCAGGGGAGGGTCAGAGAGAGAGGGAGACACAGAATCCAAAGCAGGCCCTAGGCTCTGAGCTAGCTGTCAGCACAGAGCCCAATGTGGGGCTCGAACCCACGAACCATGAGATCATGACCCAAATCAAAGTCAGACGCTCAACCAACTGAGCCACGCAGGCGCCCCTAAACATTTTTTTTAAGTATGGCACATCAATCTCATCCACATCAATCCTGAACAGCCTCAGTGCTCTGGCTGCAGAGGGCCCAGGGGCTCAACCTAAGCGCCACCCCAGGACTGCCAGAGAGCTTCCTTTCTACATAAGACACAGAGTGTTCATTTCAGCAGTGGCCTTCACACTTTGTTGCTGCTGCTGCTGTTGTTGTTTATTTCCCACGATAAGAAATATATTTTACTTCAAAACATAGTACACACACTTATAGTCACATATGTTATTGAAACCAAAGTTTCACTAGACAAGACTTATATTTATAACATGCAATGAATGCACTCTTGTTCTTTTCTATTTTTCAAATGTTGGTTGTGATAGATTTCATTACTCACTAATGAGTCCAAGCCCATGGTTTGGAAAATACTTTATTAAGGGCTAATTAGAGATATTAATAGACAAAATCCTTTTGAGATTGGTGAACAACTAGATGACAATTAATCTAGAACTCATTCAACTATAACAACCTCCCCGCCAAACGAATGGCCACATGGGTTAGCTAGCTGTTTAGTTAAGAATAAATGAGTCATATGATTATTTGTCTATGTGGTAAAAAGCAAAGCTGATGTCAGAACAAGTAAAGTAAAATCAATTAGGGAGAGGGAAATGGCTCCTCCATATTGAGCTTTTTTTGTTCTCCACCAGCATAAATAAATTCTGCATTAGACAGAGCTGAAAATGAAGCCCTGGATTAGGATAAAGGACTACATGGATAAAATGACTTCTAAATTATTTTCTAATCCTAAAACTTAATTGCTTCAACAAGTCTCTACTAATTGCCCAGTGTTTATTTATGCCAGTCCCTACACCAGAAGACAGGGACTCAGCAGTGACTAAGACAACATTGATGCTATCAAAAAGCTAACCTTCAGCTGAGGAAACATAACAAACAAATAGAAAGTCATGAAGGACAGAAGAGTCATGAAGGAAATAAAGGTCAATGACAGAGAATAATAAGGACTATTCTATTCTTCTTATCTATTGTCAGTGTTAATTATGCTACTACTACTATTACTACCACTGTGAATTTAGAAGTGGTAGTAATATAATCATTATCCAAGATGGTCAGGGAATGCCTACCTGGGAAGGTGACATTTAATCTGAAACCTGAAGAATAAGGAGCCAGCTATGGACTGAGTCAGGAAACTAGCCTTTCCAGGCAGTGGAGCAGCAAGTACAAAGTCCTAATTCAGGAAAGAGTTTGTTGGGGTCCTAGCAACTGACAGAGGACTGATATGATGGGAGCAGAGTCCGGGGATGGGGGAAGAGCACAGGAGGTGAGTTTGCAGATGTAGGCTGATCAGGGCTCTGGAGGCTAGAGTATGGAGTTTGGATTCTATTCTATGTCAAACCAGCAGCCATCATAGAGATTTATTTTTTTTTAATATTTTTATTTTTTTATTTCTAGGAGAGAGAGAAAGACAGCACGAGCAGGGGAGGGTCAGAGAGAGAGGGAGTCACAGACTGAAACAGGCTCCAGGCTCTGAGCTGGCAGTCAGCACAGAGCCCGATGCGAGGCTCGAACCCAGGAACCGCGAGATCATGACCTAAGCGAAAGTTGGACGCTTAACCTAAGCGAAAGTCGGACTAAGCCACCCAGGTGCTCCCCATCATAGAGATTTAAAAAGGAAGTGACATGATCTGATTTTAAAGGAACACTGGATATTGTGTGGAGAATGTGTTAGAGGTGGGGAACAGCAGAAGGAGGGGAATTGTTTTAGAAGTCCAGGCAAGAGATGATGGCGGCTTGGATTATGGTGGTGGAAAACTCTTAAGATCCTGTTTTGTTTGCAATTAGTAGACCATAGACAAGTAGTTCTGAACATTAACTTGAAAGGTTTGCCTATTTCATCTCCAAAGCAAACATACAAACATTTTTCCATTTTTGGACTAATTTAAATCCAAGAGGTCAAAACTTGTGTGTATGTGTGTGTGTTGTGTTCAGTGAAGTGCTAGTGGCTCTTTTTAATATCCCAGAGCTTTGTAATCACGATATGTAGGAATTGATCGGAGGGTGGAAGTGTTATAGCAAATGCTTGTCTCCAGGAAGAGACAAATGACAAGCACTCAGGGAATCAGAAAAGACTATTTATTTCACACCAGGTGCTGGCCCAGTGGAATCACCTCCAAAGCTAAACATACGGCTGGGATTTTACTGGTCTTTTATACATATGTGCTTCTGAGATGGGCGGGGCTAGTACAGTCAAGCTTCTGGTTCCTGGCTACAGGCTGATACAAGAGCCAAGCAAGGGGTCCCTGGGTGGCTCAGTCGGTTAAGCATCCGACTTCAGCTCAAGTCGTGATCTCGTGGTTCGTGGGTTCGAGCCCCATGTCGGGCTGTGTGCTGACAGCTAGCTCAGAGCCTGGAGCCTGCTTCTGATTCTGTGTCTCCCTCTCTCTCTGACCCTCCCCTGCTCATGTTGCCTGTCTCTCTCTCTCAGAAATAAATAAAACATTAAAAAAAAAAAAAAAAGAGGCAAGCAAGTTGAGGAAGTCAAAAGCATGCAAAGAGAGTATCTGGCCTCAGACATCTGGCAGCCCCTTTTCATCTGCTTTTTCTTTCTTTTTTTTTTTTAATACCAGACTGGAGTAAGTTGGCACTAGTGGAGGCTGATGCCAGGAATTGCTGTGAAGAATAAGGCAGAGACCTACAGTGCAGCTCCCTGGGAACTCCTTCGCACTTGGGAAGGTGCTGGAGATGCTGTGCAGACAAGGCCTACCTTGGTCAAATGTGGAAAAGAAAGATATATAATTTATAAGTTCACTTGGGAAAGACTAAGATATCAGAGTGAGAGAGTATTGTTTGCATGAGGGTCTCAAAGCCTCAAAACCTCCTGGAGGAAATGATACAACAATGTGGAACTGGTAGCCAATCCCCAAAATATCATGATTATATTTCCTAAACCAAATAAGAAGAAAGAGACCTTTTCTAACAGTTTTTGGGGGAAAGGGATGGGACTGCTTAGGAGGGCAGGAAATTCTTACGATTCATCAGAAAAACCAAGCGACGTAGCTGTCTGCCTGTGAATTGCTTATTACCACACGGATTAATGCTTTTCCGGCCTAATCTCTGAGGAAACTTGTTTGAAATACTTAAGGAAAAGAACAGTTAGTGAGGCTGAAAAAAAGGCTGCCTCTTAGGGGCTTAAATTGCTTTAGCCCAAGGGCTAGTTTACTGCTGAAAGATCTGTATTAATCACCAGAAGGAAGTGGGTAGGAGTCCCCACCCCTCCCCCATCAGTTCTGAGCAGGCGCCGGAAGAAGTAGGAAAGACCAAGGCAGATTACTGGCTGTCGCCTTAGCAGGGGGCTGATTCTGGAGCAGCAAGTAAAAAGTCCTAGGGCCCATGAGACCACTTGAGGCCCATGAAAATAAGAGGAAGTTGGGTGTCCTTGTAAGAAAACCAGAGTGGAAACTTAGAACAAAATACCACCCATCTCGTCATCGACATACTCAAGAGCCGGGGAAAATGACCTGGGAAAATGAAGGTCACATTTGGAAGGCTGGAGTACGAATTGCCACATTCTGAAGGAAGCCATGGCATCTTCTTTGGAGACTCACAAGAATCAATTAACCTATTATTTATTTAGTCTAGGAATAGTTTATTTCCAGATCTGCTTGGAGGTAAGGAAATAGATCAGGGAAAGTCCCAGCCCCTGCCTGCTCTTCAGCAAGAGAAACAATCACAGACACACATTCAGAGTGATGTGTTCTCTTCTCCTGCACATATGGTTAACCAAATGTGGACAATTCTAAAAATAAGCTCCCTAATCAAGATTCCAGATCAGGCACAGGCTAAAAGAGGTTTGAGCAATGTTTAATTTCTTAAAGCTCTTCATGTACACACATGAAT
This sequence comes from Proteles cristata cristata, assembly GCA_017311185.1. Lineage (NCBI taxonomy): Eukaryota > Metazoa > Chordata > Mammalia > Carnivora > Hyaenidae > Proteles > Proteles cristata. The sequence goes on along the minus strand of JAESUZ010004270.1, from coordinate 834,934 downwards.
AGAGGCTTGTTGTTAAAAGCTCTTGTTTGGGCTAGGTGCGCATTCCCCCGGTGGCTGGTGGCTGACTGGTTAGTAGTGCGTGCCCATGTCCATTCTGGTGCTTTAGCCACGCTTGTAACTGACAAAAAGGCAAGTCCAAAACCCCAATAAAGTTATTGACATGAGATATCACCTGGAACACATTTGGCTTTCTGAAACGTCTCAGAAATGAATCACATGTGTTACTTTCCACTTTTGGAACAGACTAGAACTAGCTCAGCATGTCCAGCAGGTTGATCTGGTTTCCAAGAGCTGTCCTGCTGTATACAGACGTGCATTTCTGTAAGAAAAATAATTAACAGCGCTTTTATCTGTCAAAAGTAGCTCTTTGTTTAATTACTCTTCCCATCACCTTCATAAATTCACTTCTAGTCCATAGCAACATTCTAGACGAGGGGTGTATGTGAGCCAATAAAAACGAACTAATGAAAAAGTGTTGTAAGAGCCATTTTAAGAAAACATCATTAAAAAGTTGAGTAAGAAAATAAATGTTGCAGCCCTGATATACCTTGAATAGAACTTTGTTTTCAAATATGGAAGATGACACACACATATTTAATTCTTACAAACAGCTAGACTTTACTGATGGGAAACAGAGATAGAAGTGTGGGTAGGGGTACATGAAAGGAATCACTTAAGGCTATACTGAGAGGCAATAAGGAAAGAAAGCATTGATATTGTGATTTTCTGAGTTTGGTCTCACGTTTTCAGGGCCAGATATAACAGATCCTTTAAAGAAGGAAGGAAAACAAAAACAAAAGCAAAAGTATAAACAGAAACAATGGATTAAGGGAAATCAGTTCTAGGCCAGAATTATAAAAGACGTGGGATTGGTGGTTTTGAAAGCCAATGCTATCTAAATGGATAAAAAAATCAAATTATTTTTTTCGTAAAATTACTTTTTAAGAACCATTCATTAGATTTGAAACAAACTTTCAACTACTCATTTAAAAACATCTGCAACATTTGAGCAGTGAGAGAATAGTCTAAAATGACTCATTACCCTTCTGAAATCCACCCCCGGCTCCCATTTGTTTCTAACAGCCAAATAGTTTATGTCCCATATCACAGAAGAAAGAGAGTTTTCCTTTCTCTCTCCACTTCTCTCAACCTACTTGCAGAATAAAGAAATAACCAACTTAAATGAACATTTATTGTGTATCTATTTTGTGGCCAATACTGAGTACTGGCAAATCAGCTAGCTGTGGGAATAAAACAGACAATAGTAGCTCCCCTTATTTATGTTTCTAGTTTATGTTTTAGTGAGGGAGGACAGCAATAAACATATAGAGAAGAAATGAATAGAACTTTGGGCACTGCTAAGTGTTACGAAGAAGCAACAATAGAACACTGAGATGAAGATGACCGGAGAGGTATGCTACTACTTTGGCTACAGCAGTCAGGGAATGCCTCTCTGAGAAAGTGACATTGAGTTGTTTATTACCACCTAACTGATACAAGGGAGGAACCACATGAAGATCCAGAGAAGCTCTCCAAGGATAGTGAGTAACAGGTGGGAAGGCCTGAGCCAGGAACAAGCCTTGTGTATTCCTGGAACCGAAAGAAGCCTTGTGTATTCGTGGAACCGAAAGAAGAACAACGTGAAGGAGGGAGCAGAGGCAGATGGAACAAGATTTGAGGGGCCTCATGGATCCTGATGAGAAGTTTGTAGGTTGTCCTGATTGCATTGGGAATCAGGAGGGTTTTAAAGAGGGAGGTCATATTGTGGTTGACCCATGACCAACACGGGTTTGAATCGCATGGGTCCACTTATATGTTGACTTTTTTACAGCAAGTACTATAAATGTATTTTTTTTCTTATGATCTTCTTAATAGCACTTTCTTCTATCTAGCTTATTTATTATAAGACTACAGTATATACCACACAAAACTTAGAAAATATGTGTTCATTGTGTATGTTGTCAGTACGGGTTACGGTCAACAATAGGCTATTAACATTTTGGGGGAGTCAAAAATTAAATGGAGAATTTTTACTGCACAATGGGTCAGCATCCTTGACTCCCATGTCATTCAAGGGTCAATTGTTTGGTTTACACTTTTTAGGGATTACTCTGGGTGCTGTGTGGATGGAGGAAGGGCAATGGGGGATCAAGAGTACGCAGAGAGACCAGTGAGAGGTGATGATGGTGTTGACTTAGATAAGAAGAGGAGAGATGAAGAGAAGTGGTTGGGTTCAGAATACATTTTGGAAGTTGGAGCCAATAAGACCTATTTTCAGTAGATACTGATGGAATGAGTGTGCCGTGTAAGGAAAAGAGAAAGGCCGAGTAGGACCCTTAGGAATGTGTCCTGAGCAACTTAGTGTGTATTTGTATTATTTATTAGGATGAGGAAGGCTGGAGGAAGCAGAGTTGGAGTAGAAATCATGTTAAATTTGAGATGTTTATTAGACACCGTAGTGGTTATGTTGAGTTAAGTACTTGGATATACATGTCTGGACTCGGGTGACAGTTTTGGGTTTAGAAATACAAACTTGAAAGATCAGTATACAAAGGACTTTGAAGCAACAAGACTAGATGAGGTCACCAGGGACCCAGTATATAGAGAGAGCTGAGGGCAGAGCTCTGGATACTCCAACATTTAGAAGTCCAGTAGAGAGGTCTCTCTTCATATCCAAAGCAAGTCTTTTATGTATTCTCTGATTCTATCCAACTCACTCCTTTTGTAGCAGATTAAAAATGACTATCAATTCCTTAACATCCTTCTCACCAAGAAGTGTAGTCTAATTCTCCTCCTTTGATTCTGGGCTGAGTCTCTAAGCATAGTGACTTGTTTGACTTCATCAGAAGTGACTATGGCATTTAAGAGACTAGGTCATAAGAAGTCAGGCATCTTCTGTCTAGGACATTTGGAATATTCTTTTTGGAAGCCTGAGCCATCACATAAGAAGGCCAATCATGCTGACACTGCTCTGAGACACACCATGTGTAGGTGCTCTGGTTGACAATCTCAGCTGAGTCCATCCTTCTAGACCCTCCTTCCAAGGCATCAGACATGTGAATGAAGCCGTCTTGGACCTTTCAGACTAACCCATCCCCCAGCAGATCTGGCAAATAACCTCATATAACGTTATTCAGGGCAAAAGGATTGCCCAACTGAGCTCTGCTTGAATCCCTGACCCCCAAATCATGAAATATAATAAAATAGTTGAGATAATTTGTTTTGTAGCAATAGAAAACTACATCACTTTCCCTTTTTCTCTGGGATCTTATTTTCCAATCAATTCCCATCCCTTCTGGATCACCCTTCTCAACATACATTATTTTGCTAACTTTTTCTTCCTGGTTCTTTCTCCTCTACCTGAAAGATGCTTAGTTTTTCCCATCTTGATAAAACTTCTTTAAGCTTCAGCTCCCAGTTTCCAACCTACTGCAAAATCTGGCGTTTGCATTCACCACACCCCTGATAGCGATCTCAATGAATTTACTAATGTCAATTCCTAATTGACAAAGCCATCATATATTTTTTCTGTCCCTAAACTGAACTGTATTTAAACACTCTCATCATGATTTTTTTTAAAGTTTTATTTATTTCTGAGAGAGAGAGAGAGAGAGAGAGAAACAGTGTGAGCAGGGGCGGGTCAGAGAGAGGGAGACACAGAACCTGAAGCAGGCTCCAGGCTCAGAGCAGTCAGCACAGAGCCTGATGCGGGGCTCGAACCCACGAACCGTGAGATCATGACCTGAGCTGAAGTCGGACACTTAACTGACTGAGCCACCCAGGTGCCCCTTATGAATTTTTAAGGATGAGGAGAGCTGATGTGACTGGCCTGAGAAATAAGATGGGAATCACAACCAGTCTGCAGAGTGAAAGACTTCAAGTTTTCAAAGGCATGAGTTTCCTCAGCTGGAATACGAGAAGCAACTCAAAACGAGGAGGGATCCTGAAGGTGAGTATGAGTGAACCACGTAGGAGAGAGTTGGATAGAGGAGAGGAAAATGCCAGCCTTGAGAAATTGTTTGATCTAGAATTCTAGTGTAGAATTTGAGTAACAGCAGGATCAAACTCCTGAGACTAGAGCAAGAGATTGTTTAAAAAAAAAAAAAAAAGAGTAGGCTTAGAACAGTGTGGAGAACAGGCAAGAGAAAGTCTTTAGGCAGATTCTTAGACTTTATTGTGTCTGTGAATCAGCTGGGGATGTGTCATTAAGGACACTGATTCCCCTGTCTTGCCCAAGAGATTCTGGGATTGAACCAAAAATTTCCCTTTCAAATAAACACTCCATGTCTTTCTGATAATATAGGTGGGCTTCAGGCCAGACTTTGAGCAACACTGCCTAAAGCAAGAGGAAGGTCTTGGCTAGGGTGTTCCAGGATGAGGCAATTTTGTTATTTCTTCTTTATATAGTTAGTTAACTCATCAATTTTCTCTGTATTGCATAATCAATGCTGGGGGCAGCTGAGACAGCTGAGCTGGTTTCTTTCTCTCTCCATGTAATGTCAGGGCCTCTTCCATTCTACATGGCCTCTCTGTATCACTTCTTGCCATGTGATCTCTGCAGCAGGGTAGCCAGACTTCTTACATGGTGGTTCCAGACTCCCAATAGCCAAAACGGAGGCTGCTGGGCCTCCCTAAAGTTGAGGATGGAACAGACACAGTGTCACTTTTGCTACATAGTGTTGGTTGAAGCAAGTCACAGATTTAGTCCAGATCTAAGGGAAAGGGGCTATACATGTGTGTGAACACTGGGAGATGTGGTGCACCATGGGCCATAATGTAACAGATTAACAGGGAAAAAGGAAGAAAAAAATAAGATGAAGCTGGGGATGTTTGGAGCAGAGATGTAGAAGTCAGGATATAATATACATATGACAAGGCATGCTAGCTTTCTAAAGTGAGCTACGAAGTGGGCTCTTGAGTATACCAGCAGCAGAGAAGACCAGTTGGGATTTAATGAGTTACTAAAGAATTCCAAGCAGCACTGATACACAATAAGGTATCCCTATTAATATAATAAATCACAATTATTATTATTGTTATTACTATGGTAATCTAAGTGATAATGGAAACAGAAACAATACACATGGGAATAAGATACCAAAAAACAGCGGCAGATTTGGCTTCTAATTACATATAGAAAGAAAGAGAGAATTACCATTAATTTTATTAGGTATAGAATAGCATTGGAGGGGCGCCTGGGTGGCTTAGTCGGTTAAGCATCCGACTTTCACTTAGGTCACGATCTCACGGTTTGTGGGTTCAAGCCCCGCGTCGGGCTCTGTGCTGACTGCCAGCTCAGAGCCTGGAGCCTGTTTCAGTCTGTGACTCCCTCTCTCTCTGACCCTCCCCTGCTCACGCTGTCTCTCTCTCTCTCTCTCTCCTAGAAATAAATAAAAATATTCAAAAAAAAAAAAGAATAGCATTGGAATTTTGTAGAAATCTGTCCTTATTTTTCCAGACATGTATACTGAAGCATGAGGGATTAGCCATCACAGTATCTACAATTTACTTGAAATGCTTTAGCATAAAATATAGAACAAATAAGTATAGTAAAATACTAATAATTGTTAAATCCAAATGATTGATATTGATTTATTATACTGTCTTTTCTGCTTTTCTGATGTTTGAAGTGATTACTCATAAAAAGGGAAACAAACAAATAAATCCAAAATTTATGATTCGCCTTCTACATTCTAGGTTAGGTTTTGTGGGCTTGTGAACATCATAGCAAACTCGCTGCCATCAGGGAGCTTACACTATAGCAGAGGGAGACAGAAAATAAGGAAACACAATAAATAAGAAGAGCATGTATGTAAGAGGTGATAAGTGCTACGGAGTAACAGAGCAGGGTTAGGAAGACTGGAAGTGCAAAGCTGGAAAGCATGTGGTCAAAGCCAGCCTCATAAAGGAGACACTTGAACAAAGACTTGAAGGATACGAGGGTCTTTTCTATATGTGTATCTGCAAAGAACATTTGAAGCAGAGGAAACGGAAGTGCGGAGGCATGAGTTTATCTGATGTGTTCACATCCTGTGACAGGCAAGAAGGCTAATGCGAGCCAGCATGGAAGCGGTGAAGATGCTCAGGAAAATAATAAAAGGGCCCCGGTCACACAGGGCCTGGCGGGCCATTCAAGGAGTTTGGGTTTCACTGTGAATAAAGTAGGGAGTCACCAGAGTTTTTGCTCAGAGGAATGACATGATCTGAATGATACTTTTATTTTATTTTATTTTATTTTTTTTAATTTTTTTTAATGTTTTATTTATTTCTAGGAGAGAGAGAGAGACAGCGTGAGCAGGGGAGGGTCAGAGAGAGAGGGAGTCACAGACTGAAACAGGCTCCAGGCTCTGAGCTGGCAGTCAGCACAGAGCCCGACGCGGGGCTCGAACCCACGAACCGCGAGATCATGACCCAAGCGAAAGTCAGACGCTTAACCGACTACGCCACCCAGGCGCCCCACTTTTATTTTATTTTTAAAAACTTTATGTTTAGTTATTTACTTTTTGAGAGAGAGAGAGACCGAGCCAGGAAGGGGCAGAGAGAGAGGGAAAGAATCCCAAACAGGCTCTGGGCTGTCAGTGCAGAGCCTGAGCCTGACGTGGGGCTTGAACCCACAAACCGTGAGATTATAACCTGAGCTAAAGTGAGATGCTTAACCAACTGAGCCACCAAGTGCCCCTGAATGATGTTTTTAAAAAAAAATTTTTTATATCTTATTTTATATTTGAGAGAGAGACAGACAGTAAGCAGGGCAGGGGCAGAGAGGTGGAAACAGAATCTGAAGCAGGTGCCAGGCTCCGAGCTGTTAGCACAGAACCCCATGTGGGGCTCGAACCCACAGCAATGAGATCACAACCCAAGCTGAAGTTGGACACCTAACCGACTGAGCCACCCAGGCACCCTGTCTGAATGATGTTTTTAAAGGGTCACGATGGCTGTTGTGTTGGGAAAGGGCAGCAGGGAGGGCGAGGACAAGCAAGGAGACAAGACACAACTGCCGATGTCTGAGTGACTGACAGTGGCCTTCTCAGTCAGCGCTGTAAACCCGAACTTGAAAACTGAAACTGTAAACATTCGAAGAGGGAAAACACAGAAGCAAAACTTCACTGCCTCAGCATAGACAAAGCTTTCTTATGCAGGACATAAAATAATTAACGATAGATGAAAAACCTGACAAATTGTACTTCATCAAAATTTAAAAATTTCAGGGACACCTAGGTGGCTCAGTCGGTTAAGCGTCCGACTTCGGCTCAGGTCATGATTTCATGGTTCGTGGGTTCGAGTCCCACGTCGGGCTCTGTGCTGACAGCTAGCTCAGAGCCTGGAGCCTGCTTCGGATTCTGTATCTCTCTCTCTCTCTGACCCTCCCCTGCTCGCGCTGTCTCTCTCTCAGAAATAAATAAAACATTAAAATATATATATATTTTTTTTAATTTAAAATTTCAGTTCATCAAAATATGTAACTGAAGAAATAAAAAGGCAGACTAAAACTGGAAGAAACTATTCACAGTACATATACATCTGATGAAGGATTCACAGAGTCCTGTAAGTCAACAATAATAAGTCAAACAAAACTATAATTACAGGCAAAAAACCTGAAACCATTATTTCATGATGAAGATATTTGAATGGCCAATAAACTTATGAAAATGTGCTTGCTCAACATCATTTGTCATCAGAAAAATTTAAATTAAAACCACAATGAGATACCACTACACACCCACCAGGATGACTCATATTTAAAAAGCTGACTCCACCATTTGCTTTTAAAGTTGTCCAGGCTTTCGGTTCAGGAGTTCGCAAGAGAGCCCAAGGAGAGCTGAGAGGACAAGCTGGTAGAGCAGAAGGGAGACCTGACCTTGGTCCATGGATAAGTATCGACAAGAATGTGGAGCAATTGTAACCACCACATAATGTTGGGGGATCAACTGTTTTGGGAAATTGGGGCTTTTTTTAATAAAGTTAGACATATACCTACCTTAGTACCCACCCATTCCACTCCCAGATATATACCCCAAGAGAAATACGTATGTTCACAAAAACGCAAATATTAATAGTACACTTATTATCGTAGTTTTATTCACTGTAGCCTGTATCAGGAAACAACTTCCTTGTCCATCAACAGAATGAGCAAACAACTGTGGTGTATTCATAGCGTGGCAATAAACAGAACAAACTCCTTCTATATGAAGCAACACGACTGAATCTAAAAACGATGCGGGTGAAAGAAACACATGACAATTACACTACATACTGTGTTATTCCCTTTATGTGAAATTCAAGAATACGCAAAACTAATCTTTGATTGATGAGGGAAAATAGGAAATTGGTTACCTGTGGGTTGGGGTGAATGGAAGGGGCACAAAAAGACTTTCTGGGATGTATCTTTTTTTTTAGGCAGAGAGAGAGAGACACAGACACAGAGACAGAGACAGAGCATGAGTGCGGAAGGGCCAGAGAGAGAGGGAAACACAGAATCCCTTTATTAAAATTTTTTAATGTTTTTTTTTTTTTTGAGAGAGAGAGAGAGACAGCATGAGCAGGGGAGGGCCAGAGAGAGAGAAGGAGATACAAAATTCAAAGACAGGCTCCAGGCTCTGAGCTGCCAGCACAGAGCCTGACGCAGGGCTCAACCTCACAAACTGCGAGATCATGACCTGAGCTGAAGTTGGACGCTTAACTGACTAAGCCACCCAGGTGCCCCAGGAGACCCCGAATCCAAAGCAGGCTCCAGGTTCCCAGCTGTCAGCACAAAGCCCAACAAGGGACTCAAACCCATGGATCATGAGATAATGACCTGAGCTAACATCCAGTGCTCAACTGACTGAGCTATCCAGGTGCCCCTGGGACGATACATCTTGATCTGAATGTTAGTTACACTGGTATGTACACTCATTGAAATCAGGTTTGTGCATTTTTCTGTTTATAAAATATACCTTAGTAAAGTACTGTACACATAAAAACAAATGATTCTGTAATTCACTTTTAAACTTGTTCAACACTTTGATCAGGTGGTTTGCATGCACCCGTTTGACCTGACCTTAGGGAAGTTGGGGGACAGCCCTGCTCCATCTAGGAAAGAAAACCAAGAGGGCATAATATCTCTGAACCCAAGTGAAGAGAACATTTCCAGGAGGTAGGAGTGAGCAACTATCCACTACTGCTGATATGTGAGGTGGAGGAGGACTAAGGACTGACTATTGGTTTTAACAATGGCAGTAGCTGGTGACCTGGACAAAACCAGTGTCAGAGGGATAGTGGAGGTCAAAAGCCTAGAGTAGGTTTATAAGAGAATGGGGGGGAGAGGAAGTAGGTAGGGTGAACACAGACAAGTCTTCTCATTTGGCTGTTCAGGGCTATGTTCTGTGCCTAGTATAATTCCCGGCACGTATTTAGGAGATGTTAAAAAATATTTGAATGGTCTGCTTACCCTGAATAACCCTGAATCCACGCTAATCAATCTAAAATATCACTCTCACATATATAATTTAGTTATTGATACTAATAATTTCTTCATGACATACCACATAAGTGAGCATTTTTAACATTCACTAAAATATTTGTGTAGTCACGACTTCTGTAGGTAATGACACCATGATCCTAGCTATTAGTGTTGGGCCCCCAATGTTTGTCTTATGAGAAACTTGCTAAGAAGATTAAGGATTGAGTAAGATAATTAATAGGTTAAGGAAGACAATTCTGTAGATAAGATTACATGGGTCAATCTAAAAGAACAAAAAACAAAACAAGCTTGATATTTGTCTCAGCTACTCTTAAGAATGCTTTTGGTTTTCTGATAAGCAGGAAAGATGCTGAAGGGCAGACACAGAGTAACTCTTCCTTTCACTCTGACCCAGTCAGTGTTCACAGAATGCTCAAGGATGAAGTCTGCAAAAATTTCAGGAAGAGATAAAGTCCCATGAATGAAGAGTGAAGTAGAGAACAAAACCAGTAACACATAAGTGACAGCCCTGGTTACAAATGAAGACAGTAAGCTCTGGTAGGAGAGAGACTGTTTATTTCATCCTCCAATGTAGCCTTAGTAACTATCTCACTGCCTGGCACTTAAAAGAAAACATGGAAAGCACTCAAAAAAAAAAAAAAAAAAACCTCCAATGACACAAAATGGTAAGGAGTTTGGTCAGATAGGAATGATAAGGCTGAGAAATCTTTTTAGAAGGATTTAAGACATAATCAATGGAAAATTGAAATGAACCTTGGTTTAGGTGATTTATGGGCAGAGGTGAGGGCCCTGGTAAGGTATAATCTGTCTTTAAGCCTCAGAGCTCCAGAGTTAGGTACCAGTGGGGCTTGCTGCTCAGACTCTAGCCCTTTTATTTAAAGATGCTCAGACCTAGGCAGAGAAGGACAAATATCATATGTTTGCATGTATAGGAGGATTAGGAGGAACTTGACGGAGGAACAAGGGGGAGAAGAAGGGCGGAAATGGTGGGGGAAAGGGAGAGAGGCAAACCATGAGAGACTCTTGAATGCTGACAAAAACTGAGGACTGATGGATGGGGGGGGTTGGGCATAGAGGAGGACATTTATGGGGATGAGCACTGAGTGTTATGTGAAAACTAATTTGACAATAAACTATTTGTAAAAAAAAAAAAAAAAAGATGCTCAGACCTGCCCCTGTGGGGCTAGATGGGACCAAACAGTTGTATTAGCCCCAATAACTGATGCTCTTAATAGAGAGTTGAATCAAGTGTAGAATAATGATTCCTTTGAAAAAAATTTTTTAATGTTTTATTTGTTTCTGAGAGAGAGAGAGACAGCGCAAGCAGGGGAGGGTCAGAAAGAGAGGGAGATACAGAATCTGAAGCAGGCTCTAGGCTCTGGACTAGCTGTCAGCACAGAGCCTGATGCGGGGCTCGAACCCACAAACTGTGAGATCATGACCTGAGCCAAAGTAGGACGCTTAACCGACTGAGCCACCCAGATGCCCCTGATGATTCCTTTTAGCCTTTTGAATGTCCTTATTGAAATGGTCCTAAAATATGTGCCAATGATCAAATTTTGACACAATTTTTTAGGGTATTCCCAACAAACACTGATAAAAGATATACTCAGAGGCCAAATATAAGAGGCAGGATTTAAATTTTTTTAATGTTTTTTTTTTTTTTTAATTTTTGAGAAAGATAGAGACAGAGTGTGAGCAGGGGAGGAGCAGAGAGAGAGGGAAACACAGAATCCAAAGCAGGCTCCAGGCTCTGAGCTGTCAGCACAGAGCCCGACGTGGGGCTTGAACTTGTAAGTTACAAGATCATGACCTATGCTGAAGGCAGATGTCTAACCAACTGAGCCACCAAGGTGCCCCTAGGAGGTAGTATGCCCCCTCCTCACCTATTCCACCCATAGCTCCTGCTTATTGGTACCACCTCTGCCATTACTGATTGGATCCAAGTCAACACCTGCCCTAAGCTGAGCCCATCAGATTTCCTCTCCCAGGAATATGGAATTGATAGTGGGAGAATCTCTAAGTACAAGGGACAAATTGAATGCATTATCTTTTGGGATAAGAAATGTTCTTTTTTTAAAGCTAATTAATTACTTAATTTTTGAGAGAGAGAGAGAGCACGAGTTGGGGAGGGGCATGGAAAGAGGGAGACACAGGATCTGAAGCAGGCTCCAGGCTCTGAGCTGTCAGCACAGAGCCTGATGTGGGCTTGAGCTCACAAACTGTGAGATCATGATCTGAACCAAAGTCAGATGCTCAACCAACTGAGCCACCCAGGTGCCCCAGGATAAGAAGTGTTCTAAGCACTTTATAGAAGATGGTCGATAATTTCCCATCTAAGATGAAATGCTTTTTAACATCATAAATTGACATAGATCTAGGATACTTTCAGGCTATGCTTCAATTCTGTTGATAATTGTCACAACTGCGAAATCTAATAAATGCCATTTTTTGTGGTTTAGTTGAGCTACAGAAAGAAGAATGGAAAATATGATCTTCCTGTGGGATAAAACAGGACATTACAGAGAGGAGGATTCTTTAAGAGAGCCATTCTCAAACCTTTTTGACAATCACTCACAGTAAGAAATATATTTCGCATTGTAACACATACATATACACAGAGAATTGAGACAAACGTTTCACAAAATTATATTAATCCTTAACATGTATAACACACCCTGATATTTTCAGTTCTATTTTATGTTTTAAAAATACTGGTAACAACCCACTAAATTGTTTTCACAATTCACTAATGAGTTGTGTCCTAGAGTTTGAATGACACTGCTCTAGGTATATGTCTTAGTCCATTGGGGCAACTATAATGAAATACCACTAATAGAGTAGTTTATAAACAATAGAAATCTATTTCTCACAGTTCTGGAAGCTGAGAAGTCGAAGATCAAGCTGCTGGCAGATTTAGTCTGGTAAGGGCCCACTTTCCCCAGATGGCCATCTTTTCCCTGTAACCTTACATGGCAGAAGGAGCAAGGGGTCTTTCTTGGAGGAACACTAATCCCATTCATGAGGGCCAATCACCTCCCAAAGCCCCCACCTTCTAATACCTTTACCTTGGGGGTTAGGATTTCAACATACGAATTTGTGGGACACAAATATTCAGTCCATTGTAGTGTAATCGGCAGGATAGAATAGTTTAGCAGATCTGTCCCAACAAAACCCAGTTTCATTGAAAAAAAAATGTTGCAGCTCAAAAGAGGACTAACAAAGCGATAAGTACCTGTAGAAAACATTGCAACAAGGGAAACTAAGAAACCCCCAAATCAGACAGGTAAGATTAGAGGGATCATGTCTATTCTGAAAGAGATAAATGTCATATTGAAGGCCTTCAAAAACTATGATAACAAGTCTGAGGCACTCCTATAAATGGTGAAGGAAGTAAAAATAGTAGTGAAAACTACCCAGTATTTAACGAGACTCATGGAATCCATGATGCCAGTAAAGTTAAAGTATAGTGGAGGTGAAACAAGACCTTGAATTGTCCTCCACCCACCCACAGAGGAGGAGACCAGAGGTCCCACTGGACACGTCCTGGGTTAGGAGTGGGGTTTTGGTTTCCAAGGGCCACAGTTTGTGACTATGTGCAAGGGCTTTGAAGGGAGCTGATTCCACCACCTACTAGCCCTGTGACTTTGATAAACAGCTGTAAACCTCAGTCTCTTCCTGTGAAAAATAAGGATAATAGTCACTGCATTGTGACTCATTGTGGTTGTCACAATTAAATGAGATAATGCATTAAAAGGGTTAGCAAAATTCCTAGCATTAAAACAAACAAACAAACAACCTAGCTCTGTTATTTCTGAATCAGTCACGAAACAGACAGTGAGGGATCTGGTGCCCAAACAAAAATGTGGTGGGAAAAGAAGTGCCAGGACAGGAAAGTAAGTGGATTCAGCACTTAGGGAGTCAATGCCTACGAGATGGCAGCTTTCATGAGAATCACAGTTTGCTGGGGAGTTTTCTAGAATAGAGGTTGCTGTTCTGGAAAGGCAAAACAACAAATGTCTGCAATTGTGAAGAAGAAGCAAACATGGTAATTAAATCCATGTTACAGCGATTCTAAAGTTTGTGTTCTTAATTACTATATTATTCCATCTTAAGATTTTAATTGGGACATTACAATCAGTAAAATTGAACACAGACAACAAAGTGTGTGAACAGAACAAAAAAAAAATTTGTGAAAGAATTCCTTAATTAAATACTGTATGTATTTATGTTTCAGAGAGTGTTCACAATCTCACAAAACTTGTCCTCTAGGAGGGCCTTTATAAAAACAAGGAAGCTCATGCCCTGTTCTGTCACCTACTCTGTTAGTTTCCCTTTGAAAGAAAAGTGCATCATATTCACCTCAGAAGCCCCAGGCATAGTAGAGAGTCAATAAATGTTCATTTAGTAAACCCAAAATAGTTCCAGAAAAACTTATTTCTGGGTATAACATCTCAAAATGCAGTTAGCACAGAATGATATAAAGAGATAACCAAATTATGATATAATCACAGAATCAAGTACCACTTTAGCAATAAAAAGGAAAACCACTCATGTATGTAACATGAATGAATCTCAAAAACATTACCGAAAAATTATTATGATTCCATCTGGAAAAGATAAAATTGTAGCATCAGAAGGTGATTAATTATAAAGAAGCATGAGGAAACTTTGGGATGACAGAAATATTCTATATATTTTTAAATTAAGTTTTAAATTTTAATGACAGTATAATTAACATGCAGTGTTATATTAGTTTCAAGTGTATAATGTAGTGATTCATCAGTTCTATAAATTATTCAGTGCTCATCATGGTAAGTGTACTCTTTAATCCCCATCATCTATTTCACCCACCCTTCTGGTAACCATCAGTTTGTTTCTATAGTTAAAAGTCTGTTTCTTGTTCTCTCTTTCTCTCTCTAGAAGTGTTCAATATCTTGATTGTGGTCGTGGTTACATGACTATATACTTTCGTCAAAATTCATAGAACTGTGTATGTAAAAGGGGTGAATTTTATATAAATTTTGCCTCAAGAAACTTGATTTTAAAACATAGAAAGAAAAAAAGAACAAGACACACATATATGCTGCCTGCAAGAGACTCACTTGAAGTGTAAGGACACATATGGACTGAAAGTGAAGAGGTGGAAAAAGCTATTTCATGTATATGGAAACCAAGATAAAACTGCAGTATCTATACTTATGTCAGATAAAATAGACTTTATTTATTTTTTATTTTTCTAAAATGTTTATTTATTTATTTCTGAGGTGGGGAGAGGCAGAGAGAGAGGGGAAGACAGAGAACTCCAAGAAGGGTCTGCACTGTCAGCACAGAGCCCAATCTGGGGCTCAGACTCACAAATATTAGATCATGACCTCAGCTGAAACCAAGAGTCAGATGCTTAACCAATTGAGCCACCCAAGTGCATCGACAAAGTAGACTTTAAAACAGAGACTGTAAACGGAGAAAAAAAGACATTACATAATGATAAAAGGGTCAATCCAATAAAAGGATATAACACTTATAAATATCTATGCACCCAGTATAGAAGCCCTAAATATATAAAGCAAATATTAACAGATCTAAGCGAAGAAATAGATAGCAATACAATAATAGTATGGTATTTAATACTCCATCATTATCAATGGATAGATCACCCAGACAGAAAATCAATAATGAAACATTGGCTCTAAATGACACGTTAGACCAGATGGACTTAATAGATATATACAGCACATTCCACCCCAAAGCAGCAGAATACACATTCCTCTCAATGGCACATGGAACATTCTCTAGGATAGGTCATATGGTAGGCCACAAAACAGGTTTTAAAAAATTTTAGAAGATTGAAATAATATCAAGTATCTTTTCTGACCACAGTGGTATGAAACTAGAAGCCAACTACAAAAAGAAAACTGGTAAATTCACAATTATGTGGAGATTAAACAACATGCTACTAAACACCAATGGGTCAATAAAGATATCAACAGAGAAATTTTAAAAATTCTTTGAGACAAATGGAAATGGAAATACAACACATCAAAATATATGAGATGCAACAACAGAGCTCTGAAAGGGAAGTTTGTAGCAAAATCTAAAAAAAATAAATAAAAACACCTAATTTGCTACTCAAGGAAAAAGAAGAATAAATGAAGCCCAAAGTTAGTAGAAGGAAAGAAATAACAAAGATAAAAGCAGAAATAAATGAAATAGAGACGAAAAAAAACAATGGAACAGATGAATGAAACAAGGAGCTGTTTCTTCGAAAAGATAAACAAAATTAACAAACTTTCAGCTAGACTCACCAAAAAAAAAAAAAGGACTCAAATGAAATTGACATGAAAGAGAAGATATTACAATAGGTAAAAAAAGGATCAGAAGGATCATGAGAGGACCAAAAGATCATAGTAATGAACAATTTTACACCAACAACTTAGACAACCTAGACAAAATGCAAAATTCATAGAAATATACAACCTTCCAATACTTAATCATGAAGCAATAGAAAATCTGAACAGACTGATTACTAATAATGAGATTGAATCTATAATCAAAAACTTCGAAACAAACAAAAGTCCAGGAATAGACAGCTTCACTGGTAAATTCTACCAACAATGAAAAAGAACTAATATTAATTTTTCTCAAAGTCTTCCAAATAATAGAAGAGGAAGAAACACTTGCAAACTCATTTTATAAAGTCAGAATTACCCTGCCACTAAAACCTTATGAGGGCACCATAAGACAAGAAAATTACAGGCCATCAGAAAAAGACAAATACGATAGGACTTTACTTATGTGGAATTTAAGAAACAAAACAAACGAGCAAAAGAAAAAAAAAAAGAGATAAACCAAACAACAGACTCTTAATTATAGAGAACAAGCTGATGGTTACCAGGAGGGAGTGGGTGGGAAGATGAACTAAATAGATGTTGGGGATTAAGAAGTGCACTTGTGTTGATAAGCAACAGGTGATGAATGAAATTGTTAAATCACTATATTGTACACCTGAAATTAATGTAACACTGTATGTGGAATTAAAATAAAAACATTTAAAAAGGAAAATTACAGGCCAATATCCCTGATTATCATAGATGCAAAAATCCTCAACAAAATATTAGTAAGCCAAATTCAAGAATACATTAAAAGGATCATCCATTGGGGTGCCTGGGTGGCTTAGTTGGTTAAGTATCAGACTTCAGCTCAGGTCAAGATCTTGTGGTTGGTGGGTTCGAGCTCCTCACTGGGCTCTCTGCTGTTAGCATGGAGCCTGCTTTGGATCCTCTGTCCTTCCTCCTCTGTCTCTCCCCTGCTTGCACCCTCTCTTAAAAAAACTAAACATTTAAAAATTTAAGAATAAAAATAAAATTTAAAAAGGATCATACATTATAATCAAGTGGGATTCATTCCAGGGCTACAAAGGTGGCTTAACATCAACAAATCAATCAGTGTGACACATCAAATTAACAAAATGAAGGACTAAAAATCATGTGATCATCTCAATAGTTGAAGAAACAGCATTTGACAAAATTCAACATCCATTTATGGTAAAAAAAAAAAAAATCTCAACAAAGTAGGTCTAGAGGGAATGTACCTCAACGTAATAAGGATTATATATGACAAGCCCACAGCTAACATCATATTCAGTGGTAAAAATGTTGAAAGCTTTTCCTGGAAGATCACAAACAAGACAAGGATGCTCACTCTTGCCAGTTCTGGAAGTCATACCCAGAGCAATTAGGCAAGAAAAAGAAATGAAATTCATTTAAATTGGAAAGGAAATACAATTGTCAGTATTTGAAGATGTCATGATATTGTTCATAGAAAACCATGAAGAATTTACCAAAAACCTATCAGAACTAGTTGACAAATTCAGTAAGTGTGCAGGATAAAAAAAATCAGTGTACAGAAACCTGTTGCATTTTCATACATGGATAATGAATTATCAGAAGGAGAAATTAAGAAAACAGTTTCATTTACAATTGACTCCAAAACATTAAAATACCTAGGAACAAATTTAACAAAGGAGTTAAAAGGCCTGTAAACTGAAAACTATAAGACATTAATGATAGAAACTGAAGACACAAATAAATGGAAAGATATTCCATGCTCAAGGATGGGAAGAATTAATACTGTTAAAATGTCCATACTACCTAAATCAATCTATATATTCAACTCAATCCCCATCAGTTTTCCAGTGGTATTTTTCACATAAATAGAACAATCTCAAAATTTGTATGGAACCACAGAAGACTCCAAATAGCCAAGGAAATCTTGAGAAATAAGAACAAAGCATCATGCTCCCTGACTTCAAACTGTATTACAAAGCTATAGTATTCAAAACAGTATTGTATTGGCATAAAACCAAGCACAGATCAAAAGAACAGAATAGAAAACCCAGAAATAAATTCACACATCTATAGTCAATTTGTTTTTTTTTTATTTTTTACTTTTTTGTCAATTAATTTTCTTAAATGTTTATTTTTGTGAGAGAAAGAGGCAGAGCATGAGCAGGGGAGGGGCAGAGAGAGAGAGGGAGACACACAATCTGAAGCAGGCTCCAGGCTTTGAGCTCCAAGCTTCCAGTCCAGAATCCAACATGAGGCTCAAACTCATGGACTGTAAGATCATGACCTGAGCTGAAGTGGGACGTTTAGCTGACTAAGCCACCCAGATGCCCCTGGTCAATTAATTTTTTTTATTTTTATTTTATTTTTAATTTTTTTTGTTTTATTTATTTCTAGGAGAGAGAAACAGCGTGACCAGGGGAGGGTCAGAGAGAGAGGGAGGCACAGACTCTGAAACAGGCTCCAGGCTCCGAGCTGACAGTCAGCACAGAGCCCGACGCGGGGGCTCGAACCCACAAACCGCGAGATCATGACCTAAGCGAAAGTAGGACGCTTAACCGACTAAGCCACCCAGGTGCCCCTCAATTAATTTTTTTTTAATGTTTATTTATTTTCAAGTGAGAGAGCGCAAGCTGGGGAAGAGCAGAGAGAGAGGGAGACACAGAATCCAAAACAGGCACCAGGTTCCCAGTTGTCAGGACAGAGCCTGATGCAGGGCTCGAACCCACGAAACCTGAGATCATGCCCTGAGCTGAAGTCGGATGCTTAACAACTGAGCCACCCAGGCATCCCTGGTCAATTAGTTTCTTTAAAGAAGAGCAAAGAATATACAGTGAGGAAAGAACAGTCTCTTCAATAAATGGTGTTGGGAAAACTGGATAGCCACATGCAAAAATATGAAACTAGACCACTATTTGACACCATACACAAAAATCAACACAAAATGGGCTAAAGACTTGAATGTAAGACCTGAAACAATAGAACTACTAGAAGATAACATAAGCAGTAAGCTCTCTGATTATCAGTCTTAGAAGATAATCTTTTGGGATTATCTTCCAAAGCAAAGGCAACAAAAGCAAAAATAAATACATGGGACTGACTACATCAAACTAAAGCCTTCTGTATGGTAAAAAAAAAAAAAAAATCAACAAAATGAAAAGACAACTTATAAATGGGAAAAATATTTTCAAGTAATATATCTGATAAGGGCTTAATATTCAAAATATATAAAGAATTCTTATGACTCAATAGCAGAAAAACAGTCTGATTTTAAAATGGGCAGAGGATCTGAATAGACATTTTTCTAGAAGGCATACAGGTACATGAAAAGGTGCTCAACATCACCAAGCATCATCAGGAAAATGCAAATCAAAACCACCTGTTAGAATGGCTAGTATCAAAAAGACAAGAAATAACAAGTGTTGGTGAGCCTGTGGAGAAAACAAACCCTGTGCACCGCTGGTAGGAATATAAATTGGAGCAGCCACTATGGAAAAAACAGTATGGAGTTTCTTCAAAAATAAAAAATTGGACTACCATATTATCTAGGAATCCTACCTCTGTGTATTTATCGGAAGAAAATGAAAACATTAACGTGAAAAGATATATGCACCCTCATGTTCTTTACAGCATAATTTACAACAGTCAAGGTCTGCAAACAGCTTAAGTATTCACTGATGGATGAGAGATAAAGAAGTTTATATATATAATGGAACAGTATTCAGGCATTACAAAAAGAATAAAATCTTGCCATTTGTAACAATATGGATGCACCTTGCGGGCATTGTGCTAGGTGAAGTAAGTCGGACAGCGAAAGACAAGTACTATATGATCTCACTTATACGTAGAATCTAAAAGACAAAAAACCATGAGTTCATAGATAGAAAAAACAGATTGATGGTTGCCAGAGGCAGGGAGTGAGGAGTGGGCAAAATGGGAAAAGGGGGTCAAAACTTCCATTTATAAGATGAATAAGTCATGGAGATATAATGTACAGCATGGTGACTATAGTTAATCATACTGTGTTGCATATTTGAAAGTTTCTGAGAGTAAGTCTTAAATTGTCATCACAAGAAAAAATTCTTTAACAATGTGTGGTGATGGATATTAAGTAGATACTGTGGTGATCATTTTGTAATAGATATAATTACCTAATCATTATGCTGTACCGCTGAAACCAATATAATGTTGTATGCAGTTATACCTCAATAAAAAAGCACAAAAAATAAAGACCTAAACACCAAAACATATGACACTCTTTGATAATTTATTTTAAATACACCTATTAATTTTGACTATCATAGTATTTCACAGAAATCTGGAAACCGATTATCCTGCTCTTAGCAAAGTCTAAGGTATCAGTTAACTATATCATCTCAAAAATACAGATAGCTATTCTAGTCTATTAATTTGCTATTGTTTTTGTGAAGAACACGTTGTCGAAGCCTGAAAGGGTAGTGAGAAATGAGATATGGGCCTTAATTGGGAAGACCCACCTGGAGCTGAAAAGTGGAAAGGGGTGAAAAGTGAGATTTCCTGTATGAAAGGTGTTTGTTAAATTATCTTTAAATATTCAAGATCTGAATGATAAAAATGTAATCTTACCTTTTCAAAGCAGAAAGAAGTATCAAGCAATTGGATTATCTTCCAATACTGCTTCTCTTCAAGGACCATTTCCTTGGTTGGTTATCTCTGTCACAGTTCATATCACTGAGGGTTATTATTATGCTGTCTTTTATGTCTTCCTATTCATTCATTCATTCATTCAGTTATTTATTTACTTCATAAATGTTTACTGAATATCTGTCTGCCAGACACTGGGGATGCAGGGCTGAGCCATGAGAACCATGCCCTTTGCCTTAACATTCTAGTGAGGAGGAAGACAAAACAATGTCAACAAGTAAATACCTTAAGGTGGTAGTAAGTCTTATGAAAAAATAAAACAGGGGCGCCTGGGTGGCTTAGTCGGTTAAGCGTCTGACTTTCGCTTAGGTCATTATCTCGCGGTTCGTGGGTTCGAGCCCCGCGTCGGGCTCTGTGCTGACTGCCAGCTCGGAGCCTGGAGCCTGTTTCAGAGTCTGTATCTCCCTCTCTCTCTGACCGTCCCCTGCTCATGCTGTCTCTCTCCCTTTCCTAGAAATAAATAAAAATATTTAAAAAAACAAGAAAAAATAAAACAGAGTAATGGGGAGTAGAATGACTTTGGAGATGGGCAGTGGGTGGGGGGGGACACGTTGGACAGAGTGGTGAGGAGATCTGAGGAGAGAGCATTTACAACAGCAGCTCCAGGAAGTGAATGAAGGGAAGGAGTCCACCTGGGGGAGAGACCCATGGGAAGAGTATTTTTAGCATAAGGAATGGTAAGAGCAAATTCTGAGGCAGAAATGCATTTGGCGTTAAGTGAGGGCTGTAAAGCCGGCCCTGTGCTCACGGACAATGAACAGGAGGAGAATGGTAGCAGATGAGGACTTGGACAGGAGCTGCAGTTTTAGCCTAATGGCAAGAAGAAGCTATCAGAGGGTTTTAAGTAGGGCAGTCCTGCGATTTTCTTTTGAAGAGTCTCTCTGGCTTCTTGAGTGGTAGGCAAGAAGATCAACATAGAGAAAGTTCATATGGCCATTGGTGCCATGCAGGCAAGAGGTGAGGGTGGTTCAGACAAAGGTCATAGCAGTTATGGTGGTGAGCAGAGGTTTGATTAGGTTCCAGTTTGCAGTAGGGCTGAGAAGACTCGTTGATGGATTGGATGTGGTGGCAAGAGGAAGCACTGGGTAAGCGGGGTGCTTTTAACCAAGCCTTTTCTGGAACAGGAAAACATTCTGATTTCATCTCATTATATTTAAGATGCACTAAAGGATGCAAGTAGAGCTGTTAGAAGTCAGTAAATTTTTAAGTGTGTAGATATGGGGAGAGATCAGAGTCGGACACATAATTTTATAACTCATCGGCACATAGATTGTATTTATAGTAATGAGACCGGATATAATCACCTGAGACATGACATTAACTGCAGAAGGAGAGGTCCTGAAATAGATACCTAGGGTGCTTAATATATACAGGCAGAGTAAAGGAAGAGGTGACCCAGAAGAAATTCCAGTGATGTAGGAGGAAAAATTGACAGTATATGGTAATGGAAGCCAACAATGGAATGTGTTCTAAGTAAGAGGAAATGGTCATCTCTGCCAAATCCTGCGGTGTGGTCACATTAGAGAGGGCTGAACATTGACATTGTATTTGGCAAGGTGAAGTCACTGGTGACAGATTTGATGAAGGTCATTTCAGCAAATTCGATGAACATATAACTGAAGTGGGTTGAATGGAGATGGAGAAGTGAGAAAGCGAAGAGCAAATACAGGCAATTGTTAATTAGTATCACTATTAAAGGATGCAGAGAGTTAGGGCAGAAGCAGCGAGGATGTGGATCCTAGAGTTTACTTACTGAAAAGTAAAAGCATGAAGGCATGATACAGAAAAGAACAGATAATGGCCAGAGTAAAATGTGGCAGGCATGTAATCCAGAGCCCTGGAGAGAACAGGGTATGCATTTTCCTTGTAAAAAGAGAGAGTACATGTGTTCAGAGTTAGGTGGGTTGTAGATTGGATAGTGAAGAGATTAAGTAATTATTGCCTATTGGCTTCTCTTCCTTCAATGAAGTGTAAAGTGAGATCACCAGTTGACAGTGAGGGAAGATGAAGTATTAGAGATTTAAGGAGAAAGGAGATGTGACATAATGTGGAGAGTCAGGGACAATGTCATATTCATATCTGTAGCCTAGCACAGAGCCTGGCACATTGTAGGCACTGAAAAAATGTTTGAAGAGTGACTGAAGGTAAGAATCAGAAAAGAACTGTGATATGCAGTAAAACCTTTTATCTTTTTTTAGAAGTTTATTGAGAGATAGATAGATAAATAGAGAGAGACAGACAGACAAGTGGAGGAAGGGCAGGGGGGACAGGGGGTCCAAAGTGAGGTCCATACCAACAGCAGAGAATCCAGTCATGAGATCATGACCCGAGCTGAAGCCAAATGCTTAACTGACTGAGCCATCCAAGCACTCCTAAAAACTTACATCTTAATAACAAGAGTGATGTCTTTGTAGTACTTTGGTTTACAAATGGTACAGGGTCAGGCATCTGGGTGGCTCAGTCAGTTGAGTGACCAACTCTTGATTTCAGCTCAGGTCATGATCCCAGGGTTGTGAGATGGAGCCTCTCAAAGGGCTCCACGGTCAGCTTGAGATTCTATCTCCCTCTCTCTCTTCCTCTCTCCCCCTGTGTTCCTCCCCTACATAAGCTCTGTAAAAATAGTAATTTAAAAAATGGTCTATCATCTACTTGAATTTATTCAATAAATTCTAGAATACTAGAAGAAGGAGACAGCCTTGAAAGAGATAATTAAAACAAGATTATTGAGGCACCTGGGTGGCTCAGTAGGTTAAGCAGCTGACTTCAACTCAGGTCAAGATCTCATGGTTCATGAGCCCCATTTTGGGTTCTCTGTTGAGAGTGAGGAGCCCCCTTCAGATCCTCTGTCCTCCCTTTCTCTGCCCCTCCCCTGCTCATGCTCTCTCTCTCTCTCAAAAATAAATAAACATTTAAAAAACGAAGACAAGGTTATGGCTTTACACTTTATTTATGAGGCCACTTTCCCACTATGCCAACCAGTCTCTAAGGAGATTCCATCTTTTTATCTTTGTATTCTCAGAACATACATCAGTTGGTGCCTGGCATAATGTAAGTGCACAATGTCTTTAAAAAATAAATAAATGACTATATAAATAAATAAACATTAGCAAAATAAATAAAAGAGAGTGTCTGGATGGCTCAATTGGTTAAGCAACCAACTCTTGATTTTGGCTCAGGTCATGATCTCACAGTTTGTGGGGTTGAGCCCTGTGTAGGGCTCCGGTCTGTTAGCACAGAATCTGGTTGGGATTCTCTCTCTCCCTCTCTCTCTGCCCCTCCCTCCTGGTCGGTTAAGCATCTGACTTATGTTCAGGTCATGATCTCATGGCTCGTGAGTTGGAGCCCTGCCTTGGACTCAGTGTGACACCTCAGAGCCTGGAGCCCACTTCAGATTCTGTGTCCCCCTCTCTCTATGCCACCCCCACCTGCACGTTGTGTCTCTCTCAAAATTAAATAAATGTTTAAAAGTAAATAAATAAATAACCATTAAAAAAAAACTAAATGTATATGGAAACCAATTTGACAATAAACTATTTGTAAAATAAAAAAAACAAACAACTAAATGACTATAAACACGAGGAGCTTCTAATCTCAAGGGGATTTACTGGCTGAAATAGGAAAGTTGCCAAAAGAATTTAAATACCATACAGGTGAGAAGCTGTAGTGGATTGATTATAACGACAAACAGATGCTTTTAGGGACATTTTGAGTAATTCATAATATGTGATTATACATTCCCACAAAATTTTCTTTGTAATGTTATTTCAAGAATAAACAATGATATAAATGGATTTTTGTCCTCACCAGTACAGCAACTCTTTTCTTGCTTGACTTTACAGACTCCTTTATCTTTTCTCTATAATAGTAACAGATTATTTTCTTGTTCAGCTAACACTGTGCATTATTGGGAACTACATTCCTAGATGCTTCAGAACCACCCGTTTTGCTGACTCTCCTCCTCTAGAGAGACTCAGAGAGATGCCTTTTCTGTCTGGCTGATGAAGCACCACATTCAAGCGCTGCTGTGGTAGAAGACCAGCCCCAGGGAGGGACCAAAGCAGACAGATCCTGGCTCCCCCTGGCCCCTATGCTAGGCTTTTCTTAACTAGAGTTTTGTATAGCATGGCCACTCCATTTCTTGTAACATCGCCTTCAGGTGTCAGATATTTGGGGGGAAAAAAAGAAATAGATGAAAAAAAATGCTTGGGAATATATGAGGGAAGGAGATGGAAGAAAGCAAAACAGAAACAACAGAAATCTGACTAGTTTAAAGTCAGTTAATATAATCACAGCCATAAAGTTGAGCAATGTGATAAACTTCAGAGCTGATTTTAAAACATGGCAGGAGGGCAAGGAAAGAAAAGCTGAGAAAGAAGACCACAGAAGCTATTTTTATGATGGGAAGATAATATGTGTGGCCATAGCTATCTCTGGTTTCATGTATATATATCACAACAAATCACAAGGGAGAGAGAATGTAAACTATTTACTAAGGCTTTTACTAAGATCACCTATTTTCTGATTTAGAAATAGTTTATTTAAAAAAAGAAAGAAAACGAACAATAGTTCAGGAGAAGGGGGAAGATGGGCAAATGATTACTACTCATCGTTGTGTAAGTGGTTGGTGCCCTCTAGTGGCCATATAAATTCCCTGCATGTGGATCCTAAATTGCATTTCTGAAAAAAGACCTTTTAGGGGGAAAATGACTGGAATTTTTTAGAGGGGGGGAAAACTACTCAAGTTTTAGTGCCTTGATATAGAGAGCTTTCTTACTCCCAGTGTTCTCTGGCAGCAAAGCTAAATTTTTATTTGGAGGAAATTATAATATTTGTAACATGATTATTAAAAATAAGCTATTTGGGGGGGCACATGGCTGGCTCAGTCAATAGAGTATGTGACTTTTGATCTTGGGGTTGTGAGTTCGAATCATGCATTGAGTGTAGAGATGACTTGAATAAAAGTTTAAAAAAATAAGCTGTCTTTGACAAAATAAAATGGCAGTAAAGACAATAGCAATTATTCCATCAAGGAAAGCTTTCTCATACCCATTTGCCAGTATCTTCATACAACTCTAGAGAATTTGCACAAGGGAATTTAACTCTGCAAATGACTCAATATGATGCTATTAATTACTATGTACATATTCATGAGTATACTTGTAAAAACATTACTCAACTAGCATTCTTTTCCTTATAGTTTACATGTGAAACTATTCTTTTATTTATGTTAAGGTAGTTTTTTACTACAGAGTTTGATATAATTTTTTGTGTAAGTTTACAGCTTAATACGGTGTTAAATATTATATAAAAAACCTTCATTTTGATTCTTTACCATGTTTTCAGCAAATAGCAAAGTGTGGTATGTTTGATACAGCTGTAACAATCATGAGCTAACTATGTCATAAGTTGGTTGCAAGTCTAAGTGCTTCTGGCGTCATTTGACAGGCAAAAGCAATCTGTTGTATTGACAAAATTCTTTCCAAGATTATGTTCTTGGCACTGAAAATGATAGACCAGATCAGGGAGAGTGAAAAGAAGGCCATTCTTTTTTTCTTTCCCAAATTTTAATTTAAATTCCTGTTAGTTCGTATATGGTATAAACTTAGTTTCAGGTGTAGAATTTAGTGATTCATCATTTACATACAACACCCAGTGCTCATCGCAAGTGCCCTTCTTACTCTCCATCACCTATGTACCCCATCCCCCTATCGACCTCCCTTCTGGTAACCATCAGTTTCTTTTCTATAATTAAGAGTCTTTTCCTTGGTTTGCATGTCTTTTCCTCTCATTTTCATATTTGTCTTTCTCTGACTTACTTCACTTAGCATGATGCTCTCTAGCTCCATCCACATCACTGCAAATGGTTTCATTCTTTCTGATGGCTGAGTAATATTCCACGGTGTGTGTATACATATACACACCTTTTATTTATCCATTCATCAATTGAGGGACATTAAGGCTCATCCCATAATCTGGCTATTGTTGAAAATGCTGCTATAAACATCAGGGTGCATGTATCTATTTGAATTAGTATTTTTGCATCCTTTGGGTAAATACCTAGTAGTGCAATTGCTGGGTCATAGGGTAGCTCTATTTTTAACTTTTTGGGGAAAAAAACTTCTTGAGGAATCCCTATACTGTTTTCCGGAGTGACTGCAGCAGTTTGCATTCCCACCAACAGTGCAAGAGGGCTCCCTTTTCTCCTGATCCTCGCCAACATCTGTTGTTTCCTGTGTTGTCAATTTTAGCCATTCTGACTGGTGTGTAGTGATATCTCATTGTAGTTTTGATTTGAATTTCCCTGATGAGTGATGTTGAGCATCTTTTCATGTATCTGTTAGCCATCTGGATGTCTTCTTTGGAAAAGTGTTTATTCATGATTCATGTCTTCTGCCCATTTTTTAACTGGATGTTTTTTTGTTTTTTTGGGGTATTGAGTTTGATAAGTTCTTTATTGATTTTGGGTACTAAACTTTTATCAGAACTATCCTTTGCAAGTATCTTCTCCTATTCCATAGGTTGCCTTTTAGTTGTTGGTTGTTTCCTTTGCTGTGAAGAAGCTTTTTATTTTGATGAAGTTCCAGACTTGATGAAGTTTATTTTTGCTTTTGTTTCCCTTACCTCAGGAGACGTATCTATTAAGAAGTTGGTGCAGCCGCAGCCGATGTCAAAGAGGTTACTGCCTGAGTACTCTTCTAGGATTTTGATGGTTTCTGTCTCACATTTAGGTCTTTCATACACTTTGAATTTATTTTTGTGTAAGGTGTAAAAAACTGGTCCAGGTTCATTTTTTTACATGCTGCTGTCCAGTTTTCCTAACACTATTTGTTGAAGAAATTGTCTTTTTTGCATTGGATATTCCTTCCTGTTTTGTTGAGGATTAATTGACCATATAGTTGTGGGTTCATTTCTGGGCTTTCTATCCTGTTCTGTTGATCTATGTGTCTATTTTTGTGCCAGTACCATACTGTCTTGATGACTACAGCTTTGTAATATAACTTGAAGCTCAGAATTCTGATGTCTCCAGCTTTGCTTTGCTTTTTCAATGTTGCTTTGGCTATTCAGGGTCTTTTGTGGTTTCACACAAATTTCAGGATTATTTGTTTCAGTTGTGTGAAAAATTCTCTTAGTTGATAGCTATTGTATTAAATGCGTAGATTGCTTTGGGTAATATAGACATTTTAACAATACTTGTTCTTTGAATCCAGGAGCATGGAATGTTTTTCCATTTCTTTGTGTCTTCTTTTATAAGTGTTCTATAGTTTTCAGAGTACAGATTTTTTACCTCTTTGGTTAGGTTTATTCCTAGGATCTTATAGTTTTGGGTGCAATTGTAAATGGAGTTGATTCCTTGATTCTCCTTTCTGCCGCTTCATTATTGGTGTATAGAAATGCAACAGATTTCTGTATGTTGATTTTGTGTCCTGCAATTTTGCTGAATTATCTATCAGTCCTAGCCATTTTTTGGTGAAGTTTTTCTGATTTTTTTTATATAGAGTATCATGTCATCTGCAAATAGTGAAAGTTTGACTTCATCCTTGCCAAGTTGAATGCCTTTTATTTCTGTGTGTTGTCCATTGCTGAGGCTAGGACTTTCAGTACTATGTTACATAAACAAATAACAGTGGTGAGAGTGGACATCCCTGTTTTTCACCTGACCGCCAAGGAAAAATTCTCAGTTTTTGACCAATGAAGATATTAACTGGATCTTTCATGTGTGGCCTTTATGATGTTAAGGTATGTTCCCTCTAAGTCTACTTTTTTGAGGGTTTTAATCAAGAATGGATGCTGTATTTTGTCAAATGCTTTAAAAAAATTTTTTTAAGTCAATTTATTTTGAGAGAGACAGAGACAGCACAGGTAGGGGGAGGGTCAGAGGGAGAGGGAGACACAGAATCCCAAACAGGCTCAATCCCATGAATTGTGAGATCATGACCTGAGCCAAAACCAAGAGTTTGATGTTTAACCAACTGAGCCACCGGGGCACCTCTGTCATATGTTTTTTCTGGATCTATTGAGAGGATCATGTGGTTCTTAATCTTTTCTTTTATTAATGTGACATATCATGTTGTTTAATTTGTGAATATTGAACCACCCTTGCAGCACAGGAATAAATCCCACTTGATCATGGTGAATGATTCTTTTAATGTACTGTTGGATTTGATTTACTAGTATTTTATTCAGAATTTTTGCATTCATGTTCATCAGGGATGTTGGCCAAATTCCAATGAATTTGGAAGTTTTTTTTCTATTTTTTTGGAATAGTTTGAGAAGAATAGGTATTAACTCTTTAATAATTTGGTAGAATTCACCTGTGAAGGCATCTGGCCCTGGATTTTTGTTGGGAGATTTTTGATTACTGATTGAATTTCTTTGCTGGTTATCAGTCTGTTCAAATTCTCTATTTCTTCTTGTTTCAGTTTTGGTACTTCGTGTTTCTAGGAATTTATCCATTTCTTCCAGGTTGCCCAATTTGTTGGCATATAGTTTTTCATAATATTCACTTGTAGTTGTATTTCTGTGGTGTTGGCTGTTATTTCTCCTCTCTCATTTGTGATTTTATTTACTGGGTCCTTTCTCTTTTCTTTTTGATAAGTCTGCTAAGGATTTATTTGTTTGTTTTTCTTTTTCTAGCTTCTTTAGGTCTAAGGTTAGGTTGTTGTTTCTGGAGATTTTCTCTGTTCCTTTCTTGTCTTTGTCACGTTTGGTCTTTCCCCTTTAATATTTCTTGTAGGTCTGGTTTAGAGGTCATGAACTCTTTTTGTTTTTGTTTGTCTGGGAAACTCTTTATCTCCCCTTCTATTCTGAACGATAACCTTGCTGGCTACAGTACTCTTGGCTGCAGATTTTTTCCATCCAACTCACTGAATACATCAGGCCACTCCCTTCTGTCTTGCCAAGTTTCTGTTGTGAGAGCTGCAGCTAGCCTTATTGGTCTTCCCTTGCAAGTTAGGGACTCTTTTGTCTTACTGATTTTAGGATTTTTTTATCACAATTTTTTGCAAATTTAAATATGTCTTGCCGTTGGCCTGCGTTGGTTGATTTTGATGGAAGTTCTCTATGCTGAAAGGAGGTCAATTCTGAGGCTCTTTGAATAGTCCAAGTGAAAGACGATGCAAGCCTTTTAAACTAGGGCAAAGGCAGAAAGGATGGAAAAGATGGACTAGACTGAAGATTTTTCTGAAAGAGTATATTCAATATTACTGACTGAACATGAGAGGAGTAAAAGACAGAGGAATTAAGAATAATTGAGATTTCCAGCATGGGAAAAAGGATGGATGGCAACACCATCCACTAAGAACAGGAATCTAGGAAGAAGACCAGTGTTTTGGGTATCTCGGTAGATAATAAAAAAATATGTTTTGTATATCTGGGCAGAGGTGTCCAGAATACAGATTAAAAAATACAAGTTGGAGGGGCGCCTGGGCGGCTTAGTCGGTTAAGCGTCCAACTTTCGCTTGGGTCATGATCTCACGGTTCGTGGGTTCGAGCCCCGCGTCGGGCTCTGTGCTGACTGCCAGCTTGGAGCCTGGAGCCTGTTTCAGTCTGTGACTCCCTCTCTCTCTGACCCTCCCCTGCTCACGCCGTCTCTCTCTCTCTCCTAGAAATAAATCAAAAAACATTTAAAAAAAATACAAGTTGGAATTCAAGATTAAGTTGGCATTTAAGAAACACATTTGAGAGTTAATGTCTATAAATGAAGAAATAAAAATAGGTGAGGACATCAGGTAAGCATACCAGAAAGAAAAGAAGGGGTTCAAGGGAAATCACAACAGCTAAGACAGTGAGAGAACCCAAGATAAGAATTATCAGAGAGTTAGGGGGACCTCAAACAATGGTATTTGAGAAGATCAGAGAGGAGAAACCATGAAGCCATGGCGGTAGACAGTGTCAAAGGGGGCAGAGAAATCAGTTAGACTGTATTTTAAAAACCAGCCATTGGGCAATGAATTCAACTGTTCAAAAACAGGCAAACAAGCATACTGATCAGTGTCATACAAAATAAGCCAAAATGAACCCAAAGAGCTTGTCAATTGAACTAGAATTTAGATATACAAAATAGTGTTTGCATGGGCTCATTACAGAAACACTTCTCTAGTTACAGAATTTAGTCTGTATTCTCATTAAACAGCTTTTATCTCAACAGAAGGAAATGACTTATTCAGCTCTCCATTCAAGGGAAAATGATATAAACTAAAAGCTTTCTGTCTTTCTAACTACACAGAATGACTGTTGTAAAATGCTGAGGCTATTAACTTCACAAATGAAACACAATATATGAAGATATCCAAACTTAATAGGGCAAATGGATTTGTGGCTAGACTATACAAATATTATTTAGAAATACATTTAAATCACTAAACATTTAGCTGATTTGGTTACTAGGTTAAAATGTAGAAGTCTGGGGCCCCTTAATGCAGCCAGTGCAAATGGGGACTGACTTTGGCCATTTTAAAGTTGCTTCCTCAAAAAAGACTGTCAAGGCTGTGCAGGTGGTTGGAGACAGGTCTCACCAGCCCAAGACCAGCTGTACCATGCATTGTGCTACACAGGTCAGGTTAACTTAGGACCTGTGACAGGAAAAGTGTCAGGAGAAGCCTGGTCCCAAGAATGAGCTGCTGGGGGTACCTGGCATTTGCTTAATGCCAAGCCCTAATCTACATAATGCACATATTCCCCCTAAAGGCAGAGCTGGAGGAAATTGGCCTGCCTTGCCCGAGTGGGGCCAGGTCTAATAGCCTGGATATGCTGCAGCTAGAAACACCTGAGATCCTTGATTAGGAGGCTCCACAAGCTAAGAGGCCTTCACCTGCCCAACGTGGGATAAAGAGTGCATACCGCACATGCGCGAGATATGCAGCTCAGGGTAGCCAAGACCCTGGAACTGGGCAAGTGTATGGAGAGGTCAGATTATGACAGTGAGCTGTTAGGGGGTATGTAATACATCTATCCAACCTACGCAAATGCAGATATTACTCTTGAAGTCAAAGCTGGAAGAGACGGGACTGCCTTGTCAGGACGGAGTCCAGCTGCCCGACGGGTAGCCTTCACTAAGAGACACTCGGGAGTCTTGATTACTGGTAAGTTGGGGACCTTATCAGGAAGCCAGTCAAATGGAGACTGACACAACTGAAAGCTGTCCCGTCAAAAAGACTTTTGAGGGGGTGGGCTCCTTTCACCCTGGAGACTATGTATTGGGCTCCCTCCACGAGCCTGGAAGGTCTGGGCTGCCCCTGGAGGGCTGGCTTGTGCACAGGCCAGCAGCCAGGAACTGGGAACAGGGCAGAGTCTGGAGAGGCCACATTGTAGAAGTGGGCTGTTGAGGGTATGGATATCTCCCTAATTATGAGCCCTAACCTACACCAATGTGCATAGTCCCCCTGAAGGCAGAGCTAGGGAAAGCTGCATTTCCTTGCCAGTGTTCGGCCTCACATAATCTGCCAGAAATATCTTCCAATAGAATGCATGGGAGCCTTGATTGCCGGGGGACCCTCATCAGACAACACATCCAAATGAGAATTGTCACCAGTTTAAAGCTGCCATCTCAGAATTTTCAGGGGTAGCATCATTCTGCCTAAGAGTATATCTATGCAAGTAGTTGGGGACAAGCCACAGCTCGCACGCTTAGAAGGCCCCGACTGCCCTTGGTGGGCTGGGGGGCTGCATACTGCATATGTGCGAGGTGGGTGGCCAGGGCTCTGGAACCGGGCAAATGTTTGGAGAGGACTGGTCATGATCGGGCTGGAAGGGGTACAAGGCATCTGCGTTAATTCCAAGCCCTCAACTACATCAATGTGCATATCCTCCTTTAAGGTAAGGCTTTAGGAGTCTGGACCTCATTCTGAGAACAGGGCCTGCCGATCTGCTGGGGTATATTTTACTGAGAGAAACCTGGGAGCCTTAATTACTGGTAAGCCCAGGACCCCATCAGGCAGCCAGTCACATGGGGACTGACTGACTGCCAGTTTAAAGGTGCCTCCTAAGAAGGAGTTTTGGGTGTGGGCTCTGTCGACCAAAAGAGTTTGCAGCTGGTTTGGGACTGACCTCAGCTCTACAGGCCTGGAGAGCCTTAGCTGTCCACCGGCTCTGTAGGCCGATGGGATGTGTTCTGCGCATTTGCAAGGAGAGTTTGACAGGGTGGCCAGGGCCCTGGAGTAGGAGACAGCTCGAGAGAACAGGTTGTGGGGGGTACTAGGCACCCACCTATCTCTAGGTGCTAACCTACACAAGTGCACTTATTCCTCCCGAGGACAGAGCTGGAGGACTCTGGATGCCTTGCCAGGGAGGGTTTCTCAGGATCCTCCTTGTACTTCTGATAAGAGACATCTGGAGCCTTGATTTCTGGCTCCAACAGGCAGCCATTCCGAATGGGGACTGATAGTCCTGGGCTTAAAACAGAGCCTCAGAGATATTTTAGGGTGTGGAGGGCTCCCTGTGCCCTGAAGCCTTTGAGGTGGTTGGGGTCTTGCCAGAGCTCCACGGGCCCTGCAGCCCTAGGCCAGCTGACAACATGGCTGCTGTCCACGCATTGGCAGCACAGGTCAGGGTAGCCAGGGTCCTGACACTGGACAGTGTCACGGGAGGTCACTTGACAGGAAGAGGCCATTGAGAATAGCTGACATCTGCCTAATTCCAAGTCCTAACCTAAACAAATGTGCATTGTCTGCTTTGTCTGGGGAGGCAAATGATGCTCACACTGATTTTGTCTTTGTCAGCAATGTATTTTTTTTTTAAATTTTTTACATTTATTTATTTTTGAGAGACAGAGTGAGATGGGAAGAGAGGCAGAGAGAGAAAGAGACACAGAATCCGAAGCAGGCTACAGGCTCTGAGCTAGCTGTCAGCACAGAGCCTGATGCAGGGCTTGAACCCACGAACCAGGAGATTGTGACCCGAGCCGAAGTCAAACACTTAACCGACTGAGCCACCCAGGTGCCCCTGACAGCAATGTATTTAACATCAGTTCACCTCATGAATTTCACAAGCTGATAGTATACAGGATGATGCCTTTTAATTTACCAATAGAGAAATAGCATACACCAGACCACTGTTAGGTTAATCACACTGTTGTTCCAGACAAGGGGAGATGAAAGGAATAAATCTCCACTTTAGTTGATGGGTAACTTTATTAGGAGCTGATACTCAGGTGAAACAGTTTAGTCACCTGCCAGCACCAAAGCCTAAGTCCCATGTTTCTGGAGCATGTTGCTGGGGCAGGAGAGTGCTGGTATTGATGGGCAAGAGCATCTTCAAGGGGCCACAGCCAGTAGAAGAGTTGTCTTTACCCTGGCAGGAGCGAATTGCTCCAAGGTCTTTGGAGAACTATTTTCTTTTCTTTCTTTGTTTTTAAGTTTATTTATTTGAGAGATACAGAGACAGTGCAGGTGAGGAAGGGGCAGAGAGAAAGGGAGAGAGAGAATCCCAACCAAGCTCTGAGCTGGGGCAGAGCCAGATGTGGGGCTCAAACCCATGAAACCACAAAATCATGACCTAAGCCGAAACCAAGAGTTGGATACTTAATCAACTGAGCCACAAAGGTGCCCTTGGAGCACTATTTTAGATTAGCAAAGAGTAGCCTTGTCTAGACCAACCCCTCTTTGGGTAGTAATCACAAAATCTCTTTATTTGTAGTCATAAAGTCCCCCTGTTATATAGTTGCTTCTTCATATGTATTTATTGATAAATAAAGGCCCCTTAGATGCTAAGCCACTGAATTCTCATGGGTGAAAACAGATAGGATGATGACACCTTGATACAACTTAATTCTTACATGAAAACAACTCTACTACTAAAAAGAAAACAAAACCAAAATTGTTTTTGTCATTGCCATAAGCTACTGGATTTGAAAGATTTTTCTAAAAGAAAAAAAAAAGTAAAGTAATTTCTACACCCAACATGGGGCTCGAACTCACAACCTCAAGATCAAGAGTCACACTCCCTTGACTAAGCCAAGGGGCCCCTCCAAATAATGATCTTTTCTGTAAAACTGCATGGGGCATGGCTTGCATACTACTGTCAAGCACATGTTCAGTTGCCATAACATCAGAATTCAGGGCTGTCATTATTTTAGGAAATGGATGTTTTTGTTCTCTTCTCAATTCCTGCAAATTATTTTGACTTTATTAGTCATACTTTTCAAATGTTCCTTTACTTAAGTTTTCTAATGCATGATTTACATTTATTAGATTAGTTTAGGAGGTTTAATGTGAAACATCTCTCTGGTTATTTTTTTTAACGTTTATTTATTCTTGAGAGAGAGAAAATGAGTGGAGGAGGGGAAGAAAGAGAGGGAGGCACAGAATTTGAAGTAGGCTCCAGGCTCTGAGCTGTCAGCATGGAACAGAGCCTGACATGGGGCTCGAACTCGGAGACTGCAAGACCATGACCTGAGCCGAAATCAGACTTTTTTTTTTCTTTCATAGTTTACTGTCAAGTTAGTTTCCATATAACACCCAGTCCTCATCCCAACAAGTGCCCTGCTCCATGCCCATCACCCCCTTCCCATCTCCCTCACCCCCATCAGCCCTCAGTTTGTTCTCAGCATTCAAGAGTCTCTCATGGTTTGCTTCCCTCCCTCTCCTCAACTATTTTTTCCTCTTCTCCTCCCCCATGGTCAGTTAAGTTTCTCCTGTTCCACCTATAAGTGAAAACATCTGGTATCTGTCCTCTGCCTGACTTATTTCACTCAGCATAACACCCTCGAGTTCCATACACATTGCTACAAATGGCCAGATTTCATTATTTCTCATTGCCATGTAGTTTTCCATTGTATGGATAAACCACATCTTTTTTTTGTTTTTGTTTTTCTTTTCTTAGTTTATTGTCAAGTTGGTTTCCATATAACAGCCAATTAGTATTATTTATTATTAGTATTATTATTAGTAGTAGTATTCCATTGTATAGATGAACCACATCTTCTTATCCATTCGTCAGTTGATGGACACTTAGGTTCTTTCCATGATTTGGCTATTGTTGAGAGTGCTGCTATGAACATTGGGGTACATGTGCTCCTATGCATTAGCACTCCCGTATCTCTTGGGTAAATTCCTAGCAGTGCTATTGCTGAGTCCTAGGGGAGTTCTATTGTTAATTTTTTGAGGAACCTCCACACTGTTTTCCAGAGGGCCTGCACCAGATTATATTCCCACCAACAGTGTAGGAGGGTGCCCATTTCTCCACATCCTTGCCAGCATCTAGAGTCTCTTGATCTGTTCATTTTAGCCACTCTTGACCGGTGTGCGGTGGTATCTCAGTGTGGTTTTGATCTGCATTTCTCTGATGATGAGGCCATCTGTTGGCCATCTGGACATCCTCCTTGGAGAAGTGTATGTTCATGTCTTTTGCCCATTTCTTCACTGGATTATTTGCTTTTTGGGTGTGAAGTTTGATGAGTTCCTTATAGATTTTGGATAGTAGCCCTTTATTTGATATGTCATTTGCAACTATCTTTCCCCATTCCATCAGTTGCCTATTAATTTTACCAATTGTTTCCTTTGCCCCACAGAAGGTTTTTATCTTGATGAAGTCCCATTAGTTCATTTTTTCCTCTTGATTCCTTTGCCTTTGGGGATGTGTCAAGTAAGAAATTGCTTCCGTTGAGGTCAAGGAGGTTGTTTCCTGCTTTCTCCTCTAGGGTTTTGATGGTTTCCTGTCTCATGTTCAGGTCGTTCATTCATTTTGAGTTTATTTTTGTGTATGGTGTGAGAAAATGATCTAGTTTCATTCTTTTGCATGTTGCTGTCCAGTGCTCCCAGCACCATTTGTTAAAGAGGCTGTCTTTTTTCCATCGGATACTCTTTCCTGCTTTGTCAAAGATTAGTTGGCCATACATTTGTGGATCCAATTCTGAGTTCTCTATTCCATTGGTCTATGTGTCTGTTTTTGTGCTAATACCACACTGTCTTGATGATGACAGCTTTGTAGTAGAGGCTCAAGTCTGGGATGGTGATGCCTCCTATTTTGGTTTTCTTCTTCAATATTACTTTGGCTATTCAGGGTCTTTTGTGGTTCCATACACATTTTAGGATAGTTCTAGCTATCCTAAAATAAGATAGTTTGCAGTTTTGATTGGAATTCATTGAATGTGTAGATTGCTTTGGGTAGTAATGACATTTTAACAATACTTATTCTTATCCATGAGCATAGAATGTTTTTCCATTTCTTTGTGTCTTCTTCAATTTCCTTCATAAGTTTTCTATAGTTTTCATCATACCGATCTTTTATATCTTTGCTTGGTTTGTTCCTAGGTATTTTATGGTTTTTTGTGTAACTGTGAACGGGATCAGTTTCTTGATTTCTCTTTCTGTTGCTTCATTATTGGTATATAAAAATGCAACCGATTTCTGTACATTGATTTTGTACCCTGCAACTTTGCTGAATTCATGGATCAGTTCTAGTAGGCTTCTGGTGGAGTCTCTCAGGTTTTCCATGTAGAGTATCATGTCGTCTGCAAAAAGGGAAAGGTTGACTTCTTCTCTGTCAATTCTGATGCCTTTTAATTCCTTTTGTTGTCTGATTGCTGATGCTAGGACTTCAAGCACTATGTTAAACAACAGTCGTGAGTGGACATCCCTGTCGTGTTCCTGATTTCAGGGGCAAAGCTTTCAGTTTTTCCCCCATTGAGGATGATGTTAGCTGAGGGATTCTCATAAATGGCTTTTATGATGTTTAAGTAGGTTCCTTCTATGCTGACTTTCTCGAGGGTCTTTATTAAGAAGGGATGCTGTATTTTGTCAAATGCTTTTTCTGCATGTATCAACAGGATCATATGGTTTTTATCTTTTCTTTTGTTAATGTGATGTATCACATTGATTGATTTGCAAATACCGAACCAGCCCTGTAACCCAGGAATGAATCCACTTGATCTTGGTGGATAATTCTTTTTATGTGCTGTTGCATTCGATTTGCTAGTATCTTATTGAGGATTTTTGCATCCGTATTCATCAAAGATATTGGCCTGGAGTTCTCTTTTTTTGCTGGGTCTCTGACTGGCAAAGTAATGCTGGCTTTGTAGAATGAGTCTGAAAGTTTTCCTCCCATTTCTATTTTTTGGAATAGCTTGAGAAGAATGGGTATTGATTCTGTTTTAAATGTCTGGTAGAATTCCCCAGGGAAGCCTTCTGGCCCAGGACTTGTATTTGTTGGGATATTTTTGATAACTGATTCGATTTCTTCACTAGTTATGGGTATGTTCAGATTTTCTATCTCTTCCCTTGTGAATTTTGGTAGTGAGTATGTGTTTAGGAATGTGTCCATTTCTTCTAGGTTGTCCAGTTTGTTGGCATATAATTTTTCATAGTATTCCCTGATAATTGCTTGTATTTCTGAGGGATTGGTTGTAATAAGTCCATTTTCACTCATGATTTTGTCTATTTGGGTGCTCTCTCTTTTCCTTTTGAGAAGCGTGGCTGGAAGTTTGTCAATTTTGTTTAGTTTTTCAAAAAGCCAACTCTTGGTTTCATTGATCTGTTCAATCTGGCTTTTTTTATTCTATATTGTTTATTTCTGCCTTGATTTTTATTATTTCTCTTCTCCTATTTGGTTTGGGGTGCTCTTGTTGCTCTACTTCTAGTTCTTTTAGGTGCACTGTTAGATTTTGTATTTGTGCTTTTTCTAGTTTCTTGAAATAGGCCTGGAGTGCAGTGTCCTTTCCTCTTAGGACTGCCTTTGCCACATCCCATAGAGTTTGAATTGTATTTTCATTTTCATTGGTTTCCATATATCTTTTAATTTCTTCTCTAATTGCCTGACTGGCCCATTCGTTCTTTAGGGTATTCTTTAACCTCCATGCTTTTGGAGGTTTTCCAGACTTTTTCCTGTGGTTGATTTCAAGTTTCATAGTATTGTGATCTGAAAGTGTGCATGGTATGATCTCAATTCTTTTATACTTATTGAGGGCTGCTTTATGTCCCAGTATGTGATCTATCTTGGAGAATGTGCCATGCACACTTGAGAAGAAAGTGAGTTCCATGGCCTCAGGATGTAGAGTTCTAAATATATCTGTAAAATCCATCTGGTCCAATATGGTGTTCCAGTCCATTGTTTCTTTAGTGATTTTTCTATCTAGTTGATCTATCCATTGCTATAAGTGCAATATTAAAGTCCCCTGCTATTAGCACATTCTTATCCGTAAGATTGTTTCTGTTTGTGATTGTTTTATGTATTTGGGTGCTTCCGTATTTGGTGCATAGGCATTTATAATTGTTAGCTCTTCCTGATGGATAGACTCTCCTCTAAAGGAGAGTTCTTCCGTTTTGTCATTTTGGCTAGCTTTCTGTCTCTTGCAAGTTTTAAAAGCTTGTTATGCACTCTGCACCTGTGAGTGCTTCTATATTAAAGGAGGCTAATTGTCTATGACCTGTCTGTTCAGGAAGTGTTCTTTCTTTTTTCTTTAAAAATTTTTAATGTTTTATTTATTTCTGAGAGAGAGAGAGAGAGAGGCAGCGTGAGCAGGGGAGGGTCAGAGAGAGAGAGGGAGATACAGAATCTGAAGCAGGTTCCAGGCTCTGAGCTAGCTGCCAGCACAGAGCCTGATGTGGGGCTCAGACTCATGAACCGTTAGATCATGAGCTGAGTGATGTCGGATGCTTAACCGACTGAGCCACCCAGGCACCCCCAGGAAGTGTTCTTTTAACGGTGTCCCTTGGTCTCTCTTGTTGTGCCTTTGGTTATTTTACTTCCCTACTCGTAGTGATATTTAGGACTCTCCACCTTGTGTTCTTTGGCTTGTTTCTTGAGGTAGCCCTGAAAAAGAAAACATACAGGCAAACACACAGGGAACAAAGGCATGCAAATGCACAGAAAAATTCAACAAAGAAGCAAACTGAAAGGGAAAAAGAAAAAGAAGGGGGGGG
Organism: Proteles cristata cristata; assembly: GCA_017311185.1. Classification (NCBI taxonomy): domain Eukaryota; kingdom Metazoa; phylum Chordata; class Mammalia; order Carnivora; family Hyaenidae; genus Proteles; species Proteles cristata. Next base: position 795,590 of record JAESUZ010004270.1, on the reverse strand, counting down.
GGAAGAGGAAGGAGGAAAAATAATAAAAATAGAAAAGAAAAAAGAAAAATACCCAAAAGACAAAGGACAGTCTAAGAGCATAAAATCAGAATTCCCAGCTACAAATAAAGACCAGTGCTGATGGAAAAGCATATAGAAAGAGAGAAATGACAGGGCGGGGAGAAAGTGGCATTGGACAATGACCAGGCAGAGAGACTAGGAGGCTTAATTCAGAGAGAGAAAGAGGAGAATATGGTAAGAGAAGAGGAGAAAGAAACAAAGATAATGTTACTCAGAGAAACTATATAAAACTGATTACTCCAGAGAGAGAGAGAGAGAGAGAGAGTGTGAGAAAAGCGGTGAGGTGTAGAATATACATCTAGAGAATGTATTAAATGTGACTGTTTAAGCAAAGCAGTGACCAGAGTGCCCAGTGCAGCAGAGGGGAGGGATACGAGTGAGACCAGGGAAAATATATCTGAATAGAAAGAATTGATCTAGAATTAATCACAACAGTGCATCCGTGTTGGTCTTGCCTCGGTGTTCTGGTAAAAACAAAAACAAAAAAACAAAAACAAAAACCACAGCAGCTCTCTAGCTGGGATGGGAGTGGTTTGGTGTAGGCAGGTCTTAGACTCCACTGACACCGGAAGGCTGCAGAATGAAATCCCGTCTTAGTGGTTGTGGGGATAAAAATAGCAGCGCCCCAGTCCTTTCTTGAACCAAGCATTGCAAATCATTCTTTTGGGTCCAATCTCCCTGTGCTGGGGCCATAGCCAACGTGGGCTGTGTTCTCTGTCTCAAGCCACGCCTCGTTTACAGATCTTAGTCCACCTGCTTTATCGATATCGCCTGCAATATAAACCCGCAGGCCAAGTCCTTCTAAGCAGTTTCAAGCCAGCCATTTCCCCACTGGGGATGGAGCCGCCAGAACCGTGGCGCGGTTTCAGGTCTCGCTGCTTCCCCTCCTGATCTAGCTGGAGAGTAGAGGAGCAGTTTCCCCTGGCTCCACCTGGGACTGGAGCGTCCAGCTCAGTCAGCTCCGCAGCTGGAAACGGGATCACTCTGTCCTGAGCTGAGAGTTTTCTCTTCTCCTGGGACAGGGACAGTTCTTGGAGCAGTTTCAGCCGCTCTTTTTCCCCTCAACTCACCACGGCTTCCTGAAAAGGGGGCTCCCTCCACTCCCTCCGTGTCTCCGGGTCCTGTTTTTTCTTCCCTAGTTCGCACTCATGCACCTATAAGGTTATTTTCTCAGCGTACTCTGTCTCCTTTTCCTCCCAAACTCCTGCGATTCTGTAAGGGTTCCTATCACTTCAGGCCGTCTCCATTTGAGAGATGGGGCAAGTGAAATGTACGGAGCTCCCTACTTCTCTGCCATTTTGCCTCCCTTCTGGTTTTTCTGGATTTTAGAGTTTGGATTTTATTTATTTATTTATTTATTTATTTATTTATTTATTTATTTATTTATTTATTTTTTGCTTGAGAACCCTCAGGTTGCCCTGCCAGCTCCAGGTCTATATACCACTTCTCCATTCATCTGTTGATAGACATTTGGGCTCTTTCCGTACTTTGACTAGTGTCGATAGCAGTGCTATAACCATTGGGGTGAATGTGCCCCTTTGAAACAGCATACCTGTGTCTCTTGGATAAGTACGTAATAATGCAATTGTTGGGTCATAGAGTAGGTCTAGTTTTAATTTTTTGAGGAACCTCCATACTGTTTTCCAGAGTTGCTGCACCAGTTTGCATTCCCACCAACAGTGCAAAAGAGATCCTCTTTCTCCACATTCTCACCAATATCTGTTGTTGCCTGAGTTGTTACTGTTAGCCATTCTGACAGGTATGAGGTGGTATCTCCTTGTGGTTTTGATTTGTATTTCCCTGATGATGAGTGATGTTGAGCATTTTTTTCATGTGTTGGTCGGCCATCTAGATGTCTTCTTTGGAGAAGGTCCTATTCGTGTCTTTTGCCCATTTCTTCACTGGATTATTCATTGTTTGGGTATTGAGTTTGATAAGTTCTCTATTGATTTTGGATACCAACCCTTGATCCGATATGTCATTTGCAAATCTCTTCTCCCATTCTGTCGGTTGCCTTTTAGTTTTGCTGATTGTTTCCTTCACTGTGCAGAAGCTTTTTATTTCAGTGAGGTGTCAATAGCTCATTTTTGCTTTTGTCTCCCTTGCCTCTGGAGACGTGTTGAGTAAGAAGTTGCTGTGGCCGAGGTCAAAGAGGTTTTTGCCTGCTTTCTCCTTGAGGATTTTGATGGCTCCTGTCTTATGTTTAGGTCTTTCATCCATTTTGAGTTTATTTTTGTGTATGGTATAGAAAATGATCCAGGTTCATTTTTCTGCGTGAAGAGACTGTCCCTGTCCCAATGGATATTCTTTCCTGCTTTGTCAAAGATGAGTTGGCCATACTTTTGAGGGTCCATTGGGTTGTCTATTCTGTTCCCTTGAGCTGAGTGTCTGTTTTTGTGCCAGCGTCATACTGTCTTGATGTTTACAGCTTTGTAACACGTCTTGAAGTCCAGAAGTGTGATTTGCTTCAGCTTCGGTTTTCTTTTTCAGGACTGCTTTCAGGACTTATTTAAGGTCTTCTCTGGTTCCACACAAATTTTAGAATTGTTTGTTCTAGCTCTGTGAAGAATGCTAGTGTTATTCTGATAGGGATGGCACTGAATATGTAGATGGCTTTGGGTACTATCGACACTTTAACAGTGTTCTTCCAATCCATGATCATGGACTATTTTTCCATTTTTTTGTGTCCTTTTCAATTTCTTTCATAAGCTTTCTACAGTTTGCAGTGTATAGATTTTTCATCTCTTTGGTTATGTTTATTCTTAGGTATTTTATGATTTTTGGTGCAATTGTAAATGGGATCAATTCCTTGATTTCTTTCTGTTGCTTCATTATTGATGTACAAGAATGCAACTGATTTCTGTGCATTGATTTTATACCCTGAGACTTTGCTGAATTCCTGGTTCTAACTGTTTTTTGCTGGAATCTTTTGGGCTTTCCATATAGAGTATCATGTCATCTGTGAGGAGTGAACGTTTGACTTCTTCCTGGCCAATTTGGATGCCTTTTCTATCTTTGCGTTGTCTGATTGCTGAGGCTAAGACTTCCAATTCTATGTTGAATAACAGTGGCCAGAGTGGACATCCTCCTATTCCTAACCTTAGGAGAAAAGCTCTCAGGTTTTCCCCATTGAATATTAGCAGTAGGTCTTTCATACATGGCTTTTATGATCTTGAGGTATGATCCTTTTACCCCTACTTTCTTGAAGGTTTTATCAAGAAAGGATGCTTTTTTTGTCAAATGCTTTCTCAGCATCTATTGAGAGGATCATCTGGTTCTTGTTCTTTCTTTTATTGATGTGATGTTGATTGTTTTCTGTATATTGAACCAGCCCTGCATCTCAGGTATAAATCTCACTTGGTTGTGGTGAATAATTCTTTTAATGCATTAGGACCCAGTAGGCTAGTATCTTATTGAGGATTTTTGCATCCATGTTCATCATCCATGTTCATCTGTAGTTCTCACTTTTAGTGAGATCTTTGTCTGGTTTTGGAATCAAGGTAATGCTGGTTTTGTAGAAAGAGTTTGGAAGTTTTTCTTCTATTTCTGTTTTTGAAAAAGCTTCAAGAGAATAGGTGTTAACTCTTTTTTTAAATGTTTGGTAGAATTTCCCTGTAAAGCCACCTGGCTCTGAACTTTTTGATTTTTGATTACCAATTTGAATTCTTTACTGCTTATGGGTCTGTTAAGATTTTCTATTTCTTCCTGTTTCAGTTTTGGTAGTTTATATGTTTCTAGGAATTTGTTTGCTTCTTCCAAATTGCCCATTTTACTGTCATATAACTGCTCATAATATTCTCTTATTGTTTTTATTTCTGTTGTGTTGGTTGTGATCTCTCCTCTTTGAATCTTCATTTTATTTATTTGGGTCGTTTCCCTTTTCTTTTTGATCAAACTGGCTAGGGGTTTATCAATTTTGTTAATTCTTTCACAGAACCAACTCCTGGTGTCATTGATCTGTTCTATTGTTTTTGTTTTGTTGTTGTTGTTTTGGTTTTGATAGCATTGATTTCTGCTCTAATCTTTATTATTTCCTGTCTTCTGCTGGTTTGCGGGGGGTTTTTTTGTTTTTTTGTTTTGTTTTGTTTTGTTTTTTCTGTTCTATTTCCAGCTCTTTAAGGTGTAAGGTTAGGTTGTGTGTCTGTGACTTTTCTTCCTTCTTCAGGTAGTCCTGGATTGCTATATACTTCCTTCTTATGACTGACTTTGCTGCATCCCAGAGGTTGTGGGCTGTTGTGTTATCATTTTCATTGGCTTCTATGTACTTTTTAAATCCTCTTTAACTTGGTTAGCAAATTTATTCTTTAGTAGGATGGTCTTTAGTCTCCCAGTATTTGTTACCTTTCCAATTGTTTTCTTGTGGTTGATTTTGAGTTTCGTAGTGTTGTGGTCTGAAAATATACACGGTATGAATCTATCTTTTTGTACTTGTCGATGGATGATTTGTGTCCCAGTATGTGGTTTATTCTGGAGAACGTTCCGTGTACACTGTAGAAGAATGTGTATTCTGCTGCTTTAGGATGAAATGTTCTGAATGTATTTGTGAAGTCCATCTGGTCCAGTGTGTCATTCAAAGCCACGGTTTCCTTGTTGATTTTCTGTTAAGATGATCTGTCCGCTGCTGTAAGTGGGGTGTTGAAGTCCCTACTATTATGGTATTATTATCAATGAGTTTCTTTATGTTAGTGATTAACTGATTTATATATTTGGGTGCTTCCACATTTGGAGCATCAATGTTTACAATTGTTAGGTCTTCTTGATGGATACACCCATTATTTATGATATAATGACCCTTTTCATCCCTTGTTACAGTCTTTGTTTTAAAGGCTAGGTTATCTGATATAAGTATGGCTACTCTGGCTTTCTTTTGGTAACCATTAACATGATAGATGGTTCTCCATCCCCTTACTTTTGATCTGAAGGTGTCTTTAGGTCTAAAGTGGGTCTCTTCTGGGGTGCCTGGGTGGCTCAGTCGGTTAAGTATCTGTTTTCAGCTGAGGCCATGATCTTACAGTTCATGGGTTTGAGCCTCGTGTTGGGCTGTGTGGTGACCGCTCTGATCCTGGAGCCTGCTTCAGATTCTGTGTCTCCCACTGTCTATCTCTCTGCCCCTGCTCCGCTTGTGCTCTGTCTCTCTCTCTCAAAAATAACTAAACATTAAAAAATTGGGTCTCTTTTAAACAGCATATAGATGGATCTTGTTTTCTTATGCATTCTGTTACCTCCAATGTTTCATTGGAGCATTTAGTCCATTGACCTTTAGAGTGAGTACTGAAAGATATGAATTTATTGCCATTATGTTGCTTGCAGAGTTGGAGTTTCTGATGGTATTCTCTGGTCCTTTCTAGTCTTTGTTGCTTTTGGTTTTATTCCTTTTTTTCCTCCCATCTTTTATCCCCTCATAGAATCCTCCTTAAAATTTCTTGCAGGACTGGTTTAATAGTCATGAACTCCTTTTTGGTTGGGAAACTTTTAATCTCTCCTTCTATTTGGAATGACAGCCTTGCTGGATAAAGAATTCTTGGCTGCATATTTTTCCGATTCAGCACATTGAATATATCCTGCCACTCCTTTCTGGCCTGCCACATTTCTGTGAATAGGTCTGCTGTGAACCTGATTTGTCTTCCCTTGTAAGCTAAGGACTTTTTTCCCCATGCTGGTTTCAAGATTCTTTCCTTGCCTGAGTATTTTGTGAATTTGACAATGATATGCCTTGTTGATGGTTGGTTTTTTTTTTTTAATCTAATGGGAGTCGTCTGTGTTTCCTGGATTTTGAAGTCTGTGTCTTTCCCCAGGTTAGGAAAATTTTCTGCTATGATTTGCTCACATAACCCATCTACCCCTTTTTCTCTCTCTTCATCTTCAGAGACCTCTATGATTCTATTGTTGTTCCTTTTTAATGAGTCGCTGGTTTCTCTAATTCTTAAATCGTGCTCTTTTTCTGTTTCATTGTTTTCCAGAAGTTTGTCCTCTATATCGCTGATTCACTGCTGTACCTCATCCGTCCTTGCTGCTGTGGCATCCATTTGAGAATGCAGCTCAGCTAAAACAATAGCATTTTTTATTTCACCCTGACTAGCTCTTATCTCCACAGAAAACCATTCTAATCTGTTTCAACCCCAGCTAGTATTCTTATTATTGTGATTCTAAATTCTGGTTCAGACATCTGCTTATATTTCTGTTGATTAAGTCCCTGGCTGTTGTTTCTTCCTGTTCTTTATTTCTGGGTGAATTCCTTTATCTTCTCATTTTGAAGGAAGAAAAGGAATTAATAAGGTAAAAAAATTAAAATTAAAAAATTAAAAACAACACACACAGAAAATCAAATTAAGGATACTAGATTCCAGCTAGGTGTGTTCTTGTTTGGTTGTTGAAAGGAGCTTGATGGATTAGAGAAAAAAGAGAAAGATAAGAATAAAAAAAGAAAATATTGAAAATTTGGGAAAATACAATGAAATGTAATAAAAATGAAATGAGGGAAGTAAAAAAATAGAATTGAAAGATTTACAAAAAAGTAAAAAATATAGTAGGAAAAAATAAAGAGAAATATTTGAATAGAAATGTAAAATAAAAATAAATTTTTTCTTTATTCAAGAATGAGAAAAGAAAAAAATTGAATAGATGGACCAACTAACAGACTGAAGTATGATTGAAATTACATCAATTTCCCCTAGAAGTCAAACTATGAAGCACTTTGTAGTCGAAAAACTAAGCAAGCAAAGAGGCTTGTGTTGTTCCTGAAGAGCAAGGTTGGTCCAGTTGGGTGGGGCCTAGTGTAATGGTTCTGTTCTCCATTGGATGGTGCTGCTTAGCTTACTAGGGTGGATTGCTGTGGCGCCTGTAGGTGTGTATGCGCATGCACGGGAGGAGTGAACCCAGGCTCTAGTATCGGAACTCTGCTCTCCACAACTGGCAATCACACACTCCTTCTTAGTCTCTGGCTTCTGTCCATTCTCTGCTTCTACACTGTCTGTGACCAAGCTATCAGGCTGCCAGGTGGCAACTTCCTCCTGAGTTTTATATCAGATGTGGCTGTGTATCCCAACCCCTTGCTTCTGAGGGACTGTGGCTTTGACCCACTCAGATCTTCTGGTGGAGGGTCTCACCAAGCAATGGCTGGGGGCTGGCCTGCCCCCAGGAAGGTTCAGCAGACCGTGCCGCTACCAATGCCCAGAGACTGTGATGGGGTGCCAGCCTGCCTGAGAAAAAGTTCATGAGATCGTGTAGCAGCAGCGTTTGAGGGATTATGGAAAATCACAACACACATCTGGCACCATGTTTCCCCCTTAATGTCCTTGTTCCAGCACTAGCGAATGTGGTTGTTCTCCAGGGCCCACTGGGACCTTTGCCTGTGGGGAGGCCACATAGTCTCTACCAAACGTCCTCCCAGCAGGGTAACTGCCTCTCCCCATGTGGCTCAAGGACCCCAAGGACTTCGCTCTCTGCTCCTAGGAATTCACCCTTCCCACCAGGGTACCGCTAGGTATCGAGATGCAGTGTTTCAAACTCTACACTCCCTCTGTTTATACAGTCTTAATGGAATTTAAATCCTCTCTTTTCTCCTTTATCCCTTTTTGTTCAGTCCCTTGTGTACTCTTTTCTTTTCTCTTCAGCTGCTTTCAGGTGGGGGGGGGGGTGCTTTCCATACTCTCTCTGTCTCCATCCTCTTTCTGCAAGCCAAACCAGGTCCTTGCCCTCTGCGCCTTTATCCCCCCAGTTCACCTCTGAGCTGTGTACCTGCTGAGTTCTCTGATTCGAGTTGTGCAAATTGTTGTTTTAATTCTCAAACCAGTTTTCTAGGTGTGCAGGATGGTTTAGTGTTGACCTGACTGTATTTCAGAGACGAGAGACACAAAAAAACCTTCCATGCTGTTCTGCCATTTGGCCCCTCCCCTCCTCTGGTCTAGATTTTTAAAAGTAAATATTTAGAATATCTGGTTAGGGCATTTACACTGCCAGTTTTGTCTGTCTGGCTAAGGTGGCAACTGACAAATGGTAGCTTTATAGGATATAAAGTATTCTTTGGGAATTCTGGGATATTACCAGGAAAGAGAACTACCCAAAGAAGTGAACTTCTTGCAGGTACACACATGACAAGGGAGGGGAAATGAAATGGAAACAGCTAGTTTAATGAACTCGTTCAAGAATATGGGCCATTTAAATGTATGAAAAGATGGGTAGGTAGGCTGGAGATATGAGATTGAGGAAAAGATTTTTCTTTTTTAGGTTAGGAGAGACATGGATGTGTCTAATGTTGATGGGGGAAAGTGGGATACAAGAAAAAATCGATCCTTTGGATGAAAGGAAATAACTGATAACGGGAAGTCCCTAAGGAGACAGAAAGGGATCCAAAATACAGGTAGACAGATTACCAAGAGGGAAATCTAGCCCTCACTGACTGAGATGATTGAGGTAAATTGAGGGCAGATTTAGATTTTTATTTTTATATTTTTTAGGGTGACATCACAAATTTGATTTCCTTTTATTACCCCTTTCTATTTTGTAATCTTTTTCCTTCCTTTCTTCCTCTCTTTCACTTTTCTTTCTTTCTTTCTTTCTTTCTTTCTTTCTTTCTTTCTTTCTTTCTTTCTTTCTTTCTTTCTTTCTTTCTTTCTTTCTTTTGTTTCTTTTGTTTCATTTCTATCATTTCTTTGTTTCTCTCTCTCGGCCTACCTTCCCTTCCTCTCCCTTCCCTTCTCTTCCCTTTCCTTTTCTCCCACCTTCTTTTTCTTTTTTCTCCTTTTCTCTCTTCCTTCCTTTCTCTCTCTCTCTCTCTCTCTCTCTCTCTCTCTCTCTCTCTCCCTCCCTCCCTCCCTCCCTCTCTCTCTCTCTTTTAAATTTATTGTGAAGTTAGCTAACATACAATCTATACAGTGTAGTCTTAGCTTTGGAAGTAGAGTTCCATGATTCATCACTTATGAACAACATTGAGTGCTCATCCCTACAAGTAGCCTCCTTAATGCCCATTTCCATTTTCTCCACCACCCCCAACCCCGCACCCCCACTGACCCTGTTTGTTCTCTGTATTTAAGAGTCTTTTACGGTTTGCCTCCGTCTCTGTTTGTAACTTATTTTTCCTTCCCTTCTCCTATGATCCTGTTAAGTTTCTCAAATTCCACATGAGTGAAAACATATGATATCTGTCTTTTTCTGACTGACTTATTTCACTTAGCATAATGCCCTTCAGTTCCATCCATATTGTTGCAAATGGCAAGATTTCATTTTTCATCGCTAAGTAGTATTCTGTTTATATATATATACACATACATACAAACATACATACATACATATACACACCACATCTTTATTCTTTCATCATTTGATGGACATTTGAGCTCTTTCCATACCTTGGCTATTGTTGATGGCACTGCTATCAACATTGGGCTACATGTGCTCCTATGAATGAGCACTCCTGTATCCTTTGGATAAATTCCTAGTAGTGCTATTGCTGGATTGTAGATTAATTCTATTTTTAAGTTTTTGAGGAACCTCTACAGTGTTTTCAAGAGTTTCTGCACCAATTTGCATCCCCAGGGCAAGAAGATTCTCTTTTCTCCACATCCTTGCCAGCATCTGTTGTTTTCTGAGTTGTTAATTTTAGCCACTCTGACCAGTGTGAGGTGGTATCTCAATGTGGTTTTGATTTATATTTCCCTGATGATGAGTGATGTTGAACATTGTTTCATATGTCTGTTAGCCACCTAGGTGTCTTCTTTATGTCTATTTATGTCTTCTGCCCATTTCTTCACTGGATGATTGGTTTTTTGGGTGTGAGTTTAAGTTCTTTATAGATTTTGGACACTAACCCTTTATCTGATATGTCATTTCCAAATATCTTCTATTCCACTGATTGCCTTCTAGTTTTGCTGACTGTTTCCTTTGCTGTTCAGAAGCTTTTTATTTTGATGAGGTGCCAATAGTTCATTTTTGCTTTCATTTCCCTTGCCTTTGGAGACATGTCAAGTAAAAAGTTGCTGCAGCCAAGGTCAAAGAGGTTATTGACTCTTTTTTCCTTTAGGATTTTGATGTTTTCTTGTCTCACATTTAGGTCATTCATCCATTTTGAGTTTATTTTTGTGTATGGATAGTGTAAGAAAGTGGTCTAGTTTCATTCTTCATGTTGCTGTCCAGTTCTCCCAGCACCATCTGCTAAAGCGACTGTCTTTTTTCCGCTGGCTACTCTCCTGTCTTTTTGAAGATTAGTTGGGGTCCTATTCTGGGTTCTCTATTACATTGGTCTATTTCTCTGTTTTTGTGCCAATACCATACTGTCATAATGATTACAGCGTTGTAATACAGGCTGAAGTCTGGAATTGTGATGCCTCCAGCTTTGGCTTTCTTTTTCAACATTCTTTTGGTTATCTGAGGCCTTTGTGGTTTTATACAAATTTTTGGATTGTTATTTTGATTGGGATTGCATTGAATGTGTAGATTGCTTTGGGTAGTATTGACATTTTAACAGTATTCTTCCAATCCATGAGTATGGAATGGTTTTCCATTTTTTTGGGGTCTCCAATTTCTTTCATAAGCTTTCTATAGTTTTCACTGTACAGATCTTTTACCCCTTTGGTTAGTTTATTCCTAGGTGTTTTATAGTTCTTGGTGCAATTGTAAATAGGATTGATTTCTTGATAACTATTTCTGTTGCTTTATTATTAGTGTATAGAAATGCAGCCGATTTCTGTACATTGATTTTTATATCCTACATCTTTGCTGAATTCACGTATCAGTTCTAGCTGTTCTTTTGGGTGGAGTCTTGTGACATGTACGTCATGTCATCTGTGAAAATTGAAAGTTTGACTTCTTCCTTGCCAATTTGGATGACGTTTCCTTCTTTCTTTCTTTCTTTCTTTTTTTTTGTCAGATTGCTAAGACTAGGACTTTCAGCACTACATCAAACAACAGTGGTGGGAGTGGACATCCCTGTTGCGTTCTTGATCTCAGAAGGAAAGCTCTCAGGTTTTCCCCATTGAAGATGATTTTAGCTTTGGACCTTTCATATATACCTTTTATGATGTTAAAGTATATTCCTTCTATCCTGACTTTCTTAAGGGTTTTTATTAAGAAAGGACACTGTTTTCTCATCAAATGCTTTTTCTGCATCTATTGACAGGATCATATGGTTCTTATACTTCTATTGATGTGATGTATCATGTTGATTAATATACAAATATTGAACAAGCCATTCAGTCTAGGAATGAATCCCACTTGATCATGGTGAATAATTCATTTAATACACTGTTGAATTTGATTTGCTTTTTAGTGGGGTCTTTGTCTTATTTGGGAATCGAGGTAATGCTGGCTTCCTAGAATGAGTCCAGGAGCTTTCCTTTCATTTCTATTTTTTGGAATAGCTTGAGAAGAATAGGTATTAACTTTGCTTTAAATTTCTGGTAAAATTCCCCTGGGAAGCCATCTGGCCCAGGACTCTTATTTGTTGGGAGATTTTGGATAACTGATTCAATTTCTTCATTGGTTATGGATCTGTTCAAATTTTCTATTTCTTCCCATTTGAGTTTTGGTAGTGTGTGGGTGTCTAGGAATTTGTCCATTTCTTCTAGGTTGTCCAGTTTGTTGGTATATAATCTTTCATAGTATTCTCTAATAAGTGTTGGCATTTCTGTGGTGTTGATTGTGATGTTTTCTCTTTCATTCATGATTTTATCTATTTGGGTCCTCTCTCTTTTTGAGAAGTCTGGCTAGGGGTTTATCAGTTTTGCTTATTCTTTCAAAAAACTAGCACTTAGATTCATTGATCTGTTCTCCTGTATTATTTTATTCAATATTATTTATTTCTACTCTAATCTTTATTATATCTCTTCTTTAGCTGGCTTTGGGCTTTCTTTGCTGCTGTCTTTCTAGTTCCTTTAGGGGTGAGAGGTTAGGTTCTGTATTTGGGATCTTTCTTTATGAGGTGGGTCTGGATTGCAATGTATTTCCTCTTAAGACTGCCTTTGCTGCATATCAAAGGGTTTCAACTATCATGTTTTCATTTTCATTTGCTTCCATATATTTTTAAATATCTTTTTTAATTTCCTGGTTGACCCATTCATTCTTTAGTAGGATGTTCTTTAATCTCCATGTATTTGGAAGCTTTCTAAATTTTTCTTGTGGTTGATTTTAAGTATCATAGTTTTGTGATCTGAAAATATGCATGTATGATCTCAATCCTTTTATATTTGTTGAGTGCTGTTTTGTGACCCAGTATGTGATCTAGTTTGGAGAATGTTCCATGTGCACTCGAGAAGAATGTGTATGTTGCTGCTTTTGAATGAAAAGTTCTGAAAATATGTTAGGTCCATATGGTCCAGTATCATTCAAGGCCATGGTTTTCTTATTTATTTTCTGCCTAGATGATCTGTCCATTGCTGTAAGTGGAGTATTAAAGTCACCTACAATTACAATGTTATTATAAATAACTTTGCTTATGTTTGTGATTGATTTATATACTTGTGTGCTTCCATGTTGAAGGCATAAACATTTACAATTGTTAGCTCTTTTTGATGGATAGACCCCTTAATTATGATATAATGCTCTTCTGCATCTCTTGTTACAGTCTTTGGTTTAAAATATATTTTGTCTGATACAAACATGGCTACTCCAGCTTTCTTTTGACATCTATTAGCATGATAGATGGTTCTGCATCCTCTCACTTTCAATCAGCAGGTGTCTTTAGGTCTAAAATGAGTCTCTTGTAGGCAACATACTGATGGATTTTGGTTTTTATGCATTCTGATACCCTATGTCTTTTGCCTGGGGCATTTAGTCCACTTACATTCAGAGATTTATTGAAAGATATGGCTTTAATGTCATTCTGTTATCTGTAGGTTTTGTGTTTGTGGTGATGTATCTGGTCATTTTTGGTCTTTGGTCTTTCCACTCAGAATCCTCCTTAGTATCTCCTGCAGGGTTGCCTTAGTGGTCACGAACTCTTGGGGCTTTTGTTTGGGAAAGACTTTATCTCACCTTCTATTGTGAATGACAACCTTGCAGGATAAAAGATTCTTGGTCACATATTTTTCTTATTTAGCACATTGAATATTTCCTGCCACTAGTTTGAGTTTTTGAATGTATAGGCAGTGTATTGTAGAAGTTTTTTTCTGTTGGCAGCCATTCTCTAAGTTTTCATTTTAATTCCAGTTAGTTAGCATATAGTGTTATATTGTCACAGACTTTGAGTCTGGAGTTCTCTCTTGTCCAGCAAGACAGTGGATGCAGAATTGAATACAAGAGAGGCTAATGTCTGGGAGGAGACAAGAGCCCTGAGTAAGGGTCCTTTCTCCGTATTTATTAGGATCAGAAGGCTTAAATACGCGATGGACGTGCACAAAGAGAAAATAACAGGGATCATTAACTCACGTGTGTGAGAGAAAGGGGTTTTGAAGGTAGGTGGTGTTAGGGGTTAGTGTCAAGAGCGATAAAATTTTTTTTTAAATATTTTTATTTATTTCTAGGGGAGAGAGAGAGAGAGACAGCATGAGCAGGGGAGGGTCAGAGATAGAGGGAGATACAGACTCTGAAATAGGCTCCAGGCTCTAAGCCGGCAGTCAGCACAGAGCCCGACGCGGGGCTCGAACCCACGAACCGCGAAATCATGACCCAAGCGAAAGTCGGATGCTTAACCGACTAAGCCACCCAGGCGCCCCAAGAGCGATAAAAATCTTGGTGCCAGGAGAGGGCCATTTACTGCAGGCACCAGGCACTATGTCCATTTAAGTTTCCAGGGGCTAGGACAGACAGAGTATGCTACCTCAAGGTTAACAAGTCATTTTTCTCACTAATTATTAGCTCTGGGCACTTTGGCCCTGTAGTGGCTTTCTGCTCTCTACTTTGTTTTACTTTATGATTAATCTTCGGTGCTTTCGCTCTGCTGCAGTGGCTTTCTGCCTCTACCTGTTCTCAGACGCTTTCTTCTTGTGGAAGTGGCTTTCTAATCTACACTTTGTTCTATCCTGGGAGCTTTTGTCCTGTGGCGTCTTTCCACCCTAAGACTTGTAACCAATTGGAGCAAGCTCAGAGAATTCTTTAATCTATTCCCCACATTATATTATGTCGTAATCTGGATCTGGAGTTGTCTCTTGTCCAGCAAGATTAAAATGTGAGAGAGGTTAATGTCCAGGAGGAGATAAGAGGCCCAAGGAAGGGTCCTTGCTGTTTTTATTAGGATCAGAAGGCTTACAAGCATGATGGATGTGCACAAAGAAACAATGAAACTGTGCACATTAACTCATGGTGTGGGGGCAAAGAGTGTTTTGAAGATATGCGGTATGAAGGTCCATACAAAACAAAATCCTGGCACGGGGCAGATGGTTGTTTAAAGCAGGTATGAGGTGCCACCTCTGTTTACGTAAACTTGCCTAGGGGACAAAAAAGAGAGCATGCTACCTACAAGTCAACAAGGCACCTTTTTTTTCTTGCTAATTAGCTCTGCTCTGGGCAACCTGCTGTGGTCTATAGCCCTGTTTACCTATTTTGGTCCTTTCTTACTGTGAAAGCAGCTTTCTGATATTGTACTAAGTTGGGGGCGTGCTTCCGCCCTGAATACCTAATCTTGTTTACCTAGTCTTGGATGTTTACATCCTGAGATTTCCTATTCCTATGCTTTTGTCCTATACTGGGGGCCTTGCCCAGTTTACCTAATCTTGTTTAACTAATCTTTTATGCATTCATCCTGTGGCTTTCTATTTCTTTATGCCTTGTTAACCTATTGGTGTAAGTTCAGGGAATTCTTAAGCTTAGTCCCCACAACATTAGTTTCAGTTGTATGGAAGTATGAATCACTGTATTATACAACAGCCAGTGCTCATTACAAATGCTCTCCTTAATCCTCATCACCTATTTGACCCATCCTCCTACCCACCTCCCCTCTGCTAACCATCACTTCTCTATAATTAAGAATCTGCTTACTGATTTTTTTCTCCCTTTGCTACTTTGTTTCTGAAATTCCACATACATGTGAAATCTCAGTATTTGTTTTTCTCTTATTTTGCTTAGCATTGTAGTCTCCAGGCTCCATCCATGCCATTGCAAATGGCAAAATTCCATTCTTTTTAATGGCTGGATAATATTCCATCATATATACATACCACATCAACTTTATCCATTCACCAATTGGCAGTTACTCTCTTTGAAGCATGAGGTGAAATCATATGCTGAGTGTGTATGTATCTGTGTGTGGGTGTTTTAATGGACTTATGAGAAGTGGTGAAGATTTGACCCAGGTAGAAGTAAAGATTAATACCAACAAAGATTTTTATGCAACGGTGTACAGTCACAAATGTGTATAATTACACTGTTTTACAAAGAGACCTTAAAAATTCAGTAGCTTAAAAAGACAGAATTTTATTCTTCTCTCTGTGTAATAGTCTAAGAAGAATGCTCCAGATTGCTTAGGCACCTATATTCCTTCTATTTTGTTTCTTTTTTGTCATTCCCAATGGTGTTTTCTTCACATGCATGGTTGAAGTTGGGATGCTGGCAATTCTGGCTGTAGGGAATTGACCTTGGTAGAGCACATAGGTAATACTTAAATGTTCAAGACCGAAGTGGCACACATCATTTTTGCTTGTATTCTTCTGGTGAGAACTTACCCATTGGAGATGCTGAGAAATACAGTGTCTGGCCATGGGCCCAGCTAAACCTCTGTAATTACAGGAAAAGGAAAATAATCTGTTTTGGCAAAGAAAGAACCAGTAGTCCTCACGACAACATGGATGTATGCTTTTCTCTATAATATGACTTAAATATAGGGAGGAAAAGGGCAGTAAAGTTTTTCCATGTAAATAAAGGACCAAAAACTTCAGGATAATAGCAACGGAGTGATCTGAAGTGATCCTTCATATCTAAGCCGAAGAAGAAAATGAATAACAGCAGCAGCCAACAGTTCCCATTTACTGTGAACTTACTTTGTGCCAGGTATTACTCTAAGTGTACTGACTTGTTTAATATTCATAACAATTTGAGGCAGGTAACATTATTCTATTTTATAATTGAGGAAACAAACACACAGAAAGATTAAGTAATTTGCCTCAAGTGACAAAGCAAATGGGTGGCAGAACCAGGCTCTGAAGGGCTGTTAAAAGTTATTTCTGCATCTTTTGAGACAACTGTGCTTTTTTCCCTTTATTTTGCTTACTCTGTGAATTAGATTAAATAAGCCAGCCCAGACTTACTGGCATAACAGTCAACTGGTAATTATGTAACCTTCTTTTTATATATCTGACTTTTGCTTGCAAATATTTCATTGAAACTTTCTGTGTTTATGTCAGAGGTCCACAGCCTTTTTCTATTTAAAGGCCAAATAGTAACTATTTAAGACTTCGTGGCCTATCATAGTCTTTGTCACACCTATTCAATTGTTATAATGTAAAAGCAGCCACAGACAATATATAATTAAACTTTATTTTCAAAAACAGGGACAGGAAAATCACATTTGGTTTGAGGGCTATAATTTTCTGACCTACAGTCTATGTTCACAAGGTTATCTTCTATGCATGTACTGTTGTTAAACTTTGGTATCATTGCTACAGTGGCCTCACAAAGTAATCTGCAAGTTTTTCTCCTCCACTTTCAGAGTTTCAGGTGTTTTAATATTCCTTAATCATTTTAAAATGTCTGTAGGATCTATTGACATAGCCAGCCCCTCTTTCATTCAAAATACTGGTTATTTCTATTCTCTGTCTTGATAAGCCTTCCTAGATCAATTAATTTTATTATTTTCAGTGAATCAGAGTACTTTCTCTATTGTTTTCCACATCACTGATTTTTATTTTTCCCCTTCTATTTACTTTAGGTTTAACTTACTCTTTAAGCCCTCTAGCTTCTTGAGGTGGAAATACAGACCACTGATTTTATTTTTATTTTTTTAAAAATATTTTTATTTATTTATTTCTAGGAGAGAGAGAGAGAGAGAGAGAGAGAGAGAGAGTGTGAGCAGGGGAGGGTCAGAGAGAGAGGGAGTGACAGACTGAAACAGGCTCCAGGCTCTGAGCTGGCAGTCAGCACAGAGCCCGACGCGGGGCTTGAACCCACGAACTGCGAGATCATGACCTAACGAAAGTCGGACGCTTAACCGACTAAGCCACCCAGGCGCCCCTACAGACCACTGATTTTACACTTCTCTCTTCACAGATTATAAAGAAATTACAAAGTGTTAATTACTCCTTTAGCTGCATCTCACAATTTTAACATTTGTGTCTTTATTACCAAAGAAAATATCTAAATTTCTTTTCATACATTCTTTGACTCAAGGATTATGTCAAGATTAATTTCCACATAATTTTTATAGATTTTCTAGATATACTGTTATGGAAATTTAAGGACATTGTGGTCAGAGATCATACTCTGTAGAATTGCAGTCTTTTGAAATTTATTGAGACCTAAATTGTGGTCCAGCATATGATATATCAACATTCTATGTACACTTGAAAGGAATGTGTATTTTGCAGTTGCTGGGAGTGGTATTCTTTAAATGTCCGTTATATCAAGTTACTTGATGGTTTTGTTCAAATCTGTATCCTTATTTTTTTTTTGTCTCTTATTCTTTAAATTATTGAAAAATGGAGGTTAAACTGCAGCTGTGATTGTGGATTTTTCTGTTTCTGTCGTTAGTTTTGTTAGTTTTTACTACATGTGTTCTGAAGATTGTTATTTGGGGTATACACATTTGGTATTATGTTTTCCTGCTGAACGCATCCTTTTACCATTATGAAACCTCATTATCTTCACCAATACTTTTTTTGAAGTCTGTCAGAAATTGCCTGCTGCAGGCCTGGTGCCTTTTCTTTTAATCCGTTTTACTTTCAGTATAGTCTTTCTATTTAAAGCATGTCTCACTGTTTCTTGTCAGAGATCAGTCTTCTTTTGGGTCTTTGCTTCTTAGACTTTTTTTCTGTGTTTGCTTTTAAGGTTTTCTTTCTTTAGTGTTCAGGAGTTTTCACTACTGTATGCCTGAGTATGATGTTCTTTGTATTTATTCTGCTTAGGGTTTGCTAAACGTAGAGGACCTGTAGGTTGTCCTTTTCTTTCCCTACACCAAATTTGATATATTTTCATAGTTTTCTAAAACTTTTTTCTCCGCAAACCATATGAGACTCTTAAATATTGAGAACAAACTGGGGGTTGATGGGGGTGAGGGAGAGGGGAAAGTGGGTTATGGGAACTGAAGAGGGTACCTGTTGGGATGAGCACTGTGTTGTATGGAAGCCAATTTGACATAAATTATATTAAAAAAAAAAACAAATTTTTTTCCTGTCCCATTTTCTCTTTTCAAAATTTTTTATTTACTTTAGAGAGAGAGAGTGCATGAGCAGGGGAGAGGGGGCAGAGACAGAGAGAGAGAATCCCAATCAGGATCCATGCTCAGTGTGGAGAAGGATGCAGGGCTCAATCCCCACAACCCTGGGATCATGACTTGAGCTGAAATCAAGAGACAGATGCTCAAATAACTGAGCCACTCAGGTACCTGTCTTTCTTCTCTCCTTAATAATGAATCACATTGTCTTGGTTGTTCTGTTACTATTTATTGAACCATGTTTCTCTGTTTTTCAGAGTTGACATTTTCTATTACTTGGCTTTCAAGCAAACTGATTTTCATTTCCACTATGCTGTTAAGGTGACACTGGGAATTTATTTCAGACATAGTAATTTTTTTGGTTCTAGAATTTCCATTTGGTTCATTTATATTTTCTATTTGTTGAGATTCCTCCCCCATCTTTATTTATTGTGTACATCTTTTCCTTTAAACAAAGACCTTATAATAGTTGCTCTACAGACCTTGTATACTAATTCCAAGATCTAAATTACCTTGAATTGGTTTTCACTGACTTTCCTCTAGATTATGGGTCATAACTTTTCTATTTCCTATGTCTAGTAATTTTTATTGTATGCTGGATATCTGGATATTGTGATGGATACATAAATGCAATTCTAGATTTCTGAATTATTTTGTTTTCCTTTAAGGAATACTGAGTTAGGGGTGCCTCAGTCATTTGAGCATCTGACTCTTGATTTTGGCTCAGGTCATGATCCCAGGGGTGTGGGATTGAGCCCCATGTTAGACTCTGCACTGGGCATGAAACCTGCTTGGAATTCTTTCTTTGTCTCTGTCTTTCCCCCACTTTGTCTCTCTTTCACATGTGATACACACATGCACTCTCTCTCAAAAAAAAAAAAATAATTATTGGCAGATATTCTCGATCCTTTCAGGCTTAGCTTTATCCTTTGCTTGGGTGGGTCTATTTTGGCTTTGATTTGGTTTTATTGTATACCTCTATTCTAGGATTTGGTTTTTGTACCCAATGTATGACTTTACATGCCCAAGGTGCTCAGAAAGTGTCTTCCTCTGTGGATAGTCTGGACCTCTAACATTCCCTAGAAGTATGTAATTTCTGGTATCTCCTTTCCACTCAGGCCCCTCGCAGCCACTCTCTGTCTTGCAGATTTTCATCCTGTACGTGTAAAGCCTGCCCTTTGCAGGGACTTGAGGGAGACTCTCAGTCTTCTGTGTCTACCCTGTGCCTCCGCATCTCTGGTATTCTGCTCCACAAATTCTAGCCACCGAAGCAATTCCAAACTGAAATGTGCCTCAGCTCAGCATGATCACCACTCCACTTGGGCTTTCTTTCCCTGCACCAGAATTGTAACTGGGGAAGTTTGCCCCCAATCTGAGAGCCTAAGCAAATAGTACAGTTAACTTAGTTTAAAAATTTTTTTTTAAATGTTTCTTTATATTTGAGAAAGATAGTGTGTGAGCTAGGGAAGGGCAGAGAGAGATGGAGACAGAATCTGAAGCAGGCTCCAAGCTCTGAGCTGTCAGAACAGAGCCCGAACCCCGAACCTCACAGGGCTTGAACCCATGAGCCATGAGATCGTGACCTGAACTAAAGTCAGATGCTTAACCACATGAGACACCCAGGCACCCCTAGTAGGGTTAACTTTGAATGTTTCTCTTCATTTAAAGATTACAGCCTTGTGCTTTCTGTTGCTTAATGACTAAAAAGAACGGTCTCATATATTTTGTCCAGTTTTATAATTGTGTAGGACATGAGGGCAAGACCAATACCAATTATTCTATCATGGCTGGATGTATAAGGTTCCTACTCAAAGTCCACATTCTCAACCACATTAGTAAATTACCTCTATGAGAATGATTCCATATTATAGAAAAGAATGTTACATGGAAACACATTCTTTTTTTTTTTCCAATTTTTTTTTTTAATGTTTTATTTCTAGGAGAGAGAGAGAGAGACAGCGTGAGCAGGGGAGGGTCAGAGAGAGAGGGAGTCACAGACTGAAACAGGCTCCAGGCTCTGAGCCGGCAGTCAGCACAGGGCCTGACGCGGGGCTCGAACCCACGAACCGCGAGATCATGACCCAAGCGAAAGTCGGACGCTTAACCGACTAAGCCACCCAGGCGCCCCGGAAACACATTCTTAATGTGGAAAAATATCAACAGGGATTAGAGATTGAGAGAACTGAAAGGATATGAAATTGTTGTTAGAGAGTGGGGATGCTAGAACGTAAGACTTCATAGATGAAACACATGATAACAAGATCCAACAGGTATGGATGGCTGAAATAGGCTAATAATAGTCTATGTTTTGTAGAAAGAGAAAAGAGTGATCTGATAGCCACCAGATTATGGTCTTTGATGGCAAAAACTAGGTGAGTGATGATGGAAAATTAAGCAAACATCTAACCAAAACCAAAACCAAAACCAAACAGGAAAGCAGAATAGGTAAATTTTGAGAAAACCTCATAACTTCAATTTTGGATAAATTTAAAGATTTATAAAATTTTTTTGATGTTTTATTTATTTTTTGAGAGAGACAGTGAGTGAACAGGGGAGGGACAGAGAGGGAGACACAGAATCCGAAGCAGGCTCCAGGCTCTGAGCTGTCAGCACAGAGCCTGACACAGGGTTTGAACCCATGAGCCGTGAGATCATGACCTGAGCTGAAGTTGGATGCTCTATTGACTGAGCCACCCAGACAGCCCTAAAGTTTTCTTAAAAAAAAAACAAAAAAACAAAAAAACAAAAAAAAAACTATAGGCTATCCAGAGAACTGTCTGGGTAGGCAACTGAAAATACAGATTTGTAGCAAGGAAAAGATGAAGATAAAGATCTGGAAGTTATTACCATAAAGATTATTACTGAAGCAATAGTACTGGATGAACTGATCTAAGAACAAATACCTGTAGAAGAGAGATCTGAGGAAACCTAGGGAATCCCAATAGTTCAGAGGCAGACAGACAAGAATACTAAGAATGGATGTCCAAAGAAGTAAAAGGCAAGAGGTAATGTCCTTAAGCAGTTAAAAGCATGAACTCTTCAGTCAGTTCAAATCCAAGCTGTTATAAAGCTACATGACCATGAGAAAAATTACTTAACCCATTGTGCCTGTTTTGTATAAAATACAGTGATACATACTGGCACTTTCCTAATGAGAGATAATCACAATAAGTCTAGAGGCTCATTCTGCCTCCAATCTCCTGTCCTCTCAAACTTTTAGTAGCAAAAAAGGCAGCTGGATCAACAAATTTGAGTTAGCTTTAACAGAGGGATGGAAAGGTTCCTCCTCTCTACCAAGGCTACTTCTTCTACAAAGAAGTTTCTATTAGTGCACGGCTACATAGATATTCTCTCTCTCAGCCCAATAATAAATGTAGACTATTATGGGGGCAGGGTTCCTTTCCACTGGAACTTTGAACACAGTGCATGCAGACTATGCCTAAGCTGTAGGATGAGAGTCTGAGGGATGGTGTGCACTCTACTACTACCCTCTCTTTTTCCTCAATATTTTACTCATGTGGTACCTACAGTACTGTGTTGCATGACCTCCGTGGAAGATATTTCCTCATAGATTGTTGCCATACTTGTTTCTCTTTACAACATTGCCTGGAATGTGCATAATGGTAGGTATTATGTAAAGATCAGCTCTTTGTTTCTAAAAGGAGAATCAGGAAAGACTGGCAGTGTTCTAGAGTCAAATAAAGAGATCACAATACAAAAAAATCAAGGTAAGGAATGAAAATAGGACACTAGGTATGGCAACACAGTAAGAGAAGTCAGATTGTATTAGGTTAAGGATTGGGTTGGAAGTAAAAAGTAAAACAGGGAATATAAACTTTTTTCTAAAAACTTTGCTGGCAAAAAAAAAAGACAAGTACATTGGTCAGCACTTTTTTGCTTGCAAGTGACAGAAATCCAATTTGAACTAGTTTTATAAACGGGCTTATTGAAGAATATTGTGATGTCTCAAAAATGTGGCCAAGTCTCAAAGGCATACAGAACCAGGATCTTCAGTTATTCTTTCTTGTTCTTTTTTTTTTTTTTTTTCTAGGAGAGAGAGAGAGAGAGACAGCGTGAGCAGGGGAGGGTCAGAGAGAGAGGGAGTCACAGACTGAAACAGGCTCCAGGCTCTGAGCTGGCAGTCAGCACAGAGCCCGACGCGGCTCGAACCCACGAACCGCGAGATCATGACCTAAGCGAAAGTCGGACGCTTAACCGACTAAGCCACCCAGGCGCCCCTCTTTCTTGTTCCTTTTTGTAGGTTTATTTCAATTTTTTCCTCCTTTCTCTAGACTAGTTGCATTGCTGCTTTGACCCACATGCTAGGAAAGATGGCTATAAAGAGCTCTGGAGTCTTGTATTTTATCATCCAGGCATGCAAAAAGATAGAGGGATTTGTCTGTTTGTAGTTTCAGCTTAACGGAGGACCATGGGGGAGGAGAAGGGGAAACATAGTGGAGGAGAGGGAGGGAGGCAAACCATGAGAGACTCTTGAAAGCTGAGAACAAACTGAGTGCTGACGGGGGTGGGGGGAGGGGAAGAGAGGTGATGGGCATGGAGGAGGGCACTTGTGGGGATGAGCACTGGGTGTTATATGGAAACCCACTTGACAATAAACTATTTAAGAAAAACAAAACAAAAAATTTTTTTAACCTCATTTTGAGAGACATAGAGACAGAGAGACAGAGACTCCCAACCAGGCTCTGCACTGTCAGAGCAGAGAAACACTGGGCTTGATCTCACAAAGTGTTAGATCATTACCTAAGCAGAAATCAAGATTAAGAGGCTTAACTGAATGAACCACCTAGGAGTCCCTCATCTTCAAAATTTTTAAGAAAGGACTCTGGTCCTGCTTAAACTAAGTGTCTAATCCTGGATGAATCAAGTGTAGTCAGGGATACATAAAGGAAATTGAGGGAGACTGGACCTGACAATCTGTGAAATAAGTGGGTAAATTATCCCTTTAGAGTATAGGAGATGTATTAAAGGGGATAGTTGAAAATACGAATATTAGCATACTTGTCAAGAGGAAGAGGAAGGAAGCTAGGAGGAAAAGATTAAAGTTTGTCAAAAATAAGAGTCCTTGAATGCTGTGAACAAATTGAGGGCTGATGGGGGTGGGGGAGAGGGGAAGGGGAGTGATGGGCATAGAGGAGGGCACTTGTTGGGATGAGCACTGGGTGCTGTATGGAAATCAGCTTGACAATAAACTATTTAAGGAAAAAAAAAATGAGTCCAGCTCAGGCTGGAAACTAAGTTAATGACGGTGTCAGATGTACAATGTGACAATTCAGTAATGCTCATTAGTCCGTGAACAAGAATTCATAAGGCACATGGTAGAAAGCTGGGGTAAAGAGAAATAAGGGTGCTGGCTAAAAAGACTGAATCAGTAATTTAACTCTTAGGGTCAAGTGGTTGATTAGTAGGTAGAAGTAAAAAGATAAACTTTATTCCACTCCTGACAAGTAATTACAAATTCTTAA
Source organism: Proteles cristata cristata (assembly GCA_017311185.1). Classification (NCBI taxonomy): domain Eukaryota; kingdom Metazoa; phylum Chordata; class Mammalia; order Carnivora; family Hyaenidae; genus Proteles; species Proteles cristata. Next base: position 771,755 of record JAESUZ010004270.1, on the reverse strand, counting down.
TTAGTTTATTCAAGTGGTACTGTCAACATTAATGGCTTTAATGTTTACCTATCAGAATAAATTAACTCCATATTCTTAGGTTTATCCTTAGAATGTTAGAATGTATCCTATTTGGACTAATCCTGAGAGGGTTTAGATAGGTCATCTTAATTTTGCGGCATTATTTTTATTTCTACCATAAAGCTGGCCAGTATAAATAGGGTCACTAACCCCAACACCGTCTCAGGATACTTAAAAAGTCAGTTTCTTTGTTACACATACTTGTGTCATTATTGTTAAATAATTCCACCTGTAGGGGTGCCTGGGTGGCGTAGTCGGTTAAGCATCCGACTTTCGCTTGGGTCATGATCTCGCGGTTCGTGGGTTCGAGCCCCGGGTCGGGCTCTGTGCTGACTGCCGGCTCGGAGCCTGGAGCCTGTTTCAGTCTGTGACTCCCTCTCTCTCTGACCTCCCCTGCTCATGCTGTCTCTCTCTCTCCTAGAAATAAATAAAAAATTCCACCTGTAAAACAGGAATAATAATAGTATATACTGTATAAAATAGATTATGTGAATTTAATGAGTTGACAAATGGAAAGTACCTAGAACAGTAGTAAACACTAAATGGTAAACACTCAACAAAAGCCAGCCATTATTAGTACAATTATGAACCTGTGGCAGACTGACTTCTAAATTCATATTACTTATTTGAAAAAATAAAATCAATTAAGTGTCTAACTCTTGATCTCAGCTCAGGTCCTGATCTCAGAGTCATGAGTTCAAGCCTGGTATCGGGTTCCATGCTGGGTGTGGAGCCTACTAAATAAATAAACAAACAAACAAAAATAATGTATTACTAGAACAACAGGCAGATAATATGGTAATCTAACTGAAAATAAAATGACTCAATGTACTTATTAAGCATTTTAGCAATGATTTTTACATAAGAAACAAAGACAAGGAAAGTAGCAAGTTTAAACCAAAATTAGTAATGAATTCGCTGTCACAAAAAGGAAAAGCTTTTGAAGAATTTTCTTTAAATATACTGAAATGTTGGGGTGCCTGGGTGGCTCAGTCCGTTAAGCGTCCGACTTTGGCTCAGGTCATGATCTCACAGTTCATGGGTTCAAGCCCTGCGTAGGGCTCTGTGCTGACAGCCAGCTCAGAGCCAGGAGCCTGTTTCGGATTCTGTATCTCCCTCTCTCTCTCTGACCCTCCCTTGCTCACGCTGTCTCTCTCTCTCTCAGAAATAAATAAAAAAAAATATATATATATGCTGAAATGTAAATTTATTCAAAAACAATAAAATAACAGCTCCTATGAAGTACGAGCTACATGTAATAAACACAGTACCAAAAATCTCATTTTTCACCACATCAACATCTTCTTTTACAACTTTTCTCCCTGGAAAAATGAGAAAAAAAAAAGATTAGTGTTTGAATTATTCTTATTGAATTTAGCATTAATGTCCACTATAATAGGAACATAATTTAAAGCAAGAGTGGGAAATATTTAATTAAGAAATAAGAATCAGAAATGAGAATCAGAGAAAGTAAAAAATGGACCACATGAAATTTAAAAAGCAAATAATTTTGGTTAGGGGGCATTGGGAGGGGGCAAAGTTTAAACTGATTTAAAAAACAAAAACAGAGCACACATAAAACAATAGATATTTAGACACTGGTGTCACATTATGGTTTGAGGGCACAATAAGGAAAATAGATGAAGGGCCACATGAAAAAAGTCAGTGAAAAGGAGAAAGGAAAAAAAAAAAACAAAAAACAAGAGCAGGAAAGGAAAATGACAAGAGAAATATCTGAACAAAAAAGAGCACAACACAGAGAAGTAGAAAAATACTGGGAAAAGGCCCAGAAGATTCTAAAGATACAAGTCAAATACTCTTGTCACACTTTGGTCTTTACTTAGGCCAGGGTTTTGAAAATGTTACCATGTCTCTAGGTATTACTTGTAATCCTGCTTCACTTTGCTTTTTTTCTTCTCAGTTTTCCTTATAGATGATTTTCTCAATTTTTATTTTTCATCTTATTGCATGGCATATGGGCTATATTTGCAAATGACTTTTTCCTTTTTGGAAATAAGATAATTATAAACAATACTTCTTATAACTTCCTAATAAGTTGTGAATTAGCTAATTAATCAGTATTCACAGCACAGTATTCCACTGTTCAAATCTAAAACAGGAGTTTTTAACTTGATATCTGTGAACTCCTTGATAATGTGTTCAAAATTTCGTGTATGTGTGATTTTTTTTTTTTTTGTGACTTCTGAACCTTTTGTCCAAAAACTGTTGTGTTAGAGGCTTTATGGCGAATGAACTGCCAACATAGTTAACTGTTAGGAAAATCAGTATTTGTGCTATAACATAAATAAAAGAGCTAACACAAGTGCTCCTCCTGTAGTAATTTCTAGATTTTTTTTTCTGCTGGTTCAGTGAACTTGAAAACTGCACTCTCTGGCGCAGAGCTGGATTAAGGCCCACTGATGCCCTCAACACAGACCAACAATGATGCCCCTTCGCTTTTCCATTGCTGAAAATAAAGAGCTTAAGGATCTTTTACACAAATCAGTGCATGACTTAAATGCCAGCTGTTTTACTCTCTACAAAAGTGAAAACTCACACCATAAGTCAGAAACAAATGTAATTTCATGATGACACCTTCAAATCAAATTTAAACCTAAGTCACTCACTATACCAAAGAAAAATATTTTAACAGTACACATTAATTGCAACATGGCAGACAAAGACAATTACAAAATAATCTACCACACTCATGTGTGCAGTGAGAGAGCTGAGGGCATGACAGCTAGGGCAAAACACGGTGGTGCCCCCTTTTCCCTTGGAGCCCTAAACTCAAGTTTATTTTCCTTAAAGATGAATCCAGGGCTGCTACTCTGGAGTTTTTGCATGGGCAGAGATGCAAGGGGGTGAGCAAGTAAGTAACTGGGCAGAGGTTAGCCCCAATCCACTTTTAATCAGATAGACTATCTTTGTATCTGACTGACATATTAGAGTTTCTTTATAAAATTCCATTTAAATAATAGTTCTTTTTGGCTTAACAAAATTTAAAATTCCTGCTTTTATATCAGAGACCAATGCAGTGTCCTATTTTAGTGTAGGTGAGGTGAGCTAAGGACCAGAGATGGCCTGGAGATCAAGGTTCTACAACCCAATTTAAAATATGTCAAGTTTTACAAATTTTACATTTATTAATGGAATGTACATGTAAATGACCATGAAGTTAGACAGTAAAACCATAGTAAGTCAAAGTCTCTTTCAATGGTAGCAGTGCTTGCTCTGAATTTTCTCACCTTCCATTAAAAGAAAAAAAAAAAAGAGGAGTCCCTATAGCCAAAGTACTGAGGTGTCTTCAGGCACCCTTCCCTTAAGATTAAAGTATAATTGCAAGTGTTTGCCATCTAAGAACTAAGTAAAATCCACAGATGAGCATTTGTCAAGCATTAGTTCCAGCATGGGTCTTGAAGGAGTATCAAATGGCATGCTGGGCAACCCAAAGAACCAGCCACTTCTTTTCAAGACAAAATTAAACCAACACAGATAACACAATTGAGGCTCATGAGCTACGAGGACCAGGTGAGACTAATGTAAAGGCTGCTGACTATGGTTATTGCATTTAAAACTCAGTAGAGCATCACTGGCAATGAACAAAGCTAATGTGAACAGAATTTAACTTTGGCTGGATTTTCTAAAACATTGGCTATAGTATTTTGCATATTTTATTTTATTAGTATTTTGCATATTTTAATTTGGCTGACTTTCCATTTAAAACAGAACAGGTAAAATGGCTTGAATTATTTAAATGCATCTATTTATTCCAGTGACCTATAGACTAAGATACTCTATCAGTTGTGTAGTAATTTTTAAGTCCTAACCTCTTAATCTCTAATTTACTAAGCAGTTGCAAAAGCAAACTATGTAATTAAACAGCACTGAACACAATATAAACACAACTATGTAATTAGTATATCAACAAAGGTTAAGAACAAAGCCTCATCTGTATAATAGGGATAATAATAGTAACCCCTAGCACCTGGGTGGCTCAACTGATTGTCAGATTCTTGATTTTGGCTCAAGTCATTATCTCATGGTTCCTGAGTTTGAGCTCCATGTTCCTTGTTGGGCTCCACATGGACAGTGTGGAGACTGCTTGGGATTGATTCTCTCTCTCCCAGTCTCTCTGCCCCTCCCCCCTGTTCTCTTTCTCTCTCAAAAATAAATAAAAATAATAGTAATCCTATATTAGAACTATTTGTTATTATTAGGGTAATAATAGTACCAATCAATAAAGATTAAATGAGTCAATTTATGTAAAGGAAATGTGCCTGCATATAGTAAATGCCATGTATTACCATGAATACAATCTGTCACTGTACTAATCAAGTTTATTCTATTTTACCAGAAATAGACTGTTGCAAATTTAGGACTCTAAGGGCCACTGGAGTAGAGGAGAGGTTCTTAAAGGAAACAGTACTCCCCATGGGGAAACATGAAAATTTGTGATAGTTCTTTTTGGTTGTCACTTTCATGGGAAGAAAGGGTCACCCTGAGATGCCAGATAGACTAACTTGCAGGGCCATTTCACCCAACAAAACCATATGCCTGGCAACCCTACTAGACTTGCCTAGCCCATTTATATTTTTCCATTCTCCAAGATACCTATTTCATACACCTGTCCTGTTCTTAAAATCCAGTATCTTACCCTGCCATAGTTCATAATCTTAATAAAAAAACCTTCTCTAAGAAAATACAGGCAATCAATCAATCAAGAAATTGCTCCCTTCTCACCAAATCTTTCCATGTATTTCTGTATGTATATATTGTACTTTTGTTCCCACAGCAGTGGATGAACTGTCTGTTATCCAAGCTAGTTCTATTTCTCTGCTGAATTCTATCTCCTTCAGCTGACCTTAAGAATTTTACACCTTCCACTCTATGTCTTGAATTATCAGTTTCCCTGTCTCCCAGATCATTCCCACCAGCTAAATGCTGTTTTATGTCTTATTCTAAAAAACAAACCAAAAGACTCTCCCTTGGCATTCTATATCTCTCATTTCTCTCCCTTGACACTCTATTCTCAAAAGAGTTGCCTGTTTTTGGTGTTTGCATAGTTCTTCTACGTTCTGCTGATCACACTCTAATCAGGCTTCATCCCCTAAATTATCATGAAGCCATTCTCATAAATGTCTTATACAGCTTGGACTTTACCAAATATATCAACTACTGTTCCTCACTTTATTTAGCAACATTTGATATCATTGTCTTTTCTGAAACATGATACTGTATTTTCCTTTTTTCCCCTATCTATTTAAACCTCAGCTTTATTAGATGTTCAACTTCTTAGTGCTAAAAGTAGTTTAGCCTTACTAAATTAGGTTTAATTTGGGGGCTTCTTTTTTCTACCCCCACTAACTCCCTTGATTTAATCTAGCTTTAACAACCATCTACATGCTGATATCTAAATTTTTAACTTCAGTCTCATTAGCCCAATCATTCGTCATCTTCACCTCGACATCTAACAGAAATCTCAAATTTAATATATCTAAAGTCAAACTTGTGATCTCTAAGAGGCTTCCAAATCTGCTCATCTCCTAGTATTCCTCAACTCAGTAAAAGCTCACTTACTCTGGCCAAAATCTTTGGAGTCTTCTTTGGCTACTATGTCACTTAAAACCTACATTAAATCCTGTTGGCTCTGCCCTCAGAATATATCCAGATATGGAACCATTGTTAACATTTCCACATCTATCCTCCTGCCTACCCCAAATTGTCTCTTGCCTGGATTATTACAGGTAGACTCCTAGATAGTCTTTGTTTTTTTTCCTTTTAATATTTTTATTTATTTCTAGGAGAGAGAGAGAGAGAGAGAGAGAGAGACAGCGTGAGCAGGGGAGGGTCAGAGAGAGAGGGAGACAGACTCTGAAATAGGCTCCAGGCTCTGAGCTGGCAGTCAGCACAGAGCCCGACGCGGGGCTCGAACCCACGAACCGCGAGATCATGACCTAAGCGAAAGTTGGATGCTTAACTGACTAAGCCACCCAGATGCCCCGATAGTCTTTGTTCTTGTTCCTTTATCATCCATTCTTTGTAAAACAGCCAGAATAACCCTTTAAAAACATAAATTAGATAACTGTCATTTCCCTAGGCAGAACCTTCCAATGGTTTCCCATCACAATTCAAATAAAATACAAAGTTCTTACAGGTGCTAGAGCACCCCTGTCTCCCACCCTACAACCTAACCCCTAATTAACATCATCTCTTATCGGCTACTACTTTCCCTTTTGTTTACACCAAATCACCAATATACCTCCTAGCTGTTTTTTGTACATGCCAGGCAGGTTACCACTTCAGGACTTTCGTACCTGTTGTTCTCTTTCCTCCAATGTCCTTGCTCCAGATATTGGGACTGCTTACTTCCTTACTTCCTATAGGACTGATCAAATGTCACTTTTTTAAAAAGTTTATTTATTTTGAGAGTGAGCAAGCATGCAAGCGGGGAAGAGACAGAGAAGCAGAGAGAGAGGGAATCCCAAGTAGCTCCATGCCATCGGCACAGAGCCTGACGTGGGACTCAAGCTCACTGTGAGATCATGACCTGAGCAGAAATTAAGAGTTGGATGCTTAATCGACTGAGTCACGCAGGTGCCCCCAAATGTCACCTACTTGACAGGTCTTCCCTGACCACCTTATCTAAAACATAACTCCTGTTGCACTGTACGCTCTTATTCCACCTAGCATTAGAACATATGTCTATTTACTTGCTTACTGATGGTTTCCCCACTAAAATGTAATAAACTGTTTGGACAGGGTCCTAGCCATTTTTATTTTTCTATAATCCTAGTGACTGGTGTTTAGTAGATGCTCAATAAATAATCAAACAGCTGAATAAAGGATATAAAAAGGATATGAAGTAAACACAACTGTAGTTTTAAAGGCTAGACGAAAACTAACGTTATCAGGCATTATACATGATTGCCTTGTTTACTATACCATCTGATTTGCTTGCTATACACTTGAGGTTTCATGTTTTATTTTACCAACAAGAATGTTATTTATATCGTTCTCTGCTTATAAGTAGTAAATTAAGCTCTTTTCAATGTGGAGAAGTGAAAAGAAGATCTAATAGTCTTTGTCCTAGATCCAGTCTAAAAATGCTTTAAAAATTTTATAGGTCACCAATTCTATTTTGATGTGTTTGAAAATGAAGCAAATGGGCACTGAAAAAATCTGGATTTCTCTGGAAGAGATTACTTCTATATGTAAGCTATAGATTAAATGCCTATAAAAAATGTTGAGTGCAGGGTATGTGTAGTATGGATAAAATTACCTACTGAGTATGATATATAAGGAATAACAGAAGTAGATAAATGATGTAAATGAGATACTCTGCAACTGTGGAAGTCTATGACCAAATTATTAAAGTCCCCTTAATAATTTTTACTAGAATGGATTCCCAGAAGTCTAGAAACACAACTAATTTTGGAGCTCCAAAAGCATTTTCCAATATTGCTGACCCTTGAATAACAGGGGCTGATGTTTGAATAATACAGGTTTGAACTGCACAGGTCCAATTATATGCTAATTTGTTTGAATAAATATATTGGAAAAATTTTTGGAGATTTGCAACAATTTGAAAAAAACTCATGGAAGAGCCTCACAGCCTAGAAATATCAACAAATTAAGAAAAAGGTATGTCATGAATCCATAAAATATATGAAGACACTTTTTTCATTTACTACCATAACATATACACAAATCTATTATAAGAAGATTTATCAAAACTTAGGCACACACTGATAGTCTGTGGCACCACTTGAAGTTGTGAATGTAAACAAATGTAAAGATGTGGTATTAAATAACTGTATAAAATTAAATGTACTTTAATAATTTTGTATCCACCACCTGTGGCTTAAAACACTGAGTGACATTTACCATCTCCACGTGAGCAGTTCATCTCTCCAGTAAATTGTATATCACAATAAAAATGTGACCCCTTGCAGTTCTCACATGTTTTTCAAGGTGTTTAGAGCAAGGTGTTTAGAGCTCTGAATAACATTAAGGAACCCATATGAAGTGCTGCTAGTGATGTTGGAAGAGCTCCCAAGCAGCAGAGAAAAGTCATGACATTACAAGAAAAAATTGAATTGCTTGGCATCTACTGTAGGTTGAGGTCTGCAGCTGTGGTTGCCTGCCATTTCAAGATCAATGAATCCAGTGTAAGGACCATTGTAAAAAAAAAAAAAAAGAAAAAAAAAAAGAAGAGGAAACTGGTGAAGCCATCACTGCAGTTATGCTAGCAGCTATGAAAACCTTGTACTTTTTATCTTCTGTTGAAAATGCAACTTTTATGTGTGTGTAAGATGGCTCTAAGACAGACCTGCCTGGGGCACCTGGGTGGCTTAGTCGGTTAAGCGTCCGACTTTCGTTTGGGTCATGATCTCGCGGTTCGTGGGTTCGAGCCCCGCGTAGGGCTCTGTGCTGACTGCCAGCTCAGAGCCTGGAGCCTGTTTCAGCCTGTGACTCCCTCTCTCTCTGACCCTCCCCTGCTCACGCTGTCTCTCTCTCTCCTAAAAATAAATAAAACATTAAAAAAAATTAAAAAAAAAAAAGAAAGACCCGCCTATAGACTCTAACATGATTGAGAAAAAGCAATGTCATTATAATACAACATAGGGCAAAGAAAAGAGGACTTAAAGCTGGAGAATTTAATGCCAGCAAAGGATGACTTGATAATTTTAGAAATACGTTTCACTTAAGAAATACTGAGTTAACAGAGAAGCAGCTTCTGCAGACCAAGAAAGAGCAGACAGTTCCCAGACACCATTAAGAAAATCACCGAGGAGAAAAGGTATCTGCCTAAATGGGTTTTTAATACAGACAAAAATGCCTCCAAAGACATTTATTTTTATGACCTAGAACTGCTAGGATATGGACACTGAAACTAAAGCAAATGGTGGAAGAACAATTGGTATTGTATAAAATCATAAATGCAAAAGCAAAAAAAAAAAAATCACGCAGAAATTCTGATGTATTTTCATGAAGTTACACCTAATGTGCCCACCTCTCCTGCATCCCTTTCCACCCCTCTGCGTCTGCCACCCTTCACGTAGCAAGACCAAGTCCTCCTCTTCCTCAGCTTACTCCAGGTGAAGACAAGGAAGAAGACCTTTATGATAATCCACTTCTACTTACCAAATAATACTTATGCAGTACGGTTATTTAATTGAACTGTTGTGTATGTGTGTTTTCATGGGAAATAATATAGGACAAGAACAGTAAGAGATGTTTGTGTCATCATCTAAGTATTGACCACGTAGAACATCATGTGCAAGACCTATATGGAAGTAGACAGCCTATCCTTACAGAGGTATAAGGTTAAGTAATATTTACTGTAAACTTAATAATCTGTGAGTTCTATATTTTTTAACTTTGCTTTCAAATAACATCATAGGGTGTGTTCCTCTCTCTAGTACATGAAGAAGGTGCACAGCAGCCTATTATTGTAGGTAAGTGGTTTTTAAAAAAATATAACACTATTTCCAATAGTATATTATGAATATGACTAGAATACTGTTTGCCATAAAAATATTTGAATAATTTATTAGTGTATAGGCTAGGCTATCAGAAAGCATTCACACTGCTGCTGCTTCCTTATCAATTCAGGAATTATTAACCTGTAAATAAATATGAATTTTTCATTTTTTATATTTAGTGTTATACATATGTAACATCAACAGTGTTATGTATAAGACAACATTGATGTAGGTAGTGACAGATAATTCATCATGTAAAACATGAAATAAACTTACGTTATCAGTAAATATAATACAGTACTATGAATGTATTTTCCCTTATGATTTTCTTGACATTTTCTTTTCTCTAGCTTACTTAATTGTATACATATAACATACAAAATATGTGTTAAACTGACTGTTTAGGTTATGAGTAAGGCTTCCAGTCAACCGGCTATTACTAGTTAAGTTTTGGAGGAGTCAGTTATATATGAATTTTTAGCTGCACTGAGGGGTCAGTGCCCCTAACCCCCGTGCTTTTCAAGGTCAACTTTATCTAGAGTTCAAAATACTTTCCTAATATGCAACAGACTTAGTTCTTTAATGAAATATAAAGATTATATTTAATCAAATGTATAGGCTATTTTAAGCAAAATTAATTTTCAATGCTAAATTTTCAATCTTACAATGGAAAATTTTGAACTTTCGGTATTTACATATCACTTAATGGCATGCTTCATTTAAATATATGGATTTTTCTACAAGCAATAAAATTATTATCAACATGGATGGACCTTGAAGGTGTTATGCTGAGCGAAATAAGTCAGGCAAAGAAGGACAGATAACATATGTTTGCACGTATAGGTGGATTAAGAGGAACTTAACAGAGGACCATGGAGGAGAAGGGGGGAAATAGTGGGGGAGAGGGAGAGAGGCAAACCATGAGAGACTCTTGAATACTGAGAACAAACTTAGGACTGATGGGTGTGGTTGGGGAGGGGGGAGATGGGCATGGAAGAGGGCACTTGCGGGGATGAGCACTGGATGTTATATGGAAACCAACTTGACAATAAAGTATTTGTAAAAAAAAAATTATTATAAATTCTAATGAATGACATACATACCTGAGGTAAACCAGCACCTGTTTGCATAGAAGACTTTTTTAATAGTCTCACTTCTTTGTTTATGTATCTTAGCATTCCACTAAGAGTACTGAAGTCATTGTTCTCAGAACTATCATCTTCTGTGTCATATTTGAGAGGTTTAAATGAGTCTGGCTGGGTATAAGTCAGATCCTTCTGGCTTTCTTCTAATGTTGAAGACTGTTCTAACTGCATTTTTTTTAAGTCTTGTAGTAATTCTTCAGAAAGATCTTCATCACTATGAGTTTTGAAACTAAGGTCACTGGCACTAATTGAGCGACGCAGTTTTCTACACTTAAAAAAAGCTGCATGAGAATGTTTAGCAAATTTTGGATCTTGAAGGGCAGGCATAATTTCTGTTGCAGACGTAAGCAGGGTAGGTAGAAACTTGATGTCTCCTGCCATTTCATGTCCAGAAATTTTGGCTTGTAATCTGGTTAATTCTGATTCCTGTAGAAAAATAGATACACAGTAGGTGTTCAATAAATTTTTGTTAAATGAATAAATTACTTAAATGATCTTTAAGAGTCTATGATTTTCTAAGTCAACCTTCTGCCTAGAACACAAATTGTTTTTCTAACAAACCATGAGAGTTTTCCAGGCTCTGTTTATACCCTTCATTTTGGGAAAATTACACATGTTCACTTGAAATACGTTAAAGCTATACTAAGGAACTCCATGAAAACTACATTTTCGTTATACAAAAGTTTTTTCCTTTTTAGTGCTACTGACACTATCCGTTTCTATTTAAGACTGAAATCTTGGGGTGCCTGTGTGGCTCGGTTGTTGAGTTTCCAACTTTGGCTCAGCTCATGATCTCATGGTTCATGAGTTCGAGCCCTACGTTGGGCTCTGCGCTGACAGCTCAAGGCCTGGAGCCTGCTTTGGATTCTGTGTCTCCCTCACTCTCTGCCCCTCCCCTGTTCATGCTCTGTGTCTCTCTCTCTCTCTCAAAAATAAATACAAAAAAAAGATTAAAATTTTATATCTGAAAATTTCAAAAATATGAAGGTACACTATATTTGTTAATCTAGCAGATATACATACAAATAACTCCCTTCAGAATTTCTACTAATTACTCTGTTTTACATGTCCTCATTACAAGAGAGTTTCACTACACTATAAATTTTTCAAAGAAAAACCTCTCAAAAAGTGATTTAGTTAGGATTGATTTAAATATTAAATTTTCATTTCTACAATTTTTCCATGTCCTTCATTTGGGCCCTTTGACCCGACTTTGGGATTCTAAGAATGAGACTGCATATACTGAAAAACCATAAAGCCTAAAAAACTGAAGACAGAAGTTAAATATGTATAGTAGTCTTCTGATCAAATACATTTTCCTTTTCTTATAGTTATCCATAAACTTATATAACCTTATCCATAAACCATATAGTTCTAAATTAGTCATTCTGATAGTTTCTATTCTTTCTAAAAATAGTGCACTTACTAAAATTGTCATAACCACAGAATGCATTAGAAAAAAGTTTAACATGCTTATTTCAGCTCTTTGATGTTTATTACTTTATTTACATAAATGTTATTTACAAGTGGCTAGAGTGACAACTTTTGGGGTAAACCTTGTATTTACATTTTTATAATCACAATTAATAAAGTACCTATATAGAGTTGAAGATTTTGAAACTCTAGCCACAGAGTTATCTAGTCATAACTGAGAATTGTGGTACTTCAGATAAATAGGAGTCCACCTATTTTCAGTTTATCACTTAGCTCTTATTATGAAATGTAGTACACGGAATATGTTAAACATAATTCAACTCTAACTTAAGACTCAAAGAAGGTCAGTATTGTAGTATGCCTAATATAGCGATGCCTTTAGGCCTCTCAGAAAATGGTCTTGGCTTTGCCCTTGTTCTAGCTTACTTCAAATAATAGAGTATTTGTGACGGTACTTAATAAGGAAGTGACATTGAAAGATCAGTTGCCTCAATTCTGTTATTTCTTCTCCTTCACTTCTGTTTCTGTTCTGTCATTTACTGTTGCTGTCAGTGGAATTGCTGCCCATTATTTATAGCTACTTCTAATAGCTATAGTGATGACCGCTTCTGCTCTGTTAGCTTTTAAAATTTTTCTTCTATACTCCTTAATTTTTTTTTTTTAGACTTTAGATCTAGTTAACATTGACTTTGCAAGTTACTATCAAAAACTTCTGAAAAATTAACTGCAAACCAATTCTATTTATCTCATTACTAAACAGAGACAACTATTGTAACAAAAGATATACAATAAATCTTTAAATTTTGAGTCACAAATGAAGCTATATAATTTTATATAAATGCTGTAAATCCCTAGAACACTAGGTATATTAATGTTTCAAAAAGCATAGAGTGCTCAATCTAAACATAATTTCAGATTATGTCTAGGGGTGTCTGGGTGGCTTCATTGGTGAAACATGCTACTCATGTTCTTGGGGTTGTGAGTTGGAGTCGTGTGTCAGGTAGAGAGATTATAAATAAAATCCTGGGTCACATGGGTGGCTCAGTCAGGTAAGTGTCCGACTCTTGATTTTGATGTTACAGTTCATGAGTTGGACCCCACATTGGGCTCTGTGTTGACAGTGTGGAACCTGCTTGGGATTCTCTCTCTCCCGCCCTCTCTGCCCCTCTACTGGAGCCCTCTCTCTCTAAATAAACTTAAATAAATAAAATCTTAAAAAAAAGATTATGTCTATTCAGTTTTCCTTAGTACTGTGAATAACAAGTATATTATATATGGAATCTGAGTGCTCAGCTTAGTAACTAGAAATACTTCTAAAATATTGGAATATTTTTGCCTTTTAATAACTTCTACTTGGCAATAAAATAATTTATTGCTTAATAGCTATCCATGAACTTGTTCTTTTGTAAAGTCTTGGCTAGCAATGTTGTTTCCATACACACTGGCAGTTTTTAATTAATAATAAATCGCTTTACCTCTATGCACCAATACAGATACTCCAAATTCCACACTAAGCTGCTATAATTAATAGAGGTGAATAAGTAGAAAAAGCACTATTTCAAAAATGATAATTTTTTTTAATAGAAACTATTGGTTTAATGAAAAATGCTCCTACTTTTAGGTATATCAAATATAGAACCTCTAAAATAAACATAATTAAGTTTGTACTTGAATAGAGTCTAGTCTGAGATGGTAACAGGTGATTCCTTCCATGACACACTCAATCTATAGCTACACACAGAGAAATTCCCTCAAAGAAGCTAGCTGAGCAACACCTACACAATGGGTTAATGAGAAAATACCTACGAAAGGGCCATTCAATGAGAGGAAATACTCGACTCCCAGCTCCTCCCTGAGGAGTGAAGGGTTTGGATCCCACATCTAACACCCCCCTATATATTGGGAGTTAAAATCATGTATGTTTTTATTTATTTATTTAAAGACAGACAACAAGCTGGGGAAGGGCAGAGAGAAGGGTACTAACAGCAGAGAGCCCGATGCGGGCCCGAACTCCTAAGCCAAGAGATCATGACGGGAGCTGAAGTTGGACACTTGACCAACTGAGCCACCCAGGTGCCCCAACTTTTAATACTACTACTACCTGAGTAAAGGGCATCAAAACACCTAGCTATGGAAAGCTAAGAGGACTTGCAATCATGAGACCCACAAGTACTACAGCAAACAATAAAACGGTTTTTAACGGGCTCACAATAATGTGCTATGGCTGTCCACCCAGGACTTCAGCAGCACAGAAGGAGCTGGCAAAAAATGCCCACCTCCCAACCTTTCCCTGAAAGAATCCTATTTACATACTTTAAAAGCTTCTGTTGGAGGGTCAGTCTTCCAATTTAGCATGTATCCAGGAGAAGACTGTGAGCCTCCAGAGACCAGGGAAGATACCTCCTCTACCTGGTCCCTCAAGTCTGCTTCACATTTCCAGTATCGTCTTGGAAGGACTTGCACATGTCTGGCATGTAAGCTTTTAAAACTGCTGCCCAAGGACAGTATGGACTGTATGGCTCTATAACCAAGAGTATTTACATTCATATGTCCAATAATAGGACCATAGCAAACAAAGCAGTTCTTAGTAGGCAGAGAGGCATACCCTTGTGGCTCCAGAAATTAGTCCTGCACTGAGGGTACAGACAATATAGCCCATTTCTTAGTTTCTCCCTGTAAGGATACCAATTACACACATTTCCAGCCCTTGTCTGAGGTTCTAACTTTTCAGTCAGCCTGCATCTAGGTGCTGACTGAGATCCTTATCCTTCTCTTTGGGATACTGACAAATCTTGGCAGACCCTCAACTACTGGGAGCCACCTAGACGCACAAAGAAGGCTGCTTCGACAATCACAAAGGTTTGAAGTCAATAAGGGACTCAGAACAGGTTAATCAACAAAGCATATCTCCTACACAAGACTAAAGTGGCTGAAACCAACAAAGAACTGAGAAAAGTAAAGAAATAGAGAGGGGCGCCTGGGTGGCTTAGTCAGTTAAGCGTCCGACTTTCGCTTAGGTCATGATCTCATGGTTCGTGGGTTCGAGCCCCGCGTCGGGCTCTGTGCTGCTGACTGCTGGCTCAGAGCCTGGAGCCTATTTCAGAGTCTGTATCTCCCTCTCTCTCTGACCCTCCCCTGCTCACGCTGTCTCTCTCTCTCTCCAAGAAATAAATAAAACATTAAAAAAAAAAAAAAAGAAATAGAGGAATATGTTCCAAACAAAAAAATAAGCTAAAACTCCAGAAACAGACCTTCATGAGATAGACAGGTGATTTAACTGACAGTTAAAAATAACTGTTGTAA
Source organism: Proteles cristata cristata (assembly GCA_017311185.1). NCBI lineage: Eukaryota > Metazoa > Chordata > Mammalia > Carnivora > Hyaenidae > Proteles > Proteles cristata. The sequence goes on along the minus strand of JAESUZ010004270.1, from coordinate 756,325 downwards.
AGATGCTCACCAAACTCAGGAGAGCAATGCATGAATGAAGTCAGAACTTCAATAAAGATACAGAAAATATAAGAAAATACCAAGTAGAAATCGCAGAGTGAAAATACAAGAACTGAACTGGAATATTCAACAGACTAGATCAAAAAGAAGAAAGGATCAGCAGACTCAAAAAGCAATGGAATTCATCCTATCATAGAAACAGAAAGAACAAAATGAAAAAGGGTTAAACCAGTTTAATGCACTAATAGGACACGATCAAGAGGATCAACATACACATTATACAGGTCCCAGAAGAGAGAAAGGAGCACAAAGCTTATTTAAATACATAATAGGCAAAAACTTCTTTCTTTTTTTTTCCTCAACTGCATTTTCTTTAATATGCACAACTTAATTTTTTTAATGTGTATTTAGTTTTTTTTTTTTTACAAATAGTTTATTGTCAAATTAGTTTCCACATAACACCCAGTGCTCATCCCCACAAGTGTCCTCCTCCATACCCATCCCTCCTCCCCCCCACATCCATCAGTCCTCAGTTTTTGTCAGCATTCAAGAGTCTCTCATGGTTTGCCTCTCTCCCTTTCCCCCACCATTTCCCCCCTTCTTCTCCCCCTTGTTCCTCCATCAAGTTCCTCCTAATCCTCCTATACATGCAAACATATGATATTTGTCCTTCTCTGCCTGACTTACTTCGCTCAGCATAACACCCTCAAGGTCCATCCATGTGGCTACACATGGCCAGATTTCATGGTTTCTCATTGTCATGTAGTATTCCATGGTATAGATAAACCACATCTTCTTGATCCATTCGTCCACTGATGGACACTTAGGCTCTTTCCATGTTTTAGCTATTGTGGAGAGTGCTGCTATGAACATTGGGGTACATGTGCTCTTATGCATCAGCACTCCTATATCCCTTGGGTAAATTCCTAGCAGTGCTATTGCTGGGTCATAGGGGAGTTCTATTGTTAGTTTCCTGAGGAACCTCCACACTGTTTTCCAGAGGAGCTGTACCAGTTTACATTCCCACCAACAGTGTAGGAGGGTGCCGTTTCTCCACATCCTCGCCAGCATCTAGAGTCCTCTCATTTGCTCATTTTAGCCGCTCTGACTGGCGTGAGGTGGTATCTCAGTGTGGTTTTGATTTGTATTTCCCTGATGAGGAGGGATGCTGAGCATCGTTTCATGTGTCTGTTGGCCATCTGGATGTCCTCTTTGGAGAATTGTCTGTTCATATCTTCTGCCCATTTCTTCACTGGGTTGTTTGTTTTTCGGGTATGAAGTTTGGTGAGTTCCTTGTAGATTTTGGATATTAACCCTTTATCTGATGTGTCCTTTGCAACTATCTTTTCCCATTCCGTTGGTTGCCTATTAGTTTTGTGGGTTGGTTCCTTTGCTGTGCAGAAGCTTTTAATCTTGATGAGGTCCCAATTGTTTATTTTTGCTCTTGATTCCCTTGCTTTTGGGGATGTGTCAAGTAAGAAGTTGCTGCGGTGGAGGTCAAGGAGGTTGTTTCCTGCTTTCTCCTCTAGGGTGTTGATAGTTTCCTGTCTCACGTTCAGGTCCTTTATCCATTTTGAGTTTATTTTTGTGCATGGTGTGAGAAAATGATCTAGTCTCATTCTTCTGCATGTTGCTGTCCAGTTCTCCCAACACCATCTGTTAAAAGGCTGTCTTTTTTCCATTGGATATTCTTTCCTGCTTTGTCAAAGATTAGTTGGCTGTATACTTTGGGTCCACTTCTGAGTTCTCAATTCTGTTCCATTGGTCTATGTGTCTGTTTTTGTGCCAATACCATACTGTCTTGATGATGACAGCTTTGTAGTAGAGGCTAAAGTCTGGGATGGTGATCCCTCCCGTTTTGGTTTTATTTTTCAGGATTACTTTGGCTATTCGGGGTCTTTTGTGGTTCCATACAAATTTTTGGATAGTTTGTTCTAGTTTTGAGAAGTATGCTGGTGCAATTTTGATTGGAATTGCATTGAATGTGTAGAGTGCTTTGGATAGTAATGACATCTTAACTATATTTATTCTTCCTATCCATGAGCATGGAATGTTTTTCCATTTCTTTGTGTCTTTAATTTCCTTCATAAGTGGCAAAAACTTCTTTAACTTGAGAAAAGAAACAAACATCCAGATCCAGGAAGCCCAGAGAATTCAGAGATCCAAACTGAAACTCATTGTAATTGTGAAAACTCAAAGATAAGAAGAGAATTCTTTTCAAATGAAAAGAATTTTATTTTGAGAGAAAAAGAGAGAGGAAGAGGGAGATCGCATGAGATGGGGACGGGCAGAGACACTGGGGACAGAGGATCCAAAGCAGGCGTCATGTTTATAGCAGGCAGCCTGATGTGCGGCTCAAAATCATGAACCATGAGACCAAGAATTGGGCTGAAGTTAGTCGCTCAACCAACTGATCCACCCAGGCACCCCAGACAAGGAGAGAATTTTAAAAGCATTAAGAGAAAAACTACTTCTTAGATACAAGGAAACCCCTGTGAGACAATCAACAGAAAATCTGTAAGCAAGAAGGGAGTGACACGATACATTACAAGTGCTAAAAGAAAATAAACCTGCCAACCAAGAATACTCTTCCTGGCAAAGTTGTCCTTTAGCATTAAAGGATAAAGACTTTTCCAGACAAGCAAAAGCTGAAGGAATTTATCTCCACTAAACTGGCCCTACACTACATTTTAAAGGGAATTCTTCAAGCTGAAATAAAAGAATGCTAAATAGTAAGAGGAAAACATAAAGTTTCAATATCATTGGTAAAGATATTTATATAGTTAAATTTAGAACATTCTAATGTTCTAACTGTAGTGTGTAAATCACATATAACTCTAGTATAAAGGTTAAAAGACATGGGGTGGGGGGAGCGACTTCCTGGGAAGATGGTAGAGGAGGATCTCGGCTCACCTCATCCCATGGATACAAGTAGATAACACCTACATCACTGTGAATAATCCAGAAAATGACCTGAAGACTCCCTGCTAAATGTGGAGAAGAGGCTGCATATAAGAAGGTAGGAAAGTTGGAGGTGGGGTTGAGAGCCGAACTGACCAGCGGGACTGTCTGTGGAGGGAAGGACACTGTGGGCATGGAGAAAGGAGAGGCATAGACCCCATGCCAGAGCCCCAGGCATGAGGACCTGCCCTGGGAAGATGAATCCCCTGTAACATCTGGCTTTGGAAACCTCAGGGGCCCAACTCTATGAATTCTTACAATCAGTGGGGCTTACAATCTGGAACTTTAAAAATCAGCAGGCCTGGCGCTGGGAGAGCCAGGAGGGTGGAGTCCCTGCCCTTAAAGAGACAGAGCAACAAACAGCCCCACAGAGATAGAACAGTAGTTTGAAAAGCACCTGGGGTAAATGGAAGGAAGATTTGTTTTCTCATCTCAGGTTGTGAGTTGGAGCGGCAGGAGTTTCCAACAGAAGAGCTGGGAGAAACCATTTCCATCTGTTCCCCAGCCTAGATATACATACAGACACATGCGGGAACCAGCACAGCTGAACATTCTTCACCCAGCTCGCTAACAGCGTGCCCTGTCCCTGCATCCTCCTGTAGGCTCGTTTCATCCAACCTAACCTAGGCAAGAGTTTTCAAAAGTGGCTCCAAGTCCCCTCCCACAGCAGACTAGCAAATACCTTGCTAACACTGTGCACCCCACCCCTGTGTTCTCCTTCAGACCTGTCCTTGGCAGGAGTCCATCAAAAGTGGTGGCACAAGTTAGCAGCAGGAAAGGAGCCCTGATAGGGGCCACCCCCCCCCACCCCCAAAGTGACTCCTGCCCTGGGAAGAAGGTAAGATAACCACATACACCAGTACAACTATGACCCCAGCAGTGGGAAGATATCGGGTGACTGCAGGCCCCACCCACCAACAAAAGCTTCTCAGGGGGACATCACAGGGAGAGTGCTCTGCAGATCAGTGCTTCTGCAGCTCTGGCAAGTGCCTGGTCTGATCCAACTCAAGCCCAAGGCAGCCCTGGACTGGCCCACTAGCAACACAGGGACCAAACCTTCTCACAACAGGCAAGGAGAGCCATTGTAGATGACTGGATTAACGGCAAATGCATCTCAGCCAAAACAGTAGGGCACACACAACACACACAGGAGACCCCCGTAAAGCATCAGGTTCTGGTCAACAGGCAATATTATACTGCAGGGTACTACAAAACCTCTTCTTCATAAGGCCATGAGTTTCAAGAGCAGAAGCCATAGCTGACTTTCCTAACATACAGAAACAGACCCAGTGAGTCACACAAAATGAGGTGGTAGAGGAATATATGGTATCTCAAAGGAAATGACAGGACAAAACCACAGCAAGAGAGCTTAACGAAACAGAGATAAGTAATATGCCTGATGTAGAATTTAAAGTAATGGTCATAACGATACTCACTGGACTTGAGAAAAGAGTGGAGGACCTCAATGACACCCTAAGTAGAGGCAGAATATACTAAAAAGAACCAGTCAGAGAAGAAGAAATCAATAACTGAAACTAAAAATAGACTAGAGGGAATAAACAGTAGACCAAAGGAAGCACAAGAACAGATCAGGGGCCTGTGGAACAGAGTAATGGAAAACAACCAAGCTTAACAGGAAAGAGAAAAAACAATGATAATAAAAAAACAGATTAGGGGAACTCAAAGATATCATCAGTCATAATAACATTTATATTATAGGGATCCCAGAAGGAGAGAAATGGGGGCAGGAATTTAAGAAGTAACAATTGAAAACTTCCTAAACCTGAGGAAGGAAACAGAAATCCAGATCCAGGAAGCACAAAGAGCTCCTAACAAAATCAGTCCAAGGAGGTCCACACCAAGACACAGAATAATTAAAATGGCAAAAAGTGATGAAGAGAGTTTTATTTAAAAAAAATTTGTTTATGTTTTATTTATTTTTGAGAGCAAGAGAGACAGAGCACAAGCATGGAGAGGCAGAGAGGGAGACACAGCATCAGAAGCAGGTTCCAGGCTCTAAGCTGTCAGCACAGAACCTGAGGCAGGGCTTGAACTCACGGACTGTGAGCTCATGATCTGTTCTGAAGTTGGACACTTAACCAACCAAGCCACTCAGGTGTCCCAGAGAGAGAATTTTAAAAGCAGCAAGAGAAAATCTTACCTTATGGGTAGGGCTATCAGCTGATTTTTTAGCAGAAATTCTGTAGGCCAGAAGGGAGTGGCATAATATATTAAAAGTGGTGAAAAGAAAAAAACATGTAACCAAGAATACTCTCTCCAGTAAGGCTATCATTCAGAATAGAAGGAGAGATAGTTTCCCAGACAAAAATGAAAGGAATTTACCCCCTACTAAACCAGCCTTACAAGAACTGTCAAACGGGACCCTTTGAGTGGAAAGGAAAAACCACAAGCAGGAGTAAGAAAGGTAGGAAGCACAAAAGCGGTAAAATTGAGTCTATATAAAACCTAGTCAAAGGATTCACAAAATGAAAGGATGTAAAGCAGGACACCATATACCTAAAACCTAGTGCTTTTAGAAGGGGTTCAAATTTAAGCAGCAATTAACTTAATATAGATTGCTGTAAGCATAAGATGTCATTTATAAACCCAATGGTCACCACAAATCACAAACCAGTCACAGATATGGAAAATAAAAAGAAAAAGGAATCCAAGCATATCACTAAAGAGAGCAGCAGACCATAAGAAGAGAGCAAGAGAAAAGAGGAACAGAGAAGAGCTACAAAAACAACCATAAAACAAATAACAAAATGGTGGTAAGTACATACTTATCAATAATTATTTTGAATGTGAATGGACAAAATGCTCAATCAAAAGACTGAAGAGTGACACAGAATGGATAAAAAAGCAAGACCTATCTATAAGCAGCCTAAAAGAGATTCATTTCATTTTTTTTTTTTTTTAATTTCTAGGAGAGAGAGAGAGACAGCATGAGCAGGGGAGGGTCAGAGAGAGAGGAAGTCACAGACTGAAACAGGCTCCAGGCTCTGAGCTGGCAGTCAGCACATAGCCCGACACGGGGCTCGAACCCACAAACCGCGAGATCATGACCTAAGCGAAAGTTGGACGCTTAACCAACTAAGCCACCCAGGCACCCCAAAGAGATTCATTTCAGACCAAACAACACATAAAGGTTGAAAGTGAAGGGATGGGGGGAGGCAAGATGGTGGAGAAGTAGGGAGCTCCGTACATTTCACTCACCTGAATCTCTCAAACAAAGAAGGCCTGAAGCCATAGGACACTGAACCCCAAGAGTCTGGGAGGAAAAGAGACAGAGTCCACTAAGAAGACAGCCTCATAGGTGCGTGACTGCAAACTGGGAAGATAAAAACGGGCTGGGAGCCTGAGGCACGGAGGGGAGGGAGCCCCCTCCAAGAGAGCCACGGAGAGATGAGGGAGAGAGAAAAAGCGGCTGAACCTGCTCATAGAACTGTCCCTGGAGAGGAGACAAACCTCAGGCTGGGTAGGAGAGGGATCCTATCATCCCATCTTTAACCTCATCTCATCTCTAACCGCAGGGCATTTGAAGAGTGATCTTACCTCCAGCTGTGGTGCTTTCTTTGGGCTGGGTGCCCCAATCCCTGGTGGCACCAGGAAAATCTACTCCCCAGCTCCCTTTACTTGATCCCCGGCCAGGAAGCTGCCTGGCCTGTGGGATTACATTTCAGGTGGTATCAATAAAGTGCGTGGACTAAGATCTGGAAATGAGACAGGGCTTCGGACACAGAACATGGCCCACCTTGGCTACGCCTGTGGCACAGGGAGACAGTCCCCAAAAGAGTGATTTGCAGTGCTTGGTTTGAGAAAGGACTGGGGTGCTGCCATGTTTCTCCCCACAACCGCAAAGGTGGGGCTTCAGGGAGCGGCCTGCAGACACGGTGGAGGCAAGACACACCTACACCAAACCAGCCCATCTGTGCGCTGGAGAGCTGCTTTTTTTTTTTTTAACCGGAGCCTGGAGCAAGACCAACATTGATGTATTGCTGTGATTAACTCTAGATCAATTCTTGCTATTGAGATATATTTTCCCTTATTTCATTCTTATCTCTCCCCTCTGATGGACTGGGCCCACTGGTCACTGGTTTGCTTAAATATTCACATTTAATCCACTTTCTTGATGCATATTCTATACCTCCATAGTTACCTTCCTTTCTCTCTCTCTGGAATAATCAGACCATATAGTTTCTTTGGGTAACAATATCTTTGTTTCTATCTCCTCACCTCCAACCATATTCTTGTCATTTCTCTGTATATGTTCTTCCATCAGCACTGCTTCCACCCTGCTCTTTATTTGTAGCTCGGATTTCTGGTTTTATGCTTTTAGACTGTCTGTTGCCTTTTGTTGTTGTTGTTGTTTTTCCCTTTCGGTTTGCTTGTTTGTTCGATTTGTCTGTGCGTTTGCGTGCCTTTGTTCCCTCTGTGTTTGCCTATCTGTTTTCTTTTTCAGGGCTACCTCAAGAAACAAGTCAAAGTACACAAGGTGGAGAGTCCCAAATATCACTACGAGTAGAGAAATAAAATAATGAAAGGTACAACAAGAGAGACCAAGGGATATTGTTGTAAGAACACTTCCTGGGGGCGCCAGCGAGGCTCAGTCAGTTAAGCATCCGACTTTGGCTCAGGTCATGATCTAATGGTTTGTGGGTTCGAGCCCTGGGTCGGGCTCTGTGCTGACAGCTAGCTCAGAACCTGGAGCCTGCTTAGGATTCTGTATCTCCCTCTCTCTCTGATCCTCCCCTGCTCACGCTGCCTCTCTCTCTCTCGGAAATAAACAAAACATAAAAAAAAAAATCCTACTTCCTGAATGGAAAGGCTGTGGACAACGAGCCTCCTTTAATATAGCAGAACTTGCAGGTGTAGAGTGCATCACATGCTTTTAAAACTTACAAGAGACAGAAAGCTAGCCAAAATGATGAAATGGAAGAACTCTCCTCTAAAGAAATACCAAGAAGAGATGACAGCTAAAGAACTGCTCAAAACAGATAAAAGCAACATAACAGAACAAGAATTTAGAATAAGAGTCATACAATTAATCGCCTGGGCTTGAAAAAGGCATGGAAAACACCAAGAGAAGTTATTTGCTACAAAGATTATGGACCTTAAAAATAGTTGTGATGAATTAAAAAAGGCTATGAATGAGGTGCATAATAAAATGGAGGCAGCCACTGCAAGGACTGAAGAGACAGATGAGAACTGGCAGATTAGAAGACACAATTATAGAAAAAGAGGAAGCCAAGAAAAAGAGGTAAACTGATCCAGGAGCACGAAAGGAGAATTCGAGAACTGAGTGATGCAATCAAACAGAACAATATTCGTATCATAGGATTCTATAACAAGAAGAGAGAAAAAGGAGCTGAAGGGGTACTTGAACAAATTATAGTTGAGAACTTCCCCAATCTGGGGAAGGAAACAGACATTGAAATCCAAGAGGCACAGAGAACTCCCCTGAGACTAACCTGAATCGATCTTCTGCATGACATTATCATAGTGAAACTGGCAAAATATTAGGACAAAGAGAGAATTCTGAAAGCAGCTAGGGATAAAAGTGCCCTAATATACAAAGGGAAACCTATCAGAGTAGTTGCAGACCTATCTACTGAAACTTGGCAGGTCAGAAAGGAATGGCAGGAAATCTTCAATGTGATGAACAGAAAAACTATGCAGCCAAGAATCCACTATCCAGCAAGCCTGTTGTTCAGAATAGGAGGAGAGATAAAAGTCTTCCCAAAGAAACAAAAATTGAAAGAATTCGTCACTACTAAACCAGCCCTACAAGGAATCCTGAGGGGGACTCTATGAGGGAAATTTGCAAGGAATGCAAGGTACCAGAGACATCACCAAAAACATGAATCTTACAAAGAATACAATGATTCTAAATTCCTATTTTTCAATAATAACACTCAATGTAAATGGACTAAATGCTCCAACCAAAAGACATCAGGTAGCAGAATGGATTAAAAAAAAAAAAAAATCAATCTATTTGCTGTCTACAAGAAACTCATTTTAGACCTGAGGACACCTTCAGATTGAAAGTGAGGAGATAGAGAAATATCTATCATGCTACTGGAAGTCAAAAGAAGCTGGAGTAGCCATACTTATATCGGACAAACTAGACTTTAAAGTAAAGGCAGTAACAAGGGATGAAGAAGGGCATTATATAATAATTACAGAGTCTATCCATCAGGAAGAGCTAACAATTATAAATGTCTATGCACTGAATTTGGAGCACTCAAATACATAAAATAATTAATCACAAACAGAAACAATCTTATGGATAAGAACGTGCTACTAGCAGGGGACTTTAATACTCCACTTACAGCAATGGATAGATCAACTAGACAGAAAATCACTAAAGAAACAATGGACCTGAATGACACATTGGTCCAGATGGATTTGACAGATATATTTAGAACTCTACATCCTGAGGCTATGGAATTCACTTTCTTCTCAAGTGCGCATGGCACATTCTCCAAGATAGATCACATACTGGGTTATAAAGCAGCCCTCAATAAATATAAAAGAAATGAGATCATACCATGTACACTTTCAGATCACAATGCTATGAAACTTGAAATCAACCACAGGAAAAAGTCTGGAAAACCTCCAAAAACATGGAGATTAAAGAACACCCTACTAAAGAACGAATGGGCCAGTCAATTAGAGAAAAAATTAAAAAATATATGGAAACAAATGAAAATGAAATTACAACAATCCAAACTCTTGGGATGCAATAAAGGCAGTAATAAAAGTACACTGCACTCCAGGCCTATTTCAAGAAACTAGAAAAAGCACAAATACAAATATAACAGCACACCTAAAGGAACTAGAATCAGAGCAGCAAGAGCACCCCAGACCCAGCAGAAGAAAAGAAATAATAAAGATCAGGGCAGAAATAAACAATATAGAATCAAAACAAACAAAGAAAAAATAAAAAACAAAACAAAACCAGTTGAACAGATCAATGAAACCAAGAGTTGGTTTTTTGAAAAAATTAACAAAATTGATAAACCTCGAGCCAGGCTTCTAAAAACGAAAAGAGAGAACATCCAAATAGACAAAATCATGAATGAAAATGGAATTATTACAACCAATCCCTCAGAAATACTAGCAGTTATCAGGGAATACTATGAAAAATTATATGCCAAGAATGAAATCTGGCTATGTGTAGCAACATGGATGGAACTTGAGGGTGTTATGTTGAGCGAAATAAGTCAGGCAGAGAAGGACAACATCATATGTTTGCACGTATAGGAGGATTAGGAGGAACTTAACGGAGGACCGTGGGGGAGAAGAAGGGGGGAAATAGTGGGGGAGAGGGAGGGAGGCAAACCACGAGAGACTCTTGAATGCTGAGAACAAACTGAGGACTGATGGGTGTGGGGGGGAGGGGAGAGATGGGCATGGAGGAGGGCACTTGTGGGGATGAGCACTGGGTATTATATGGAAACCAACTTGACAATAAACTATTTGTAAAAAATAAATAAATAAAAAAGAAAAACAATTAAAAAAAAAGAAAATTCAAGATAAAGTCATAGTCTCCTTGATAACCTCAAACATCAACTTCTGTGTCCCCAGGACAGATAGGGTGAGAGGTCCTGCCCTCTACTTTTGGCACATACCATAATACATAAAATAGAAGATGAATATAAAGCAATTTTATATTGTTTCATAAATTAATGAAAACATATGTCATATTTTACAATTAACTTTTTGTTTCTTATAGGTTTTTCATACATGTATTAGTTAGATCTATAAATTTTGTAAGCATTTATTACATAATAGACCATTTTATTTAATTTTTTTTCTGCTTCTATTGACATGATTATTTGCTTTTTCTATTTAATTTCTTATCAAGGAGAATCACACATTGTATGTTTCTAATTCTGAACTACTCTACCATTCCTAAAGTTAATCCTACTTTTCACTATTATTATTTTGTTGTTGTTTTTATATAGTTTACCAGTTTTAATTGTTTAATATACTATTTTGCATTTCGTATTTAAAATTAAGACTGCCCCACAATTTTCCTTGTTTCTAACATTGTCTAATTTTTGTATCAAGGTTATTTAGTAAAAAAGGGGGAGGCTTTATTATGTTTTGTTTGTGAGTAAAGATAATTTTTTTCCATGTTTGCTCATTAAAAGTCAAGTGTATATCATTGGAGAATATTTATGGAGAATATTTTTGAAGATTTTATTTTCCTTAATGATTACTTTCAGTTTTCAATGTCCATTTGTCAATTTACATACTTTTTTGGTGTTGTCTATAACATGTAAGTTTCCAAAATTGGTAAGAATAATATTAAACTATAAAAGTAAAAAAAAAGAAAATTATATAACACCAAACTGGACAACCTAGAAGAAATGGACAAATTCCTAAACACACACTCACTACCAAAATTCACACGGGAAGAGACAGAAAATCTGAACAGACCCATAACTAGTGAAGAAATTGAATCAGTTATCAAAAATCTCCCAACAAATAAGAGCCCTGGGCCAGATGGCTTTCCTGGGGAATCCTACCAGACATTTATTTATTATTATTTTTTTTAATTTTTTTCATGTTTTATTTATTTCTAGGAGAGAGAGAAAGAGAGACAGCGTGAGCAGGGGAGAGTCAGAGAGAGAGGGAGTCAAAGACTGAAACAGGCTCCAGGCTCTGAGCTGGCAGTCAGCACAGAGCCCGACGCGGGGCTCGAACCCACAAACCGCGAGATCATGACCTAAGCGAAAGTCGGACGCTCAACCGACTAAGCCACCCAGGCGCCCCCCTACCAGACATTTAAAACAGAATCAATACCCATTCTTCTCAAGGTATTCCAAAAAATAGAAACGGGAGGAAAACTTCCAGACTCATTCTACAAAGCCAGCATCACTCTGATTGCCAAGCCAGACAGAGATCCAGCGAAAAAAAGAGAACTCTAGGCCACCAGTATCCTTGATGAATACAGATGCAAAAATCCTCAACAAGATACTAGCTAATCGAATGCAAGAGCACATAAAAGGATTTATCCACCATGATCAAGTGGGATTTGTTCCTGGGTTACAGTGCTGGTTATATTCACAAATCAACCAATGTGATACATCACATTAACAAAAGAAAAGATAAAAACCATATGATCCTGTCGATAGATGCAGAAAAACCATCTGACAAAATATAGCATCCTTTCTTTTTTTTTTTTTAAGAGTAAATCCTTTGTATTTATTTATTTATTTATTTATTTTTACAAATAGTTTATTATCAAATTAGTTTCCACATAACACCCAGTGCTCATCCCCACAAGTGTCCTCCTCCATCCCCTCCTCCCCCCCACATCCACCAGTCCTCAGTTTTTGTCAGCATTCAAGAGTCTCTCATGGTTTGCCTCTCCCCCTTTCCCCCACCATTTCCGCCCTTCCTCTCCCCCTTGGTCCTCTGTTAAGCTCCTCCTAATCCTCCTATACGTGCACACATATGATGTTTGTCTTTCTCTGCCTGACTTATTTCGCTCAGCATTACACCCTCAAGGTCCATCCATGTTGCTACACATGGCCAGATTTCAATGTTTCTCATTGCCATGTAGTATTTCATGGTATAGATAAACCACATCTTCTTGATCCATTCATCTGTTGATGGACACTTAGGCTCTTTCCAGGTTTTAGCTATTGTGGAGAGTGCTTATAGCATCCTTTCTTAATAAAGACTCTCGAGAAAGTCGGCATAGAAGGAACTTACTTAAACATCATAAAAGCCATTTATGAGAAGCCCACAGCTAATATCATCCTCAGTGGAGAAAAACTGAGATCAGTACACGACAGGGATGTCTACTCTCACCACTGTTGTTTAACATAGTTCAGGAAGTCCTAGTATCAGCAATCAGACAACAAAAGGAATTAAAAGGCATGAGAACTGGCAAAGATGAAGTCAAACTTTCGCTTTTCACAGATGACATGATATTCTATCTGGAAAACCCAACAGACTCCACCAGAAGCCTACTAGAACTGATCCATGTATTCAGCAAAGTTGCAGGGTACAAAATCAATGTACAGAAATCGGTTGCATTTTTATATACCAATAATGAAGCAACAGAAAGTGAAATCAAGAAACAGATTCCACTCACAACTGCACAAAAATAAAAAATAAAAACAATCTAGGAATAAACCCAACAAAGATATAAAAGATCTGTATGATGAAAACTATAGAAAACTTATGAAGGAAATTGAAGAAGACACAAAGAAATGGAAAAAACATTCCATGCTCATGGTTCAGAAGAATAAATATTGTTAAAATGTCATTACTACCCAAAGCAATCTACACATTCAATGCAATCCCAATTAAAATTGCACCAACATTCTTCTGAAAGCTAGAACAAACTATTCTAAAATTTGTATGGAACCACAAAAGACCCCGAATACCCAAAGTAATATTGAAGAAGAAAACCAAAACAGGAGGCATCACCATCCCAGACTTGAGCCTCTACTACAAAGCTGTCATCATCAAGACAGTATGGTATTGGCACAAAAACAGACACATAGACCAATGGAATAGAGAACTCAGAATTGGATCCGCAAATGTATGGCCAACTAATCTTTGACAAAGCAGGAAAGTATATCCAGTGGAAAAAAGACAGCCTCTTTAACAGATGGTGCTGGGAGCACTGGACAGCAACATGCAGAAGAATGAAACTAGATCATTTTCTCACACCATACACAAAAATAAACTCAAAATGGATGAACGACCTGAATGTGAGACAGGAAAGCATCAAAACCCTAGAGGAGAAAGCAGGAAACAACCTCCTTGACTTCAACTGAAGCAATTTCTTACCTGACACATCCCCAAAGGCAAGGGAATCAAGAGCAAAAAATAATTACTGGGACTTCATCAAGATAAAAAGCTTTTGCACGGCAAAGGAAACAATCCATACAACTAATAGGCAACCAAGGGAATGAGAAAAGATAGTTGCAAATGACATATCAGATAAAGGATTGATATCCAATCTATAAGGAACTCACCAAACTCCACACCCGAAAAACAAATAATCCAGTGAAGAAATGGGCAGAAAACATGAACAGACACTTCTCCAAAGAGGACATTCAGATGGCCAACAGACACACGAAACTATGCTCAGCATCCCTCATCATCAGGGAAATACAGATCAAAACCAAACTGAGATACTACCTCACACCGGTCAGAGTGGCTAAAATGAACAAATTAGGAGACTACAGATGCTGGCAAGGATACGGAGAAACAGGTACCCTCCTACACTGTTGGTGGGAATGTAAACTGGCACAGGCCCTCTGGAAAGCAGTGTGGAGGTTCCTCAAAAAATTAACAATAGAATTCCCTTATAACCCAGCAACAGCACTGCTAGGAATTTACCAAAGGGATACAGGAGTGCTGATACATAGGGGCACATGTACCCTAATGTTCACAGCAGCACTCTCAACAATAGCCAAAACATGGAAAGAACCTAAGTGTCCATCAACTGACGAATGGATTAAGAAGATGTGGTTAGGGGCGCCTGGGTGGCTTAGTCGGTTAAGCGTCCGACTTTCGCTTAGGTCATGATCTTGCGGTTCGTGGGTTCGAGCCCCGCATCGGGCTCTGTGCTGACTGCCAGCTCAGAGCCTGGAAACTGTTTCAGAGTCTGTGGCTCCCTCTCTCTCTGACCCTCCCCTGTTCATGCGCTCTCTCTCTCTCCTAGAAATTAAAAAAAAAAAAAAAAAAAAAAAAGATGTGGTTAACCTCACGCCAGTCAGAGTGGCTAAAATGAGCAAATCAGAGAACTCTAGATGTTGGCGAGGATGTGGAGAAACGGGCACCCTCCTACACTGTTGGTGGGAATGTAAACTGGTACAGCCCCTCTGGAAAACAGTGTGGAGGTTCCTCAGGAAATTAACAGTAGAACTCCCCTAGGACCCAGCAATAGCACTGATAGGAATTTACCCAAGGCATACAGAAATGCTGATGCATAGGAGCACATGTACCCCAATGTTCATAGCAGCACTCTCCACAATAGCTAAAACATGGAAAGAGCCTAAGTGTCCATCAACAGATGAATGGATCAAGAAGATGTGGTTTATCTATACCATGGAATACTACATGGCAATGAGAAACAATGAAATCTGGCCATGTGTAGCAACATGGATGGACCTTGAGGGTGTTATGCTGAGTGAAATAAGTCAGGCAGAGAAGGTCAAATATCATATGTGTGCACGTATAGGAGGATTAGGAGGAACTTAACAGAGGACCAAGGGGGAGAAGAAGGGCGGAAATGGTGGGGGAAAGGGAGAGAGGCAAACCATGAGAGACTCTTGAATGCTGACAAAAACTGAGGACTGATGGATGTGGGGGGAGGGAGGGACGGGCATGGAGGAGGACACTTGTGGGGATGAGCACTGGGTGTTATGTGGAAACTAATTTGACAATAAACTATTTGTAGAAAATAAATAAATAAATAAAGATACACTTCAAAAAAAAAAAAAAAGAAGACGGTGTTAATCTATACAATGGAATACTACATGGCAATGAGACAGGATGAAATCTGGCCATGGGTAGCAACATGGATGGACCTTGAGGGTGTTATGCTGAGTGAAATAAGTCAGGCAGAGAAGGAAAGATACCATATGTTTTCACTTATAAGTGGAACAGTAGAAACTTAACAGAGGACCATGGGGGAGTTGAAGGAGAAAAATAGTTGGGGAGAAGGAGGGAGGCAAACCATGAAAGACTCTTAAATACTGAGAACTGAGGGCTGATGGGGGTAGGGGAGAGGGGAAGGGGGATGATGGGCGTGGAGGAAGGCACATGTTGGGATGAGGACTGGGTGTTCTATGGAAACCAACCTGACAATGAACTATGAAAGAAAAAAAACCATGAAGGGATGGAAAAGCATTTATAATGCAAATGCAAATGAAAAGAAAGCCAGTGCAGCAATACTTCTATAAGACAAAACAGATTGTAAAACAATGACTGTAAGAGACAAAGAAGGATACTACATAATCATAAAGAGAACAATCCAACAAGAAGATATAACAATTTTAAGTATTTTATACACCCAATAGGAAAGAACCCAAATACATAAAGCAACTAATAACAAACATAAAGGTAGTAACTGATCGTAATATAGTAATAGTAGAGGACTTTAATACTCACATCAATGGATAGATTATCCAAAGAGAAAATCAACAAGGAAACTGATCGTGAATGATACAATGGACCAGGCGGATCTAAGATATATTCAGTACTTTCTATTGTAAAACAGGATACACATTTTTAAAAATGTTTATTTTTGAGAGAGAGCGAGCATTAGTGGGGAGGAGCAGAGAGGAGACAGAATCTGAAGTACGCTTCAGGCTCTGAGCTGCCAGTACAGAGCTTGATGTGGGGCATGAATCCATGAACCATGAGATCATGACCTGAGCTGAAGTCGGACACTTAACTATCTGAGCCACAGAGGCACCCAGGATACAATTTTTTCAAGTGCACCACAAACATCTTCCAGAATAGATCACATTAGGCCACAAAATAAGTCTTAACAAATTCAAAGAAACTGAAGTAATACCATGCATCTTTTCCAAACACAACGCTATGAAACTAGAAATCAAACCATGAGAATATCTGGTAAGAACACAAATACAGGAGGTTATACAACATGTTATTAAACAATGAATGGGTCAACCAGGAAATCCAGAAGAAATTCTAAAAAAATCTGAGAAAAATGAAAATGAAAACACAGTGGTCTAAAATCTTTGGGATGCAGCAAAAGCTGTTTTCAGAGTGAAGTTATAGCAATACAGACCTACTGCAAGAAGAAAGAAAAATCTTAAATAAACAATCTAAGCTTATATATAAAGGAGCTAGAAAAAAAAAAAAGGAACAAAACCCAAAGGCCACAGAAGAAAGGAAATAATAAAGATTAAAGCAGAAATAATGAAATAGAAACAAAAAAATTAGAACTGATCAATGAAACCAAGAGATGGTTCTTTGAAAGGATCAAAAAAATTGATAAACCTTTAGGTAGACTAATAAAAAAAAATGGAGAGGGAGGGAGAGAATTCAAATAAACAACATCAGAAATGAAAGTGGAGAATGAACGGCTGACACCATAGAAATACAAAGGATTCTAAGAGAATATGATGAAAAATTACATGCCAACAAATTAGACAACCTAGAAGAAATGGAGAACTTTCTAGAAACACATAACCTCCCCAAACTCAATCCATAAGAAATAGAAAATCTGAACAGACTGATTACCAGTAATCAAACTGGTTCAGTAATCAAGTAATTCCAAAAGTCCAAGACAAGATGACTGCACAGGTGAATTCTACCAAACATTTAAAGGCGAGTTAATACCTATTCTTCTCAAACTATTCAAAAAAATACAAGAGGACGGAAACCTTCCGAATTCATTCTATGACGCCAGGACTACCCTGATACCAAAACCAGGAAGAGACACTACAATAAAAGAGAACTACAGGTCCATATCACTGATGAACATAAGATGCAAAAATCCCCAACAAAATATTAAATGCAAACTGAATCTAACAATACATAAAAAAAAAAAAATCACTCACCATGATCAAGTTGGATTTATTCCAGGGATGCAAGGTGGTTTGCTATTCACAAATCAATGTGATACATCACATCAACACTAGAAAGGATACGAATCATCTGACCATTTTAATAGATGAGGAAAAAGCATTTGACAAAGTACACCATCCATTCATGATAGAAACTCTCAACAAAGTATATTTAGAGGGAACATACCTCAATATAATAAAGGCGATACATCAAAAACCCAAATCTAACATTATGCTCCATGGTGAAAAACTGACAGCTTTTCACCTAAGATTAGGAACAAGACAAGATGTCCACTCTCCCATCTTTATTCAACACAGTATTGGAAGTCATAGTCATAGTAATCAGACAAGGAATAAAAGTCATCCAAATTAGAAAGAAGAAACTTTATCTGCAGATGATATGATACTATTATATATAAAAAATGCTTAAGACTCCACCAAAAAACTACTAACATTGCTAAATGAATTCAGTAAGGTCATAGAATACAAAAATCAATATTCAGAAATCCACTGCATTGCTGTATACTACTAATAAGGCAGCAGAAAGAGAAATTAAAAGAACAGTTCCGTTTACAATTGTATGAAAAATAAAAAAAATACCTAGGAATAAATTTATCTAAGGAGGTAAAAGATCAGGACTCTGAAAACTATAAATACTGATGAAAGAAAATGAAAATGACACAAAGAAATGGAAATATATTCCATACTCATGAATTAAAAGAATATTGCTAAAATGTCCATACAACCCAAAACATCTACGGATTTAATGCAATCCTACGAAAATATCAATGGCATTTTTCACTAAACTTCAACAAATAATCCTAAAATTTGTTTAGAATCATTGAAGACCCTGAAGAGCCAAAGAAATCTAGAAAAAGAACAAGATTGGAGATCTCATAATCTCAGATTTTAAGATACATTACAAAGCTGTAGTAATCAAAACAAGTATGGTACTGGCACACACACAAAAAACAAATATATAGATTAAGCAAACAGAACAGAAAGCCCAGAAATATACCCAAGGTGCCTGGGTGGCTCAGTAGGTTAAGTGTCTGACTCCTGGTTTCAGCTCAGGTCATGATCTCGCAGTTTGTAGGTTTGAGCCTTGTGGGTTTGAGCACTGCTTCAGGCTCTGTGCTGGGCATGGAGCCTGCTTGGGGATTCTCACTCTCCCAATCTCTCTACTCCTCCCCTGCTCACACTCTCTCTGCAAGGAAGGAAGAAAGGAAAGATAGAAGGAAGGAAGGAAGAAAAGAAGGAAGGGAAGGAAGGAAGAGAGAAAAGACAGAAAGAAAGACAGAAATATACCCACAATTATATGGTCAATTAATCTTCAGATGAAAGAGGCAAGAATATGCAATGGGATAAAGATGGTCTCTTCAACACATAGTGCTGGGATAGTAGGACAGCTACATGCAAAAGAGTGAAATTGGACTACTTTATTACACCATACACAAATATAAACTCAAAATGGATTAAGACCTAAATGTGAGACCCGAAACCATAAAAATTCTAGAGAGCACAGGCAGTAATTTCTCTGACATGAGTTATGGCAGCATTTTTCTAGATATGTCTCCTGAGGCAAGGGAAACAAAAGCAAAAATAAACTATTGGGACTTCATCAAAACAAAAAGCTTCTGCAGTTAAGGAAATAATAAAAAAAACTAAAGGGCAACGTATGAAATGGGAGAAGATACTTGCGAATGATATATGTGACAAACAGTACCCAAAATATATAAAGAACTTATAGAACACAACACCAAAAAACCAAACAGTCCAATTTAAAAATTGGTGGAAGACATGAACAGACATTTCTCTAAAGAGGACATAGAGATGGCCAACAGACACACTGAAAGATGCTCAAAATAAATAACCATCAGGGAAATGCGAATCAAAACCACAATACAATATCACCTCACAACTGTGACAGTGGCTAAAATCCACAGCACAAGAAACAATGAGTGTTGGCAAGGATGTGAAGAAAAAGACTAATGCAGGCACTGTGGAAACAGTATGGCAGTTCTTCAAAAAGCTAAAAATAAAACTACCTCTATGATCCAGCAACTGCACTACTGGGTATTTACCCAAAAATACAAAAACACTAATTCAAAGTGATATACGAACCCCTATGTTTTTTTTTTTTTAATTTTTTTAAATGTTTTATTTATTTCTAGGAGACAGAGAGACAGCATGAGCAGGAGAGGGTCAGAGAGAGAGGGAGTCACAGACTGAAACAGGCTCCAGGCTCTGAGCTGGCAGTCAGCACAGAGCCCGACGCGGGGCTTGAACCCACGAACCGTGAGATCATGACCTAAGCGAAAGTCGGACGCTTAACCGACTAAGCCACCCAGGCGCCCCCCCCCATGTTTATCGTAGCATTTTTTAAAATAGCGAAAACATGGAAGTAGCCCAAATGTCCAATGACAGCTGAATGGATAAAGAAGATGTTCTATATATTTACAATGGAATATCATTCAGCCACAAATAAGAATGAGATCTTGCCATTTGCAAATGACATCAATGGAGCTAAAGAGTATAATGCTAAGTGAAATAAGTCAGTTAGACAAAGATTAATACCATTTGATGACTGTGGAATTCAAGAAACGAACAAAAAAGGGATACCTGGGTGGCTCAGTCAGTTAACTGTCTGACTCTTGATTTTGGCTCAGGTTACGATCTCATTCTTCATGAGATCGAGTCCCGCATCTGCTGACAGTGCAGAGCCTGCTTGGGAGTCTCTCTCTCCCTCTCTCTTTGCCCCTCCTCCACTCATGCACATGCACACTCTCTCTTTCTCTCTCTCTCAAAATAGAGTTTTTAAAAAAATTTTTTAACATTTTTTTATTTTTGAGAGACAGAGAAAAACAGAACACAAACAGGGGAGGGGCAGAGAGAGAGGGAGACACAGAATCCAAAGCAGGCTCAAGGCTCTGAGCTGTCAGCACAGTGCCCAATGCGGGTATCGAACCCACATAACGTGAGATCATGACCTGAGCTGAAGTCTGTGCTTACACCAACTGAGCCACCCAGGCACCCCTCAATAGATATTTTTTTTAAAAAGCCAACAAACAAACAAAATGAGCAAAGGAAAAAAAAAGAGAGATAAACAAAGAAACAGACTCTTAACTAAAGAGAACAAACTGATGGTTACCAGAGGGGAGGTGAGTAGATAGGTAAAATAGGTGATGGGCATTAAAGATGCTTATCACTTGTAATGAGCACAGGGTAATGAATAGAAGCGTTGAATCCTGGAGTAGCTCTACTCACAGCAGAAAAAACAAGATTTAAGCCAAAACTGTAACAGGAGACAAATAATGTCATTATGCAATGATAAAAGGGTCAATCTGAAAGATTACATAAATATTTATGGGCCTAAAAAACATTGAAGCACATAAATATAATGCAAATATTGACAGACCTGAAGGCTGAAAAAGAAATATAATAATAGTAGAGGACTTAAATACCCATTTTCATCAATGGATAGATCAAGGCAGAAAAATCAATAAGGAAAAATTGGACTTGAACTACACTTAAGACCAAATGGACTTAAAAGACACTTGAAGAACATTCCATATAATACAAGGCCTGTACACACTCTTCTTAAACATACAAGGAGCATTCTTCAAGGGAGACTATGTGGTAGGCCACAAAACAAATCTTAATAAATTTATAAGACTGAAATATCAATATATTCTAACCACAAAGGTATAAAACTAGAGACAAATTACAAGAAAATTGGCAATTTACAATTATGTTGGGATTAAAAAATATGCTATTGAATAGCCAAGAGGCCAAAGAAATTAGAAAAAATTATCTTGAGACAAATGAAAATGGAAATACAACATACCAAAAATTATGAGATACAGAAAAGGTATTTTTAAAAGGGCAGTTCATAGTGATAAACATCTACATTAGGAAACAAGAAAGATCTCAAATAACCTAATTCCACACTTTGAGGAACTAGAAAAAATAACAACAAATTAAGCCCAAAATTAGGAGAATGGGAAATAACAAAGATCAGAGCAGAAATAGAAACTAAATACACAACATAATAGATCAACGAAACTGAAAAAAGAGCTTTTAAAAGGATAAAAAATTAGTTACAAATCTTTAACTAGATTTACCAAGAAAAAAAAAGGGGCCCAAATAAAATATGAAATGAAAGAGGAGACATTTAACTGCTACCAGAGAAATACAAAGGATCATTACAGACGGATACAAAGACTTCTATGCCAACAAATTAGACAATTTAGAAGAAACAAATAATTCTTAGAAACATAAAACCTACCAAGACAATATGAATAGAATATCTGAACTAACCAATTAATAGTAAGGAGACTGCATCAGTAATCAAAACCTTTCAAAGAAACAAAAGTCCAGGACCAGATGACTTCATTGGCAGATCCTACCAAACATTTAAGGAAGAATTAATACCAACCCTTCTCAAACTCTTCTAAAAAACAGAAGAGGAGGGGACCCTTCCAAACTCATTTTATGAGGCCAATGTTACCCTGAAGGGAAGCCACAAGAAAAGTAGAGGCCAGTATCTTTGAATATAGATGCAAAATTCCTCAACAAAATAACAGAAAAGCCAAATTCAACAATATATTAAAAGGAATATACACCATGATCACAAGGGATTAATTCCACAGATGCCAGGATGTTTCACTATTGGAAAAAAAGCAAACACCAAAATTTAGTGTGATATACCACATTAACAAAATGAAGGATAAAAATCTTTAGATCATCTCAGTAGATGGTGAAAAAGCATATGACACAATTCAGCATCCTGTAAGAGCAGCAAGAATGCCCACTCACCACTTTTATTTAACACAGTAATGGAAGTCCTACCCAGAGCAATTAGTCAAGAAAAAGAATTAAAAAGTACCCAAATTGGAAAGAAGTAAAGTTGTTTATATTTGCAGATGACATGATAATATATATAGAAAACACTAAAAACACTATCAAAAAATTGTTAGAATAAATGAATTCAGTGAAGTTGCAGGATACAAAATAAATATACTACTCAAAGCAATCTACAGCAATCAATTCAATTAAAATTCCATAAAAAAATGCATTATTCAAAGAAATAGAGAACAAATAATCTTAAAATCTGTATGGAACCAAAAAGGACCCCAAATATCTTAAGTAATCTTAAGAAAAAAGAAGGAAGCTAGAAGCATCAAACTTTCTCATTACAAACTATAGTAAGAAAAACAATACGGTGTTGGTTTAGAAATGGACACATAGATCAATGGAACAGACCAGACAGTCCAGGAATAAGCCTATGCATATATAGGAAATTAATCTGTGACAAAGAAGCCAAGAATATACAATGGGAAAAGGATACTATCTGTATAAATGGTGCTGGGAAAACTGGACAGTCAGATGGTAAAGAATGAAACTGAACCACTATCTTATACCATATACAAAAATCAACTCTAAATGGATGAAAGATTTAAATTTAAGACCTGATACCATAAATCTCCTAGAAGAAAAAAGAGGAGCTAAGGTACCTGACATCAAGCTGGCAATAAATTTTTGGATAGGACATAAAAGCAAGGGCAATGAAATCAAATAATAAGCAACTAAAAAGCTTCTGCACAGCAGTGTATACAATCAATAAAATGAAAAGGCAGCCTACAGAATGGGAGAAAATAGTTGCAAATCATGTATCTGATAAGGGGTGAAGGCCCGAAATATATATAGAACTCATATAAACTAAGCCCAAACAATCCAAATTAAAAATTAGCAGAGGAACTGAACAGTTTTCCAGAGAAGACATAAAGATGGGTAATAGGTATGTGAAAAGGTACTCAACATCACCAATCATCAGGTAAATGCAAATCAAAGTCACAATTAGATACTACATCACACTTGTCAGAATGGCTAGTATCAAAACAAAACAAAACAAACCCCCAAAGATAACAAATGTTGGTGTGGTGTGGGTGTGCAAATAAGGGAACCCTTGTCCACTGTTGGTGGAATGTAAATTGCACAGCCACTATGGAAAACAATATGGAGGTTCCACAAAAATTAAAAATAGAAATACCATATGATTCTGCAACACCAGTTTTGGATATATACGCAAAAGGAATTAATACAGGATATCAAAGAGATGTATGTATTCCCAAGTTCATTGATGGCAGCATTATTCCCAATAGCCAAGATAAGCAAGCAACCGAAGTGTTTGTTGATAGATGAATGGATAAAGAAGATATGGTATCTATATATACACAATGGAATATTATTCAGCCATGAGAAAGAAAGGCATCTTGCTATTTATAACAACATGTAAAGACCCTGAGGGCAATATGCTAAGTGAAATAAAACATAGAAAGACAAACAGTTCATGGTATCATCTTATAAGTGAATTTAAAACAAAAAAAGAATCAAACTCATAGAAACAGCAGGTAGAAAAGGGTTTGCTGGACAGTAGGGAAAAAAGAAGTTAGTAAAACAGTAAAATCTTTTAGCTAAAAGACAATATGGTCTGAGGATATGACATAACATGGTGACTACAGTGGTAATACTGTATTGTATGACTGAAATTTGCTGAGAAGAAAGTACATGTTCTCACCAAAAAAATTGAAATAAATTTAAAAAAATTTAAGTTTGTGTTGGAACACTTATAAATTATTTCTCCTGAGGTAATCTGATATAAATCATACTCATAATCCCTACATCCAATGTCTTCTAAATAAAATGTTTTTTATTCAAACTGGTCAAATCTTCCTTTACAAACTACAAGGGTAAGGAAAATAAGTCACAAAAGTACCTTTTGACTGATGTCTTTTATGTACTTTTATATGTTTACTTACTTTAATAAGTAATGCTTCATTTGTAGCTTCAATTACTTCATTCCTGTCTTGGACTTGTTGATGTAAATTGCTTACAGTGTCCTGAGCTTCTTCTAATTCCAGTTTTGCCTTTTCTAACTGTTCATTTAGTTGCTGAACAGAAGTCTTTTGAGAGTCAGCAGAAATCTTCCACTTTGCATGGTTCTCTTGATGTGAAATCATCTACACACCCCCAAAATTGAAAAAGAAAAGAATTAAATAGGGTGGAGTTGGTTTCAAAAACATTCTAATACTTTCCACTTCCATTTATACTAAAGTAATTCTGTTTATAAAAACAAACATCTGATTTCTCAACAAATAACCTAGTAGAGGAAAAAAGAGGAAGAAGAAACCTATAGTCTTAAATTTACCTAAGAACAGTGAGCCAAAGACAACGGGCTATATAGACATCTTTGTGACAACTGGGAAAATCTGAACAATGAGTGGATATTTGATAATATTAAGGGATTATTGTCAATTTTTAAGTGTGACAATAATATTGTGGTTAGGTTTCTTAAAAATAGACCTTATCTTTTAGAGATACCTATTGAAACGTTTATTGATGAAATAATGATGTCTGGTATTTGCTTCAAGATAGAATGAGATATGTGGGGGAATGGGAGTGAGGTTAAAGATACAATGATGGAACTTCCCAATTTGCCTAGGACTGACTGGGTTTTTATGTTTGTTTTTGTTTTTTTAATTTATTTTTGAGAGAGACAGAGGGTGGAGAAGGGGTAGAGAAACATAGAATCTGAAGGAAGATCCAGACCCCGAGCCACCAGCACAGAGCCTGATGTGAGCCCTGAACTCATGAGCTATGAGATCATGGCCTGAGCCGAAGTCGGCTGCCCAACCGAGCCACCAGGTACCCCAGAACTGACTGGGTTTTATGCCTAGTATCCTGGTGTAGTTACTAATACCACTCCTTTTCATTCTCAAAAGTGTTCCCTTTTAGAAAGAAATGGTCGACATAGTTATAGATGAAATTACATTAGCCACAAGTTGATAATTACTAAAGTTGAATAATAAATATAGGAAGATATATACCATTCTTTCAAAATTTTCCAAAATAAAAAGTTAAAAAAAACCCCTAATTCTTGTAAAAAGTATCAGGATGTTGCAATAATTAATTAATTATTATATAAAATTATATAAAATAATTATTTCTGACAATTCTGAAACCTATAATTTTTTAAATGCTGTTAAAAATTATTGATCTTTTATACTGTTACTTTAATGACATACTCTGTCATTTTTGTATTCAAACACATGCTTTAAAAATAAATCTGTCAAGTACCAAAGAGGATAAAAACATGTAACAAATTTTTATTTTTATATCATATATTTAAAACATTAGTACCAAATATTAAACAGCAATAGTAGAACCAATTTTTACAATTCATGTTTCGTACTACTTCCTTATAAATTATTTCACAGGGCTTACAAAACCTAAAGTAAGAAACTGGATAATAAGAAATAAGAGTAGGGGTGCCTAGGTGGCTCAGTTGGTTAAGCATCCGACTTCGGTTCAAGTCATGATCTCACGGTTTGTGGGTTCGAGCCTCGTGTCGGGCTCTGTGCGGACAGCTAGCTCAGAGCCTGGAGACCTGCTTCAGATTCTGTGTGTGTGTGTGTGTGTCTCTCTCTCTCCGACCCTCCCCTGCTCACGCTGTCTCTCTCAAAAAAATAAATAAACATTAAAAAATTTTTTTAAAAAAAGAATAAAAGTAGAACAGAGACCACATAATAAAAGTGTAAAGAGTAGTTGCTGGTAAACAGTTGAGCTGGACTAGTTATTACTGAAGGTCACTTAGTTGAATAACTAATACTTATTAAATAATTATGATGAATCCAACAGCATTCCACTTGTCTCTAAAGACCAAGGGTTGGAATTCCTTAGCCTGGGACAAGATTCAGTTAGCAAATGTGTTTTGTTTGGCAGATACAGTATTTTCTTTCTTTTTTTTTTTTTTACAAATAGTTTATTGTCAAATAAGTTTCCACATAACACCCAGTGCTCATCCCCACAAGTGCCCTCCTCCATGCCCATCCCTCCTCCCCCCCACATCCATCAGTCCTCAGTTTTTGTGAGCATTCAAGAGTCTCTCATGGTTTGCCTCTCTCCCTTTCCCCCACCATTTCTGCCCTTCTTCTCCCCCTTGGTCCTCTGTTAAGTTCCTCCTAATCCTCCTATACGTGCACACATATGATATTTGACCTTCTCTGCCTGACTTATTTCGCTCAGCATAACACCCTCAAGGTCCATCCATGTTGCTACACATGGCCAGATTTCATTGTTTCTCATTGCCATGTAGTATTCCATGGTATAGATAAACCACATCTTCTTGATCCATTCATCTGTTGATGGACACTTAGGCTCTTTCCATGTTTTAGCTATTGTGGAGAGTGCTGCTATGAACATTGGGGTACATGTGCTCCTATGCATCAGCATTTCTGTATGCCTTGGGTAAATTCCTATCAGTGCTATTGCTGGGTCATAGGGGAGTTCTACTGTTAATTTCCTGAGGAACCTCCACACTGTTTTCCAGAGGGGCTGTACCAGTTTACATTCCCACCAACAGTGTAGGAGGGTGCCCGTTTCTCCACATCCTCGCCAGCATCTAGAGTTCTCTGATTTGCTCATTGTAGCCGCTCTGACTGGCGTGAGGTGGTATCTCAGTGTGGTTTTGATTTGTATTTCCCTGATGAGGAGCGATGCTGAGCATCGTTTCATGTATCTGTTGGCCATGGCAGATACAATATTTTCAAAGAGATCTGAATATGCAAGACGCAGTGACTACAACCTCTACCAATTTATCACAAAGATGGTCCAAAACTCCTTAGAAAGGAGTTTAATATAAATGTATTTGTGATATAGAAAAATGCTTTCTTTGAACTCCGTAAGTTATTTATGTCTAATATATCTTTTGTATATCTTCAAATGTAGTTTTTAAATAGATAAGAAATGCTATTCTAATTGATAACATTGCTCATTTGTATAAAGGCTCAGGACATACTAATAGATAAAAAGTATCAGGTTCTAATCTTGTCTTTCTATGTAACTTACTATCAGAACAAATATTGGAAATTGCAAAGCATTATAGATTCATATCACATGAAACTACTTACTACTTGTTTTGTTTACTAAATACCTCCAGCTTATTTTTTCCAGTTAGTTTTGTCAAGTGCTATATTATAACTGATGATTTTGATGATACTGATGATGATGATGATGATGAGACAGTGTTTGGTCTAAGAATTTTAACTTTATTTCTTTAATCCTCAAGACAGTTCTATGAGGTACATTCCATTATTATATCCATTTTAGACAGAGAGGTTAATTAATTGCTCAAGGTCACATAAGTGCTAAGTGATAAGCTGAGATTTGGAAACAAGCTGCCTGTCTACAGAATTTAAGCTCTTAACTCCAGTGTATGTGAAAGTTATATTAAGCTACCAGAAATGAACACCACAATGAATTATTCTATAATGAATATTCAGAAGTTAGACTTCTACTTTTGTTTAGATAGGTCAACCCACTTTAGCAGGGAGTAGTAGAACAAATTACATTTTCTTTACCTCCAGATGATAAGCTTCTTTGAGAGATTCTACTTCTGCTGACAATTTCTTGATTTCTGCTTGCATTCTTGCTTCTAAATGAGCTTCACGTACTTGAGAAGCCCCCAATTCTTCAGCTAAATGGTTTCCATGAGCTTCCTTAAAAATGACATATTAAGGAAAAGTTATTTAACTTATTTGGTTATTAAAGCTAAACCCATTGTGTGTATCTGTGGAAGTACTTTAATCTTTTATACTATATAAACACACATATACAAAGTTAACTTATTAAATGGTATACTTTAAAATCTAGACATTTAAAAGACTACAAATGGGACTGTATTAGTCTACTGTTTCTCATAAGTTCACTAACCAATATAATATGTAAAGCAAATTAATAACCACAGCACACTGAACATTGGCAGGTAACAGTTTACTCTAAGGTTTGCCTATGCATTTTGTTCACTAGATGCACTGTGTGCTTATATCAAGAGGCAGGTCTATATTTATCCAAACCTATTTATGTTAGTTGTGCTTGTGATTCTAATTATGGACTTTTAATATATATTACGTATAAACACGGAGGAAATATACATGCAAAAAGAAAGTTTTATGCTTTGAGACAGCTCAATGAATGAGTCACAAACATTTTTTGCCCAACTCAATGAATGAGTCACAAACATTTTTTGCCCAACTAGAAGCAGCCAAAATAGTTGTAAAATATTATGGGAAACTCCATGTAAAATATAAGAGATGTTACAATCTGATTTACAAATGTCTCTTAATTTTTTTTCTACTTTAAAGAAACCAAAATTAGGGGCGCCTGGGTGGCTTAGTTGGTTAAGCGTCCGGCTTTCACTTAGGTCATGATCTCGCAGTTCGTGGGTTTGAGCCCCACGTCGGGCTCTGTGCTGACTGCCAGCTCGGAGCCTGGAGCCTGTTTCAGTCTGTGACTCCCTCTCTCTCTGACCCTCCCCTGCTCACGCTGTCTCTCTCTCTCTCTCCTAGAAATAAGTAAAACATCAAAAAAAAAATAATTTTAAATAAAGAAACCAAAATTAGGAACAATAGATGATTGAATAGGAATATGGTTAATGAAAAAAGGCTGGGTGGAATTCTAAGCAAAGATGCTGCCCACACATAAAAAACAAGATTTCTGTCCTAAATTAAAAGATCTACACATGAATATTAGAGTTCTGAGTTGAAATATTTTAAACTGTCAATTAACTAATCAAAACTACAATGAGATACCACCTGTCAGAGTGATTAAAACTGACAACACAGGAAACAACAGATGTTGGGGAGGATCCAGAGTAAAGGATCCTCTTGCACTGCTGGTGGGAATGCAAACTGGTGCAGCCCCTCTGGAAAACAGTATGGAGGGTCCTCAAAAAGTAAAAATAGAACTACCCTATGATCCAGCAATTGTACTACTAGGTATTTACGCAAAGGATACAAAAATATTAATGCAAAAAAATTTTTTAATACTTATTTGTATTTGAGAGAGAGACAAAGTACGAGAGGCAGAGAGACAGAGAGAGGAAAACACAGAATCTGAAACAGGCTCCAGGCTCCGAGCTGTCAGCACAGAGCCCGATGCGGGGCTTGAACCCACAAACCATGAGATCATGACCCAAGCCGAAGTCAGATGCTCGACTGAGCCACCCAGGCACCCCTAAAAGTATTAATTCAAATGGATACATGCATGCTGATGTTTATAGCAGCATTACCAACAATAGGTAAATTATGGGAAGAGCCCAAATGTCCATCGACTGATGAACTGATAAAAAAAAGAGATGACATATAAGGCGCCTGGGTGGGTTACTCAGTTAGGCATCCAACTCTTAAAGACAGAGATAAGATAAAAGTAGATAGCTTCTTTTTTCCTAGTAGACTCCCAAACACCCAACAGATTCTAGTAAAAATTCCTTATATATTCTTCATTAGTCCAACCAGAAATGTAAATAAAAACATGGTTAACCAAAATTAAATGTAAAGACACTTTAATGTAATTCCTGTACTATATTAGTAACCATAATAAAAAGCATAAAACTCACAGGAACTTTTCTGAAATACCAATAAACACATTCTTCTCAAAGTCTAAGTAATTAAACCAAGCATATCAATCCAAGTATTTTTTTTAAATGTTTACTTTTGAGAGACAGACACAGAGTGCAAGTGGGAGAGGGTCTCAGAAAGAGGGGGACAGAATCCAAAGCAGGCTCCAGGATCTGAGCTATCAGCACAGAGTCTGACGCAGGGCTCAAACTCATGAACTACAAGATCATGACCTGAGCCAAAGTTAGAAGCTTAACCAACTGAGCCATCCAGGCACACCTCTAAGTATTTTTAAGCAAAGCTGTTAACCTTCTACCAAAAACAATTTATATTATAGTTCTTGTTATTAAAAGCAGTTTCTCTCCATAAGGGTTCTGGACTACAGGTTTCATAACAGTTATAAATTTAGATTGTCAGTTTCACTTATAAGAGTGGCTACAAATGTAAAAATTTTACTTAAAAAAGACTTGCTTTATTTTTTTCTTCAAATGATAGCTTAAACTCACTTGAAAGTCTAAAAATACCTTGTAACTTAACTTACTGAAAACTAATTAGTTTGGCCAAAAACTCAGTTCTGAAGGATTTCTTAGTTACATTAAAAACCCACGCTAAACATTTTTCTT
Organism: Proteles cristata cristata; assembly: GCA_017311185.1. Taxonomy (NCBI): domain Eukaryota; kingdom Metazoa; phylum Chordata; class Mammalia; order Carnivora; family Hyaenidae; genus Proteles; species Proteles cristata. The sequence goes on along the minus strand of JAESUZ010004270.1, from coordinate 725,704 downwards.
AAAATATCAGTAAAATATATATAACATAAAATTTATCATTTTAACCAGTTTTAAGTGTAAAAATCCAGTGGCATTAAGTACATTCAGTGTGTGCAACACAGTTACCAAATAAAAAAAAGTAAATGTTAAATTTTTAAAGATTTTTAGTAAGATAAAATTAGAATAGGGATTACTTTTTCTTTAGAAAGTTGCTTTATTTCCTCCAGTTCACTTGAGAGCCTTTCTATTTCTCTCTGTGCTTGGACTTGTTGACGACGAGCCTCCACCAATTCTGTATGAGAATTTTGCATCTGCTCACGAGTTAACCTCAATTCTTGCTCCAAATCTATGGCATCCTTGTACTGAGTTGCAATGTACTGTTCCTGCTCTTTCACAACCTGAAATACACAAGATATTTGCAGGTTTCAAAATGAAATGATACAGATAACTTATTTCTTACTATGATTTCTCTTTTGATTTCCCCATCCCAATTTGATCTCTATAAATTATAATTTAACACAGAATGAATATCAGTTTCTGTGAAATTGATATTCAAAACATGTTTTCCTTCCTTTTTATTTAAAAAAAATTTTTTAAGTTTATTTATTTTTGAGAGAGACAGAGACAGTCCAAGTGGGGGAGAGGCAGATAGAAAGGGAGAAAGAGAATCCGAAACAGGCTTGGTATGAGCCTGGCGTGGGGGGGCTTGAATCCACGAAACCATGAGATCTGACCTGAGCCAAATCCGAGAGTCGGACACTTAGCTGACTTAGCCACCCAGGTACCTTTTCTTTTTTAATGATAAGAAAATGACAAAATACTGCTGGGACAAATGGTATATTTTTCATGATCAATATGCAAGCTGTATAATCCTTTATCATTATGAATATAACATGGCGGAATACATAATAATATAAAGAAAAAAAAGAAGCTAATATCTGATATTCACTTCACAGATGAAGAATGTACTCACATGAATAACCAAAACCCACCATTAATCCATATGGGTTAAGAGCATGATCTTATTTTCTTTAAAAGTATCTGTCTGCAGATAGATAAACACAATGAAGAGCTATATATGAAATTTAAAGTTGAGTATCATATTTAAAGACAAAAAAAAGTAACACCCATGAAAGCTCTTAGAAGCAAATTCAGTTCTGAGATACGTGGGTGGCTTAGTCGGCTGAGTGTCTGACTTTGGCTTGGGTCATGATCTCCCAGTTAGTGAGTTTGAGCCCTGAACCAAACGTGCTGCTGTCAGTGCAGAGCCCACTTTGGTTCCTCTGTCCCCCTAACTCTCCACCCCTCCCCCTTTTACGCATGCTCTCGCTCTCTCTAGAAAACATTTCTCTCTAGAAAACATTTAAAACAAAATAAATTTAAAAAAAGCAAAAGCAAGTGAGTAGAATGAATTCAGTCAACACACATGCAAACTGATGATATGAAGTCTTCAAACTTCATCTGGCAACTAACTCAATGTATTTGGTATCAATAATGTACAATTATCTGTTCATTCATTCTCTGGATAGGGTTCCTCAAGGATAAATGAGTGTATCTTATTAATATCTGTATCTCCAGCTCTAACACACAGTAGGTTCTTAGTAAATATTTGTTGACCAAGTGAACACATATTGTGGGTTCACTATGTGAGAGATAACACGACAATGCCTGTGGGCAATATAAAGACAAATAGGATGATGCTCTTGCCTATAATTGGAACATCAGAATAAAATATATTAAAAAAAAATCAAAGAAACTAGTGAGTGCCTGACACAAATAATTACCCCAAAAATACGGCACAGCTTCTATATATTAAAACCAACTAGTTTAAAACATAAAGATTTATATCACTCTTTAGATAATATTAGTGTGTTTCTTAGGAAGAAATAATTTGCTTACACTTTCCATTTCTTTCATCTTTTGTTGGGTTCGTTCATTTTCTTTTTTCAGTTGACTTATCTCCTGTTCATTTTGTAGTGTTATAAACTCTTTTTCTCGAAGGTGTTCTTTGGCATTTTGCAATTTTTCATTCAAACTTTCTATCTGAATTTTAAAAAGAATAATGTTAATGTAAGTAAGGAAAAATAATTTTTTAATCATAACTGCAATCCAAGGAAGTCAAGCTTTAAACATATAAATCTAAAGTAGCAAAATACAAAAATGTGTTTTCCTTAATGCCATCATAACTTAGACACTAATATCAGAATTTTTATGCTTAATAAGAAGCTTATTTGTATACCTAAAATATACAAAAGAGATGAAAGTCTCAATCACATTTGTGTAAGAAAGAAAAATGAGGGTACATTAAAGCAACAAGTGTTCCATGGCCTTACAAAGATACATTTAAGAGGTAAAAAACTAGTTAGTGAAAACAAAGTCCCCTTCCCACTATTTTCCTTCATTAGATGTAACCACACAAGGGAATTACTTGAAAATCATTCCAGAGATATTTTGTACATATTCAAACATGCACACATGGTGATAAATATTTGGACATACTGATACGAGAAAAACTATATTCAAAATAACATTAAGAAGGTAATCATCAGGGGCTGGGGAGTGAGGAAAATGAGTAAATGTTGGTCAGAGCATACAAGGTTTCAGTTATGCAGGATGAGTAAGTTCTGGAAACCTAACATACAACCTAGTGATTACAGTCAGTAATATTGTATTTGTATACTTGAAATTTGCTAAGATAATAGATCTTAAGCGTTCTCAGCAAAAATAAATAATTAAAATAACTGAGGTGATGGATATGTTAATTATTACACAATGTATATATACAGGAAAACATGCTGTACACCTCAAATAGATGCAATTTCTGTCAAATGTCAAAAAGCTGGGGAAAAACTTAAAAGGAGAAAAATGAATTTAAAATAGTATGTACAAGATAATTAAAATTATGTAGAATTTGTATTGTATGTATTCTACTAAAAAGCCACATAATGTGAACAACAGATGCTTATAGTTATTTTTTTAAAACAATTTAAAATATGTAATTAAAAAAAATTTTTTTTTAAATGTTTTATTTATTTCTAGGAGAGAGAGAGAGAGAGACAGCATGAGCAGGGGAGGGTCAGTGAGAGAGGGAGTCACAGACTGAAACAAGCTCCAGGCTCTGAGCTGGAAGAGCCCGACGCGGGGCTCGAACCCTCGAACCGCGAGATCATGACCTGAGCGAAAGTCAGACGCTTAACCGACGAAGCCACCCAGGTACCCCTAAAATATGTAATTTTAAATGCTTTACCTGTTTGTTGCATTCTTTAAGTTCCAATTCTGATTTCTCAAGAGTACCCTCTAATTTAATTATTTTCTGCTCCATTTCTCCCCTGTGCTCACGAATAGTCATATCCAAATGTGTAACCTAAATACAAAAGTAGCCTGCATCAATAATTCATTAAAATTTTTTAAAAATTATTTATTTATTTTTGAGACAGAGACAGAGTGTGAGTGGGGGAAGGGCACAGAGAGAGGGAGACACGGAATCAGAAACGGGCCCAGGCTCTGAGCTGTCAGCACACAGCCCCATTTAGGGCTTGAACCAACCAACTGTAGCTCATGACCTGAGTTGAAGTCGAACGTTTAACCAACTGAGGCACCCAGGCACCCATATCATTAATTTCTTTTTATTGCTAAGTAGCATTCTGTTGTGTTTCATGGTGGTACCATCATTTGTTTAACCATTCACCTACTGAAGGCATTTCAGTTGTTTCCTGTTTTGGGCTGTTACTAATAAATGCACTGTGAAAATTTGTGTATAGGATTTTTGTGAACATATGTTTTCATTTCTCTGAGATAAATGCCTAAGAATGTAACTGTTGGGTTGTAAGGTAAGTGCATATTTAATATTGCAAAAACTGCCAGACTCTTTCCAGAGTGGCTGTACCATTTTACATTATAACCAGCAGTGAATACATTATCCAGTTTTTCTTCATCCACACCAGCATTTGGTGTTATCCCTACTTTTTATTTTAGCTACTTGGCAAAGAATGCAGTGGTTTCAACAAAATGAGTGTCAATGTCTTTTCGTGTCTTTGGCTTATTTAAAAAAATTTTTTATGCTTATTTATTTCTTTTTTTGAGAGAGAGTGAGTGAGCACGTGCACAAGCTGAAGAGGGGCAGAGAGAGAATCCGAAGCAGGCTCTGCACTGTCAGCACAGAGATAGATGCGGGGCTCAGATTCATGAACCCTGAGATCATACCTGAGCTGAAACCAAGTTGGACACTCAACCGAGTACCCAGGAGCCCCTGGCTTATTTTTTTTATTGAATTGTTTACTTTTTCACCACTGAGCTTTGAGAGTATGTATCCTATGTATGAGTCCTTTATCAGATATGTGGTTTGCAAATATTTTTTCTTATCTATTCCTTATCACCCTCTTAACAAGGTCTTCTATAGAATAAATTTTTAATTTTGAAAAAAAAATTAAACTTTACTCAGTTATTCTAATGTGAAAAATTGCATGCTTGGAATGTTTTAAAATTGTTTACAGTGTGTATGTGGCAGGGGGAGCCTGGGTGGCTCAGTCAATTAAGCATCCAATTTCAGCTCAGGTCATGATCTCGCGGTTTGTGAGTTCGAGCCCCACATCGGGGTCTTTACTGATGGCTCAAAGTCTGGAGCCTGCTTCAGATTCTGTGTCTCCCACTCTCTCTACCCCTCCCCTACTCAAGCTCTGTCTCTCTCTCTCAAAAATAAATAAACATTAAAAAAATTTTTTTTTAAATTCTTTATAGTGGGTATAACTGAAACATAAACTCACCTCAATTATTTTTAAAAATGAGAAAAAGGATACAGGTCATTAAACATTTGTACAAACCCACAGACTGTACACCACCAAGAGTGAACTCTAATATAAATTATGGAGCTTGGGTAATTATAATGTTGTATGTTCATCAACTCTAACAAATGTACCACCCAGGTGGGGAATGCTGATAATGGGGAAGGCTGTGAATTTATAGAAGCAAGGGATATTTGGGAAATCTCTGTACCTTCTGCTCAATTTCACTGTGAACCTATAACTTGCCTAAGAAACAAAATATTAAAAAAGATGCTGTTAAATAATGTCTTTTGAATATTTTTGTTTCTCCAACAAACACCAGTGAGTAAGTAAACTCTTTTGTTTATTTATTTTTTAAAAATTAAAAAAAAAGTTTTTATTTATTTCTAGGAGAGGTAGAGAGAGACAGCATGAGCAGGGGAGGGTCAGAGAGAGAGGGAGTCATAGACTCTGAAACAGGCTCCAGGCTCTGAGGTGGCAGTCAGCCCGACACGGGGCTCGAACCCACGAACTGCAAGATCATGACCTAAGTGAAAGTCAGGTGCTTAACCGACTGAGCCGCCCAGGCACCCCATTAAGTAAACTCTTTTATTTGCATTGTCTTCTGATAGGCAGCAACGTAAGAGATCAAAAGGTTTGGATACTAAGCTAATCTTCATTCTCAAAAATCCACTTGCTATAAAAATAGCAAGATAAAGTAAGAAAGATGACATTTTCTAATTTTAAAATATTAATGTGCATAGAAAAACATATATGGGGGGGCGACTGGGTGGCTCAGTCAGTTGAGCGTCGGACTTTGGCTCAGGTCATGATCTCACGTTCATGGGTTCAAGCCCTGAGTCGAGCCTGCTTCGGATTCTGTGTTTCCCTTTCTTTCTGCCCCTTCCCTGTCCATGCTGTCTCTCTCTGTCTCTCAAAAATAAATAAATATTTAATATATATATATATACATATATATATATATATATGTATATATATGCTTAAAAATGTCCATTTTACCAAAAAGTGATGACCTCTGAAACCTTGTGTGATTGTACTGTAATAGAAAATTTCATTAAATATAATTAATTATGAAAACAAACTTGAGCTGCTCTCTGCTTTAGTTCCCAATTTCTCTCCTTAAGTGCCTGGTCCATTTCAAGGAGTTGTTGCTTTTTATCTTCAATCTCCATCTTGCATTCTCTGCAATTTATCAAAGGAAAAATATCAAAGCAAATAGAAATAGTATAGTTTTAAAAAATTAACTTAATTGGGTTAACATTTCCTGTAAGTGACAGGTAATAAAATATATGCAATTATTTCTGATTGAAAGGGCTCAAATTAAAGAAATGATGTATAAAGAAAATGATTGATATCATACAATTACCTTAACAGAGTATTCTCAAAAGGTAAAAGTTAACTCAAATACTACTATTGTAGTTAAAGTACTCCCAGGGTGCAAGACTGAATCAGTATAAGAATTTTAAAATTTTAGGGGTGCCTGGGTGGCTTAGTCGGTTAAGCGTCCGGCTTTCGCTTAGGTCATGATCTCGCGGTTTGTGGGTTTGAGCCCCGCGTCGGGCTTTGTGCTGACTGCCAGCTCAGAGCCTGGAGCCTGTTTCAGAGTCTGTGACTCCCTCTCTCTCTGACTCTCCCTGCTCACACTGTCTCTCTCTCTCTCTCCTAGAAATAAATAAAACATTAAAAATTAAAAAAAAAAAAGAATTTTAAAATTTAAAAAATTTTATGGATATTTTAAAAATATGTCCATATTTTTCATTTATAGATCAAGGGAACATTTGAAAGTCTTTTCTATATAAAAGTTGTGAGTTTATTACAATTGAATGAGGCATCTATCTTGTGGTTGGTATCTCTGATATTCACAACTCAGTAAATGACCACTGTGTTTCTCATGGGAATTTTACTCAAATGATGACTTACAAGGAGTGAAGTACTGAAGTCTAACATAGAAATATTTTAGAAATACTTTTAATAAATTCTACCTCTCCTAAAACCTAAAAAGTTACTATCTTACTCCTAAAAGTAGTATTTTTATACAAATATACTTTATACAGTATTTTTATACATTTTCTTTTTATAGGAAAAATGCAAAGTGCTATGTTAGAGCTCTAAATACAGTGATGAGATAGTACCTGGGTGGCTACTTGAGAGCAGGTGGTCAGAGAAGGGCCCTCTGAGGTAATGTGAAGGGCAAGAAGTTGGCCATTCAACCATTATTTCAGGCCAAGAAACAGCTATAGCATAATCATAAGGTAGGAAAAATGTACTGTTTTAAGTACAACAAGAAGGCCAGGAGCAAGGGGAACAGTATGAAATGAGGCCAGAGAAATAGGCAAGAACCGTATCTTTTTTTTTTCTTTTTTTAAGTTTTTCTAAATTTTTCTTTAATGTTTTATTTATTTTGGGGGGGGGAGAGAGAGAGAGACAGAGAGAGACAGCGTGAGCAGGGGAGGGTCAGAGAGAGAGGGAGATACAGAATCTGAAGCAGGCTCCAGGCTCTGAGCTGGCAGTCAGCACAGAGCCCGACGCGGGGCTCAAACCCACGAACCGTGAGATCATGACCTGAGTCAAAGTCGGACGCTTAACTGACTGAGCCACCCAGGCGCCCCAGCAAAAACCTTATCATGCAGGACTTTATATTCCATAATAAGGAGCTTGGATTTTTTTTTTAAACTGTTGTAAAATACATATAAGATTTGCCATTTTAAAATACAACATCCTTTCTTGATAAAAAAACCTCAAGAAAAGTAGTGATAGAAGGATTAAACCTCAAGATCATAAAAGCCATATATGAAAGACCCACTGCTAATATCATTCTCAATGGGGAAACCTGAGTGCTTTCCCCCTAAGGTCAAGAACATGACAGGGATGTCCACCTCGCCACTGTTATTCAACATACTATTGGAAGTCTTAGCCTCAGCAATCAGATAACACAAAGGAATAAAAGGCATCCAAATCAGCCAGGAGGAAGTCAAAGTTTCATTCTTCACAAATGACATGATACTCTTTATTAAAATCCCAAAAGATTCCACCAAAAAACTGCTAGAACTGATCCATGAATTCAGCAAAGTCGCAGGATATAAAATCAATGCACAGAAATTGGTTGCATTTCTATACAGCAATAATAAATGAAACAACAGAAAGAGAAATTAAGGAATTGATCCCATTTACAATTGCACCAAAAACCATAAAATAGTTAGGAATAAACATAACTGAAGAAGTGAAAAATCTATACACTGAAAACTATCGAAAGCTTGTGAATGAAACTGAAAAAAAAGGAAAAATATTCTATGTTCCTGGATTGGAAGAACATTGTTAAACTGTCAATAGTACGCAAAGCAATCTACATATTCAATGCAATCCTTATCAAAATAGCACCAGCATTCTTCACAGAGCTAAAACAAGCAATCCTAAAATTTGTATAGAACTAGAAAAGACCCCAAATAGCCAAAACAATCTTGAAAAAGAAAACCAAAGCTGGAGGCATCACAATCTCAAACTTCAAGACATATTACAAAGAAAGCTGTCATCATCAAGACAGTATGGTACTGGCACAAACACAGACACTCAGATCAATGGAACAGAATAGAGAACCCAGAAATGGACCCAGAAATATATGGCCAACTCACCTTTGACAAAGCAGGAAAGAATATTCAGTGGAATGAAGACAGTCTCTTCAGCAAATGGTGCTGGAAAACTGGACAGCGACACGCAGAAAAATGAACCTGGATCACTTTCTTACACCATACACAAACATAAACTCAAAATGGATGAAAGACCTAAATGTAAGACAGGAAGCCATCAAAATCCTTGAGGAGAAAGCAGGCAAGAACCTCTCTGACCTTGGCTGCAGCAACTTCTTGCTTAACACATCTCCAGAGGCAAGGGAAACAAAAGCAAACATGAACTATTGGCATCTCATCAAAATAAAAAGCTTCTGTACAGCAAAGGAAACAATCAGCAAAACCAAAAGGCAATGGATGGAATGGGAGAAGATATCTGCAAACGACATATCAGATAAAGGGTTGGTATCCAAAATCTATAAAGAACTTCTCAAGCTCAACACCCAAAAACCGAATAATCCAGTGAAGAAATGGGCTAAAGCCATGAACAGACACTTCTCCAAAGAAGACATCCAGACAGCAAACTGACACATGAAACGATGCTCAACATCACTCATCATCAGGGAAATACAGATCAAAACCACAATGAGGTACCACCTCACACCCATCAGATTGGCTAAAATCAACAACTCAGGCAACAACAGATGCTGGCGAGAATGCAGAGAAAGAGGATCTCTTTTGTACTGCTGGTGGGAATGCAAAGTGGTGCAGCCACTCTGGGAAACAGTATGGAGGTTCCTCAAAAAATTAAAAATAGAACTGCCCTATGACCCAGCAATTGCACTACTAGGTATTTATCCAAGGGATACAGGTGTGCTGTTTCAAAGGGACACATGCACTCCAATGTCTATAGCAGTGCTATTGACAATAGCCAAAGTATGGAAAGAGCCCAGATGTCTATCAACAGATGAATGGATAAAGATGTGGTCTACATATACAATGGAGTATTACTCAGCAATCAAAAAGAATGAAATCTTCCCATTTGCAATTAAGTGGATGGAACTGGAGGGTATTATGCTAAGTGAAATTAGTCAGTTGAGAGACAAATATAATATGACTTCATTCATATGAGGACTTTAAGATACAAAACAGGTGAACATAAGGGAAGGGAAGTAAAACTAATTTAAAAACAGGGAGGGGGACAAAACATTCCGAGACTCCTAAATATAGAGAACAAACAGAGGGTTGCTGGAGGATTGTGGGAATGGGGATGGGGTAAATGGGTAAAGGGCATTAAAGAATCTACCCTTGAAATCATTGTTGCACTATATGCTAACTAACTTGGATGTAAATTAAACCGTAAAAAAATTAATATAAAAAGATATACCAGTTTAGCCACTGTACAGTTCAGTTACATTACATAAATTCATAATGTTGTATAACCACCACCACTGTACATTTCCAGTACTTGTTTATCACTTCAAATGAAAATCTAATACTCATTTGCAGTTATTTTCCAGTGTCCCACCCCTAGTTCTAACAACCATTAATTTGCTTTCTATCTTTATGGATTTGCTAATTCTGGATATTCCATATAAATGGAATTATATAACATGTATCTGGTTTATTTCATTTAGCCTAATGTTTTCAAGGTTCATCAATGTTGTAACACACATCAGTACTTTATTCCCATTCATGGCTGAATAATATTCAGTTTGGATATATCTATCACATTGTTTATCCATTCAACTAGTGAAGTTAGTAGTTACGGTGAATAGAGTATCTATTAACATTTGTGCACAATTACTTTAAGCATCTGTTTTTAATTCTTTTGGGTATGTAACTAGGAGTGGAATATATGAGTTATATGGTAATTCTATGTTTAGCCTATTGTGGAACTGCCAAATTGTTTTCCATAGGCACTGTACCATTTTAGGTTTCAACAGTAATGTATGAGGGTTCCAATTTCTCTACATACTTGCTAACACTTATTATTTTCAGTTTTGGTTTTTTGTTTGTTTGTTTGTTTTTATCATGGTCATCAGAGTGGGTATGAAGCAGTATCTCACTGTAGTTTTGATTTACATTTCCCAAGAAGCATGGATTTTATTCTGAGTATTTTGGGAACCCATTAGAAATATTTAAAGAGGGAAAGCAATTTAACTGGGAAGCAGTATAATCTTATTTATGTTTTAAATCATAAACTTAAATCCATGAACTTAAATAGACTGGGGTGTGTCAGGAATTTAAGTTGGGAGACCATCAGGGAAGTCGTAGAGATAGAACAGGTGAGAGATGATGATAAAAGAGGCCAAGAAATCAATGGATTTCAGAATACGTTTTGGAAATATATTTGACATGAATTCCTAATAAGACTGGATGGGAAATAAAATAGAGGCTAAGAGAGAAGAATAATCTTACAGAATTCTTATTTGAGCAACTGCATGACTCTGAGATGGAGGATGAACAGGGTTATGAAGAAAAAAGAGAGTTCTGTTTTGGCCAAGTTGAAGATGCCTCCTAAAAATATTTGAGTGGAGGTAACAAGTCATAGATATCTTAGTCTAGAGTTTAAGGAAGATATCATCACTAGGGTTTGGAAGTCTGACACACAGTATTTAAAGCTATATGAAATTTCCTAAGAATCAGATTGTGGATAGAAAAGAGAAGGGGGCCCTGCACTAAGTGATGGGATACATCTAAGTTCCTAGGTCATCTTGCTGCTCTCTATCCTGTCATCCACATTTCACAATGCGGTTTGTAATTGCTTTCCTTTCTGAAATCTATTTGCCACACCTTGGTTTTGGTTTGGTCCCCCATCCCCACTCACTATAGATGTGCGCTGGAACAGTATTTTATATTACCATTGTGAATCCAGATTTGAGTTGGACAGACTTGTGTTTAACTACCTTCTCTGGACTTCATTATCAGGGCTATATTTTACTTAATTTTCTCAAGCCTCAGTTTTCTCAAGTGTAAAAAGGTGGTAATATGTGTACGATAGATTTGTTGTAAAGAAATGAGTAAGACCATCAAGAAAGTGCCTGGCATAATCCTGGCACAAAATAAGGGCTTGATACAAAGAAACAATTGTGCTTTTAATGTTTGTTTATTTTTGAGAGAGGGAGAGAGAGCGTGAGCAGGAAAGAGGCAGAGAGAGAGAGACAGAGACACAGAAGCTGAAGCAGGCTTCAGGCTCTGAGCTGCCAAGACAGTCTGACGTGGGGCTCGACCTCATGAGCCATGAGATCATGATCTGAGCCGAAGTTGGATGCTTAACCAACTGAGCCACCCAGGTAACCCCAAAGAAAACAATGTTATTATTAATATTATTTTGCTAATAACCACTGCTGTATGCTGGTCCAATCATTTTTTACCACTATATAATATAGGAGAGGGTCAGAATAAAATGGTCCAAAGACCAAGGATGGAAATACTAGTCAAGACGAATGGCTGACTATCTTAGATGGAGTGTGGGACAGGCTGACTGGGATGAGCAACAGTGAGCCAAAGGCAGTTTAGAAATTTATACATCTATAATTAAACCAACTTTACTGTATGACCCAAGGAGTCAGAGTAATAAAGTGAAATACCTGTAACTGTGGTATCATTTCTTATTATTTAACTCACCTAAGTTCAGCTGTGAGATCCTTTATAGTGGTGTATTTCTCCTCTAATGATAATTGAGCCTTCTGTAGTACATCTCTCAATTCCTGAAGTTGTCTTAAAGTACTTTTTAATTCTCCATGAGCATTTTGTAGTTCAGACTCTAAAACTTCCCGTTTCTGCAGAGCCTCTGTCAGTTCAGTTTCAGTGTGGTGTTGTAATTTTTCTAATTCCTTCACTATTAAGAGGAAAGACAAATTTCAGAATTATATATAAACCATTTCTTATAAAATTTTGTAAATATTTACAATTAAGAATATACAATATTATTCACCTACAAGAGGCAAAATACTGACCACTCATTGTCTCTTCCAGTCCCACTATCCTAAATTCTCACTTTATTTCACTTCTTTAAATATAAATAAACAGGCAGCTAAGCTCAGCTAACCTGTTGCTTACCAGAATTTGTCTTCTTATCTAGTTCTGTCTTTGTCTGTTCTAAGATCATTTCTAACTGCGAGAGATGCATTGCTTTACTTTCTCCATCTCGTTTTAGGTATATTAGTTCTTTTTCCATTTTAGACAGTTCTTCTTTATACTGATCCACCTCAAGTTTTACTTGCCTAATTAAAAACAAAAAATAAAACAAGTAATAAATGATAGTTTGGAAAGCTGAATAATTGAAACCAATTGACTTGCCTCTTACTGAACAAAATCTTCAAGTTATATAAGGACAAATATCAGCAAAACATCGAGTCAAAATCATATGTCACATATTACAAAGAATGCTCCAACTAAAAATTTGTAATTCTGCACTGGCTATGTACCACTAAATACAACTGTACTACCTGGTAATATTTAGCAACACTAGCCTTCTTTTCAATCTAACTACAATTAGTTTGTGTAAAGCTTTGTAGATACTGAGAATATCTGTGGATAGGCATCCCATTCACCTGGAATTTCTGTTACCTACAACACAGAAAATAAAGACACCAATCCTTCAAAATATTCACCATAATGACCATAACTATAGTCATAGGAGAACCAAGTCAGCCACTTTTATTCAAGGTTTTATTATTTATGTTATCTTTTTTAGGGACTAGAGATTCTCAGACTAGACAACCATTCTTGCTTTACAAATGAGGAAATTGGAAGGTTAGTAAATATTCTGGGGTGAGACAAATAGTTATTAACAGTGAGAGAATCAGGTTTACTAACTTTCAGTCAGTCCTGAGCTTATTCCAACATGGCAATTCCTCTAACTATAGACAAATCAACATGGTTAGAGAAAGTCTTAAGTCCAGGTTTTGGTCATTCAAAAATGATATTCACTCATTAAACAACTGTTGATGTCATCCTCAATGATGGGCAGAAATGATCCTCTTTAATCAATTTTTTTTTGTTGCTGTTCTTTAGGTCTTTGATATTTTGTAAACTGAGTTTGCAAACAGGAATATTTCCTTTGTAAAAGCAATTTAGACAAATTTGGATTTGTTCAATCAGGTTTTTAATCTTATGTCCATGAGTAAACTTGAGGAAAACTATAAAACTCCTGAAATAATACATGTCTATCTGTATATAGAAAATAATCCATAGCTTTTTTCATATGCTCAAGTATGTCCATGGTCCAACAAGTTAAGAAGCTTATTAGGTAAGTGCTACTTACCATTTTACATTTCTAAAATTTCAAGGAAGTGGTTTTTAGCTTGACTAATTCATTTCTTATATTAGATATAAGACATAATTAGAAAATGATCATTGAAAGAGGTTGGCATTCAATACCAAGAGATGAGAGCTTATCAGGAAAGAAGTGGGGGAAAATTATATTAAAAAAATACACAAACTCAAAACGCACAGTAATCTAGGGCCGCCTGGGTGGCTCAGTCGGTTAAGCGTCCGACTTCGGCTGAAGTCATGATCTCACGGTTTGTGGTTTTGAGCCCCAGGTGCTGACAGCCAGCTCAGAGCCTGGAGCCTGTTTCAGATTCTGTAAATCCCTCTCTCTCTGACCCTCCCCTATTCACACTGTCTGTCTGTCTGTCTGTCAGTCTCTCTCAGAAATAAACAAAATATCAAAAAACAAAAAAAAATTTAAAAAAATTCAAAAGCACAGTAGTCTATAGACATTTACTAACAAACAAAACTCTATAGTCTTCAAGAGTTTGTTGAGGTGCTAGTGTATTTCAGCATGGTACAATAACTGATGTATGTAATGATAACCCCGAGAAACTCGGAGAAGTTAAACATGATAAGAAAATATATATTTTAGAAAATTTCTACCAAAAAGAGTTTTTGTTTTAAAGTTTCAGTATGTGGTAAAGATAAATTCTACTCTTATTTATTTATCAATGCCTACTCATTCTTTCTTGATGCTAGGTGAATGAGGCATTGGTATAATATAATAAATATTTAAGAGTTTAAAAATTTTAATTATAGGGGCACCTGGGTGGCTTAGTCAGTTAAGTGTCCAACTTTGGCTTAGCGTATGATCTCACAATCTGTGAGTTCAAGCACCACATCAGGCTGTCTGCTGTCAGCCTGAAGCCCGCTTAGGATCCTATGTCGCCCTTTCAGTCTGCCCCTCCCCTGCTTGTGCTTTTTCTCTTCCTCTTTCAAAAATAAATAAAAACATTAAAAAAATTTAAATTATAAATAATCCAATACTAAAAATTATCCCCTAACTTTCAAAATTTTACAACAGGCTTTAAAACCACCAGTTTTCCCAAAAATACTTTAACTTCTTATTTGAGAGCAATCAAGTCTGAGACTGGAAATAAAGCCAAAGGAAGGATTATGCAAAAGTAATACTAAGCTTCTAGAGCAAGACAGCTGAGACTGTCTGGCCTCTTCCAAAGTAAGAAAAAAAAAATCTAAATGGTAACGGAGACAGTTTGAGAAATCTAACAAGTGCTGTATGAGCCTCAGCACTGAGAAACCAGGGTCAGGATCATTTACATGAAGTGACATTTACATGCCGCACCAGAAGCACCTTTTTGTAGTTGTATAACAGAAAAAAAAAAAATTGGTTTTAGAGCAAGGATATCTAAATTTTGCATCTCATAATCTAACTTCTTTGAGTTTCAGCTTTCTTACACTAAAAATAGGGCTAATAAAAAATAAATAAATAAAAATAAAAACAGGGATAATAAAACCCATATCGTAAAAGTATTATGAAGAATAAATTAATGTGTCTACCTAGCACACAAGAAGGTATTCAATAAATTAGTTTCCTTTCTTTCTAATTTTAATTCCAAAACAGATCCAAGGAGATATATACAAATACCTTGTAAGTACAACACCTTTTAGGAGAGAAAAACAGCGTTTTATAAATTGTAGTTCCAAAAGTGAAAGATGCAAGAGGGGACTAAAGAAAACAGAAAACTCTAAACCCTTCTCTTCTATGAGAAGAAGATATCCTGGAAATAGGGTATTTCTTTCTTATGAAGTTTAAACATTTTCCTCATAAGCTTCCCATTAGGATTTAATGTGCCTATTAGCTATAATCAAGAGGTTTTGTCTAAAAGTCAAAGGGTGAGGGTAAGAATAGGAACAAGTAATTACTTCAATTTTCTCACTGAAAGAGAAAGCAAGATTATCAGTGAGAGCAAGGATTAGGGAAGGGTTGTTGAGAATTTTGAAAGAAAAGGCCTAAGTGTAAAAGAGTCTTCTACAAAAGTCAGTAATGTTTTGATTGCTAGGCAGCAGTTCCCTTAAGGGACACCTTAAGGTTGAAACTATGAATTTAAAGTAAGATTGGTCAGTGTGCTTATATTTTTCTCCAGCTTCTATAAAGATGCAACATGGAATAGTGTGAGTTGGATTTTCAAAAGTGCTGTGTAAAGCAAAGAAAGAGAGAGGTAAAATTTGTGAGTAGATGCAGATCACTGATTTTAATGGCTTAACAGAATTTAAGCTGGGTAAAGAAAGGAGAGGATATCAGGTAATGAGACAGTGGTGGAACTGATGAATTAGAGGTTTGGTTAGATCAAAGAATCACTGAATTTGGAGTATTAAATGGAATGAGGTGATAATATAGGTATAGATGCCTAATACTCAGATCATGGAAAAACTGGAAATAATGGAGATGACAAGATCTAGAGTGAATCATGTGAGCGAGTGGCTCAAGTATTACAGAGGTCAAGATCATTAGAGAAGTGGAATTTTTAAAATGAGACACTAATGTGTCAGAAGGATCAGCTAATAGATATTGAAATGCTTAAGAATTATGACAAGAGTGGTGCTGGAGGGAACAACAGTACATCAGGTGTCACCAACAGTGAGGGATGATATTGCTTGGTGACCAGAGGTTCACAGTATGATATACTCTTCCATATCTCAACCCTGTTGTATAAGAACTGTGGGAAAAATTTTTACTTTAGAGGGTTGCAGGACAAGAAACAAGGTCCTCAGGGAAGAGTCAGATTTCTGTTAAAACAGGAGAAAAGAAATGGGGAATATAGAGAATGTCTCTCAGGATGGACTGTGAATTCCAGAGGACAAGTAGAAGTCTCTCAGAAGTTGGGATAAGCTGGGGCACCTGGGTGGTTTTGTCGGTTAAGCATCCGACTTTCACTTAGGTCATGATCTTGTGGTTCGTGGGTTCGAGCCCCGCATCGGGCTCTGTGCTGACTGCCAGCTCAGAGCCTGGAGCCTGTTTCTGTCTGTGACTCCCTCTCTCTCTGACCCTCCCCGGCTCACGCTGTCTCTCTCTCTCTCTCTCTCTCTTAGAAATAAAATAAAAAACATTAAAAAAAAAAAAAAGAAGTTGGGATAAGCTGAGAGAAGCAAACAGTATACACAGTGACGTTTTTGGGAATTAGTTTGAGAGATGAGTGTTGACCTAGAAATACACAGTTTCTTGTGGTGTGCAGCACAAACAAGGATAAAGTTATGATGTAACTATTCAGGTAGACACTGGTGGTGAGACTGTTTTGTCAGTAGACAACAGTCAATGGAAGAAAGAAGGTCTGAAGAATCATGATTTTGGTCTTAAACAAAGGGCAATTCTCTTGACCCTGCAGAGAGAGGTGACATGTAGAAAAGCAGGCTGCTACTCAATGCACAAAGGCCTGATCTTTATTCCTGTCAGTGGGGGAGAGGGAACCTGGAAACATGGGGTTTTAGTTCAAGTGGCTAAGTTAATTCTTGACTTCTGTTGGTAGCACAGTAGGTTAATTATGAGTGTATCATTAATCATGTAAACTCTTGTTGACAAAGTAAAAGAGGTCTGGGGAAGCTAAGGAATGCTTTCAACTCATGGGTCCCTTTCTTAATCAATTAACTATTGATTTCTAGGCCTGGCTCAGCCAAATTAAATCAGAATCCTTAGAGGTGTGAGACCTAGGCATCAGTACTTTAAAAAAAATTTTTTTTAATGTTTTATTTACTTCTGAGAGAGAGAGAGAGAGAGAGAGAGAGAGCGAGCGTGAGCAGGGGAGGGTCAGAGAGAGAGGGAGACACAGAATCCGAAATGGGCTCCAGGCTCTGAGCTGGCAGTCAGCACAGAGCCCGACGCGGGGCTCGAACCCACGAACCGCGAGATCATGACCTAAGTGAAAGTCGGACGCTTAACCGACTAAGCCACCCAGGCGCCCCAGTACTTTTTAAAGCTCCTTGGATAATTTTAATATTCAGTCAAGGTTCAGAACTACTGTTGTATTCCATTAAGTTACTGTCTTCCAGAAACAATTAGACCCCATGGAAGTTTTCTGTGAGTAAATCTTTGCCTACAACTGTTAACAGTATTCACAATTTAATATACCACAACAGTTGCTGAGTGCCTATGATGATGTAGGAAACTATGCTAATTGTTGTAATGATGACTCTAAAATAAACCAGATATTATCCAGGCCTTAAGGAACTTATAATACAATAGGAAGATAAAGAAGAGTAAACTGTGATACAAAAGAAGCATAAAGAAAGATGTAAAGGTACAAACAAAATGCTATAGGAACACAGGCTGTGAAGAAACTAAATCTTTAAGCAAAAGCTTCACTGAAGATTATTTGATACTGAAATTCAGATAACTACTGACACTGAAACAATAAGACAAAGAAAAACTAACATATTCATTTTACCTGGCAGTACCAGTAAGCTCAATAACTTTTTGCCTTTTCAAATCAGCTTCATGTGTGGCTGCTTCACATTTCTCCTCCATTTTTCTCAACTTTTCAGCTGAACTTTCCCTTTGTTTTTGAAGCTCTTGTTCCAGTTTTGATACCTTGTAAAACAATTTTCATTAGTATTTAAGTTCAGTCACAGCTTAACATTCTTTGGAAGAAAAAAATATATTTATATAACTATGGGATCTAGCCTATGATTCAGTTTCAAGATGTATTATGAAACTCAAAGTAGTTACCAGGAAATAATGTTTTGGAAATAAAAAAGCATAACTAAACTTTGTATATAAAAGTTATTTCATCCACATTACATATTTATAGAAGTAGCCATATAGTAACACTAAAATAGGATTTATAAGAATTGAACAAAATAATGGTTAATTTTCCCCTTTTCATTAACCCTATTTGAAATGTTTTCTTCTCTTGTCAAACTATATTGCTTTCTTCTTCACAAACTGGCTCATTTAGTGAAGGATTTCTAGATTCCCCACTTCCCTCAAACACTTTCACTTGCATTTGCTTCTAACTCATTATTTCCTGTTTCCCTACAGTGAAGGAGGTATTCTTCCTCCTATACAAGTCTAACTGCTTCACTGGTGTTCTGGATTCTTTCTCAGGAAACTATCCATTTCCTCAGCAACTCATACTATTGACTATCTCTTCTGGCTTCTTTAAACATGTTCAAGACATCCCAAATATCCTTTAGGGGCACCTGGATGGCTCAGTCAGTTAAGCGTTCAACTCGATTTTGGCTCAGGTCACGATTTCATGGTTCATGAGTTCAAGACCTGCACGGGGCTCTGCAATGACAGTGTGGAGTCTCTCTCTCTCCGTATCTCCCTTGCATGCTCTTTCTCTCTCTCAAAATAATAAAAAATAAACTTAAAAATAAATCATAAAGAAAAAACTATCCTTCATACCTCTACCTCCCTCCAATTACCCCTTCTTTCTTCCTCTTCAAGGCTCAATTTCTCAGTTTTCTATGCTTGCTCTACCATCTTCTCACTTCTCATTCATTCCTCAACCCAAAGCAATCTAGCTATTCTATAGAAACTGAGTGATGTCACCAATAACATCCATGCTGGTAATTCCAGTAGACATTTCTCAACCATCATTTTATTTGATACTGATTTCAGCAGCTCATGACACCAATTATCATTTTTTATTTCATAAAATACTTACTTTGGTTTCTTTGTATTGTATCTTACAGAGATCTGTCCAAGTCAATCTTCTCACCCCTCATCTTCATTCTGTATTTTCTCCCTAGTTAATCTCAGCCACTCCATATTTTCAATGAACATTTACATGACCGCTCTTCAAGTTAATATCTGGCTAATGACTTTAATATCCCCTCTGCTCTTTTAAAACCTCTCACTGAAGAACTAAATACAGACTGTAAGTCATTAATATCCACACTTCCAACCAAGGTCCAAGAATAAAATTAAAATAGTACCCAGGTGAAAAGTAAAAGGAACCAACAAAAACCCACCCACTCTGTGTTTTATTAAATAGCCTATTCATAAGCAGAAAGAATGTATAGATGAGCAATAATCTGAAAGGATCCAACATGGAATCTATATGTAGTGGAACATTAATGAAAGGCAGAAAGAGAATACTACATACACTGGAAAATTTACTCCTAACACTAGAGACATTTTTAGATTTTTTTTTAGAAATTCAGATCACACGTCCTGATCCAAAAACAAAAAGACTGAATAAAGAATTCTGATGACATAGGTTCTCTGGATGACAAAAATATGTCTACGGTATTAGATGCAGGTCAAAATACACAGAAATAGAGCTTTAGCCATTTTATAATGTTAATATAGAATATATCTTACAATATGAAATCCTTGAGGTAAATAGCAATTAATATAACAAAAAATCTATTATCAAATTTTAAAATGTACATTTCATACAAGTAAAACCATGTGACCAATAATATATACCTGTTTTTCAAGTTTAGTTTGAATGTCTTCTAGCTCTCCATTTCTAATTGTCTCTTGTTGTAACATTTGCTGCTGCTGCTGAAGAGTATGCTGTAGAATAACATTCTGCTCAGCAGTCTCTTGAAGACTGTGATTTTTTATCTTTAGTTCTTTTTGTAAACAGTATACCTAACAAATATATACATTTCTCATTAAAATGACGTTTCAAATAGAAAGCAATAAAATGACAAAGCTGTGTTCCTTATTATCCTCACTTGTCATGTGGGACAATTGTATTTATGGCTATAGTTTGTTATACGGAAGGGCAGGTTCATTTTTCTGATGGGGAGAATGTTAGAAGGGCCTGCTTATAGGGCCAGCTCTTGGCTGGTGTCTGGGAACGTGGCTTTTGAAACATTCCCTAAGTGATGAGATTGTTTTGCTTGGCTCTGGCACTGAATCATGCTTTGCTCCAGGAAGTCTGTAATTTTAATCCTTGTGATTGTCCTAGGTAACCAGCCCCCCATAAAAAAACCTCTGAACTTTGAGTCACAAACAGGTTTCTCTGGAGAGAAACACTGCCCACATATTATGACATTTCACTGCTACAGAAAGGAGCATGTTTTATGCGACCGTTCCCAGAGAAGACAAGGAAGACAGGAAGCTATGGACTTTTCTATACTCTGATGAATCCCTTCCCCTTGCTGATAATAAACTATAGCCATAAAAGGCATACATAAATATTAGGTGCTATTTATTTATTGTATTATCATTGCTACTATTGTTGTTGTTTGTAAAATGGTATCTCAGCAAAGCACTTTGAATATTCGTGCTCCAAAGATAACACATAAAGGAATGACAATATCAACTAAGAAACTCGTGTTTATTCACTCCACATATTTAGGACTTGATTATGCTGGTCCCTAAAATTGCTTTAAAAGATACCTTTAAAATCATCTGGAAGTACCTATTAAGAAGGAAAAAAATTCCTTTTGTTCTAGTAACCAATACAAAAAATCTGCCAAAAGAAATTATTTTAAAAATCGTATTAATAATACAGCATAGTTTAATATGTATTTTATAATATTCGTTACCTGCTACCAAAAGTAAGGGGAAGGTTTAATAAATGATTATCAATGTGATTTAAAATGATGCAACCATTTAAAAGCATAGTTTAAAAGAGGGGCGCCTGGGTGGCTTAGTCGGTTAAGCGTCCGACTTTCGCTTAGGTCATGATCTCGCGGTTCGTGGGTTCGAGCCCCGCGTCGGGCTCTGTGCTGACTGCCAGCTCAGAGCCTGGAGCCTGTTTTGGTCTGTGACTCCCTCTCTCTCTGACCCTCCCCTGCTCACGCTGTCTCTCTCTCTCTGTCCTAGAAATAAATAAAACATTAAAAAAAAAAAAAATTTAAAAGCATAGTTTAAAAGATAGTGGCAAATATAATATTTTGCAAAATGAAACCAGTGGAAAAACCCAGAATTACATTTCATTAACATAATTATGAAAAACATGCACATAACTAGAAAATTGAAAAGTTAAGTATTAGAAAGTGGACTGTAAGTAAATCTTTAAAAGATTTCTTATTGTTGCTTACTAATAACTATTTTTTAAAAAAATTTTAATGTTTTATTTATTTCTGAGAGAGAAAGACAGCATGAACAGGGGAGGGTCAAAGAGACACAGTGTCCAAAACAGGCTCTAGCCTCTGAGCTAGCTGTTAGCACAGAGCCTGACATGGGACTTGAACCCACGAACCATGAGATCATGGCCTGAGCCAAAGTTGGACGCTTAACCAACTGAGCCACCCAGGCGCCCCACATAATAACTATTTTTTTAAATGTTTTATTTATTATTGAGATAAAGAAACAGAGCATGAGTGGGGGAGGAGCAGAGACAGACCGAGACACAGAATCTGAAACAGGCTCCAGGCTCTGAGCTAGCTATCAGCACAGAGCCTGATGTGGGGCCCGAACCCACGAACTGTGAGATCATGACCTGAGCTGAAGTTGGATGCTTAACCGACTGAGCCAACCAGGCGCCCCATATAATAACTATTTTTAACATGGAGGAAAATAAAAGCCATTCCGTTAAGGCAAAAAATCTTTGCAATAAGTACTCCAAAAGAAAGGACTTTTAAACCTCCTTAGAAATAGTGGAAGAAAACACTGATTTGATCCTTTTTTCTAATTATCCAGCAGGTGAACATTCAGCAGAACTATGAAGGGCTTAGGGGCCAAATATTTTTTGTTAATGATGAGAAACTCTTAAATGTCACATTTTTTTCATTATCTAATAATACTATAAACTTGGAACCTCACACAATTTCTAAATAATTTCTTATTCTATTATTACAGTCCTTTTTTATGATAATCTACATAATTTTGTCTGTATGACAATAACTTATTAAGTGCAAATATGTATTGGTATCACCTGTTTGCTAGCTCCCAAGAAAACTGCAGATCACACTTAGTGCAGTAGTTTATTTGATACAGAACTGATTTGCCTGCAAGAGAAGTTTAAATACTATTTTTTCTAAAACATGCTGTTTTAGACTTATTTTTCTGGTCAGAGAAAAAAAGTGGACAAAATTTAAGATAAGACAAAACAGAAGAAAAAAAGATCAGTTTTAATGAAAACACCAAGAAAGCCATACCACATAACAATAAAAATTTATTTCAATAATCTGGCTACTAGCAAAATAATTTCAATTAAAAATACTGAATATCTGTTAGTTGTATCACAAATATCAATCCTCAAATATCAACATGAATCTATTCAATGCAAAGTGGCATTTTATTGTACTACCCTTTAACTTCCATTTGACTTCATTTATTTTTTATTTTTTTTAATGTTTTATTTATTTCTAGGAGAGAGAGAGAGAGACAGTGTGAGCAGGGGAGGGTCAGAGAGAGAGGGGAGTCACAGACTCTGAAACAGGCTCCAGGCTCTGAGCTGGCAGTCAGCACAGAGCCCGACGTGGGGCTCGAACCCACAAACTGCGAGATCATGACCTGAGCGAAAGTCGGATGCTTAACCGACTAAGCCATCTGGGCACCCCCCATTTGACTTTAAAATATAAGAAATGTTTTTCATTATATTTTCTGCTACATAATTATATTCAGAGAATAAGTTTTCCTAGAGGATTCATTATTTTATAACTGGGGTTAAGAAGAAAGTAGGATTTACACTATAAAATCTACTTAACAATTAACTTTATCTAGATTAATCTATATCCAAAGGAAAAACACGATTATTACTTAAACATAAAACATAACTCAGGGGCACCCTGGACGGCCCAGTAGGTTGAGCTTCTATCTTTGGGTCAGGTCAGGATCTCACAGTTTGTGAGTTCTGTCGCCACACATCAGGCTCTCTGCTTGTCAGTGCAGACCCCGCTCTAGATCCTCTGTTCCACCTCTCTCTCCCCTCCCCCATTCATGCTCTCTCTCAAAAACAGATAAACATTAAAGAAATAATTTCAAAAATAAAACATAACCCAGAAAAGTTATGATATGATGATGCCAAATTCTCAAAATTTAAGCCCATCAATTTGAACAAAAATATCAATATGAGTGATTTTATTGAAGAAATGCTTTATGCAAAAAATGTTTAGACTTATCCACATCTATTTTGTGTTTATTTTCTCCTATATATTAACAGTGTAATTCTGCATCAACACATACTTTTACCAATTTTTAAAGCATTTTAATATGGAATTAAAATCTTTTCAGTATAATTTAGAACCCCAAAGTTACTATTATTTTATTCATAAATGTTCTTACTTCAACATCTGGAAAACAGTATTTGCCTGAGGCAAAATCTCTAAGGAATTTTTATTAGCTTTTTGTAATGGATAATCAACATTCAGTTTTTACAACTGGCTAACTTCTTCCCAACATGGTCTAGGGCCACTTAATTATTCAGCCAGTATGTGATTTAAAGATTAGTGATTTAATCTACTGAATAAAAAGATCTAAAAGATTAAAACATCTTTATAACATTGCCTATTATTAACAGAATGGATGTACCGTGAACCAAATCCAATTTCCTAAAACCTAGCTATATATGATGAAAACCTCACAACCCTAATATGATACAGCTGACTCTTGAACAATATGAGTTTGAACTGCGTAAGTCCACTTATGCAGGTTTTTTACAGTACAGTTCTGCAAATGTTTTCTCTTATTTTCTTAATCATTTTCTTTTCTCTATCTTACTTTATTGTAAGAATATAGTATATAATACATATAACATAGAAAATATGTGTTAATCCCATGTTTATGTTATGGTAAGGCTTCTGGTCAACAGTAGGCTATTTGTAGGAAAGTTTGGATGAAGTCAAAGGTTATATGGGGATCCTCAACTACTGGAGGGGGGATACCCCCTGGAGGGGGCGTCAGTGCCTCTACCCTCTGTGTTGTTCAAGGGTCAACTGTAATTAACTGTAATATTAACCAGCATTAACATTAAAATTTGCTCTAAAGACAACTCAAAAGTAAATAAATATATGAGGTAGTACTTAAAAAAACAAAGTAAATAGTAATTGGGATTTTTTCCCCATGTTTCTTGTCAATATATGTAAAAGACTGAAAGATAACCTGTTAAGTAAACCAATTCATATACACTGAGTGTAATAATTTAGCAGCAATAAAAGGTGAAACTCTTTCTAATTTACTTATTTCCTAGTATAGCTGTACATACTTGACTACTACTACTGATTTCTAATTCAGTCTGGAGCCTAGGTTTATCTTTCCAGTCATTTTGGAAATAATTCTAAGTTCATTTTAGGTAAATGTTTACTCTCCACCCATATCTCTGATTTGGTTTATGAGAACCTGAAGTCTAGTGCTCAACAAATCCTCTTGTAACAAACACTGCTTGTCTCCAGATTCTATATCTGTCAAGTCCACTTACACTGAAGTATAGTGAAGGCTATCAAATAAATGTCTAAACAATGTTTTAAAGTTCACAATAAAATAAATATTACGTTTCGATTTTAAAAAGTCAAAGTATCTATAGTTTAGGCAATTTAAATCCCATATACTGCAGTGGAGAAATATACGCCTGTTTGTCAAGATGTTATAAAAGCCTTCATGGAGGGACATGTAGGAAGAAGGCAGGACCACATAAAATACGAAAATTTCCTTTTTTAAACTCTCAACTTATATAATTATGTGATAAACCTAAGTCTGGAGTGCTGGTCAACTATGTATTTGCTTTTAGATCTGTGCCTGCTTTCCCCCTGCTCTGCACCATGTATTGCAGGAAATTCCCCTCTGGGTAACATATTTAGCCAATGCAAGGGACCTGTAGCAGTTCTCTTCCTCTATGGCTTCAGTTTCAACTAGATAGACTCCTTTGTGGCCCTAGCTCACTAGGAAGTCTTACTTCTGGACTATAGTCACACCATCTCTTCCTGATATTCCTCTATCCCTGATGATGATAATAGGTCTTTTCCTTACTTTTTTAATTTTTTAAAATGTTTATTTATTTGAGAAAGAGAGAGAGAGAGAGAGAAAGATGAGCATGAGCAGAGGAGGGGCAGATAGAGAAGGAGATACAGAATCTGAAGGAGGCCCCAGGATCTGGGCTGTCAGTGCAGAGCCTGACATGGGGCTCGAACTCATAAACAGTGAGATCATGACTTGAGCTGAAGTCAGACTCTTAACTGAGCCATCCAGGTGTCCCTGTAGTAGGTCCTTTCTCATGATAATCTCCGTGTCACTTTACCATACTTTGTTTGCTTCTCCCCTCTTCTATCACATATGTATTTAATTCTCTGCATAAAACTCTTTTAAATTCTCAGTGTCCCTCCTCATCAGGGAAATACAATTCAAAATCACACTGAGATACCACCTCACGCCAGTCAGAGTGGCTAAAATGAACAAATCAGGAGACTGGATGCTGGCAAGGATGTGGAGAAACGGGCACCCTCCTACACTGTTGGTGGGAATGTAAACTGGTGCAGCGCCTCTGGAAAACAGTGTGAAGGTTCCTCAAAAAATTAACAATAGAACTCCCCTAGGACCCAGCAATAGCACTGCTAGGAATTAACCCAAGGGATACAGGAGTGCTAATGCATAGGGGCACATGTACCCCAATGTTCATAGCAGCACTCTCAAAAATAGCCAAAACATGGAAAGAACCTAAATGTCCATCAACTGACAAATGGATCAAGAAGATGTGGTTTATCTGTACAACGGAATACTACATGGGAATGAGAAAGAATGAAATCTGGCCACGTGTAGCAACATGGATGGAACTTGAAGGTGTTATGCTGAGTGAGATAAGTCAGGCAAAGAAGGACAGATACCACGTTTGCACATATAGGTGGATTAGTAGGAACTTAACAGAGGACCATGGGGGAGAAGAAGGGGAAAAGCAGTTGGGGAGAGAGAGGGAGGCAAACCATGAGAGGCTCTTGAATGCTGAGAACAAACTGAGGGCTGATGGGGGTGGGGAAAGGAGAAGGGGGTGATGGGCATGGAGGAGGGCACTTGTGGGGATGAGCACTGGGTGTTAAATGCAAACCAACTTGACAATAAACTATTTAAGGAAAGAAAATAATAAATAATATAAAGAACAGCAATACTCAAAAAGAAATAAAGATATACAAAGGATTCTGTTTTTCTGGTTGGAAATGGCTGAATATATTCTAGTCAACTTTGATCAGCATTTGTTAGGGATGATTTCTGAATATGAATTTAAGGTTTAAAGCTTATATTTTATTTATATTTTAAAATATAACTTATTTTAAATTTGTATTATAAATTCTAACAAAGAAATAAAGGAATTCTTCACTAAGATTACCTTTGAGCAAACATTTAGTGAGTACATATTATGTTGAAAGCAAAGTGGTAGACACTGAGGATATAGAAATGAATAAGATAACTCGAATCATCTTTCAAGTATCTCAAAAAGTCATCTCAATAGAGAAAGTTGAATTTCTAAACATAATTCTTAACCTTTTAGACAACTAGAAGTACCAAAATCAAAATGAAAGAAAATTTTAAAAATTTTATACTTCTAAATCTAAAATATTCTAATATTAATCATTTTATATTAGAGTTAATCTGTGATATGAATAATAATTTAATCTTATGATTCCCTAAAAACAGATAAAAGAATCAGAATTTTAAGGTGTCATATTTTGTGTTGCAGTGAATTAATGTGTTTCATAAAGAATATAAAACTGAGATTTACATTTTAATGGAAAGATTTTTTTTATCAGCTACGTAAAGACATACTTTTAAACAATCTTAAAAATGTCTCCTGGGGTGCCTGAGTGGCTCAGTCAGTTAAGTGTCTGATTTCAGCTCAGGTCATGATCTCATGGTTCGTGGGTTTGAGCCCTGCCTGCATTGGGCTCTGTGCTGAAAGCTTGGAGCCTAGAGCCTGCTTCAGATTCTGTCTCTCTCTCTCTCCCTCCCCCACTCGTGCTGTCTCTCTCTCTCAAAAATAAATAAACATTAAAATTAAAAAAAAAATCTTTAAAAAAAGTCTCAAAAAGAAGTCACTTGGAAAAATATTCTAGTTAACAAAAAATGCTAATTTACCTCTTCAGATTTCTTCTTTAGCTGTTTTTCAAACTTTTCCTTATTTCCTTCCAATTGATTCAAATGCAAGGCAAGTTCTTCCTTACAAATTTCTAGTGCTGAATCTAGTTGTCTGACCTAAGCAGGAAAAAAGCAAAAAAAAAAAAAAACAAGAAAGAAAAGAAAAAGAAAGTCAACTCATATTAATGCGTGTTTATTATGTGCTCAATATTTTACAGGTTTATCTCCTAATGTTACCTAACTGCTTCAAACAGCGAATACATAATCCAGCTTAGGATGCAAAATGCTGTCACAGAAAAGATTTATGTAGAAAACCAATTTTTCATTACAAATTAGGAAACCAGAGACTGGAGTCCTGAAGAATACACAGAACATGAACAAGTGAAGAGGGCATTCCAGGAAGAGGGAATGTGTTCAGAGACAAGACAATGTAAAAGGGAACAGTGTGAAGTTGGTAGTTTAGGGGATGTAGAGAATTAATTTATAGGAGAAGGTATTGGGGGGATTAGATTGGAAAGAGAGGCCAGGGCCAACTGTCAAGAACCTGTAGGCCAAACACCCTAAAACATTTACCTAAAAAGGTAAGCAATATTTAAGCCTACTCCTTAAGTTCTCTTGCTCAAGAAAAATAGTAAAGTGAGCACACCCTGGTATATCGTGCTAATAATGCCTTGGTGTGAATATTCTGAATATGCTGAAGTCACTAAGAAATGAAAATGTTTGTGTTAGCTAGGAAAAAAAAACTTAAGGAGATGGCTGCATTTGCTTTGAATCAGTGAAAACATCTTTAAAAAGGCAGTAATGTAATTTAGTTCAAGTGTTCACATAGCTGCAAATGCTTTATGCTACCTTACTATTAAAGAGCAAATGAGCAAAGAACAACCCAATTTCAGTAAATTTTTTTCACAGAAATTAGTTCAAGGGTCCTAATTTGCACATGTGCTCCATATCCCATCTGTCAATAAGATTCTTGTCTTGCTCCTTTCTTGGTGTAATTTTGAGCTACTCAGGAGTGTTTTCTTCCACTCTAATATTAATAGTATTCTTATAAGTCACCTTGAAGGTTAAAAAAAAAAAAAAACTCAAGAAAAAGAGAAAAATGCTTCTTCTTGCAGATACTATTTATTCTACATCATGGTTTAAAAAACAAAACTCAAGAGAAAAATGCCTCTTCTTGCAGATACTATTTATTCTACATCATGAAATTATCCTCACAACTCTTATTTCTATATAGAGAATCTTGAAGTTTTCGAAGACTGTCCCTATAACCTGTGACTATAACTAGTAACAGCTAAAAAGTTCAAAATTTTGAATGATTACCCTTGTTAACAAACTGTTGCCCTAGTAATTTTTAAATTAACATTTGTTTTATGAAAGAAAACTTGAGTTTTCTTTCTCAAGCATGAGAATAGGCACTGGTACTTGTATCATCTCCCATACACACAGAGAAAAAATAATGACTCTGCCAGAATATTATGCCTGGTAATTAACAATGCAAAAACTAATTTTGGCAAGATTTATCACTAGATGTTAAAACCATTTATTATAAGGTTGTTGAGGACATTCATATGGCCTGAATCACCCCACATTTTGTTTATTAATTTTAAAGGAAAAAAATGTGTCCTTAACATGGTGTGATCCTGCAGTAATTAGCTTAAGGTGTCAGTATGGGCAATGCCAATAATGGGGCTGTCTGACATGTGCTGCTGGATGGGAAGCAACAGAAGAGCACAGTATAACTCATGTGGTATTCTAGCTGACCTACACTTTTCAGAAGATTCAGCATCAGGAAAAATAGAAGGAGACAGTGAGTTTAAGGAAATCTAAAGTGCTAAATGCAACATTGTAATTATAATTGAATCCTAGACTGGAAAAAGAAAAAGAACAAGTTGTAGTATTGTTTTTCATGATTTTAATGAGCACATAAATCACCTGGGCACGCTACTGAACTACAGATTCTGATTCAGTAGGAGGGCCAGGATTAGGGTGAGGTAGGACAGGAGACATGGGTTCAAAATGTAAGGAAGCACTAACTTTCAGGGTCATGCCAAGCATGAGCCCACCACTTATGTAACCCTGAGAGTAAGCATCTCCGTAAGTTTTGCACCAAAAGCTATTTACTTGCTTCACCTTAGTCACAACTCTGTTCAGTAGGTCTGGGGCACAGCTGAAATTCTGTTCACAAGTTCCTAGGTGATGCTGATGCTGCTGGTCCACAGACCATACTTTCAGTAGAAGGCTATAAAGAAAAATTTTAAATAACTGGAAAAATTTCAGAATAGACTATGTGTTAAAACGAAATTGCTGATTAATTTTTACTTTCTCTGGTATGTAGGAGAGGTATAGTCATGTAGGAGAAAGTTTCTGCTCACAGGAGATGCAAGTTTAAATATCAAAGGTGTATAGTGTTGTGACATCTGCAACATTCTCTCAGGTGACCAGTGGCAAAAAGAAAATCTGCTCAGGGGTGGGTCTGGGTGGGTGTATGCGTGCATGTGTGTGCAGAGAGAGATGAAGTGGATACAGCTAGACTTCGACAGTGAAGGTGAAGGGTTTATAGATGTTCTCTGTACTATTTCCATTTTTTTGTAGGTTTGGAATTTTTAAAAATAAAATTTAATTAAAATAAACCAATTAAAACTAATAAATAATAAAGTCCAAAACATTTACTACTGTGTTGGATTTGTTATTTGAATAAGAAGTTTGAGAGTCTAAATCTCACTGGATAAGCATCAGTCACTTTATACAAACCACTTATAAATACATATGTCATTATACAGATATGAATGAATGGAATCAAAACAAAGACACTGCTTGTTGAACCAAAGAATCTCTTCAGGAGTATAGTTTGGGGGTAACTGGTGTGCACTCTAGTCTGCCTTTCTTCAACAAAAGCAGCTAAGGTTTTTTGTTGTTGTTTATTTTTTTTCCAGTTTTGACTTTCCTTGGAAAAAGAAAAATCCAGAGTGGAATATAAAAGCAAATCAAAAGAATATAAATAAGCAAATCCTCTAAATCTAATAAGCACCTTCTCAGTTTTCTATTTAACAACAGGTAACATCATTGCTTTAATTTATTGGTTTCTTGTTACCTGTTCAGAATTTTCTCATCAATCTTCTAGTTCTCATTAATAGTACTTTCATAAGTGATAGAACTTTAAATTGATTCTTAGAACTTTCATGCAGGTAGAAAATTCATAATTTTGTGATTTCATTAGTTAACTTTGTATTTCCTTGGATAATGGTTGCATTGATTGCATTTTTCAAGAACTTACTGATTATAAGAAAATATTCTTCAATTTATTACTTTAAAAACAAAATTCAAATATTTTTATGCAAAGAACAAATTAGTGTATGTAGAGGCACATGGCCAAAAGTCAAGAAAGGAAGGTAGTAATGATATATTCAGGAAAAACTAGATTTCAAATATCCTGTTGTTGCTACAAATATCCAGTTATGTCAGATTTGGTATAGTGATATGAACACTGCTTCTATATTTTTTCCTCATTTTGACATTTGCCCAAATAACTCAAACTTATCAAAACTATTAAAGGAATAAAACCCAATATCATAATTTATTCTCTTACTGATTTTTATATCTGGTTATTAACATATGGAAATAAACTACTAGATGATTGGCTATATGTGTTAGGTCATTTAATAAAAAACAGGAGTTAAGTAACAATATAGATTTTATTTAATGAAATTATTTCATGCCTACGACTTTTGTACAGTAATGACTTTTTCATGTTAATGAACTTAGAGGTTATTTTTACATGAGAAAATGAACTGACAAGGCAGTATATGTTAAAAGTTTTGGAGAACACTACATGAAAGTTATAATTGTGTTTACATGGGCATACTGGGTCACAAAATTGATTAAAAACAGAGTACCAGGCAAAAGTAACACTGGGTTTTTAAAATATTCTTTATATTCAAGCTATATATGACAGAATAACAGCATGTTTGGACCTATTTTTAACACTAAAAAAAAAAGGAAAAATTATGAATATATAGTAATTACTTATTAAACTTTGAGTAACTGAGTATATGCTAAATATATGCACTTCATTTCATTTACTTCTCACACTTGACCCTCTTCCAGAATATTATTATCCGTATTTTACAGATGAAAAAGTTCAGAAAGCGTAAATAACCCAGCCAGGGTTAAAGTCAACTAGTAAGCACTCTGAAATCAGAATTGAAAAATCCAAGTCAATTTAGCTCCAAAGCCCATGCTTTTAACTGTGACAATAGACTGACCAAAAAATTGTATTTTATCTAGAAATTCTGATTGTATCCTCTAATTAATCTTATAGCAGAACTGGTAAAAAAGAAGCAGAACTGGTAAAAAGGAAGCAGAACTGGACCACTTGTAGATTCATCTCCTTTCAGTTTCTCTGTTATTCTTTACTGGAATGTTAATAAGCAGCTACTGTTAAAAAAACACTTTTGTTAAAAAAGAAATCTTTCTTAAGGCAAATAAAAAAGTGAGGGTTAGACAATCCACAGATTACCAACAATCAAATAATTAAGATCATAACTCACACTGAAGAAAAAATATACTTACAGAAACTAAGTTCACTGACTTAGGTCAAATCTTTACCTGCTAATTTTTATCTGAATAATTTTTACAATTTATAGAGAAAAGTAAAAAAGCTATGAGAATGTCTCCATTTAAGGATAAAGTTTTAAAAAATTTAGCATACTAGCCTTGATTGTTTCTTCAGATACTTGGTTCTGTAATGCTCTCAAAGCTTCATCTTTCTTAATGTTTTCCTTTTCCATTTCCTGAAAACATACATATTGATAGCAAAAATATAAGTACATGTATAAATATTTTAATTAAAAAAATTTTTTGTAATGTTTTATTTATTTTTGAGAGAGACAGATAGTGTGAGCAGGGGAGGGCCAGAGAAAAAGGGAGACACAGGACCCGAAGACAGGCTCCAAGCTTTGAGCCGTCAGCACAGAGCCTGACGCGAGGCTCGAACCCATGAACCGTGAGATCATGATCTGAGCTGAAGCTGGACATTCAACCAACTGAGCCACCCAGGCGCCTCTAAAAATTTTAATTTTAGCATTACTATTGGGCTGTTAAGCAGTTGATTTAATTAGAATTAAAGGGAGGTTACAGACACAAAGTATCAGTCAGCTTTTAAAGAACATTTTTACAAAGATGATTTTACCCCTTTGCTTTCCGTCAGGAGTCTGTCTAGTGATTCAAGATGATGTTGTTTACATATTATATCTTGCTGCAAAATGGACATAGTCTTTTCTTGTTCTTTAAACTGTTGGTCTTTTTTCTCGAGTTGAGATTCAAGCTAAATGTAAAAATAGGATCTATTAATTTCATATAATTTTTTTGAATTATGAAACATTTTAAATATATAGAAAAGAATGTAATACTCATGTTAAATTACTACTGAAATTACATACACTTTTGCATTTTGCCAAATTTCCTTCAGTTTCTCTCCCTTGAGGGAAGAAATAAAATCACATAGCTAGGTCTTACTCCTCATCAGTACAGCTGATTTCCTCCCTCATCAATACAGGTGACCTTTGACTAACAGGTTTGAACCACACAGGTCCACTTATATGAGGATTTTTTACAGTATGGGGCTATAAATGCATTTTTACTTTTCCTTATGATTTTCTTAATATTTTCTTTTCTCAGGTTTACCTGATTGTAATAATATACTATATGATACCTGTAGCCTACAAAATATGAGTTAGCTATTTTGTTTTCAGTAAGGCTTCTGGTCAAGAATAGGCTGTTAAGAGTCAAGTTTTGTGGGAGTCAAAAGTTAAATGCAAATTTTTGACTGTGCAGGGGGTTGGTGCCCCTAACCCTTATGTTACTGGAAGGTTAACTCCATTATTGAAATTGGTCTATCATTCTCTGGTATGTTTCTCACACATGTTTTTTGTGCTTTTACTACATATGTAGACCTATGAACAACGTGTAATGTATTTTTGTTTTGAAAATTTATACAACAATATCAATACAATACTTCTGCAAGTTTTAGCAGCTTGATTTTTCACTCAATATTGTTTTAGCTAATTATCCCTGGATATTTATCCATGCATGGATATGTGGATCTAGTTCGTTTTCTGTTAAGTTTACTTACTTATTTTGAGAGAGAGAGAAAGTGTGTGCACACAAGCTTAGGAGAAGCAGAGAGGGAGGGGAAGAGAATCCCAAGCAGAATCCATGCTGTCGGCACAGAGCCCAATTTTGGGCCTGATCCCATGAACTGTGAGATCATGACCTGAGCTGAAATCAAGAGTCATAAGCTTAATCAAGTGAGCTACCTAGGCACCCCTACTTTACTGTTTTTCATAACAGTACAGTATTCTATTGTAACAACAAACTATAGCTTATCTTCTACTCAAGAACAGTCTGATATTCTATTTTTCACCACCATAATAATATTACAATATACCCTGTGAACATGTCTTTTTATGTACATATATTACTTTCTTTAGAATAGACCACTTAGAAGTGGACTTTCCACATTTCCAATTTCATTAGATACTTCTCCTCAAAGTGCATCAAAATTTATGCTTTCAATAGAAATACGTAAGATTCTTGGGGTGCCTGGGTGGCTCAGTCAATTGAGTGTCCAAGTTGGGCTCATGTCATGATCTCACGGCTCGTGAGTTCAAGCCCCACACTGGGGTCTCTGCTGACAGCTCAGATACTGCAGCCTGCTTAAGATTCTGTATCTCTCTCTCTCTCTGCCCCTTCCTTGCTCACACTCTGTCCCTCTCTCTCTCTCTCTCAAAACTAAATATTTAAAAAATTTAAAAAAAGAGAAATATGTAAGATTCTCATTCCCACAACTTCATCAATAATTGGTGTCATCAAACTTTCAAGACTTTCGTGAAGATAAAATAGGAAATTACTGATATGCGTATATGCATATAAGTGCATATAACATGATGTACAAAAATTATGTGATATGTATAGATAAAACACATGCATACATATATAATAAAAATATGGCAGGGGCACCTGGGTGGCTCAGTTGGTTGAGCGTCCAACTTCGGCTCAGGTCATGATCTCACGGTTCGTGGGTTCGAGCCCCATGTCGGGCTCTGTGCTGACAGCTAGCTCAGAGCCTGGAGCCTGTTTCAGATTCTGTGCCTCCCTCTCTCTCTGACCCTCCCCTGCTCATGCTGTCTCTCTCTTGCTCTCTCAGAAATAAATAAAACATAAAAAAAAATATGGTAGTACAAGGCTAACTACAAAATATAAAAACCAAGGAACTTTGAAAACACTCAAATGAAAATAATCAACAAATTAGAGGAAGAGAACAAACAAAGATGGAAGAAAACTAAACAGAGCCTAAAGTACCAGTTGGACACCATAAGGCAGACCAAAATGCAGATCATGGGGGAGGAGAGAAAAAGGGACATTAAGAATACTTGAAGAAATAATGGCTGAAAGTGTCTAAATTTAATGAAAGATATGGACATAAACATCTAAAAATCTCAACTCCAAGTAAGATGACCTCAAAAGGAAACACCAAGACACATTATAAGGAAATGAGAAAAGAATTTTAACATTTCACTACAAAAAAAATCAATAAATTCAAAAGAATACAGCAACGAAGGAAAGGAGGGACAAAAAAGCTATAAAAAATATAGAAAACAAATAACATGATGACAAAAGTAAATCACCCCATCAACATTTAATTTAAATGTAAAGAGATTAAACTCTCCACTCAACCGGCAGAGACTGGCAGAATGGATAAAAACACATTATCCAACTACAGTTCACCCTTAAACAATACAAAAGTTAGGAGGGCTAGTCCCCTCTGCAGTAAAAAAATCTGTGTATAACTTATGTGCAGATAGGTGGCTCAGTTGGTAAAGTCTGACTTTCGCTCAGGTCATGATCTCATGGCTTCTTGTGAGTTCGAGTCCCGCACTGTGCTCTGTGCTGACAGCCCAGAGTCTGGAGCCTGCTTTGGATTTTGTGTCTCCCTTTCTCTCTGTTCCTCTCCTGCTTGCACTCTGTCTGTCTCTGTCTCAAAAATAAACTTTAAAATTCAAAAAAAGAATCTGGGTATAACTTCTGACTTCACAAAAACGTAACTACTAATAGCTTACTGTTAATCAAAGCCTTACCAATAACATAAACAGTTGATTGACACATATTTTGTGTGTTACATGTACCATATTCTTATAACAAAGCCAGAGAAAAAAAGTTATCAACAAAATCATAAGGAAGAAAAATACATTCACAATCCTGCTATAAAAAATCCACAAATAAGTGGACCCATGCAGATCAAACTCATTTTGTTCAAGGGTCAATTACATATGCTGTCTACCAGAGACTCATTTAAGATCCAAAGACGCGAACATGTTAGAAGTGAAAGGAAGGAAAAAGATATTCCATGCAAACAGTAAAAGAGAGTAGGAGTACCTACACAAATATCAGATAAAACAGACTGATTAAATCAGAAGTTATAAGAAACAAAGAAATATATTACATATTACTAAAAGGTTCAAAACAGTAGTGAGATATAACAATTATAAAATTTACTCAGGCAATGACAGACCATCAAAATATATGAGGCAAAAACGGACAGAATTGAAGGGAAAAACAGAGTTCTACAAAAACAGTTAGAAATTTCAATACCCCACTCACAATAATGGACATAATGGACAGAAGACCAGACAGTATATAAGTCAGGAAACAGAGGACTTAACACAATAAACTAGATCTAAATAGACATATACAGAACACTCTTTCCAAAACCAGAACATACATTCTCTGCAAGTGTGCAGGGAACATTTTGCAGGACAGACCATGTTAGGCCACAAATTGAAGTCTCAACAAATTTAAAAGGGCAAAATATAGTCTCCAACCTCAACCAGATGAAATTAGAAATGAATAATGAAAGGAAAATTTAAAAATTCACAAAACTGTGGCATTAATTATACAGATTTTTAAACAATGAATGAATCAAAGAATTCACAAAAGAAATTGGAAGACACTTAGGAGACAAATGAAAACAAAAACACAACTTATCAAAACTAAAGAGACCCAGCAAAAGTGTGCTAATGGGTAGATTTATAGCTATAAATGCTTACATTAAAAAACAAAAAAGATCTCAATAACTTAACTTCAAAACATAAGGAACTAGAAAAAGAACAAATTAAACCCAAAGCTACTTGAGGAAAGCAAATAATAAAGATTACAGTAAAGATCAACAAAATGGAGAACAGAAAAACAATAAAGAATATCAATGAAACGAAAAGTTGGTTTTGGGAAAAATACACAAAATTGACAAATCTTTAGCTGAGTAGATTAAAAAACCGAGACTTCAAATTACCAAAATCAGAAATGAACATGGGGATGTTACTGCCAATTATACTGAAAGAAAAACATCGTAAAAGATTATTATGAATAATTGTATGCCCACAAGTTGAATAATCTAGAGGAAATGGACAAATTCCTAGAAATACAAAACCTACAAAGACTGCATCATGCAAAAACAGATAATCTGACTGATCTATAAAGAGGTAAAGAGGTTCAATCAATAATCAAAAATCTACCAACAAAGAAAAGCCTTGAACCTGATAATTCACCAGTGAACATTTAAAGACTATCAATCTTTCTCAAACTTTTCCAAAAAAATTAGGGAAGAGAGAACACTTCTTAACTAATTCTGAGACCAGTTTTAACCCGATACCAAAACCAGATAAAGGCACTAAAGGAAAACTACAGACCAATATCCCTTATAATGCCAAAATCAATATAATACTAATAATCCAAATTCAGCAGCATAGTAAAAGGATTATACACTATAATCAAGTGGGATTTATTCC
Organism: Proteles cristata cristata; assembly: GCA_017311185.1. NCBI lineage: Eukaryota > Metazoa > Chordata > Mammalia > Carnivora > Hyaenidae > Proteles > Proteles cristata. The sequence continues at coordinate 688,332 of JAESUZ010004270.1, read as the reverse complement.
TGGAATGCAGGGGTGGTTCAACATATGAAAATCGGGGGCACCTGGGTGGCTTAATCAGTTGGGCGTCCAACTGGATTTTTGGCTCACGTTCTTAAGATCAAGCTCCATGTCAGGCTCTGTGCTGACGGCATGGAGGCTGCTCAGGATTCCCTCTCTCTCTCTGCCCCTGTCTCACCCATTGCTCTCTCTCTCTCTCAGAACATTAAAAAAAAAAAATCAATGTTATATACCGTATCAAAACAATGAAGGAAAAAAACACACATGATCATCTCAATTGATGAAGAAAAAAAGTTGACAAAACTCAACACCTTTCCATGATAAAAACACTCAACAAGCTAGGAATAAAAGATAGTTACCTTAATATAATATAAGTCATATATGAAATACCCACAGTGGGGTGCCTGGGTGACTCAGCTGGTAAAGTGACTTTAGCTCAGGTCATGAGCTGACAGCACAGAGCCTGGATGGTTCAGATTCTGTGTCCCCATCTCTCTCTTTGCCCCTCCCCCACTCTTACGCACTCTCACTCTCTCCCACTTTCAAAAATAAGTAAACGTTAAAAACATTAAAGGGAAAAAAAAGGGCACCAGCGTGGCTCAGTCGGTTAAGCGTCCGACTTCGGCTCAGGTCATGATCTCACAGTTCGTGGGTTTGAGCCCTATGTCGGGCTCTGTGCTGACAGCTCAGACCCTGGAGCCTGCTTCGGATTTTGTGTCTCCCTCTCTCTCTGATCCTCCCCTGCTCATGCTGCCTCTCTCTCCCAGAAATAAGTAAAACATTAAAAAAAAAAAAAAAGAAAAGGAAACTCACGCTAACATCCTACTCAATTGGTGAAAGACTGAAAGCTTATCCTCTAAGATCAGGAAGAAAACAAGGATGCCTCCTCTCACTTCCTTTTTTTTTTTTTTTTAAATATTTATTTATTATTGAGAGACAGAGATAGAGCATGAGCATGGAAGGGGCAAAGAAAGGGGAGACACAGAATCTGAAGCAGGCTCCAGGCTCCGAGCTGTCAGCACAGAGCCCGACGAGGGGCTCGAACTCACAAACCACGAGATCATGACCTAAGCTGAAGTCAGATGCTTAACCGACTGAGCCACCCAGACACCCCTACCCCCTCTCATTTATATTCAGCACAGTACTAGAAGTTCTTACCATACCAGTCAGTGTCCATTGATAATAAATGGATAAGCAAAATGTGGTATATACATACAATAGAAAATCATTCATTCTTATAAAGGAAACAAATTCTGCAATATGCCACTATATGGATAAACCTCAAGGACATTATGCTAAGAGAATTAAGCCAGTCACAAAAAGACAAATACTGTATGATTCCACTTATATGAGGTACTTAGGGTAGTCAAAATCATAGGGACAGAAGAAAATAGAATGATGGTAGCTAGGGAGTGGTGGGAGGGGGGAATGGGAGTTACTGTTTAATGGGTACAGAGTCTCAGTTCTGATATTACTGCACAGGTCCCTTAGGCTCTGTTCTTTTTTTTTTTTTTTTTCCAAATCTTTTTTCCTCTCTGTTTCTCAGACTCAGCAATGTCTATTGCTCTTATTTCAAGCTCATGTTTTTTTCTCTTACTAGTTCCATTCTACTATTAAGTCCATCCAAATACTGTATTTTTTACTTAGTCTTATGGTTTGGCCCCACAGCTTCTTCTTTACCTTTCTCTTACTCTTTACTCTCAACTCAAAGGTAAGAGCACTTTGACTCTCAACCAGTCTTCAAGCTATTGATATCTCTACTGGACCAGAATCTACAAAATCACTCTTACTTTAATCATGTCAAAAAATAATTATTAAAACTGAAATGGCAAGAGTACTATATAAGAAAGCATTGTAAAATGATCCAGAAGTAATGGGATGCTAATTATACTACTTGCCTCTTACTTTTCTAGGTCTTTGTTTCTTCATCTATTAAAAAAAATAAAGTTGAGCTAGTAATGTTAAAGTTCTTTTCAGCATTCATATTCTAAATATACATTATACCTACACGAATAAACATACTATCTTACTCTTTCAATCTGCTTTTCCATTTCTTTATGCTGTTCAAGATGAATTTTCTTGGCCTTTTCAAAAGCTAAACAAATTTTCTCATGCTCTGTATTGATATTGGTTTCTAGACTTCTTATCTTTTCATTCTTTTCCTAGAAATATAAAAAGTTTAAAATAATATAATGAGAACTAGTTTTACATAAAAGTACATAAGTAAAGCATTAAATCTGTCATACTCTATTTTTTGAAGAATCACAATAGTTAATGTCAAAGGTCAAAAATATTTAAACATATAAATAGGTTAATTTAAAAAACTATCAAAATGAAAAGATTCAACTATTTTTAAATACTGAAAAGCATATCAAAGAAGTTCACTATTTCCTCCAATTCTACTAGAATAAAAATAATTACAGATAACAATTTGCAATATATAAGCCTATTAACTTAAAAATACAGAAAAAAAACAAATAATCAGAAAATTTAGTAGAATTTATCCTTTTCTATTTGGTATACTGTATAACAATGATAACAAAACAAACATATTGTCACAGATCAAGTGCATTAAAGTCACAGTGAATTTGTAACTACACAGTAATATTTACCATAAGCTCCTGTTCTAGTTCTGCATTTTTTGCCGCAATAGAGGAATAAGCAACTATTTTTTCTTCCAGCTGTTTCTCTAGAGTTAAAAGTTGAGAACATTTCTTTGTCATCTGAAAACAGAGAGAAATAAATTATTTTAAAAAATTACTTTTAAAAGTAATTTGGAAGAAAGATTAGTGAAGGGAAGACCAGGGACTGTTCCATCTATATAATATATAAGTAATTTAATTCTGAGTTCTATGTCCAAAGAGAATTACATCCTAACCCATTTCTTAAAAGTAGCTTTAAAGACTGAAATTAGTATAAACAATGTTAATAGTAGCTATTTCTGGTGGTAAAATTATTAAAGACTTATTTTCTTCTTTGTCCTTTTCTGTACTTTCAACAATTTTATAATTTAAAAAGTTATTAATTTCAGTACTAGGATATTTTCTAAGGAAGCTGATGGCTATAATTTAGTTTTACATGGACTAAATCTACTGAATCAGAATCACTAGAATAGTACCCAGAAATCTACATGTAAAGCAGGCGGCTCTGCTGTTTGCTAACAATCAGAATCCTCTATTATCACTCCTTTTCTTCCAAAAACATAATCCAAGTTCTTTACTTGTAAATGTGTTTTAGTCATACTAATGTAAATGTGGGGTTTTTTTTTTCTTTTTTTGAAAGAGAGAGAGAGAGGAGAGAGTGAGCAAACACAGCAGGGGAGAGGCAGAAAGAGAGAGAGAGAGGGAGACAGAAACAGCTCCAGGCTCTGAGTTGTCAACACAGAGCCTCAGGTGGGGCTCGAATTCACAAACCACAACAAGATCATGACCTAAGCTGAAGTTGGACACTTAACCAACTGAATCACCCAGGTGCCCCTAGCCATATTAACTTATACTTGGAAGAAATAACAGACTGCAATACAAAATAAGTTCCACCATATTAGAGACCTGTTAGCCACTAAAGAGTAATTTCTTACTTTTAACAGAAGATTTCCAAATACAATTTTAAAAGAATTTATAACTAATGTGGTACCATTAATTTTTTTAAAGTATAAATCTAGATTTACACATACAACTTTTATAAAACTCTACCTTTTCTCGTCTCCAAAGTTAGTACATATAAACAGCTAATTCAAGCTTACTTCACTTTCAAGTTTGCTAGAGTTTGAAGCTTTCTCCAGCAGCTCCTCTTGTATCAGCTGAAACTGACTAGTTCGGTGGGCCATGTTAACCTTCAAATCAGAATTCTCAGCTTCTATTTGCATCAACTTAGTACGTAGTTCTTCTATTCCAGAAGCAAGTTTTTGCCTTTCTTTTTCATATTGCTTGTTCACAGAATGTTGGTTTTGATCTTTTATTCTTTCTCCTAACAAACATAAAAGGAGAATTCCTCTGTACAAAACTTAAAGAATAAAAACCTATTTCAGTGTTGAAAGATTTAGTCATAAATAGTTTAATTTCCCACCTAAAGAATACTAAAGGGAATGGAGAACGAGACTTACTTTAAGGAAAAGATGATGAAGGAACATGGCAAGAAAACATACTTTCTATTATTAAGTACATAACAAAGTAGGAATAACTTCTGAATCACTCACTTTTCTAGACTATTCCTTCATACTAAAAAGAGCCCTTCCCCACCTATAAAAAAATTCCCATATTTTGGATAGAAAACACTGTAAAAAAAAATCATTGTTAAAAAATCATTGCATCCTTAAACTGAAGTTAACCACAAAATTTCTCTAGATAACTTGACATCATTAAACATATTTTTATTTATTGTATATAGCTGCAGTTCAAAGGCTGAAAACTGGGAAATCTTTCTACTCTAAACTAACTCATGAGATTTCAGTGATGCCTTTTTAAAAACTACTGAGGGTTATCAAAGGTAGTTGTTTGAATGCATCCTTTCTCCACTATAAACATATAAACCAACTCCCACCTGAAAGTAACTTAGCTTTCAGGAGCTTTAACGAGGCATCATGTATGTGACTGCATGAGAACACACAGAGGTATGGAAATAAGTGGAGATGCACTATGCCTTCTTCAATGGTTGCACAAGTAGCCATTTCCTATCAATTCTCCATATCCCTAATATTTCACTTTCTAGGCTATCATTAGCTCTATACTCTTTGATGTAAGAGAACTTATGATGTATTTATCAACATCTCTAATAATCAGCATTCACTCTGCTAATAAGGCCATCACTCCCTTTCCTATTCTAATCACTTAGATTTCTAATTCTCTCTGCTGTCATTCCTCCTGCAGGAGCCAATCATATTTGACAATACATGTTAACCAATAGGATAACCACTAAAAAAGTAAAGAAGTATAGTTAACTAATCAATAGTGGAGATTTTTAAAAAATGGAATACCAAAATATAATTGATCTAAAAGAAGGCAGGAAAGATGAATAAAGGCCATTAGAATAAATAGGAAACAAATACCAAGATGATAAACTTAAGCCCAAAAAAGATCAATAGTTGAATTAAATGTGTCTAACTATTCCAATGAAAGAGCAAAAAATGTTAGATTATAAAAGCAAAAACCAATTATATGCTTTATATCAGAAACTCACTCTATAAAAATACAGATTAAAAGGATGAAAAAAGTTATACTAGGCAAACCCTAATCAAACACAGATGGAGTGATGATCAGAAAGAAAACAATCCCATTTACAACTGACCCCAAAAGAATAAAATACCTAAGAATAAATTTAAGGAGAGGAAAGATTTGTACATCCAACACTATAAGACAATGATGAAAGAAACTGAAGACACAAATTAATAGTTTGTGTTCATGGACTGGAAAAATTAATACTGTGAAAATGTCCATACTACCTGAATCTACAGATTTACTTCAACCTCTACCAATCAATGGCATTTTTTTAATGGAACAAAAGACAATCCTAAAATCTGTATGGAATCATAAAATACCCCAAATAGCTAAAGTAACCTTGAGAAAGTAAAACAAAGTTGAAGGCATCATACTTCCTAATTTCAAACTTTATTATAAAAACACAGTAATAAAAACAGTATAATATTGGCATTAAAAGCAGATATATAGGGATGCCTGGGTAGCTCAGTCAGTTGTCTAACTCTTGATTTCAGCTCAGGTCATCATCTCACAGTTCATGGGATTGAGCCCTGTATTGGCTCTGCACTGATAGCATGGAGCCTGCTTTGGATTCTCTCTTTCCCTCTCTCTCTGCCCCTCCCCTGCTCATTCTCTATTTCTCAAAATAAATAAACATTAAAGAAAAACCCAGACATACAGAACAAAGCAGCACAGAGAGTACAAAAATAAACCTTTGTATATAGGGTAAATTAATTTACAATGGAGTCAAAAACATACAATAGGGAAAGGATTCTCTTTTTAGTCAACAGTGTTGGGGAAACTGAACAGCCATATGCAAAAGAATGAAACTAGACCGCTATCTTAAGTAGACAAAAATCAACTTAAAATGGCTTAAAGACTTGAATATTAAACCCAAAACATAAAACTTCTGGAAGAAAAACCCAAAAAGCTGTTAGATATCAGTCTTGGTAATAATATTTATTGGATTTAACACCAAAAACAAAAGCAAAAAGTAAAAACAAACAGGTGGGACTATATCAAACTAAAAACCTCTTTACAGCAAAAGAAACCATCAACAGGGCATCTGAGTGGCTCAGTCGGTTGAGCGTCCGACTTCAGCTCAGGTCATGATCTCATGGTTTGTGGGCTCAAGCCCCGCATGGGCTCTGTGTTGACAGCTTAGAGCCTGGAGCCTGCTTCGGATCCTGTGTCTCCCTCTCTGTCTGCCCCTCCCCTGCTCATGCTGCCTCTCTCTCTCTGTCTCAGAAATAAATAAAAAACTTAAAAAAAAAAGAGAGAAACCATCAACAAAATGAAAAGACAATCTACAGAATGGGAGAAAATATTTGTACATTTGTATATGATAAGGGAGTAATATCCAAAATACAGAGGTGTTTGGGTGGCTCAGATTGGGTAAGCGGTCGACTTTAGTTCACGTCATGATCTCACGGTTCATGAGTTCGAGCCCCGCGTCGGGCTCTGTGCTGACAGCTCAGAGCCTGGAGCCTGCTTCAGATTTTGTCTCCCTCTCTCTCTGTCTCTCTCAAAAGTAAACATTAAAGTAAATATATATACACAAAATACATAAACACTCATATAACCCAATAGCAAAAAACCCAAACAACCCAATTAAAAAATGAGCAGATCTAAATAAGACATTTTTTCAAATAAGACATAAAATGGCCAACAGACACATGAAAAGATGTTCAATTCTGCCAATCATCAAAGAAATGCAAATCAAAATCACAATGAGGTATCATTTCACACCTACAAAAATGGCTATCATCAAAAAGATGAGAAATAAATGTAGGTTGACAATGTGGAGAAAAGGAAACCCTTGTGCCCTGTTGCTGAGCATGTAAACTGATTCAGCCACTATGGAAAACAGCATGAAATTTCCTTTAAAAAATTAAAAAGAGAATTACCACATGATGCAGTAATTCCACTTTTGAATATTTACCTGGATGAAAAGAAATCAGTATCTGCACTCCTATGTTCATTGCAGCATTATGTACAATAGCCATAGAAGTAATCGAAGCATCCGCGGACGGATGCATGGATAAACAGAATGTAGTACACACACGTACACACACACACACACACACACACACACACACACACTGAAATACTATTTAGCCATAAAAAGGACATCTTTTTACTTGTGACAACATAAATGAAACTTGAAGACATTAGGTTAAATGATAAGCCAGGCAGAGAAAGACAAATACTTTATGATCTCACTTATAAGGGAAATCTAAAAAAAACCCCAAAAAACAAAAAGACAAACTCATAGAGAACAGAGTTGTGTTTGCCAGAGGTAGGGGTTAGTGGTAGGAAAAATGGGTAAATGTGGTCAAAAGGGACAAACTTTCAGTTATAAGATAAACAACTCCAGGGTATAGATATAATGTAAAGCATGGTGACTATAGTTAATAATAGTATACTGTACATTTGAAAATTATTGAGAGAGTAGATCTTAAAAACTCTCATACCTCCTCAAAATTTGTTACTTATCTGTGATAGACATTTAAATAGACTTAACTGTGGTTATCATTTCAAAATATACACAAATATCATATCATTATGTCATATACCTAAAACGAATACGATGTTATATGTCAATTATATATCAATAAAAAAATTAGCCGGAGTAACTATAATAACGTATCTTAAAAAATGTTTATTCATTTTTGAGAGAGAGAGAGAGAGAGAGGGAGACAGAATGCAAGTAGGAACAGAGGAGAGACAGAGAGAGGGAGACACAGAGCTCAAAGTGGGCTCCAGGCTCTGTGCTGTTAGCATAGAGCCAGAGAAGAGCAGAGCAAGGCATGGACCTTGAGATCGTGACCTGAGCTGAACTCAGATGCTTAACTGACTGATCCGCCCAGGTACCCCAGCTGGAGTAACTATATTAATTTTAGACAAAGCAGAGTTCAGACTCACAGAACTAAAAGGATAAATTAACAAACTCACATATATATCTGAAGATTTCAAGACTTTTTCCTCAGTAATTGATAGAACAAGTATGGAGAAAATCAGTAGGGGGAAAGAAGACTCAAGCTACTATAAATACGTTTAAGGGGTGCCTGGGTGGCTCATTTGGTTAAGCGTCAGACTTCAGCTCAGGTCATGATCTCACAGTTTGTGGTTTCAAGCCCCGCATCAGGCTGTGTGCTGACAGCATGGAGCCTGGAGCTTGCTTTGGATTGTGTCTCCCTCTCTCTCTGCCCCTCCCCAATTCGCACTCTCTCTCTCACAAATAAACATTAAAAAAATTTTTTTAATAAATAAGTTTAAGATGACTGACATTCACTCTATCCAATAATACCCAGAATACACAATTTTTTCAATTGCATTTAGAACATGCATCAAGATAGTCCATCCATATGCTGGCTAATAAACTAAATCTCAAAACACTTTTAAAAACTGATATCAGGTTAATTCATGAATGAAGTTGTTTAATAGAAATAACTTAAAGTCCACTACTAATAACAAAAAGACATTTGGAAAATTCTAAATATTTGGAAATAAACACACACAAGAGATATTGTAAGATATTTTGAAGTGAATAAAATGAAAATACAACACATAAATATAAGTGGGATGCAGATACGGCATTGCCTAAAGAGAAGTATTTTATACCCTTAAGTACTTATTATTAGAAAAGGTTTAAAATCAATCATATAAGCTTTCACTTTAAAAAAAAGTTAGACAGAATTAAACCCAAAGAAAATTAAGGAGTACAAAGATCCTGAGGAAAATGTGGTTATTTTGGGTTTTTTTGTTTGTATGATTAACATAGCATGTTACGTTAGCTTCAGGTGTACAAACACTAATTCAACATTTCTATATATTACTCAGTGTTCATCATGATAAGTGCACTCTTTTCTCTTTTTTACATTTATTTTTTTTAATTTTTTAATGTTTTTATTTATTTCTAGGAGAGAGAGAGAGAGAGTGTGAGCAGGGGAGGGTCAGAGAGAGAGGGAGTCACAGACTGAAACAGGCTCCAGGCTCTGAGCTGGCAGTCAGCACAGGGCCTGACGTGGGGCTCGAACCCACGAACCGCGAGATCATGACCTAAGCGAAAGTCGGACGCTTAACTGACTAAGCCACCCAGGCGCCCCTCTTTTTTACATTTACTTATTTTTGAGAGATAGAGACAGACAAAGCACGAGAGATAGGGGCAGAGAGAGAGGGAGACACAGAATCCGAAGCAGGCTCCAGGCTCCAAGCTGTTAGCACAGAGACTGACACAGGGCTCCAACCCACGAACCCCGAGATCATGACCTAAAGCCGAATTCTGACGCTTAAGCAATTCAGTCACCCAGGTGTCCCATGATAAGTGCACTCTTAATACCCTTTTATCTACTTCACTCTTTCCCCCCAGTCACCTCCCCTCTAGCAGCTACCAATTTGTTCTCCATAGTTAAGAGCACTTTTTGGGTCTGTTTTTTTCTGTTCATTTGGTTTGTTCATTCTTAAATTCCACATATGAATAAAATCATATGGTATTTGCCTTTCTCTGTCTGACTTATTTCACTTAGCATAATAACCTCCAGCTCCAGCTATGCTGTTGCAAAAGGCAGGATCTCATTCCTTTTTATGGCGGAATATTCCAGTGTGTATTCCACAACCCATATATACACACCACATCTTCTGTACCCATTCATCTATCTGTGGACACTTGGGTTGCTTCCATATCTTGGCTATCATAAATAATGCCACAATAAACATAGAAATGCATATACCTTTCTGAATTAATGTTTTTGTTTTCTTTGGGTAAATACCCAGTAGTGAAATTACTGGATTATACAGTATTTCTATTTTTAATTTTTTTTTTACTATAATTTATTGCCAAGTTAGCTAACATACAGTGTATATAGTATGTTCTTGGTTCTGTGTTTAAGGAACCTTCATACTGTTTTCCACAGTGGCTACACCAGTTTGCATTCCCAACAGTGGACAAGTGTTGCTTTTTCTCTACATCTTCAACACTTGTTATTCCTTGTGTTTTAGATTTTAGCCACTCTGACAGGGGTGAGGTGATGTCTTACTGAGGGTTTGATTTGCATTTCCCTGATGATCAGTGATGTTGAACATTTTTTTCATGTGTCTGTTGGCCATTTGTATATCTTCTGATGAAAATGTTTGATATTTTACTTGTGGTGATAGTTACAAGGGTATAGACATGAAAAAATACACATTTAACAAAACATACCAAACTTTGTTATTTTAAATGGTTGTGTCTTACTGTAAGTAAATTTAATTCAGTAAAGTACATTTTTTGATGTTTTTAAATCTATTTTTGAGACAGAGGGAGAGAGGGAGGAGTACAGAGAGAGGGAGACAGAGACTCAAGCAGACTCTGCACTTTCAGCAGACAGCCTGACATAGGGCTTGAACTCACAAATCATGAGATCATGGCCTGAGCCAAAACGAAGAGTTGGATGCTTACCTGACCGAGCCACCCAGGGGTGGCTTTATCACTTTTAAAGAATAATGCAAAGTTCAACAATTTTGAAATTCTTGCTGTCTTACCAACTCGTAACTAGTAATAACAGATTACTGATGATACCAACTAAACATCTGACAATCCATTCCTCTAAAAAACTATCATAAACAACTTTGAATTAAAGAATTCAATTTAATATACTCACCTAATTGACCACTTCCTAGTTTTACCGGTTCCATCTCTACACTATTTAATTTGCCACTTTCTTGTTTGTTATTACAAGCAATAAGATTCTGAGATAATTGATTTGCGGCCAGGTTTGCCTGAAGCTTTTGAATTTCTGCCTCCTTTATTGCAAGTTTAATCCTGGAATAAAATAAAATACACCAAAAACTATTAGAAAGACCTATATAAATATCTTATACAATTTTTACCTTTCAAGTTGGCAAAAATTTTAACTCTGATATTAGTTAACTATTGGGCAGGATGTAGGAATTCTTACATACCATGGATGGGAATGTAAACAGGTGCAGCTACTTTAAAAACTTGATAGTACCTAGTAAAAGTAAAAATGACCTAGCTATGACCTAGCAATTTCACTTTTAGGAATATACACTAGAGAAACTCTAGCATATTGTATAAGGAAACAAATAAAGGTATGTACTTTGCAGCACTGTTTGTAACATAAGAAAACTACAAACAAGGTACTATCAATAAGAGGTGACACACTTCTAGGACAGACTCCTATACAGCTATTAAAACTACCTACATTAATCCACCCATTGATCTGTCACTCTACCTACCTACCTCATCATGTATGAATTTAAAAAATAATGCGGAGTAAAGAAGCAAAATTACAAGCATCATAAGCATATATATTTTGCATGTATGTGTGAATGTAAACATATACAAAATGGACTGAAGAATACGAACCGAATTTATGATGGTGGATACTTAAGAGGAGAATTGAGACTAGTGAGAATGATCAATGAGGTATTATCCACCCTGTAATGGTCTATGTTTTACTTAAACACATTTGAAAACAATATCACAGAATATTAAGAATGAATTCTTAGTTGTGGAATCACAGATGTTTGTTATAATACTCGCTGAACTTTTCTGTATATTTTTCATCTTCTCAATTAAGGATTTTAATTTAATTACCAATTAAAAAATAAACCTTGTATTTGCTACAGCTTCAGCATCTGAAATCCATTACCTCAATTCTGAAATCAGCATTTTATTTGCCTCACAGCAGTGAATGTAATTATCTTCCTTGTTTGACAAACTACTCATCTGGTGCTTAGAAAGAGATGATTTAAAACCAAATGTTTCCTTTCTCAACTGCAAATTTAAAAAGAGACATATATACAGTTATAATATTTATGATGCAATTGTTTTATTCAGAATTCCAATTTTGAAAAATTGTGTGAATTTAACAGAAACAACCTAATGTTCGTCAATAGGATAAATATATAAATACATTATGAAATACTGAGATAACAGGAGAATCACAATAGTTAAAATAAACCTGCATTACATAAATCATTATGGAGATATCACATAATACATTATGTGAAAAACAATACAGGCACATATAGCATTTCCCAAAATACTTTAGCTATACTTTTAAAAATAAAATAAAATAGGTAAGCAAAAAAATAAATTAAATAAAATTGGTAAGTCTACCACCCATTCAAATATATTTGAAACCGGGGCATCCTAGGTGGCACAGTTGGTTAGGAGTCTGATTCCTGATCCTGGCTGGGATCCAACCATTCGTGAGTTTAAGCACCGCATCAAGCTCTGAGCTGATGGCGCGGAGCCTGCTGGGGATTCCATCTCTCCTTCTCTCTGACCCTACTCCACTTGTATTTTCTTTCTCTCTCAAAATAAATAAACTTAAAATAAAAAAATATATATATATCTGAAACCAGCCATGGCACATTTATATAGTATTCTCCCAATCTCATCTTTATTTTACAGTTATCAATAATAGATTTCTGACATAGTTATACTTACCTTGTTTCTAATCTCACTTTTACATATGGTCATATACGTAACTGAAAGAAATGAGGGCCATCTGCTATCATAAAAACATTTTAATAAGTACATGAAAAGTTGCTCCACATTATTAGTCATTAGAACAATGTAAATTAAAACCACAATGTGGGGCACCTGGGTGGCTCAGTCAGTTAAGCAGCCGACTTCAGCTCAGGTCATGGTCTTGTGGTTCATGGGCTCAAGCCCCATGTCAGGCTCTGTGCTGGAGCCTGCTTCGTGTGGAGCCTGCTTCGGATTCTGTGTCTCCCTCTCTCTCTGCCCCATCCCACACCCCACTCACTCTCTGTCTGTGTCTCTAAAAAATAAATAAACGTTAAAAAAAACTTTTTTTAAAAACCCACAATGTGATACCACTTCACACTCACTAAGATGGCTACAATCTAAAAGACAGACAATAACAAATGTTGGCTAGGTTGTAGAAAAACAGGAACCCTCGTACATTCCTGGTATGAATGTAAAATGGTACAGCAACTTTGGAAAACAGTTCAGTATAACTTTACCATATGACCCAGCAATTCCATTCCTAGATATCTACTCATGAGAAATGAAAGTATGTCCACAGAGACTTGTATGCAAATATTCGTAGCAGTATTGTTCGTAACAGTCCAAACATGGAAGCAACCCAAATGTCTATCTACTTTACTGGTGAACGGTTAAATAAGATGTGCAATAGCCATACAACTGAATAATATTCAACAATAAAAAGACATGGAGTACTGATACATATCACAATGAATGATCCTCAAAACTTTTTAGAATGCAAAACACCATATATTGTATAATTTCATTTACATGAAATATCCAGAAAAGATAAATCTCTAGAGGCAGAAAATACATTAGTGGTTCCCTAGGGGTGAGTGTGGTATAGGGATCTTCTGAATGATAAAAATGTTTGAAAACTAGATTGCGGTTTTTTTAAAAAAAGGTTTTTTTTTTAAAAAAGCAGTTTTTAAAACATCCTGTGCCATTTTTACATTCTTACATACTCAGATACACGTATGAGAGACTAAGAAAGGGCTGGAGCAGAAAAAAAAAAGGGATTAGGTAGAAAAGAAATTCATGACTAAGAATATAGATACGTTAAAAAAAAAAAAACCATATAAAGTAAAAGCTAATAAAACAACCAGAAAATGATCATCTCTTATAAAACATTTCAGTAAAAGTTTCCATACTTACTGGCAACTGGGACATAACTTTCTCCAGACTTCTCAGTTCCACCCTTGAACTCTCTATTTCTTGCTGACACAAATCCAGTCGCTCATTCTGTGCTGCAACACGGACCTTTAATTCTCGGTTTTCATTCATTAGAGAAAATTTTTCTCTAAGTACTTCGTCTTTGTCCTCTAACTCACTCTCTAGCTTCAGAATACTTTGTTTAGATTCAGTTAGTTGTGCCATAACTTCTGAATTTTTCACTGCCATGATCCTTAATTTTTCTTTTCCATTGTTATTTTCTTCTTTTAACTGCCTATGGAAAAAAAGTATAAAAATGAAAACAAAATATACATTCATTTCAGAAAATCTGATTTAGTTAATCTCACTTTTAAAATATTTATTTTATTATTTATTTATTTATTTATTTATTTTTACATGTTTTATTTATTTCTAGGAGACAGAGAGAAAGACAGCATGAGCAGGGGAGGGTCAGAGAGAGAGGGAGTCACAGACTGAAACAGGCTCCAGGCTCTGAACTGGCAGTCAGCACAGAGCCCGACGCGGGGCTCGAACCCACGAACCGCGAGATCATGACCTAAGCGAAAGTCGGACACTTAACCGACTAAGCCACCCAGGCGCCCCTTAAAATATTTTAAAGTGGGGGGGTAAGTGAGAGGGAAATGAGTGATGGGCATTAAAGAAGGCACTTGTTGGGATGAGCACTGGGTGTTGTATGTGTGCAATGAATCACAGGAATCTACTCCCCAAACCAAGAGCACACTGTATATACTGTATGTTAGCCAACTTGACAATAAATCATATTAAAAAAATAATTTAAAAAATTTAAAAATTTTCAAAAAAGAAAATATTTTAAAGCTTTAATTTTGAAATATAATGCCCTTTCACATTTACTGAGTGCCTACTTTCTGTATTCCAGGCACTCACAACTTTATGTAGGTAGCATGATTATCACTGTTTATAGAGAAGGAAACCAAGGTATATAAAGGTTGTAACACCTTCCCAGTGTCTCACAGTAAGTAGGAAGGCAGGATAACTCCATTATCTTTGAAGCACTTGTGTTCCCTTTATAAAAGTATAAGACAGGAGACCTAACTGCCACGTCCTAATTCAACATATTGTAACTTCAAGAAAGTTTTAGGTTATATAAGGAAAAATCATGAACTAAGAGCCACAACTCTAAAAGATAGTAATCAACCATTAACAGATTATTAGGCAGTAATATTTTCATATTTCATATTATATCCTTGAATAAACATGTCAAGTATCAGAACAATGTAATCTTTAGAACTGTTGGTGAATAGATAAATAAAATGTGGTTATATCCATATAATGGAATAATACTCAATTATAAAATGAAATACTGATATACATCACAGTAAGTTCAGTTTCCTTTTTTGCACTTTTAACTCCTCTGAAATGAGAAAGTTAGATGAGGTGATTTTTCATGATTTGAAGAACACATATTTGACTAACCAACTAATGTTGTCACACTACAAGAACATCATGTCTGTGTTCATTTTCTCTAAATATACGCAAAGCAAATATGTTGATCGTATCACTCTGTGTTTACAAGTATATTAACATCAACACATTTTATTCATTAAAAATCCTAACATTATACCCAGAAAACAATTTCAGTCATGAAACCTAGCTTTCCACGTAATTTAAGGCCATAATTACAATATACAAAATATTCTATTTTAAAATGTTTCAGTTCTTTCTCCATTTCACACAAAACTCCTTTTTCTGCAACAAGATACTGTACCTTAATTTCTCTTTCAGAATTTCAAGGTCACTTTTATATACACCACACTTTTCCTGCAGTCTTTTATTTTCTTTTTCACAGCTAATTAAATTTTTCTCTAATATTTCTTCTTCAACTTGAACCTAAAACAATAATTTGTTTTAAGTGGACATACTACCGTGGTCATAAATCTTAGATGTTTCAAACTAAAAAGTAGTGATTTCAGAAATAAGCAAGAGAGTAGATTAAGTATTTCACATGTTTTAATCCTTGGCCTTGTACTGAAAAGAGCAAAGTGAACTTTCTGGGCACTAACAAAGGACGGGGAAAGGGATGCTACCATGTGTCTGGAAATGGTTGAGAGCCTATGACAGATTTGCCAACCCGAAAGGAAATGTTCTGGCCTCATAGGGCAAAGCAAGCAGTTCATGCAGGGATGCGGCATGAAGTTAACTAAAGGCTAACTATGCTGCAAATGTTCTGGAGAAATAATTTTTGAAATTTTAGCCATAGGATACTCCCACTGAAATCACAGTCCAAATCTAAAACAGGTAAAAGTCAAGCACTCAAGTGGGAGCAGTGGGATGTTGGAACTGGCAGATTTGCCTCTGTTACATCTATGTAACTGGAGGATTCTGCTATGTGTGGTTTGAAACTGATAGTCCTAAGGAGACTAAAGGATGAAAAAATCATCCTAACTTTCTCTTTTCCCTATAAAGTCCTCCCTCCTCCTGAGTATATTACCCCCATTAGGTATTCTATCTCCCCCTATAAATTACCTTTTTAAAAATCCCTCCTACAAAATTTCATTCCCACAGGGATCTTCTCCAAGGCCTTCAAAACGGTGATCTGATTTACACTTAAAACCAGTATCTAACAGGATTCTGATTTAAGAATTTTTCTTGAATTATAGTTGACATACAATGGTACATTAGTTTCAGGTGTGCAATACAGTGCTTCAGCAACACTATGCATTATGCTGTGCTCACCACAAGTGTAGCTACTATCATCTGACACCACACATACTATCACAGTACAACTGACTATATTCCCTGTGCTGTACCTTTCATCCCTGTGACTTAGACATTCTGTAACTGGAAGCTTGTATGTCCCATTTCCCTTCAGCAATTTCGCCCAACCTCCAACCTCTTCCCTTCTGTCAGCCATCAATTCTCTGTATTTATGGGTCTGTTGTTTATCTTTTAGATTCCACATATAAGTGAAATTTTATGGTAGTTCTTTTATACTAAACTTTTAATAATAGTATCTCTTCTACCCTTCTACTTTTCTTTGAACAGAAGCATTAACTTACTCTTTTTCAATTACTATCTCAAGATGGAAGTCTCTCATGTTAGTATCTATCAACCAGACCTCTCTTCTGAGCTCAATGTCTGAATACTCAACACGTGGCCTTCCTCCAAACAGGTTTTTTTATCCCTATGGCTTGAAAATGTTTAGTAACGGGTGCCTAGGTGGCTTAGTTGGTTAAGCGTCCAACTTTTGCTTAGGTCATGATCTTGCGGTTCGTGGGTTTGAGCCCCGCGTCGGGCTCTGTGCTGACTACCAGCTCAGGGCCTAGAGCCTGTTTCAGTCTGTGACTCCCTCTCTCTCTGACCCTCCCCTGCTCACGATGTCTCTCTCTCTCTCTCTCTCCTAGAAATAAATAAAACATTTGAAAAAAAAATGTTTAGTGAATGTAATAAAGCCGCTACACTACCATGCAGAATCTGTTAAAGGAATTTTCCCTCTGAGAGGGAGGAGTAAGACTCTCTCAGGGTGGTAGATCCAGGGAGACCAACTGAAGGCTATACAATCTACTCTGTCTTCATCTTCATGGAAGTGATAGGAACGGATTTTCTGCTTCTACTTCTATAGCTCCAAACTCCGTTCACTCACCTCATCTTTCTTCATATTCTTTTCTTTTTCTTTAATTTGTTCTTCTCCTTGCCTCCATTCCTTTCCCACTTTGATACAAAAGTTTCTGCTCATTACAAGAAGATTAGGAACACCAGCCTAAGCCAATATTTACAATTTTTTATTCCAATGATTTTATTACAAGGTCATAAAAATTGTTCCCCGCTTTAACTATAAACAAATATATTCTATTTATGTCCACTTTTACTTTTAGAATATGGGCAGTAACAAAAAAGCAATCTGCACAACTGCTTTTTACCTTTTCCAGTTTTTCAGCTACTTTTTCTTTATAATGTTGGAAAGCTTTACTCAGCTCTTCAGCATTATATAGTGCTTCATTCCTTTGTCGTTCAGCTCTAAAATTTAAAAAGGGAGAATAAAAGAATGCTATGCATTTGACTAGTGAAACTCCAAAGTAATCTATGTTTTACTATAAGGAATAATTAGGGACAAGCAGTACGAAAAAAGAATATTGGGCTTAAACTGCAAAATGAAGGATAGAGACTACAAGAATTTCCTCACTCTATCAATGTGAAAAATAAAATATAAAGAATTCACATAAACTTTGAAACATATACATTCTTATGTGTTGGCAATTTTTTTCTTTATCTGGAAAAGACAGATTAGGGAAATAGCCTAGGCTGTATAAATTTTCAAAAATCAGGTATTACAGAATCAGTCCATGGTCTAATATATTAAAAATACTCAGTAAATCCTGTGACCTTTGCAAAGGGCAAGTAAATTTTCAAAAAGGTTATTTCAAAAGACAGTAGTAACTTCCAAAAGGTATAAAACTCTGAACAACAAAACCCACCCACTATGAAGCACTGACATATTTTAGCCACACAGAAAAGTATGTATAAACATATACGTGTACTCCCCATCAGAGTTTAATGAACACTTGACTTACTGGTAGAGGGAGAGAGAAAAAGCAAGCAGGAGAGAGGACAGAGCAGGGGGCAGAGAGAGAGAGGGAAGAGAGAGAAAAAAGAGAAGGCGGGGGGAGGAGAATCTTAAGCAGGTTGCACACTAGGCAAAGCCTGATGTGGGGTCTGATATGACAACCTGGGATTATGACCTGAGCTGAAATCAGAAGTCTGACACTCAATCAACTGGACCACCTAGGTACTCCTATACGAGAGTCATTTTTATGCTCAACATCACTCATCATCAGGGAAACATAAATCAAAACCCAATGAGATACCACCTCACACTGGTCAGAATGGCTAAAAGTAACACCATAGGTAAACAACAGATGTTAGGGAGGATGCAGAGAAAAAGGAATCCTTTTACACTTTTGATGGGAATGCAAACTGGGGCAACCACTCTTGGAAACAGTATAGAGGCTCTTCAAAAAGGTAAAAATAGAGCTATCCTACAACCCTACAAATCCTACAAAGTAGCATTTGTACTACTAAGTATTTACCCAAAGAATACAAAAATACAGATTTGAAGGGGTACATACACTCTTATGTTTAAAGCAGCATTATAAACAACAGCCAAACTATGGAAAGAGTCCAAATATCCACGGACTGATGAATAAAGGAGATCTGGTATATACATATACAATGGAGTATTACTCAGCCAGCAAAGATAATGAAGTCTTCCCATTTGCACCGATGTGGATGGAGGTAGAGTGTATTATGCTAAGCAAAATAAGTCAATTAAAGGAAAATACAATATGATTTCACTCATATGTGAACTGAGGAAACAAAACAGATGAACACAGAGGGGGAAAAAAGGAGGCAAACCATAAAACACACATTTAACTATAGAGAACAAACTGAGGGTTGATGGAGGGAGGTGGATGGGAGATGGGCTAAATGAGTGATTAGGTATTAAGGAGAGCACCTGTGATGAGCACTAAGTGTTGTATGTAAGTGATGAGTCACTAAATTCTACACCCGAAACTAGTATTACACTGTATGTTAACTAACTGGAATTTAAAGAATTTAAGTAAAAACTTGAAAGAGAAAAAAAAGTTTTGAAGACAAAAATGGATATTATGGTTTCACCCTGTGTAAAAAGCTGTTATATTATTATACTGGAAAATATTATTAAACTAAAAAATTTTAAATCTTTATTAGTTTAAAAGTTACTTGACATGCATAGTTAATGGTTCCTTAGTCAAGGCTACCTACCAAATTTTATTTTAAAACATGCTTTATACAAAACCAGGGCACCTGGGTGGCTCAGTCGGTTAAGCACTTGGCTCTTGATTTCAACTCAGGTCATGATCTCAAGGTTTGTAGGTTCAAGCCCCATGTCAGGTTCTATACTAACAGTGCAGACCCTGCTTGGGAGTCTCTCTCTCTCTCTCTCTCTCTCTCTCTCTAGTGCGTGCGCGCTTTCGCTCTCTTGCTCTCTCTCTGCTCCTCCCCCACTCACATATATATGCACACACTCTCTCAAAATAAATAAACTTAAAAAAAAGACATGCTTTATACAAAATAAATACTTTGGCATTACTTATGTATTCCTAAAAGAAGATCCAACTACACTTCCTCATGAATTTTATGCAGGAACTTAATTTCAGAAAAAAGGAAATATCATTACATTGATAATCATTATAAGGTTTCTAATCCCAATTCAGAATGTCAGTAACATGAAATTTTTAATGGAAAATGAAAAAATATTAAGAGACAAAAAGAACAAAATTTTTCTACTGGTAAGTTTCTGAAATTTTTTTCACTTTAGAAGTTAGCTATAGGGAGAAGCCAAGATGGCAACAGCATGGAAGTCTTTTTTCTGTCTTGCTAATATGAAATACAGCCAGATCAACACTAAACCATCCTGCACACCTAGAAAACCGATTTGAGGACTAACGCAACAATCTGCACAACCTGAACTACAGAACTCAGCAGGTACATGGCACGGAGAGGTGAAATGGGGGAGAGAGTAAGCCCAGAGAGTAGGAAGCTATTTTTGCTTGCGGACAGAGGAAAGAGACGAGGGGAGAGTATGGGAAAAGCACCCCCCAAAAAAGCAGCTGGAGAGAAAGTGGAAAAAAGGTGGAAACAGCTACAGGGACTAAACTAAACAGGGAGAAAGGAGAAAGAAGAGGGTTCAAATTCCATTAAGACTCTATAGACAGGGGGAGCGCAGAGTCTGAAACTCCACAGCTCAAATACCTAGTGGTGCTCTGGTAGGAAGGGCAAATTCCCAAGAGAAGAGTAGGTCTGGAAGGTCCTCGGGCCACATGAGATTTTCCATCATCCTGGAAACGCTGCTGCTACACAACTGCATGAGCTTTTTCTGGGGCAGGCTGGCACTCAGCTGCGTCTCTAGACATTAGCAGCAGCAAGGTCTTGCTAGTGTTCCTGGGTGTGGCCGGCACCCAGCCATTGCTTGGTGAGACGATCTGAGCAGATCAAAACTACAGTCCCTCAGAAGTGAAGGGTTGGGAAACACAGCTGCATTTCAGATAAAACTCAGGAGCAAGGTGCCACCTGGCAACCTGACAGCATGGTTATGGACAGTGAAAAAGCAGAGAGTAGGCTGAAATTGAAGACAAAGGATGGGTGTGCAATTCCTGGTCAGGGAGAGCACAGAGTTCTGATACTACACTGGGTACCTAGGTGATGCCATTTTTACCCTGCCTGCGCATGTGCATACACACCTACAGGCGCCACAACAATCCACCCCAGTAAGCTAAGTGGTGCCATCTAGAGAACAGAGCCATTACAATAAGCCCCGCCCAACTGGGCCAATCTCACTCTTCAGGAACACCACAAATGTCTCCACCTGCTTGATTTACCAACTATAAAGTGCTTCACAGTTTGACTTCTAGAGGAAAACAATGTAATATCAATCGTATTTCAGTCTGTTCGCTGGCCCATCTATTCAATTTTCTTTTTTTCCTTCTTTTTCGTTTCTTTTCTTTTACTTGAATACAGAAAAATAAAAAAATCTGTTTTTATTTTCAACTTATATTAAAAATATTTGTCTTTTTTGGACCAGATTTTTTACTTTTTTGTACATTTTTAAAGTTCGATTTTAATTCCATCATTTCAAGTTATTCTGTTTCAATGCATTCATTTTCTCAAACTTTCAAACCTTTCTTTTTGTTTTTTGGCTTGTTTTTGTATGTTTCTTTTTCCTTTTCTTTTTCCCTTTTTCTCTAATCAATGAAGTCCCTTTCAATAACCAGACCAAAACACACCTAGGATCTAGCATTACTTATTTGGTTTTGTGTGTGTGTATGTGTGTGTTTTAAATTTTTTAATTAAAAATTTTTTTCCCTTTTTTCTCTCTAATCAATCAAGCTCCTTTCAATAACCAGACCAAAATACACCTAGGATCTAGCATCATTTATTTGATTTTCTCTGTGTTTGTGCTGTTTTAATTTTTTTAATTTTAATTTTCCCCATTTTTCTCTATTCAATCAAGCTCCTTTTAAATAACCAGACCAAAGCATTCCCAGGATCTAGAATCATTTATTTTATTTTTCTTTGTATGCGTGTGTTGTTTTCAATTTTTTAATTAAAAAAATTATTATTATTTTGTTAATTCCTTCTCTTCCTTCAAAATGACGAAATCAAGGAATTCGCTCCAAAAGAAAGAGCAGGAAGAAACAACAGCCAGGGACTTAATCAACACAGATACAAGCAAGATGTCTAAACCAAAATTTAGAATCACGATGATAAGAATACAAGCTGGGGTCAAAAACAGATTAGAATCCCTCTCTATGGAGATAAAAGAAGTAAAACTAGTCAGGATGAAATAAAAAATGCTATAACTGAGTTGCAATCTTGAATGGATGCCACAGTGGCAAGGATGGATGAGGCAGAGAAGTGAATCAGTGATACAGAGGACAAACTTATGGAAATAATGAAGCAGAAAAAAAGAGGGAGAGTAAAGCAAAAGAACACTATTTAAGAATAAGAGAAATCAGTGACTCATTAAAAAGGAACAACATCAGGATCATGAAGAGAGAAAAAGGGGTAGAAGGGTTATGTGAGTAAATCATAGCAGAAAACTTTCCTAATCTGGGGAAAGACACAGACATCAAAATCCAGGCAGCACAGAGGACTCCCAAAGATTCAACAAAAACCAACAATCAACAAGGCATATCATTGTCAAATTCACAAAATACTCAGGCAAGTAAAGAATCTTGAAAGCATGGGGAAAAAAAGTCCTTAATCTACAAAGGAAGACAGATCAGGTTTGCAGCAGACCTATCCACAGAAACTTGGCAGGCCAGAAAAGAGCGGCAGGATATATTCAATGTGCTGAATTGGAAAAGTATACAGGCGAGAATTTGTTATCCAGCAAAGCTGTCATTCAAAATAGAAGGGGAGATTAAAAGTTTCCCGACAAAAATTAAAGAAGTTCGTGACCGCTAAACTAGACCTGCAAGAAATTTTAAGGAGGACTCTCTGAATGGAGAAAAGATGCGGGGGGGATCTAAAGCAACAAAAACTAGAAAGGACCAGAGACCACCACCAGGAAATCCACCTCTGCAGGGGACATAATGACAATAAAGTCCTATCTTTCAGTACTCACTCTAAACATCAATGGACTAAATGCTCCAATCAAAAGACAGAATGGATAAGAAAACAAGATCCTGGAAACCAACTTGACAATAAACTATTTAAGAAAAAAAAAAAAAGAAAGAAAGAAAACAAGATCCATCCATGTGCTGTTTACAAGAGACCCACTTGAGGCCTAAAAACACCTTCAGATTGAAAGTAAAGGGATGGAGAACCATCTGTCGTGTTAATGCTGCTAAAAGAAAGCTGGACTAGCCATACTTATATCAGACAATCCAGATTTTAAAATAAAGACTATAACAAGAGGTGAAGAGGGCAGTATATCATAATTAAGGGGTCTATCCACCAAGAAGACATAACAATTGTAAACATTTATGCTCCAAATGTGAAAGCACTCGAATATATAAATCAGTTAATCACAATTAATTTACACATTCTTCTCCAATGCACACGGAACGTTCTCCAGAACTGACCACATACTGGGACATAAATCAGCCCTCAACAAGTACAAAAAGACTGAGATCATACCATGCATTATTTCAGACAACAGCACTATGAAAATCGAAATCAACCACAAGAATAAATTTGGAAAGATAACAAATACTTGGGGACTAAAAAACATCTTACTAAAGAATGAATGGGCTAACCAAGAAGTTAAGGAGGAAATTAAAATGTATATGGAAGCCAATGAATATAATACCACAGCCCAAAACCTCTGGGACACAGCAAAGGCAGTCATAAGAGGGAAGTATAGAGCAATCCAGGCCTTCCAAATGAAGGAAAAAAGATCTCAGATACACAACCTAACCTTACACCTCAAAGAACTGGAATAAGAACAGCAAATAAAACCCAAAACCAGTAGAAGACAGGAAATAATAAAGATTACAGCAGAAATCAATGCTATTGAAACCAAAGAAACAGTAGAACAGATTAATGACACCAGGAGCTGGTTCTTTGAAAGCATTAACAAAATGGATAAACCCCTAAGTAGTTTGATTTAAAAAAAAAAGGAAGGGACTCATATAAATAAAATCAAGAATGAAAGAGGAGAGATCAAATCAACACAACAGAAATAAAAACAATAATTAGAAAATATTATGAGCAATTATATGCCAATAAAATGGGCAATCTGGAAGAAATGGACAAATTCCTAGAAACATATAAACTACCAAAACTGAAACAGAAAGAAATAGAAAATTTGAACAGACCCATAACCAGTAAAGAAATTGAATCAGTAATCAAAAATCTCCCAAAAAACAAGAGTCCAGGGCCAGATGGTTTTCCAGGGGAATTCTACCAAACATTTACGGAAGAGTTAACATCTATTCTCTTGAAGCTTTTCCAAAAATTAGAAATGGAAGAAAAACTTCCAAACTCCTTCTATGAAGCCAGCATTACCTTGATTCCAAAATCAGACAAAGACCCCATTAAAAATGAGAACGTTATATAACCAATCTCTCTGACGAACACGGATGCAAAATTGCAACAAGGTATCAGATAACCGGATCCAACAATACATCAAGAAAATTATTCACCACGACCAAGTGGGATTGATACCTGAGAAGCAGGGCTGGTTCAATATACGGAAAACAATCAATGTGATTCATCACATCAATAAAAGAAAGGACAAGAACCACATGATCCTCTCAATAGAAGCAGAGAAAGCATTTGACAAAATACAGCATCCTTTCTTGATAAAAACCCTTAAGAAAGTAGGGATAGAAGGATCATACCTTGAGATCATAAAAGCCATTTATGAAAGACCCAATGGTAGTATCATTCTCAATGGGGAAAAACTGAGAGATTTCCCCATAAAGTCAGGAACACAAGGGACGTCCACTCTCGCCACTATTATTCAACATAGTATTAGAAGTCTTCGCCTCAGCAATTAGACTACACAAAGAAATAAAACGCATCCAAATCAGCCAGGAGGAGGTCAAACTTTCATTTTTCCCAGATGATATGATACTCTATATGGAAAACCCAGAAGATTCTATGAAAAAAACTACTAGAACTTGTCCAGGAATTCAGCAAAGTGGCAGGATATAAAATCAATGCACAGAAGTCAGTTGCATTCCTGCACACCAATAATGAAGCAACAGAAAGAGAAATCAAGGAATTGATCCCATTTACAATTGCACCTATAACCATAAAATACCTAGGAATAATCTAACCAACGAGGTGAAGAATCTATACACTGGAAACTACAGAAAGCTTATGAAAGAAATTGAAGAAGACACAAAAAAGTGGAAAAATATTCCATGCTCCCGGATAGGAAAAAAAAATATTATTAAAGTGTCAGTACTAACCAAAGCAATCTACATATTCAATGCAATCCCTATCAAAATAACACCAGCATTTTTCACAAAGCTAGAACAAACAATCCTGAAATTTGTATGTACCCAGAAAAGACCCTGAGTAGCCAAAGCAATCCCGAAAAAGAAAACTGAAGCTAGAGGCATCACACTCCCAGACTTCAAGCAGTATTACAAAGCTATAAGCAAGACAGTATGGTACTGGCACAAACACAGACGCTCAGATCAATGGAACAGAATAGAGAACCCAGAAATGGACCTACAAACATATGGTCAACTCATCTTTGACAAAGTAGGAAAGAATATTCAATGGAATAAAGATAGTCTCTTTAGCAAATGGTGCTGGGAAAACTGGACAGCGACATGCAAAAAAATGAACCTGGATCACTTTCTTACACCATACACAAACATAAACTCAAAATGGATGAAAGACCTAAATGTAAGACAGGAAGCCATCAAAATCCTTGAGGAGAAAGCAGGCAAGAACCTCTCTGACCTTGGCTGCAGCAACTTCTTACTTAACACAACTCCAGAGGCAAGGGAAACAAAAGCAAACATGAACTTTTGGCACCTCATCAAAATAAAAAGCTTCTGTACAGCAAAGGAAACAATCAGCAAAACTAAAAGGCAATGGATGGAATGGGAGAAGATATCTGCAAACGACATATCAGATAAAAGGTTGGTATCCAAAATCTATAAAGAACTTCTCAAACTCAACACCCAAAAACCAAATAATCCAGTGAAGAAATGGGCTAAAGCCATGAACAGACACTTTTCCAAAGAAGACATCCAGACAGCAAACTGACACATGAAACGATGCTCAACATCACTCATCATCAGGGAAATACAGATCAAAACCACAATGAGGTACCACCTCACACCCATCAGATTGGCTAAAATCAACAACTCAGGCAACAACAGATGCTGGCGAGAATGCAGAGAAAGAGGATCTCTTTTGTACTGCTGGTGGGAATGCAAAGTGGTGCAGCCACTCTGGGAAACAGTATGGAGGTTCCTCAAAAAATTAAAAATAGAACTGCCCTATGACCCAGCAATTGCACTACTAGGTATTTATCCAAGGGATACAGGTGTGCTGTTTCAAAGGGACACATGCACTCCAATGTGTATAGCAGTGCTATTGACAATAGCCAAAGTATGGAAAGAGCCCAGATGTCTATCAACAGATGAATGGATAAAGAAGATGTGGTCTACATATACAATGGAGTATTACTCAGCAATCAAAAAGAATGAAATCTTGCCATTTGTAGCTACATGGATGGAACTAGAGGGTATCATGCCAAGCAAAATTAATCAGAATAAGACAAGTATCATGTGACTTCACTCACATGAGGACTTTAAGATACAAAACAGATGAACATAAAGGAACGGAAGCAAAAAATAATATGAAAACAGGAATGGGGACAAAAACATAAGCGACTCTTAAATATGGAGAACAAACAGGGTTACTGGAGTGGTTGTGGGAGGCGGGATGGGCTAAATGGGTACAGGGCATTAAGGAATGTACTCTTGAAAGCATTGTTGCACTATATGCTAAGTAACTTGAATGTCTATTAAAAAAAAATGAATTGGAAAAAAAGTTAGGCATAGGAGCGCCTGGACGGCTCAGTCATATAGGTATCAGACTTACAACTTCAGCTCAGGTCATGATTTCACAGGTTGTAAGTTCCAGCCCCACATCAGGCTCTGTGCTGACAGTGCAGAACCCGCTTGGGATTCTCTCTTTCTCCCTCTCAAAAATATATAAATAATTAAAAAACAAATAATAAATGTTAGCTACAATTTTAAAAAGGTAATACATTCTCTTTTCCCCTATAAAAACAATTATTTACTTAAAAACACATACCTCTTTCCTTGTTTACTTTGTTCAAGTAAGTCCACCTTTAACTTTATACATTCCTCTTGGGACCTCTGCAAACTCTGTTCCTTTTCAATCACCATTTTCTGGCTCTGCTCTAATTTATCTTCTGCCTCTCTATAAAATAAAGGATATTTTTTAAAGGCTATTAAAGGGATTATACCAGGTATGAAAGAATAGCTCAACATTAGGAATTCTACTAGCTTAAATCACTAAGGTTAAAGAAACCAAGATTTAGTAAGAGACAGAGAAGACATATATTCATCACTTACCAACTAAGAGTTTTTATGAACAATAAAATAATATATGTATAGTCAGATACTAGAAGTATAATCCTACAGTTCAAAAACTAGGTAAGAATGACTATTATTACCCCTATATCCAATGATTTTTCTGACAGTTACTAAAAGAAAAATTAAAAAGTAGTAAATATAAATTTTGAAAAGGAAAGACAGTATTTTCTTTTTCTGCTAATATTATTAGCTTCCTGGAAAATCCATGAGAACCAAAATGAAAAATTATTAGAGTAAAAGAATATGACAACTATCCCAATTACAAATAATTATATTACACAAAAAGCAACAGTCTTCCTATATACCCAATGAACAGAACATGAAAAAATTCACAACCAAAAACATAAAATATCTTGGAACAAAATTAAAATGACACATGATACAAGGAAATTATAAAATTCTGATGGTCACAAAAGATGACTTTAGTGTACATCAGAACCACCTGCAGGACTTACTAAAACACAGATTGCTGGGTCCCACCTCTCAGAGTTTGTGATTCCATAAGTCTGAGACAGAACTGGAGATCTATAATTCTAACAAGTTCTCAGAAAATGATAAGACTGCTGGTCCCAGAACGACACTTTGAGAATCATCAAAATGGAGTGATGTGCTCTTCAGTATGCATACATTTCTCATTTTATTCAAAGCAGAAGGAGATAAATTATAAAGTACCTGATTCCTTATATTTTATTTCTTAAACTCCCATTGAAGCACCAGTATATATCTCTATACAGGGTAAGAAATGAACTAGTGCGTATTCAATAAAGGCATGTAAATAAGCACCTCAGCTCATTTTAGTCTTTTTTAGCCCCCATGCGTCCTGGAGCCGGGAGTTATGATGGGCCACAGAACAGATTTCACAAGTCTTAAGATAAGACAGTCTATAGGCCACTACAAATTTATGGGGTGGGGAACAAGATTTCAGAAGATATACCAAAAAGCAGAAGGAGGAAGTAAAAACTTTAAAGCCATAAAAAGTACATTTACCTCAAAACTTTATCTTGGGCTGAAACTTCTGCTTCCAAATTTATAATCTGTTCTTCCAAGATAGGCACACTGGCTGCCTGTTGTTGAGCAGATTCAAGCATAGACACCTAAAACAAAAAAATAACTTTTAGAGCATTTTCTCTCACAAAATAAATTAATCTACTTGGTCCTTTGTTTCTTTTTCTTTCTGATGAGGGTGTTCAATATAAAGCCCCAATCATGGGTCAGGTGTGAAGCTCACCCTATCTATTCTTCTCATCAACATTTACATGGGTGTGTCATCATCACCAGCCAGTATCAGCATGTAAGCTCCTGCCATGACCCTTAACTTAATATCCCAAAATAACTGATTATTTGGGGGGAAAAGAAGAATCTCTACTGACACCAACCAGGAAGACAAATTTCACATAAACCAGAAAATTCTATATAAAAGATCAAATTATAAAAAAGTAAATATGAAAATGCCTACTGAATGTTTTTACAATTGAAGACCTAATTTTTAGGATACACGCTTACTAGAGAAAACTTAGAAAATACAGAAAAGCATAGTAATCCTATAATCTGAATGATAAAAAGAATAGAGCAGGGTGGGAATCCACAACTTAAATGGTGTCTGGAAAGAATAGCAAGGGAACTAACTAACTATCCCTGGGAAAAGGAGGCACGAGGTCCAGGGAAGAAAACCAGAATACAGCTCAAAATCTGCTGGTAAGTCAATTCTCCTTTTCCCTTTCCTTTCAAAACACCAACAGTCAAGTGATAGCCTACCAGGAAGAGATAGAAAATTTACTATCTGAGCAACTGAACAAGAAAGATCTAGGACCCTGGGACACTACGTAGAATGATGAGCAGGGATTAAGTAGTTATGAACAATTTGGTTGACATAAAATTTTGAGTCAGTTTCCAACTTCCTACTTTAATCTCGTTTAGAGCTATCCCACAGGTGGGAAATCAAAGGATTCTTTGCTGGAAAAATTCAACAGCTCCAAAGAAAAAGGCCTCACATACTAATTTTGGGCAATGGAGGCTGAGCATCTCCCTGCAAAACAGCCACGTCCCCAGGCATCACCAAAGTATGAAGTACACTGGACAACAAACTTCAGCTTTGTACAGAGAGCTTCCAAAGAGCACTCAAGTGCCTTTCTCTTAAATATAAAGAGGTAAAACACAGACATCTGAAAAAAGGCTTCTAACATAAAAGTCAGAGGCCATAACAAAAAAGGCAACTGGCAGCAAGCAAGGCAAGTGTGCGCACATGCATGGAAACACACATTAAGCCTTCAGAAAGCTAAGTGAGGGTGCTGTGTCAGGATGCTATTCAATAAAAAAAAAAAAAAAAAGAATCAGAGAATATGGAAAAGCTTTGGAAAGTGAAAAAAAAAATCTGACAGCTAAAACAGAATTCAATGAAGGTATTAAATGACAGCTTTGAGGAAATTTGGAAAGTATCACAGGAAGCCAAGGAGATGGAAAACATGAGGAAAAAAAAAAAAACCTTAGAAGATTCAGAGGACCAACTGAGGTGATCCAACATCCACCTAATAGGAAAAATAGAAGAAAACAGAAGGAAGAAAATTATCACAGAGATTACATAAGAGAAATTTCCATAATCAAAGAACACAGCCTGAAGGGTCCTCATGTATCTACTACACCAAATAAAATAAGGTCTATTCAAAGACATGTCATTGTGAAATTTAATTTAAAACACCAAAGAAAGAGGGAAGATCCTTAAACTACCATAAATGGAAAAACAAATGGAAAAAAATTACATGCTAAGAAAAATGATTCACAACGGCAACAGATTTTTCAGAGAAACAGCAGAAGATAGAAGACAAGAAAGCAACATCCTAGAAATTCTGATATAAAAGTTTTCATCCTAGAATCAAATGTGAGGGAGAAATTAAGACATTTTAGACAGGCAAGGGGGCTGCTGGAAAATATGTTCTAACTAAAGAAAGACTAAACCAGGAAAGAAGACAACATGGGATCCAGGTAACAGCAGATCCAACCTAGAACATCAGAGAGAAGTCCCAGGAAAGCAGAGGGACAGCAGGCCTCAAGGGCGATAAGCTCAGAAAGAGCAGGATGCCTGGCCCCAGAGGTGCTAGCTTCAAACACTGCAAAAGATAAATTATGAATATATGGGTTGGTACGATAAGGAATTTCAGCACAAAATTACCAACAGTAATATATATGCAACATCAAAAGCTGAGACCTGCCCCTGAAAAAGGAGTCTTCCTAAAAAGTATTTTCTTAGGCAATGTAGAAAACGCTGAGATGGGAAGTAAAACACAAAACCGTCCTACTGCCTAGGATAAATAACCACTGATGTGTCTATACATTAAAAGAAAAAATCAAAATGTTATTATTAGTTCTTAGTTATTAGCAAAATTCTCTTAATACCTCTTTGCCTTTAAATAATTAAGCCCTGAGGCACCCTGGTGGCTCAATTCGTTGTTAAGTGTCTGACTCTTGATTTCGGCTCAGGTCATGATCTCACTGTTCCTGAGACCTGGCCCGCTTGGGATTCTCTCTTTCCCGCTCTCTCTGCCATTCTCTAGCTCACATCACTCTCCTCTCTCAAAATAAACTTTATTTTTTTTTTTATTTTTATTTTATTTCTAGGAGAGAGAGAGACAGAGTGAGCAGGGGAGGGTCAGAGAGAGAGGGAGATACAGACTCTGAAACAGGCTCCAGGCTCTGAGCTGGCAGTCAGCACAGAGCCCGACGCGGTGCTCAAACCCACGAACCGCGAGATCATGACCTAAGCGAAAGTTGGACGCTTAATCGACTAAGCCACCCAGGCGCCCCTAAACTTTTTTTCTTTTTTTAAAAGTAAGCCTTAAAAATATATAGTTGGTAGAAAAAATAAAACAATAAACAGAAAAGGTGAACAAATTACAAGGAAATCTATGTGGCAAACAAATACACTGAAAAGGTAAATCTTGTGAGAAATCAAGAAAATATTTTTCTCTCAAAAAAATAAGCCGCAGAAATGTTAAAAAAAAAAAAAAAACTCAGTAGAATTTTCAGTGTACTGAATGAAGAGTACACTAAATGCTTGGAAAAAAAAAAAAAACTCTCCCTGTGATTCAGTCATCTAAAATTCTATCCTAGAAATGGTCCTGAACAGCAAAAAAGTTTCATATTCAATGGAGCAACTTTTTCTCATTAGGCTGGCATTATCTCCAACAGTGCTTTGTTTTATTTGACAAAAAAAAAAACAAAGAAAAATAAAGATCTCTCATAATCCTACTAGTTAAAACAATGCATCTATAAAAGCAAATAGTGAAAGCCTCAGCTCACCAAATTCCAATCCCTCTCAGCGTTATCAACAGTAGTGTGGAGCACAGTCTTTCTGTCCTTAAACATGTACTTACATACACACAAACATACAGACACGTGCTCTTTAATAAAAAGCAAAACTGAGATCACAGTCTGTGTGTGTTACTCTGTAATGTTTCTCTACCACTCAATATATTAGGTAACAATTTTCTTTCTGGGTGCTATGTCCAGACACTGTTCTAGGTGTCTTTTCATATATTATTATCATTTAAACCTCACAATGTTTCATAAAAGTTTTAAACAGTTTTCCATCTTAGTACTGATACATTTACCTCAGCGGGGGGGAAAAAGAAGCTCAGGAGCAATCCATTATAAGGTTATATCATAATTTGCCATTCTCTATTACTGAACATTTTGGTTTCTAATTTTTTTGTATAATACCCATTATATAGCAAAAAAACAGGAAACCACTAGGGGTATCTGGCTGTCTCAGTTAGTAAAGCATACAACTCTTCACCATGGAGTTATGAGTTAAAGCCCCATGTTGGGTGTACAGATTACTTAAAAAAGTAAAAATAGAAAAGCCACTTAAATGGGGGAGTTATTAATTACATTATGGTATAATCATATAAGGTAATAATGCTACCATAAAAAAATGATCACTGGAGAAGCTGAATAAATGTATTAGAAAAGGCTTGACTCGGGCGCCTGGGTGGCTTAGTCGGTTAAGCGTCCGACTTTCGTTTAGGTCATGGTCTCGCGGTTCGTGGGTTCGAGACCCGCGTCGGGCTCTGTGCTGACTGCCAGCTCAGAGCCTGGAGCCTGTTTCAGAGTCTGTGACTCCCTCTCTCTCTGACCCTCCCCTGCTCACGCTGTCTCTCTCTCTCTCTCCTAGAAATAAATAAAAAACATTAAAAAAAAAAGAAATTTAAAAAAAAAAAAGAAAAGGCTTGACTCTGTATGAAGTAAAAAACATAGGAAAAGAGAAAACTATTCAAACAGTCTGGATTCAACTATATAGTAAACCAATAAAGTAGTTTCTAGTTGGTGGAAACTGGATGATCTTTCTCCTCTTCCTTTTTCCTATTTTTAAAGTTTTCAATAGGGAGAATAGTGAGTATTACTTAAAAAAGGAAGATGGACAGGGGCGCCTGGGTGGCTTCGTTGGTTAAGTGCCAGACTTGGGTTCAGGTCACGATCTCACAGCTTATGAGTTCAAGCCCTAAGTAGGGCTCTATGCTGACACCTCAGAGCCTGGAGTGTGCTTCAGATTCTGTGTCTCCCTCACCCTCTACCCTGCCCCACTCATGATCTCTCTCTCTCAAAAATAAATTAAAAAAAAACAAAATGGGGCACCTGGGTGGCTCAGTCAATTAAACCAGCTCCTGATTTCAGCTTGGGTCATGATCTCACAGTCTGTGGGACTGAGCCCTGCATCAGGCTCTGTAATGACAGCTCAGAGCCTGCTTGCTATTCTCTCTCTCCTCTCTGGCCCCCTCCCCCGCTCTCTTTCAGCCTCAAAATAATTAAACATTTAAAAAAATTTTTAAATAAAAAAATACAAAGGAAGATAAATAAGCTTATTTCCTTCTTACAAGAAATAAAACTACATAAATTGATAATCTTAAGATATTAAGAAGCCATGACTTATGTAAATGTAAATACTACACAAGCTATCCTAAATCATTTTCAGATATTCAATTCATATAAAATTGATTTCCTAACATGTTGATACTACAGTATCATAAGAAAAAATATCATACATAACACAATAAGGCAAACATGGAATATTTTTCCAATTATAAATCTTAAAATGAGTCCAGTTAATTTCTATTGGCATAGTCACACTTCAAGAAACATACTTTTGCTCTTGACTGTGTTAATTCAAAGTGGACAGATTCCATTTTAGTCATTAAAGAATGATTCTGTGAGACCAAACAAGCATTCTGTTGCCTAAGTTTGTTAAGTTTCTCTCGAAGACTTTTGATCTCCTGATCCATGGAGGTAGGTGAAAAAGACATCTGAAAAATGAAAAAGAGCAAGCTATGTTGCATTATTTCATTAGGCATTATATGTAATTAATGAAAATGATGAACAATTATCAGTAAAATGACTAGGCAGCTCAGAAAATAAGCTGAGATACTTAGTAAGTGCTGGGAAGACATGTGGCACAATCAGCACTCTCCTCCCCTGTGGTGAACATGTACATAAATAAGTACAGCTTAGGAAACAATGGTATACTTTGGGCAAGTTCTTGGTATTACCCAGTGAAGTTCAACATACTAAGACTCAACAATATTACTACTGGGTATAAATTTAAAACTTTTGAATCTGGGGGCACCTGGGTGGCTTAGTCAGTTAAGCGGCTGACTTTGGCTCAGGTCATGATCTCACTGTTCTTGAGTTCCAGCTCTGTGTCAGGCTCTGTGCTGACAGCTCAGAACCTCGAGCCTGCTTCGGATTCTGTGTCTCCCTATCTCTCTGCTCCTCCCCCACTCACTCTCTGTCTCTCTCTCAAAAATAAATAAACATCAAAGAAAATTTTTTTGCATCTGAAAATATAAAAATATTCATATCTACATTGTCCATAAGAGACAATAAATGACAAGAGCCCAAATGACTGTCAACAACAAAATGGATAACAGATAAATTCTTTAAACCAACTTTTGAATTTGGCTCGGGTCATGATTCCAGGGTCATGGGATCCAGCCTTGTGCTGGGATCTGCACTAAGCATGGAGCCTGCTTAAGATTCTCTCTCTCTCTCTCTCTCTCTCTCTCTCTCTCTCTCTCTCTGCCTCTCCCTTCTCCCCACCTTGTGCTCTCTCTAAAATTAAAAAAATTAAAAAAATAAAAAACTATACACATATTTTATTATACTTTTAAACATATATTTTATAATAAATTAATTTTCTAGAGGGTTGAAGTTTTCAAGACATATACCTTTTTTTGAAAAAGTAATATACCTACGCAATTCAAATGTCAAAACTATACAATACACACAGAAGCCTCATCACTATTTTTGGTAGGTAGGTAACTATTTTTATGTTAATTATTTATAAATTTTTTAAAACACCATACAGCCAAAAAAAAAAAAAAAATAGGGAACTGCCTATACAGGAGAGTTATTAAGTTATGGACTTAATTAAATCCAGTCTGCTAGTGTTTCCATGTTCATTTGTAAGCAATACAAATTACCCACTCCCACACTGACATACACAGAATCTAGCATTCTATATGTATCATTCTGTACCTTGAACTTTAAAAACAAAAATTTCCTGCCAATCTCTCCAATCAATATAGTTAGAAAGTCCTATTCTTTTATTCTCTCCCCCACCTCAGCTGCAGTTTCCATTGCATGTTTATTCAACCAATTGTCCAGTCTATTACTGGACACTTGAGGTATTTCTAATCTTTTGCTATGACAAACAATGCCTCATTTAGTACTTAGGCAGGCATACCTGTCAGGTATTTTTCTAGAAATGGGATTTCTATGTCAAGGATAAACGTTTGGGAGACATTACCAAATGCCCCTCCACAGGGGTTGTATCATTTTGCATTCCTACCAGCAATGTATGAGAATACCCATCTCCCTCTGATTTCACCACAAAATACAGTGTAAAACATGTGGATGTTTTAACAATCTGATAGGTTAAGAACTGGTCCTTAAGGATAGTTTCACTGTGAATTTCTTTTACTATAAATGAGAATGATCACCTTTTTACTTGTTTGGAGATCATTTTAATTTCCTTTTTCATACATGTCTATTGTCTATTTTTCTATTAGGTTGTTTATCTTTTCTTCTTTGTAGAAGGCTCTTCCCATATTCAAGAGCTTACCCCTTTGTTTTTACAGGCATTACCAATATGTTCCCCCTCCAATTTGTCATGTCTTTGAATTTTGCTTAAGGTAAAACACAATGATTTCCAAAAAAATATATGTGTTACAAAAATTATCAGCAATTTGTTTGGATAGAGGTCAAATTTTCCAGAATTAAAAAAAATTTTTCCCCAGGTTTATGCAATCATTGTAGAAATGGAATTTGAATTTATTTTTTAAATTGCAGGCTCACATAGCTTCATTAAGTAGCTTCCTTACAAAAAGAAAATCTCTTGGGGCGCAGTGGGTAGCTCAGTCGGTTAAACGTCCGACTCTTGATTTCAGCTCAGGTCATTATCTCACAGTTAGTGAGTTCAAGCCCCACATGGTGCTCCATGCTGACAATGTGGAGCCTGCTTAGGATTCTCTCTTTCTTTCGGTCTCTCTGCCTCTCCCCAACATGTGTGTGTGTGCGTGCTCTCTCTCTCAAAACAAAGAAATAAACTTTAAAAAGAAAAGAAAACCTCTCAAATGTTAGCTTTCTGAAGTGGTAAGAGCAAATTTTTATCAAAAACCATGAAGTGCATATGTCCAACCATATCTATATATGCATGCTGATAGTAAGGCAATAGAGAATAGGAAAAGAGTGGAAAGGGAGATAAAGGGTTGAGTAAGGAAGAAAGGTAAACGTAGTGAGATGGATAATATGATTGAATATGAAACATGGAGAGAGAGTTCTAGACTAGTAAAGATGTCTAAGATCATCCACAAAATTTAGAGATAATGAAAAGGGAACAATGCCTTGTTACCATATAGTACCTGATTCAGGCTAAATATAGTAAATATACTTTAGCCACTGAATAAATAACTGATTACCTACTATGTAGATGATATAGTGCCAAAAATCACAGGGGTTACAATTTACTTACAAAAGCAAGACATTTAATTGCAAAAAGGTAATAAATACAGAAGTTTAAAAATAGAACAACACAACAAAGCAACTATTTTCTTGTTAGGACACAAAAAGAACCATAATATTTAAATTCAATGAGTCTTAACCACAATGATAAAAGACTATGGAAAACATAAGACATGTAAAGAAAAAACTCAAAGAAAAAGTATTTTAAGTAGACAGATCTAAAACCAAAACTACTTTTATGTAGACAGGTCTAAAAACAATAACCTTATCTCTTGGCTTTTTCTGAAAATCAGTACCGCCACTGGACATTTTACAAACTTTTTTATAAGGTGTGTGATTCAAATGTACAAGCTGGTTAGGCTGAGAAAGATCTTCCAGAATAAGTTTTTCAGACCTTGAGAGATTAGAGGTATAATCAGAATTTTCACTTGGACTAACACTAGAGAAAAAAGAAAAATACATTTTAGTTTCTAGATGATTTAATATTCACTCCAAATTTCTATACACTAAATAAGAAAACAGAAAGAAAAGCACCTGAAGTGCTGCTAAAAATCACATTCAGTTCTGAACTTAAGGGAATGTCTCAACTAAATTTCTTAATAAACTGTAATTACTCTTAAAACTAGCAATCTGTGTAGTCTAGAGACTTTATATGCTACAATTACTTAAGATTCAAAACACAGTCATGATAATAAAAGATTATTTAAGCCCAAAACATATATTTTATACTTTTGAGTCCTAATACAGTAACGGTGTTAACATACAACTGCTTCCCCAATATTTCTAGTTTTTTCCCTAAACCAAGAGTTACATTAAAAATTACAGAAAACTGGGGCGCCTGCGTGGATCAGTTAAGCATTTGACTTTGGCTCAGGTCATAATTGTGCAATTTGTGAGTTTGAGCCCTGTGTCAGGCTCTGTGCTGACAGCTGAGAGCCTAGAGCCTGCTTCCCTCTCTCTCTGCCCCTCCCCTGCTCTTGCTCTTTCTCTCAAAAATGAGTATTTTAAAAAAGTTACAGAAAAATCATTTCCTATTTTAAATATATATTAGAAACAAAATATATAATAATGAAATTCATACATTTTACATTCATAAACTAAAGTCATATTCTAAAGTCTACATATGATTTTTACTTACTTACCTGGATAACTCTTCCCCTAAACTCTGCAAACTCCATTCTGTTATCTTCAGTTCATGTCTTAAGGAAGCAACATTTGCAAGCAAACTTTCTTCTTCGTGGTCTTTATTACAGTAGTATGATGAGCTAGATTCCATTTCTTAAAAAATGAAATGAATTTCTTGTACCCTGATGGAAAGAATCTGAGGTGTCAGTCAAATACTCTCACACTAATAGAATTTAACTCATTATTTTTCTATTTATCTCAAATGTTGTACAATCTTTCATAGTCATTTAAAACAAAACAAAACCCCAGTAACAATGAATTTCCCTGCACTCTCAAGACATAAATTGGAAAGTTCAAAAGAATTATTATATACAGGGTCTAGTTATACTAGTCTCCCTTTCCCAAGCACGTTTAATCTTTCTAACAATTGTGTGCATTAAGCATTTTTATTTCACGTTTAAGATGAACAAACTAAGAATAAGATAAACTGAATAATTTACTCAAGGTCACACAAACTGTAAATGGTGGAAACAAGATTTGAACCTAAGTTATCAGGATCCAAAGACCTTTCAATTATGTCACACTACAATTTCTAACCTACTATAAATCAATTTCAATAGGAGTTGTTTGAACTTACATAATCAAGTTAAAAGTTCTAGAAATCTGGGGCGCCTGGGTGGCTTAGTCGGTTAAGCTTCCGACTTTCACTTAGGTCATGATCTCACGGTTCGTGGGTTCGAGCCCCGCGTCGGGCTCTGTGCTGACTGCCAGCTCAGAGCCTGGAGCCTGTTTCAGAGTCTGACTCCCTCTCTCTCTGACCCCCCTACTCATGCTGTCTCTCTCCTAGAAATAAATAAAACATTAAAAAAAAAAAAAGTTCTAGAAATCTGATAAAAATGGTATTCTTACAGTCATTCATATTTTCTTAAAGGCAATTTATTACCAAGTAAAGATTAACTCCTTCTCCCATTTACAATGGTTATAAAACTGAAAAAACACACAGAGCCACATCACAACCTTAGGGATCAGAATGTCATTTGGCAAGTTAACTTCTGGAAACACATGAAAAAAAGCTTTTCTTTCTGTAACTCATGAGTATCTCTCGAGTTGTGAAATTCTCTATAAATGACCTTTGCACATAAAAAATTGTGACTAAGGGCTAGATTTTATTAAGATTAATACATAAAATCATTATGCTTTAAAATACATAATACCTAACATAATAAAAACTAAGGCTTTAAAATCTCTACTACTGCTGTAAATGTTTCTGCATCTTAAAATTACATTCTTCTTTCAAATCCCATTTACCTTTGTCATTGTAGCATCTCTCTTTCATCACCCTTCTAGAATTCTGACCACATCCTAAGCTCCAAAACGTAGATGTCCTGTGTATTATGTTCAGGACTGTAAGGCACTTGCAGAAGCTCAATATGTTTAGTGAATAAATGATGACTCCTGAATTGCCCTTCATTTCCCTCATCCAACGAAAATCGTTTGGTAAATTTATTTCCCACTCGAAATTTCTCAGATGTGAGGAGGAAGATTAAAAAGAAAACCCTCACCTTATTGGAAAAAACTGGCAGGAAATTAAATGAGACTCTATGTAGTCGCAGAGAAAATATTTGTTTTTTCCCCTTTCGTTTACACAAATTTGTTTCTGCTTAAGTGAGAAGACTCTCCCATACAAGTCAATGAATCAGGTCCCCATTTTGATCCACATTTTCAACATCTCTAGCCTCCTAAAGGATGGTGAAGAAAAAAAGGTACAGACAGCTTGGGTAAATGATAAAATGCCATTCGATATTACGTTTCAACTAAATCAGGTTTGGGGTCCAACATCTGTGTATTTTAATGTAACAATTCGATAACATTTAGGTACAAACGAATATATTTGCTTCAAATTTTTTTTCCTACTAGAGTATTTACTGTCAAAGATTTTCTTTCTTTCCTCCAATTTATTAGTTATAAAAGTCTATCTTCACATACGTAGGAAAGTATTTTTGGCCCTAACAACGCGTTTGTAGCTTTACGCACGCATACCCATCAACACCGAAGAACAAGATGCTGTTTATAAACCTTGTAAGTTAACAGGATGGGCTGTAGTCTTAAAAGAGTCCTCATTTTGCAAGGAGGTCATAGATTTGTGTTGTACTGTCCTGTTATCAAGTACTCTCAATTTGACAGAATTAATCCTACATTCATCTGGAAGCAGCAGAGAAAAACAAGACCTCTTCCTCCCGGATTTCTCAAGTGAAACAGAACCCTGCAGACCAGCCTGCGCGGTAGGGGTGAAGACGACGCGCGTCCGAGGATGCTGGGAGAGAAAGAAACGTAACTCCAGGTAGGCCTGTTTCTACCCCCCAAAGAGCAGTCACTCACCACCCACCTCGTAGTTAGGAGACAGACCCACCTGACAACAGCACGCACCGCGCTCTCATCCGCGTTCGGAATCTTAGGGCCCCCTCCGGAGCTCGGGTAGTGGAAGCATCAGACACTCCACGCGGGGAACAACCGAACCACAGCTGCACCGACTTCGAACCGCCGCGGGAGCCGTTGAGGACACGCCTCCCGGGCCGCAGACCCGCCCCTGCGCAGGCTCTGCGTGAGGTGACGCCGTGGCGCGGGGCCTGTCGGGGATCCTGGTGTGCGAGTGCATCCCAGCCCGCTCGCCCGGAACTACATTTCCCACAATTACCTCTACGACGCCCATTGGTGTGGGAGAAGCCATGGGAACCTGCCTCCTGGGTGTGAGGCGGGGCGCGCTCTCGACCAGCCTGAGGGGGCCGAGACCAAGGCAAGTGCGGAAAAGGACTGCTGGCCCCGCCCCTCGGTCTCTACCCTTTGGAAGCCAGCGTTTCCCGCTCTGAGTGCTCCTGTGCGGCCGCCACCTGGGGTTCCTTCAGGCTCCCCGTTTCCCTACCAAACACGAGGAATCCGGGGAGGAAAAGCAGAGCCTGGGTGCCAATAACGCACACCTGCCGCGTCTCTTCCAGCCCAAGATCGTCCCGGCAGGGATGGGCGTCAAGATCTGGCTGCCCTTCCCGGTGCTTCTCCTGGCTATTCTGTACCCAGTGCTGCTGCCGGTGGCTGCCACCTTCACGCCCTCCTTAGACAGCGACTTCACGTTTACCCTTCCGGCCGGCCAGAAGGAGTGTTTCTACCAGCCCATGCCCCTGAAGGCCTCGCTGGAGATTGAGTACCAAGTAAGTGCGGAGGGTGAGGCAGCCTCTCTTATCCTAGCTACACCGTCTTCGCCTCTCACCCTCTTAAAAACTTCTTGTGGACTGCCGGGGTGGTGAACAGGGGAGGGCCGCCGGGTGGCCGAGCAGCTCGGCGCAGGCGCACGAGCCTTGGTTCGCCTGGGGCCGGGGACCGAGAAGTTAGGCGGGACCTGGATGGAATTGACTACCCGCCTTCTCTCCCCTTTCCTCTGGTCGGACAGAGGCCAGTACTGGTGATCTCGGTGGCTTCCCTCTTTGTTTCATAATTCACCCATCGCCTTGCTAACCAGCACATGCTCCAGTACTGGGAATTTCGCAATACAGGACTGATAACACGTTCTTCTTCATCATTGGCGGAGATGGTGACACTTGTTTTGTTACCCCCACCACGCTCACCCAATTTCGGTATTATAAATCTTCACTGTCATTGCTTCAGCTAAGGACTTTTGAATTGTGAACATGTGGTTATCACTAAATCCGATTTTGGAATATTTTGAAAGGAGCTATTGATGTATTTAATGGTACATTTCCTTCTCAGATATTTATTTTTAAATCGGGTAATATCTAAATGTATATTAAAACTTTATAACCTTTCATTCAGTATCGTAAGCATTTCTCCCATTGTTTTCTTTTTAGTGTCTGCATAATATGATGTAGGGATTTGCTTTAATTGATGTAGTCATCGTGGTAGAGGATAATATAAGAAATCTTGGTTCAACACAGCTAATTTTAATGTTTCTAGGTAGCACTGCAAAAAAGATGTGTTGGTGTGGTTCGTCTTTTAATTTTTCACAAATTACTTTATAATCAGATGTTAACTTTTTAAAGTTGGTGTAAGGAAGCTTTTCAACAAGTTACAGTCACATATAGAGCAAAATAAAGAGTTACCTAGAATTTACATCGGAAGGAACTTTAGAATTAAATTATAGATACTTAAGGTAAGCAGTAGCGCAGTATCTAAGGTTACATAGTGAGCAAAACTGAGGCTAGAACACAATATTTGATTTCCACTGTAGTTCAAAAACTCATTTACCATGTGCCAGTAACTGGCGAGGGTGAAGGGTCAGGGGAGGGGACGTGTGGGAGGAGTGTGGAAGAGAGGACCCACGATGACACAGACAAAAAAAAAGTTCCTGTTTTCAGGGATCTTATTATTTAAGGGATACTGGCCAATAAACAGGTAGTTTCAATAAAGTGTTAAGTGCTGTTAGAGAAGAGCCACTTCTGGGATTTCAGAAAAGAATTCCTGGAGAAAATAAATTTGTATCTAAAAAGATGCTTAAGTGAGACAAGAATGCAAGGAAGGAGGGGCATTTCAGGAAAAGGAAAAAAAATGAATTTTAGTTCTAAAAATGCATAGTATGTTTTGTGGGTGGGCAGTAATGTGGACACAAGTGCTGAGTCTTTATTAGACTTTAAGACTGTAAAGTCTAGGGTGCGAATAGTAGTAAAAGAGATTGGAGGGGCCAGGAGGCTGGATCAGGATCGTGAATCTTTGTGTGCCATACTGAGTGGCTTTGCTCTTGTTCTGTACAAGGGCCATTGAAGATATAAGCAGCATGGTAACAGTCAAAAATGTTTTTCAGATAGATCACTGGGTACAGTGTGGAAGATGGATTTAAGGAGGGCAAAATTAGAGGCAAGGAAACCAACTGGGGGTTAGTGAAATAATCCAGGTAAGAAAACAATTTGTATTATTCAAAAATTCCTTAGTATATATCCAAGTATTAGGGAGGAAATGTGTATTAACTACTGACCTTTTATGGTTATACTAGACTTCTAGAGATAAAAGGCCTGAGTTGAAATCCTAACTCTGTCACTTAGTACCTATGTGATTTTGAACAGTTACTTAACCTCTCATTTGTAAAATAGAGATAATAGTAATTAGCTCATAGAAGTGATTTGAAAAATTGAGTTAGTAATTGTTTATCGGCCATTCCTGACACATAGTAAATAGGTACTAAACGATAGTTTTTCTACATTTACACTTCTTGAGTCAAATAGCTGGCTTCATTTAGCTTTATACTTTGCATCTTTAGTCACTCTTAAAGGGACTGTTCCCCCACTGCATTCCCCCTAAACAACAGAATTGTTCTTGTTGGGTGTAGGGAGGAGGAAAATCATTTAATGTCTGGAGTCGTAGACAATGTTGGAGGGCTTTCTAGGGTAAGGGACAATCTTCAACTTTTCGTTTGCATTTTCCAATTCCATGATTAATTTTAGAATAACAACAAACTACTACTTTTTGTTTTCATTTTTAAAATATCAGGGAACAGACATTCCAGACATGGCCT
Organism: Proteles cristata cristata; assembly: GCA_017311185.1. Taxonomy (NCBI): domain Eukaryota; kingdom Metazoa; phylum Chordata; class Mammalia; order Carnivora; family Hyaenidae; genus Proteles; species Proteles cristata. The sequence continues at coordinate 645,183 of JAESUZ010004270.1, read as the reverse complement.
TCGGGTTACTGTGACTTATTGAAAACTTTTAACCATTTCTTACTTTTCAAGTTTAAGAGGATACTTTTAAAATAATTAACCATCTGCACATTATATTAAGTTCTTTAAAACTTTTTAATGATTTTTTTAAAGTTTATTTATTTTGAGAGAGAAAGTATGGGGTGGGGGGGGGAGGCGAGAGAGAGATTCCCAAGCAGGCTCTTCACGGTCAGTGCAGAGCCCAACAAGGGGCTTAAATCTACAAACTGTGAGATCATGACCCCAGCCAAAGTCAGAAGCTTTAACTAACTGAGCCACCTAGGACACCCCAGGTGTTAAAAATTTTAAATGTCAATACATATATCTTATAAATAAAATAGATCATTTAACTTTTTAAATCATTGCTGAGTGCTTAATTTGTGTGACTACTATGCTAAGTGCTATGGATACAATGATGAGTAAAAAACCAGTGCATGTTCTTATACAATCTAGTACAGAAACAGGAATGAAATTGTTACACAAATAAATGTAAATTATAACTAATGAAGGTAAGTATATACAGCTATGAAAGTATTTAACAGGAGGACTTAATTTTGGGGTGTCTGGGTGGCTCAGTCGGTTGAGCCTCCAACTTCAGCTCAGGTCATGATCTCAGGGTTCGTGGCTTCCAGCCCCGCGTCAGGCTCTGTGCTGACAGCTAACTCAGAGCCTGGAGCCTGCTTCAGATTCTGTATCTCCCTCTCTCTCTGACCCTCCCCTGCTCATGCTGTCCTCTCTCTCTCTCTCTCTCAGAAATAAATAAAACATTTTAAAAAAAGTTCTTTAAAAGGAAGACTTAAATTCATCTGGAAATTGACAGAAGACATTCCATTTTTTTCCTTTTTAATTTTTTTTTTTTTTCTTTTTGAGACACAGAGGAAGACAGAGCATGAGTCGGGGAGGGGCAGAGAGAGGGTAGGACACAGAATCGAACCAGGCTCCAGGCTCCGAACTGTCAGCACAGAGCCCAAAACGAGGCTCCAACCCACAAACCGTGAGATCATGACCTGAGCTGAAGTTGGACACTAAACCAACTGAGCCACCCAGGTGCCCCTAAAATGATATTTAAGAATACAGAAGATAACTTAAATTACATAAAATACAATTTTAAGATACAAAATATTTATTTAAAAATATCATAATCTGAAAGTAAACTTCCTGATGATTTCAGTGAAAGATGAAAGTGCCACTTTCCTTAATCTGTACTCTTATTGTTAACGGTCGTTCAGTTCCTGTAAGGTTTTCTTCTGTCTTCTTCCTCGATGCCTTGGCACATGAATTCTTGGCACATGACCTGAGCCGAAATCAAGAGGTGGACACTTAACTGAATGAGCCACTCAGGTGCCCACCCCCCAGTTCTAGTTATTTTGCACTTCTCTACTACTTATCATTGGAAGTTTCTGGGTTGTGCTATTTAAATCCTTTGAAAAAGTCAGTAGGATTTTTACTTTTTTTTTTTTTTCATTTATCCTGCTTCACATCTATTAGTCCCTTCCAGCCTATAAAGATTTTTATCTTTTGAAGCAAGAATTTTTGTTGTTTGATGATTTCCTCCCTTCATTTCTCTTGGTTCTCTTCTTTGAACTGCTTGTTAGATATTTGAAATCTTTAGCTCTGTCCTTCATGAATGATCTTAAAATTTCCCTCATACTTTTCATCTGTACTTTTTCACCTTGTTCTGAGAATTCCTTGGTTCCTTCCAGTTTGCTGATTTTTAGTCTCTATCCATATTCATTCTGTCATTACATTTGTTAAATACTTAGGCAACTTTTTAAAATCTTTTTAAGAACTTAGTTTTTCATACTAGGAACCTCTTTTTTATGGGTTACACATTCTGGAATTTCTCTAAGGATATATATTCATCTGAGGAAACTTTTTAAAGTCTGTTTATATTAACTATTTTTTCAGAACTTAATTCTTCCAGAAAAACCAGTAACATGAAAAATGGGGCATTGATTTCCTTTTTTTTTTTTCCTTCAGTTTATTTATTTTGAGAGAGAGAGATTGAGAGTGCAAGATGGGGAGGGGCAGAGAGAGGGGGAGAAAGAATCCTGTGCTGTCAGCGCAGCGCCTGATGCAGGGCTCAAACCCACACACTGTAAGATCATGACCTAAGCCAAAATTGAGTCAGTCGCTTAACTGACTGCGCCTCCCAGGCACTGATTTCAACAAACATGTTTCTCCTGTCTGTTTCAGTAAGAATTTTGAGATTGATAGCTATTGGTCTCAGTGATACCTTTGCTCAGTGAAATATCTTCCAGAATATCTATCTTCAAGTCTGTTAACAGTCTTCCCTAGACTTCCAGTGTTGTTATGGAATATTTATATCGTTACATATATTTTTTTTCTTTGGGATGTAAAGAATAAGAAGAATTCTGTATATTTTTAGCTAGCCATTTCAAACTACTAATGTTGATAAGTAAGTAGAGCACAGGAATAGGTAATTTTTTATATCATTCCATTAAAGGCACCAAAATAAATAAAATGGAGTGAAATAAGAATGGAGTGCCTGCTATTGCAGGCACATTGCTGAGTTCAAGTTTTGGCCATGCCATTCATTTGCTGTATCACCATGGGGAAATTATTTCTGTATGTCTCACTTTTTTGGTTTTTTTTTTTTTTCAGTTCAGTTAATTGGTTCTTCTGTTTATTTTCCTGAGAATAATAATAAGACCTACGTCTTAGAGTTATTGTGAGGAAATTAACCCGCATAAAGTACTTAAAACAATGTGTGGCATACACTCTAATTGTTACCTATCATCATCATCAAGACATTTTGGGATTTTGAAGGAACAGATTGTGTTCTTTGGCCAGTAAACAAACTACCTAGTTGGAATATTCAATTCATATTGGGGAATAATATGTGAATACACTTAAGTCAGTTGGGGTCAGATCACGGAAGTTTTGAGTTCTGTGCTAATAGTTAATTATTATTTTATTGAAGAGGAAACAGAAAAGTTACATGGCTTGCCCTAAATTGCCTACATAAGGTCTATCATTTGAACTCCTTTCGTGTTTCTTTCCACTCTACGGGGCTTGTCAACCAAGGCACCATTTTAGGAAGATTATTTCAGTAATATTTAGAAGGCCTAAATTTAGGTGATGGCAATAGGAATTGATAAGAAAGTTCCAAAAATGAATGGAACTGAATAGATGGTCTTTCTGCTCTTTTCTAGCCCTTACATACATCTTGTTTCCTGCCGTGCCTCTCTAGGTTTAGAAAGAAAATCTTTTCATCACATGATCCTCTATATATTTTTTATTCTCAGTATTTGAAATGTGTTCTTCTCTTTTGTGCTTTTCTACAGGTTTTAGATGGAGCAGGATTAGATATTGATTTCCATCTCGCCTCTCCAGAAGGAAGAACCTTAGTTTTTGAACAAAGAAAATCAGATGGAGTTCACACGTAAGTGATCCCTTAGTTGAATTCCTTGGGCTGAATAATATTAATGGGCTATCTGCAAGGCAGGGAAATTGAGCACATTTGATACTAAACATTAGTATTAAATGATTCCATATGAGCATTTTAAACAGTCTTTGAGAGTGGTCTATCATAAGCTAAAATGTCTTTAACTTTTTTCTCTTTTTTTAGGCATTTTGTATTAATCCTAAATTTTTTCTTTACTTTGGTTAAATGGGATAAGTATACCCTAGGTATTGAATTCAGTCTACTGTGGCATTTTAAACCTGTTTTTCTGGTTAGCACAACCTTTCCATTTTCAGTTACTGTTCAGGTAGATATCCTATAGTTTTTTTTAGCTGTTGGCTATATCATATTAGTCCACTGTTTCCTTGCTTTAAAAAACAAGTACAGGGATGCCTGGGTAGGTCAGACAGTTAAGGATCCAACTCTTATGATCTCACAGTCAGGAGATCAAGCCCCTCATTAGGCTCTGCACTGGCAGCATGAAGCCTGCTTAAGATTCTGCCCCTCCCCTGCTTGCACTCAATCTCTTTCTCTCAAAAAAAAGAAAAGTACAGTATGTCTTTGTACATATGTGTTGTGTATGTATGCATGTAAAAAACCTTTTTTTTTTTCTTACTAAGGCCTCATTCATTTTAGATAATTAGAAGATGATATAGTAAAAGATCTGACCATAGGAAGCCAGAAAGGAAGAAAGTAACTTGTTGTAAGTTTAGAGATTAACAAAAGGCTGTATATGCTCTTACATCTCACTTCTCATTGTTCATATCTCGTGTTTCCCTGTTACATTCTATTATTCTATTGCAGCGCTGTGTTTACTCATGTTATTGCATTAAAACTAAATTGTGAGTTTACAGTAAGAAGAAAAGCAAATACAGTCTAATTATTTGCCATAAACTAGGCTTTGCATTTTATATGCTTCTAAATTAATCATTCTAACCCGCTATGAGAGATTCTTTGATTCCTCGATTCTCATTGTACAGACAAGGAGGCTGAGAGAAGTTAGTTAAGCCTGCAGGGATACACATTTATTAAGAGAGGCAGGATAGGAACACCTGGGAGGCTCAGTATGTTGAGCATCTGACACTTGATTTCAGCTCAGGTCATGATCTTATTACATTTCTCATGGAATGAAGCCCCGAATCCAGCTCTGCGATGACAGTGCAGAGCCTGCTTGAGATTCTCTCTCTCTGTCCCTCCCCTGCTCAAGTACCATATACACACACAAAGCAGGGCTCTCTCTCAAGTTAAAAACTTAAAAAATATATTAAAAAGTTAACATAACTAAAGATAAAATTTTGTTTAAATCTACTTTTTAGAAGGTAGGTTTGAAATTTGGTATAGTGATTAAGAGTGAGTTGTACAGCCTAGTTTTAAGTACTGGTTTTGCTGTTGACTAGCTTGGGTAACTTTCATTGACTTAATTTAGTTCTCTATGCCTCAATTTCTTTATTGGTAAAATGATAATGATAAATGTAAGTTGGTAAAATGATTAAAAAAATAACATGTACCTCAGGACTGTGGTGAATAAAAAAATCAATACATATAAAGTGCTTAGAACAGTGGTCTGGCATATCAAGAGAACTCAATAAATGTGAATTCTTATAAACTCAGTCTTTTCTCCCAATGGTTTAATGAGAGGTACTTCTATGCAAGAAAGCAAGATACATTTTTCTCCCTAACAGTTCATTTTAATTTATCTCTAAAGGAAAGGAGGATATTAAAGAAAAAAAATGGCAGACATTCTACATATTTCTGTTCATAACTATCAAAGAAAAAGCATAGTTCCAAGTATATTAATCAAAACTGACTTTAAATTACTGTTTCTCTAATTTATTAATAGTTTATACAGATATTTTTTCTAAACTCTGCATAGGTAAAATGCCATTTTAAAAAGCATTTTAGAAGTGCCTGGGTGGCTCAAGTCAGTTGAGTGTCTGACTTTGACTCAGGTCATGATCTCACAGTTTGTGGGTTCAAGCCCCATATTGGGCTTTGTGCCCAATGCTCGGAACCTGGAACTTGCTTCATATTCTCTGTCTCCCTCTCTCTCTGCCCCTCCCCTGGTTACTCTCTATGTCTCTCTCTCTTTCAAAAATAAACATCTAAAAAATTAAAAAAATAAAGCAGTTTAATAAAAAAAATCAAAAATGAAAAAGCTTTAAATAAAATTAAAACTAAAAATTTAAAAATATGTATAAAAATTTTAAACTAAAAAAATAGAGTATTATTGAAAAGAATATTAATTTTTCCCTCATTCATTCATACACGTATTTAGTATTTACTATCAATTACGTGCCATGTACGCTGGTTAACAAAGACCAATAACTGTAATAGCTAGTACTTTCATAGTCCTATGTGCCAGAAAGATTCTAAGCACTGTATAGTGGAACGCAAGAATTTCTTTTTTTTTTTTTTTTTTTGGAACACCACTTTTTTTCTTTCATTAAAGCTTATTCATTTGTCTTGAGAAAGAAAGAGCACAAGCAGGAAAGAGGCAGAGAGAAGGAGAGAAAATTCCAAGTGGGCTCCTCACCATCAGCACAGGGCCCAACATGGCGATGGAACTCACTAACCATGAGATCATGACCTGAACTGAGATCAAGTCAGACGCTTAACCGACTGAGCCACCCAGGTGCCCAGAAAGCAAGAAGTTTGATCTTGCCTCCTAATTTTTTAAATATTTACTCATTTATTTTGAGAAAGAGAGAGAGCAGGGGAGGGGCAGAGAGAGAGAGAGGATCCCAAAAAGGCTCTGCACAGAGCCCATGAGATCATGACTTGAGCTGAAATCAAGAGTTGTATGCTCACCTGACTGAGCCACCCAGGTGCCCCTAGCTCTATTAACTTTTTAAAGGTAACTAAAATATCTATTATGACACTGAAATAGTTTTTTTGTTAAATCCTTAAATACTGTCCTTCCAGAAGGCAGGGTTAGAAAAAACATCTCCGGGGGCGCCTGAGTGGCTCAGTCAGTCAAGCATTCGACTTCGGCTCAGGTCATGGGTTTGAGCCCCGCGTCAGGCTCTGTGCTGACAGCTAATTCAGAGCCTGGAGCCTGTTTCAGATTCTGTATCTCCCTCTCTCTCTCTCTCTCTCTCTGATCCTCCCCTGCTCACATTGTCTCTCTCAGAAATAAATCAAAAACATTAAAAGAGAAAAGACAAGACATCTCCAGAGCTATGAACAGCTTAAGTAATAGCTATTGGCTGGCACTTTTGGGAATGAGAAGTTTGTGTGCGTGCGTGTGTGTGTGTGTATGTATTTCTCCAAACAACTGAATTAATATTACCCTAACTTACATGAGAACGTATCCATTTTGGACTGTTTATGTTCTTTATTCTAATTGGAAGAAAAATTAACTGCATTTTTTATTTGGTAATATTTTGTATCATTTGTAGTAATAAAATTTGTTTCTACTACAAGCGGTCAATACAGATTTATAGAGAGATTAGTATAGGAATGACTATAAAGTAGTAAACATCTTTTGTTTTCATACACTTGCAGATCATACATGTCAGTGCGTCTCAAACTTTTTTCATTGTTATCCCTGTCCCCATGGAACCCCTCTAGACTTTCATGCCTAATCATCCCATATTTTAAAACCAGTTTTTTTTTTTTTTACTGTGTCTATATCTGTACATGTAAAAAGAGTAGGTATAAAAAGCTTGCTCTGGGGTTAAGAATGGCTAAATTAAAGTTGAGGTAAATAAACTTAAGACTAAACAAAATTAAGAGTTTAAATAAAAAGTGATTAACATTGAATTTTACTTTACAAATAGTCATAACATTTTTTCTTCTTTTAAAATTGTTCCCCACTGTATTTGCTAGTGTATTCTTCATGCTTCTTCCAAAGGTTAAATACATCCTCAAAGACAAAGGTTTGTCATGACTGAGGAGATTGCAAAGAATGCAGACAGGCTCTGAGCAGTATTACAGAAAAGAAAGATTAACTCGAGAGTCAGAAAACCAAGCTTCGTCTATGCCTATGACAGGCTTATGTGATCATAGGCAAGTATTTTAATTTATGTGAACCTTATTTTACTTACCTTGAAAAGGTCAATTATGCCTCACTTCCAAATATGATCGTTAAGGATTAAAAGAGAATATGTGAAAGCAGCATGTAAATTATGAAGGGGTAGATAAGTATTTACTCTTTTTTATGTAGAGTATATATGTTAAAATCCAGTAGAATTGCTGAGTACTTATCTCTTACACTTAAAGTTGGAAATAGAGGTGGAAAAGAGATGGGGACTGATTTAAAAGAGGAGAATCACAATTTGTAGTGACAAGGCTATAGAAAATTATATACGCTACCTCACTTTAAGCAATCCATTGTATTGGAGATAAGAAAATTTCATAATCATTTAAACCAACCTTCCATGAACAGTCCCAACAAAAACTAAAACTCTCTCTCAGTGGTGGTTTTTGTGGCCAGCACTAGTAAATGTCATAAGCCTATGCAGTATTTTTCTTGTTAAAGTTTCAAAAAAAAAAAAGAAAACATAGGAAGCCACTTTGCCAAAGTAATTGTGCCCAGGCCAATTATCTTGAATATGAAACTAATGAGACCAAGATTATAACTTAGATGTGAGTGGCATTTATACAGTAAAAGGTAATGCCACTGATAGTAAAGCTCATCCTAACCTCTGTAAACTATGTTATAAAAATATTCTTCATCCTGGGAGGCCGAGAAGAAAGCATTTGGAACAATCCATCACTACTTTTGAAAACAAAACTTACTTTAGAGAGTTATCTCAATGGAAGGGGAGGTTTGTGGTCATATTTGCATATGAATTGATTCATGATAAATTACTTTTTTTTTTAATATATATTTTTATTTATTTCTAGGAGAGAGAGAGAGAGAGAGCGTGAGCGAGAGAGGGTCAGAGAGAGAGGGAGACACAGACTCCGAAATAGGCTCCAGGCTCTGAGCTGGCAGTCAGCACAGAGCCCGACGCGGGGCTCAAACCCACGAACTGCGAGATCATGACCTAAGTGAAAGTCGGACGCTTAACCGACGAAGCCACCCAGGCGCCCCCATGATAAATTACTTTTAATAGTGTGTAAATATTAAAGATCATTCAGAGGTATCATGTATCTATATTTTTTAAATTACCCTTTTTCAAAAATTAGGTCAAGATCTTTTACCATAATTTCCTGAGTAAATGCCAAGCACATCTAAGTTGCAAGTATTTGAACATAGATATTAACAAATTACCACTTTCCCAAGAAATTATAAATTTTCTTTCAATACTAAGGAAGTCTGTCTGTCAGCAAAGTGTCCAATTACTAATGTAAACCATGCTATTTCTTATCTCTAGTATTTTTCCTTTGATCCTAAATAGAAGTACAGATAACTGAAGACAAACTTTTTTTTAATACAGGATAGAGACTGAAGATGGTGACTACATGTTTTGCTTTGATAATACATTCAGCACCATTTCTGAGAAGGTGATTTTCTTTGAATTAATCCTGGATAATATGGGAGAACAGGTACAAGAACAAGAAGACTGGAAGAAATATATTACTGGTACAGACATGTTGGATATGAAACTGGAAGATATCCTGGTCAGTATGATCTTTTAATAAATAAAAATTATCCACAAGCCTGACTGTGTGATAGGCACAGAAATAAGCATTTTCTCATGTAATCTTTACTTATTACGTATCTCCATCTTTCCAATGAGGAAATTGTGGCTTAGGGAGCTTAAGTAATGTTTCTTTCACATAACCAGAGAAGAGGGAACTAGAATTTGAACATAAACTCTCAATTATGAAACTCTATTAGAATATTCCCAAACAGAAGAATGTAATGATCTATAGTGTACTTGCACAGAGAATAAGAGTAATTTGTAAACACTTACAATGTAGAGGCATTTTCCTCACAGCATAGTTTTTATTTTTTAGAAAGGATATAAGCTATTTTTAAATTTTTTAACCTTTTTAAAATTTGTTTTTGAGAGACGGGCAGAGCATGAGCATGAGAGGGGTAGGGAAAGGGGGAGACACAGAATCTGAAGGAGGCTGTAGGCTCTGAGCTGTCAGCACAGAGCCCAACGCGGGGCTCGAACTCACAAACTGCAAGATCATGATCTAAGCTGAAGTCAGACACTTAACCGACTGAGCCACCCAGGTGCCCCACACAGCCTCATTTTTACAACATGAAATTTGATATTACTTGGTTAATTTGGGAATACTTTTTATTTTCTCAGACCAGACCTAGCAATTACCAGAAACTAGCAATTTACCAGGAGTAAAGCCTTTTAGAATATGGCTTCTTTGTTTGAATTACTTTATACTTTATCATTAATATGCATAGTGAAATGTCCATGTATGATTTGCTAATAATAGTACTAGCGATAGGAGGAATAGGCCAGTACCCTTCAGCCACAGATAAATATAATCAAATCATAGAATTTACTGAGTGATATTTGTAAATAACATATATAGCTGTATGATAGAAATTCCTGCAGGAAAAATAGCATGGTATTGCAAATTGAAATTGTGTAACCTCTAATACTCTTATAACCTCAACTTTTTTTTAATATGGTATTTTGATCACTTGAGGTTTATTAGGAAAGCAGCTACCAAATTATAGCAGAGGAGACTATTATATGTAAATCAGTTAGCTTAAGAAGTTGGAAATTAAATGATCGTGCATGTGTGACTGCTTAGTGACTGAGCTCTCAGAGCCTTGGTTTCCTCACCTGCAAAATGGAGCTACCACCTCTAGAGTTGTGAGGATGAACTATGATCTAGCATGTGCACAAGTGCTTTAAACAGTGTCTGGCACAAAAAATGTTAGTGTTCTAGCTCTTCCACTAGTGTTACTGAGAATACAAACTGAAAGGATTAAGTTTGGTATGAATTTTTACCTTAACAATTTTTCATCTCACCATGATTGCCCAGGGGTAGATTTTCTTAAATCTGTTATTCTTCCATTTTAATTTTGCCAACAAGAACAGAACACTAGTACTTATATTATTAGTACTTCACTGCATTCTCAAGAGATTGAACTTATTCAATCTGGTTAAACAAAATAACTAGTAAGTTCAGATTTAAATATGGTTTAAGTACTTACGAGTCCTTTTTAATGAAAAATAAAATGTCTTTCAGCTTTACTTCCCCAAAATGTAGTTTCATAACAAGCTTTAGTAATTTTGTGTTTGACTATCATTTCTATAACATTGAAAAGAACTATGCATGATCTTTTTATTTGGGGATCTGAACTCCTTATTTTTCTAAAAAAATTTGCATTTCTACGTTACCATTGCTTTATAAATATGCCCAAGTGATAAATATTACACTTTGTAGTTTTGTAGGTTTAGCAGAACAGTCTGAAATTTTGAGTATAGTTTTTGCTTAAATGAGGACTTTAAGCAAAATGACTATCCAGAAAAATCTGTTTTTTATTTTCTTACTTTTGAAACTTGAACAATGTGAACTGTCCAATCTACTTATATGCAGATTTTTTTCAGTAAGTGGAGTTATAGTACTGTATATGTATTTTCTCTTATGATTTTCTTAGCAACATTTTCTTTTCTCTAGCTTACTTTATTACAAGAATACAATATATAATACATGTAACACAAAAAGTGTGCTAATTGTTTATGTTATCAGTAAGGCTTCTGGTCAACAGTTGGCTGTCAGTAGTTAAGTTTTTAGGGAATCAAAAGTTTTACATGGATTTTTAATCATGCAGGGCATTGGCACCTCTAACCCCTATGTTCAAGGGTCAACTGTGACATCATTTCAAATCTCAATTTTATCTTATATTCATATAGCCCTTTTATAGTTTTCAAATCACTTCTCACCAGGACCCTACTATAAAAATAGGCTTTTCAAAAGATGTACAACTTAGCGTGCATCTTAATAATAAGCCTTTACAGGGGGGCCTGGGTGGCTTAGTCGGTTAAGCGTCCGACTTTCGCTTAGGTCATGATCTCGCGGTTTGTGGGTTCGAGCCCCGCGTCGGGCTCTGTGCTGACTGCCAGCCCAGAGCCTGGAGCCTGTTTCAGAGTCTGTGACTCCCTCTCTCTCTCTCTCTCTCCTAGAAATAAATAAAACATTAAAAAAAAATTAAAAAAGAAAAAAAAGCCTTTACAAATGTGATCTTGGAACATTCTTTTATTAAAAATAGATTGATTTTACTTTTGGATATATAATTTACATATCAAAAATTGGAATATTTTCTAATTTCACTAGTATTTTCTGAGATAAAAATATTGGGCATTTTGCTAGACAGTAAACTGACCTAGTCTAACATTCAAAGAAGAAAGTCTAAACCCACAGTGCATTATATAAATACCTAAAAGCTATTATCAGTTAGAGTTTTTAAAAACTTATTTTCTTATGGTTGTGAGAGCTAAGAAAGAGATAATGTATATAAAATCCCTGACAATATGCCACTCAAATATATTCTCACATTATTTATTTGCTTTGCTTTGCTCTGCTTTGCTCCTCTGTTAAATATTTTAAACAGTAATTTCAATAAATCAGGAGGACTATTACATAAATTTACAGTGATCTTTAGGTAATCCAAATAGTATCGGTCCTTTATTTAAAATTGTTTTGATATAAAACTAATATGAATGCCAGTGTACTGTGAATCACATGTTTAAGCTAGCTCAAATTTACTGAGATTCTTTTATAGTAAAATTATTTTATTTATCTCCAGGAATCCATCAACAGTATCAAGGCCAGACTAAGCAAAAGTGGTCACATCCAGACTCTGCTTAGAGCATTTGAAGCTCGTGATCGAAATATCCAAGAAAGCAACTTTGATAGAGTCAATTTCTGGTCTATGGTTAACTTAGTGGTAATGGTGGTAGTGTCAGCCATTCAAGTTTATATGCTGAAGAGTCTATTTGAAGATAAGAGGAAAAGTAGAACTTAAACTTTAGACTATTAAACATAAAGGAGAGATGGAAACATGTAATACACTTACAGTTAAAGCCAAGACCATTAATAGTCTTTTCAAAGCATGTTTTCAGGTATTACCACAAGTGTGAATTAAGTATAATTTTAATGTGAAAGGAAAGTGTTGACTTTCATCATTGCAGGTAGTCTTATTGCTTCAGTTGTACTTAAGTATGTAACAAATATTTTGCAGAATACAGGTATAATTGAATGAAGCCATATTAATAACATTTTCTAAGTTTGAAAAAATTTTGCAGATGTCATAGGTGATTTAAATAAATGAGCTTTGGGCCCAAATGCAACACCAAACAATGTTTTTAAAAGATTCTCTTACCTAGAAGTTTCTTTATAAATGTGGCAATTATAAAGTAATTGTAAGTTTCCTGTGTAATAAGTTATAAATCATCTGAGAATTACCTAATCATAGGTTGGAATAATCTTTAGAAGACAAAAACCCAACTTTTCTTTTTACATATGTATATAGAGACATAGCTGTGAAAAAGATTTGTGAGACTTTTATAACCAAATATATTTCAATCTAAAATATTAACAGAAAGTATTATAGACTTAGCTTAACATTCCCCAAAAGCCAATATTTTCATAATTCTTAAAATGCTCAGTCATTATTAAAATTTGGAAAAATTTTCTCTTTGAAATGAAATAGTTCAGTCTCCATAGGGACAAATTTTTGTTTAGTCCTTAACAAAGATCTAGAATTTTGAAATTAAATGTGAGGAAAAATAATTTTATATTATGTGTCAGCAGGATTATGTTAATTTTAACATGATTACCTACTTAGATAATACATTACCAACAGTTGTGAAGAAAAATATTGCTTTAAAAATCTGGGCCTAATATAAAGATCTCCTTTTCTGAGTTCTTAAAATCAATGACAACAACTAACAACTAACAAAATCTATGAAGAATAATTTAGGTAAGCTTGAGAACATAGGATCAAAATTAAGTTCACTTAAATAAAATGTAAATATCTAGAATCTGATTGATTCATTAATGACCCAGTCCTTGATAATAATCATGAGACTAAATTCCAGTTAGCTGAGGAAACTATATTTCACCATGGCTTTTATTTTTTACAGTTATTTTATTGTTTTGAATTTTATAAGTATTCAGGTCTATTTTATGAAACAAACTCTACTGTCAGATTTAGCACTGGGTATACATAAAACAACTTTTATTATAACTCATTAAATGACTTTTCTGATGACTCTATCGACATTCAAGTAAGGATTGAAAGCCTACAGAATCCCACATTAAAGTTGATATGTGAGTAACCTGACATAGTCTCTGATATCCTTGCTTATTGGGATCTATGGAATCTTAATCGTATACTAGTAATTTAGCTATATTAAGTAGAATTTTTAGGTTTTACTGATTTGTAATACTGGTTAAGATAAATAGGAGTTAGAAACAATCAAGTTACAAGTTTGAATATAGCACCCCTCTGTACATTAGTACTGCTCAAATTCTTAATAAGCAATGATATCAAGGGAATGGTTTATTAATTTACGGTCAGAATGGTACAATGGTACAGATTTATTTCCCTCCTTCTTATGCCTCTGGGAGAACAAAGGTTAGATATTCCTACTCTGAAGCTTTTAAAAATGAGGATTGATTACCTTAACTGACCCAAGAAAATGCTTTTAGGTGTCCAGGAAGAGCACCTGAAATACATGCAAAACAAAGGCCAACAATTGCCTATAAAGTCCCATTACCCTCTTCTGTTAAATTCATAATGAGAAGCAAACTTACCATACTATATCTAAGAAAACAGTGCAGATATAAACTACTGCATCTTTTCTACAAAACTGTGATAAGAAATCTACCTCTGGCTGGCTACTGTACTGTACTGATTCCTTACCTAACAATGAATTTGTTACATCATCTACGTATGATTCATGCCACTGATTTTAAACCTGTGATTCAGTAACTTCTTACCTTATAATGGCCTTATTTGGAAAACAAAGAATTTAGGAATATTGAGGACAGTTTTATTTTTATAGGCACAAAATGAAGAGTAGGATTAAGAATGTTACTTGTATTAACCAAAAAAAGCATAATTAGTGAACAAAGAACTAAATTCCTTAATATTTCAAAAGGCATATAGATTATCTGCCTCAAATGGTTTTTTAAATGTCAGTATTAAATTTTGAAATTAAAATTATGCTAAAATTAAGCTATCACATAATGGCTGATTTTGTCTTTGGGGTTTAGTTACATAAACTCTTAAAATACTGCAATATTTAAGGCCTAGAATTTTATTCTAATTTGCATTTGGGTCATTAATGATATGCTATTCTTTCATGTGAATGTCAGGGTATAGAAGGTGAATAAGTGGTTGAAATAGCAAGGAAATAAAATTACAAATTGAAATGTAATTTTAAGTATGTTTATCCTTCTTAAGCATTGTTATTATGTCTTAAAATTAACAAAAATAGAGTACCTGTAATTGTGTGCCTCCCCAAATAAAAATTCTTTACTGAAGTTAAAAAAAATTCAGCATGTAATAGCTTTTCATCTGAAGTGTAATATATAATGTTGCTCAAATTGCTTTATAGTCATGAACAGCCTTATTAAAAGAGCAATGAATACTATACTGAATATATATAATAAAAATTACAATCAAAAAAAATTTTACTTATCTACTAGTCATTGTCAATGCTATGCCTTAAAACCTTCATTGATGTCATCTTGGCCATGTGTGCTCTCCCTTCCATTTGAAAACCCATAGTTCTCTGCACTTCCTATTGTAGGTCATTCTACCTTGCACTGGAGTTCTATTTATATGTGTTTTTATTCATCTGTTGCCCAAACAGGCATTGTAACCATAATAGGTGCTCAAAATATAGGGGAAAAAATAAATAAAGAGGCAAAGGTCATCACTTCTCAAAGTTTGGAATGCTAAATAAGCACCCTAGGAGCTTGTTCCACTCCTCTAACCCAACCCCAGATATTGAATGGTTAGGTTTCTAATAGGGCTCTAGAATCTTAAATTTTTAACCAACACAACTTGGGATTCTGGTATCCATTATCCTTAGACCATTTGCTAACTGGGTGATCTTGGGAATTTGAGCCCATTTGTTTATAGAAACATTTTAGGTACAGCATCTTAAATCTTGGTTAAAATCACATGAAAGTCTAATGCTTGATGGAAATTGGTTTCTTAATTTGGTATTTCCTTCATACCATCCAGACAAGACACTCTTCTCCAACCTGACAGAATTCCTTAGGCATCTTTCTGCTTCTACTACACTCCTATCGCTTTTAGGTGTCTGGGTTTCTGGAAGGTTTGTGTCCTTAGAAATTAGAGCTAGACCATGCTTACTGTGTGTCTGGGAAAAGGGCACAGAATAAAGAATCCAGACATGAAAGAACATTGAGATGGGTCTCTGGATCCTTATATCTGAAAGAAAAAAGCAAGAAAATGCCAAACAGGGAAAAAATTGGAAGTCTTCAATGGCCATGAGTCAACAGCAAAATGAAGAATCAGTTATGCAACACTAAAATGAACTCCTTTCTATGTAAAGATAGACATATATACTTAACTCCCCACTCCTGGAAGTTCTCAAAGCAGCAATAATAATCAGATGCCAAAGGTTCATTTCTACACTGGATATCAAGTGGGAGGAGGGACAAGGGACTAATAAACCTAACCTTTCTAGCCTACCCTTATTTCAATTCCAAAAGGACTAGAAATGCTATTTGTAGGAAAAAGCTTAAAGAAAAGGCCACAGCTTAAAAAAGACACATTTTAAAGTTCTATTTTGCTGGATTTTGCTTGGTATTCAAAACCAAATTGGAAACACAAACAAAAAATACCACTGACTCACTCCAAAGAAAATCACATGTTTAGGTATAAATCTTAAAACATGTACAAGATCTGTATGCTGAAAATTATCAAAAGTTGGTGAAAGATTAACAATCCAAATAAGTAGAGAGAGATATGCCATGTTCCATGGATCGGAAGACTCAACATAGTAAAATGGTCAATGTTTCCTAAATCTGTAAAATTAACATAATTCCTATCAAAATCCAGCAAGACTTTTTTGTAGACCGAAAAGCTTACTCTAAAATATATGGAAAGGCAAAAAACAGACCAGGATGAAAGGACTAAGACAATGTTTTTAAAGAATAAAGAAAAAAATGAAGCATAAAGTCAACAGTAATCAACACTGTGTGATACTGGTGGAGGGGAAGACACATAATCGAACAGAGATTCCAGAAATATACCAAACAAGTCCAACTGATTTTCAATAAATATACAAAAGCAATACAAAAAAGATAGCCTTCTGAACAAATATGCTACAAGAATTGGATCAAACAGGTGAAAACATGAACTTTAATGTAAAAAAGCTATAAAGTTTTTCAAAAACTGACAAAATCTTCAAGTCCTAGGGCTAGACAAAATTTTCGTATCTGACACCAAATGCATGACCCATAAAAGGAAAAACTGATAAACTACATCTCACAGAAGTAAAAACTTTTGCTGCACTAAAAATCCTGTTCTGGGGTTTAAGAAAGTAAACTACTCCTTATCTGCAAAAAAACTATACAGTTGACTCTGTGCAGTCCAAACTCAGCTTGTTCAAGGATCAACTTGTATAAAAACTTCTCAAGGCTCAAAGTAAAAAAAAAACAAAAACAAATTGAGGGGTGCCTGGGTGGCTCAGTTGGTTATGCGTCTGCTTCGGCTCAGGTTGAGCCCCGCATCGGACTCTGCTGACAGTTCAGAGCCTGGAGCCTGCTTCAGCATCTGTGTCTCCCTCTCTCTCTGCCCCTCCCCTGCTTGTACTCTGTCTCCTCTCTCAAAAATAAATACTAAAAACAAAAAAAAAAAAATTGGTTACAAAAATGGGCAAACAACATGAAGAAACATGTGGATGGCATCATTAGCCATTAGGGAAATTCAAGTTAAAATCACAATGAGGTATCACCCGAATGGCTAAAATAAATATTACCAACAGCTGAAACAGATATAACACTTTGTATCAACTTAAATTTTTAAAAAGTTACCAAATGCTGGCCAGGATGCAAGAAAAATTAGGTCACTCATACATTGCTGGTGGGATATAAAATGGTACTCACTAGAAAATATTTTAGCAGTTTCTTATAAAATTAAGCATGCACTTACCATGTAACCCAGCATTTATACTCTTGAATACTTAAACCTCAGAAATAAAAATGTTCATATAAAAAAATGTACAAATTATATACAGCAGCTTCATATTTAATAGCCTCAAACTAGACATAACTAACATGACCTTCAAAGAGTGAATGGTTGGGGCGCCTGGGTGGCTTAGTCGGTTAAGCGTCCGACTTTCGCTTGGGTCATGATCTCGCAGTTCGTGGGTTCGAGCCCTGCATCGGGCTCTGTGCTGACTCAGCTCAGAGCCTGGAGCCTGTTTCAGTCTGTGACTCCCTCTCTCTCTGACCCTCCCCTGCTCACGCTGTCTCTCTCTCCTAAAAATAAATAAAACATTTTAAAAAAAAGTAAAAAAATAGTGAATGGTTAAACTGTGATACATCCATACCACGGAAGAAAAGAACAACTGCTGATACATGTAATAATCTGGATGAACCTCAAGACAATTGTAGTAATTGGGGGGGGGGGGAACTATCTTAAAAGGTTACATACTGTATGACTGATTTTAATGGAATATTCATAAAATTTAAAAAAATTATAGAGATGGAAAACAGATTAGTGGTTGCCAGGAATGGAAGAAAGGCAGGCAATGTGGTATAAAGGCAGGCTGTGGTGAACCAATTCTGTATCTTGATTGTGGCAGTTACCTAAATCTATGTATGATAAATTAACATGCAACTATATAAACACACAAATGAATGCTATTAAAATTGGTGAAATCTAAATAAACCCTGGATTATACCATCAATTTTCTAGATTTGATATTGTAGTATATCCAAGAAATTATCATTAAGGGAAACTGAGTACAGGGACTGTGTGTGTGTGTGTAACAACTTGTAAATATATATTTCAAAATAAAAATTTAAAACAAAAATGGCACAGATGAATATTACACCAGAAACAGACAGTATTAGTGTGTTGGCATATGTACGTATTTCTGAATGAAGCCAGGAATGAATGAAATAATTAATTCCTTTTAAAGAAAATAAAAATATTCTCAGTTAAAAACATGGTCATTTTAGGTATTACTTTAATTCATAAGACTTATTAGTAGAAAGGGGAAACACCATACATGTCAGGGAGCTTAAGGAATTGAACCGGGTTGTTTTTACATGAAATATAAAAGTCAACCTTTTGCTTTTTTTTTTTTTTAATGTTTTATTTATTTCTAGGAGAGAGAGAGAGACAGCGTGAACAGGGGAGGGTCAGAGAGAGAGGGAGCCACAGACTGAAACAGGCTCCAGGCTCTGAGCTGGCAGTCAGCACAGGGCCCGACCAGCACAGGGCCCGACGCGGGGCTCGAACCCACGAACTGCGAGATCATGACTTAAGTGAAAGTCAGATGCTTAACCGACTAAGCCACCCAGGAGCCCCAACCTTTTGCTTTTGGAATTCTGTAATCTAAAATACTGTCCAGAGGTTATCACTACAATAAAGTGGTTATCAGACCACCACCATGGGGAAACACCACAAATGTTGCAGAATAAGCATTCAGTGAATCTCAAAAGAGAAGCTATCCTTGACTTTTTCAAATGCTGACTTCAGGGGACAATCAGGGCATACAGATATATAGGGAAAATCCTGGACAAACAATGATTTATTCCTTCTCCCATAAAGGTGACAAAGTCTTTTTGCTGTAAAGGATCTTAGAATTAAGGCATATACAGCGCATACAACTGAGAAGCAACTTATTAAGTATAATACAAACTACTATAAATTCTTAAATGCCAAAGGGACATAAATTTAAAAACAAATGTGCTAGCAATTACGTCACTATCCCTTGGACATACAGCAAAGGAGAAAAGGATGAACAAAGACCAGTTTAGGGCAACATGGAAAGATTAGAAAACATGCAGATGGCCCATATATTATCAAAGTAGAGTATTTGATTTTTGGCACTCAAGGGAAGATCGGGATGCAATACTTCTATATCTTCAAAGCATATAATACAAGTAACAATTATCACAATATTATAGAGCAAGGCTTAATACTTCAGAGTAAGAAAAATTTGAGTAGTACTATGTCCAGTACTTTGGATAACACAAAAGCAAAGAGTTTGCCCTTTAAGATTTAGTTGATAGTATCGCTGGGAAGAAAGACTAGTATTCAGGGCTCATCACCTACTCATTTTTCTCAGTCAGCTTTGTCATCCACTGCTCCAGAGTTTAGCCAGATCCCTCAAACTTAGGTTGTGTCCTTCTTATATGCTCTCTCTACATGTCTCTTTCAAAGCACTGACCACAATGTATCATAATTAATACACAAACCATACTAGACTCTCATCAATGAAGGCTGAGAATTCACTATTCTATTCACTGCACCCAGAACAATGCCTAGAACACAGAATTCGTTAATGCAAAGATGAGGCCCAGTTTCTTAAGTGAGAAGTTAAGTTGCAAAATAACATGAATGATCTTTTAGTAAAAATAAATAAAAAGTCTGTAAGTTTAAGGCCATATTTATATACCATTATCTCTGGACTGTAGAATGAAAGGATTTTCATAAAGTTTTGTGTTATATAAATTTTTTACTAAAATACTTTTATATCATAATTAGAAAATAGTAAAATTTTTTATTTTGGAGGAAAAACAGCAAGAGTTGATAAAAGATTTCCTCTCCTGTTTTTCTCATTTATTACATCCACCCTTCTGTATCAATGCCCTTTTCTTCTAAACCGCACCTTTTCCAGGATAGTCTTTGCCTCATTCATTTTAAAAATCAAACTATTTGCATATTAGGGTTTTTTTCAGTATTCTTTTCAGAAAACATTTTCACTTATGATTTTTATTACAATCTGCTTTTTAAGCAACACCACTTCGGAGCACAAAATGGACTTCTGAATCCACAATATAGAGTCCATCTAGAAAAAGCCCCAAAAAGTTTTCTCTTGGAAACACTTAAGTGCTTTTGCTTCAAAATAAAACACAATGGGTTCCCACTATAAATACAGATATTACTTGCTTCAACAAAACACTTTTTGTTCAGCTGACACCTTAAATCTGCTCTCAACTAATTATTTCTCTACTATGACAGCGCTTTTTTGAAAATTTTCTAGGTAACTGCCACAGCACCACCATAAAGAAACCTGAGTGTTTTAGGTCTTTGCTTAAAAGAATGATGATGAACAAGTTTTAAATAATAAAGAACACAATACGCTTCTGGGAAATGCCCAGCAGCAGCAATTAACAACTCTTCTTGCTCAGTAATACAGTCCTACTCACTTCTTTATTTCTAAAGTTACTTTCAAGCATGAACTATTTATACCAACCAAGCCTATCTTCCTTCTTTACTGTTCTCTGAGCAGGCCTGCCCCTTTTCCATCGCTTCTATTTAATAACATTACTAACATCCTAGGTTCTCAAAACTTAAGACCCCTTACCTGCTCAGTCATCAAGTACTATCCCCTCAACTCCCTAATCAGACTATTACTAGCATTTCCAAGGCTTCTACTACCTCCGATTCATCTAGATGTAAATCTAGGCCTGGCACTCACACATTTCCTTCTAAATCATCCTACATACCAGTGCCAAATTAATCTCACAACACACTAACGCATAGCACTCCTGTAACTACAGGTCCATCAGAGTCCTGATCTTGTCCAGCCTCACCCACGCCATGTACTTCCCAACCCTTCTTTGTGCATCAGCTTTATGAGCTTGCTTCTACTTTCTACACTCTGAATGTGCTATAGTGCTCCCTTCTGTACAGATTTCTGTCATTCGTGTTCCGGTTTAAAATCCTACATTAAGTCTTCCCTAATAATAACTTTCTCTCAAATGTCCTCCACAGCTAGACCCTAGGCAAAAGTAATCTCTCCCTTCTCAAATCCTCTTGCCACTCTGACGCCTTTAAATAGCTAAACAGGGGCGCCTGGGTGGCTTAGTCGGTTAAGCGTCTGACTTTCGCTTAGGTCACGATCTCGCGGTTCGTGGGTTCGAGCCCCGCGTCGGGCTCTGTGCTGACTGCCAGCTCAGAGCCTGGAGCCTGTTTCAGTCTGTGACTCCCTCTCTCTCTGACCCTCCCCGGCTCACGCTGTCTCTCTCTCTCTCTCCTAGAAATAAATAAAACATTAAAAAAAATTAAAAATAAATAAATAATAAATAGCTAAACATACACATTATTCCATTCCCAGCAAAGAGAACACTAGGGGATGATAGTTACTATCTACTTTACATTTTCCTCTCAATAGTCTCCTGGAAAACAACAGACACAAGCTCAACTCCAGGCCTCTTCTTATTCTGCTCCCTCATTTTGAACTAGGCTTTTCTTTTCCTTTAGCCTATTATTTAAGCTAACCCATTTTTCCAAGTACAAACATTGCATATTTTGCAATACAAATCATTCTTATTTCTGTTGATACATAGCACCTATTTGGATACCAGTAGTCATGTTTTCCAGTGTCGCTTAATTCTCATGTTTATGACCTACCTCAACATTGTGTCATTCTCTAAACTTTATCTCTTGAATTTAAGTCTCAACCAAAGTCCATCTCTGAACTTAATGTTGTTTCTTATCCTATTTTTGCCAGTCAAAACCCAATCCTTCTTCAAACCCAAATCCAGTAACATTCTGTTCAATGCCTCTAATGCCTCTTCAGGTTCCTACAGAACTCTGACAAATATTCTATAGTACTTACCACATCTCGATTTAAATTTATTTATATTTATGTTGGTGCCCTTCATAATTTAAGAATTAAGACAGTGCTCCTAATATTTCATCTCTCTTCACAACAACTTGTAGGTATTCAATGAATAGGTGTTGCATTTGAGTAAACAGCACAAAATTGTTTAAAATACTATTTTTAGGGGCGCCTGGGTGGCTCAGTCAGTTAAGCGTCTGACTTTGGCTCAGGTCAGGATCTCACAGCTCGTGGGTTCGAGCCCCGCGTCGGGCTCTGTGCTGACAGCTAGCTCAGAGCCTGGAGCCTGCCTTTTGATTCTGTGTCTCCCTCTCTCTCTGACCCTCCCCTGCTCACGCTCTCTCTCTCTCTCTCAGAAATAAATCATTAAAAAAAATTTTTAATACTATTTTTAGTAACTGAAATATACCCCACCCCACCTACCCCCAAAAACAAAAACTCTGTAATAGTGAAGTGGGTTGAATTGTTATCTTTCCACCAACAACAGCCAAGTCCTAATCAAGTACTTGTCAATGGACCTTATTTAGAAATAGGGTGTTTGTAATTTAAGTTAAAGATCTTGAGATGAGATGATCCTGGATTTAGGGTGGGCCCTAAGTCAACAACTGTTATCTGTAAAAAGAGAGAGATTTGACAAGGGGTAAAGCTATAAAAATTGGAAGCAGGAAATGGAGTAATGTGTCTATAGCCAAAGATTGCTGGCTGCTACCAGAAGAATCAACCTTGCCACCACCTTGATTTCAGACTCTAGCCTCTAGAACTAAGAGATAAATTGCTGCTGTTTTACGCTACCAAGCCTATGGTAAATTGTTTTGACAGCTCTAGGACACTAATACAAACAATTCCATAGTACAACATTTTAAACCTCTAGAAAACAAAGGTTTTTTTTTGTTTTGTTTTGTTTTCAAAGATAAGAGCAGAGGTGCCTGGGTGGCTCAGTTAGTTGAGCGTCTTGGACTCTTGATCTCAATTCAGGTCATGATCTCATGCTTCATGAATCAATCCCCATGTTAGGGTCTGTGCTGACAGTGCAGAGCCTGCTTGGGATTCAATCTCCATTTCTCTCTGCTCCTCTGCTGCTTGTTCTCTCACTCTCAAAATAAATAAATATTTTCTTTAAAAAAGGGAAGAGCAATAATGAGATTCTTAGGAAATAAACAGATTTCCTATTTTATTTAACTAAAACTACATCTAAATTTATGAAATGATTTTATTTATAAGTAGTGGCTTATCTTAAACTGAGTTCAGTGCAACTTCTCAATATAAAATGCCCTGTCTTAAGGATACAATTTTAAAAGATGTAAAAGGAAATAAATAAATGAATGAATAAATGAATAAATAAAAGATGTAAAACCAAAGTTATACCCACATATGCTATAATAAAAAAATCACATTATTTCTAAGGCAAATAATCATGGTGAATAGATGAAGTTCTATTTTATCACGGTATTTTCACTGCAATTTAAATCATAATGTTCTTAATGGTGAGGGTTCATATTTTCAACCCAAGATAGTAATAAGTATAGATCAATATTTTGTTCTAGATTAAAAAAAATTAACCCAGCACTTCCCTTTTTAATTCTTATGCCATGTTTCTAAGTTACCCAACTTTTGCTTTTTTAAGTCAGTCTGCTTAAGGAACACAGGGATAATTTTAACAAGCCTAAACCAACAAGAAAGCCCTCAGAATCCAAATCTATGTATGACTATGTATTTTACTAATTTTGCTTATCCAAGACACTGGCATTTTCCATTAGCAGATAAAATCTATTATAATAACAGGCTGACAACACACATACTTTCTCTAGAAAAGGCCCCCAAATAAATGTAAACTGTATTTTGAAGAATATGAGCCTTGGGGTACCTGTGTGGCTCAGTTGGTTAAGCATCTGACTTTTGCTCAGGTCATGGTCTCATGGTTCCTGAGTTCAAGACTCATATCCAGCTCTATGCTGACAGCTCAGAGCCTGGAGCCTGCTTCAGATTCTGTCTGTCTGTCTCTCTCTCTCTGCCTCTCTCCTGTTCATGCTCTGTCTCTTTCTCTCAAAAATAAACATTAAAAAAAAAACATAAGGCTTTGTATTACATACTTTTTAAGTAAAAACTAAATTTTAAAACATTTTCAAATTTTTGAAAATCATTTAAAAGTAATTTTTTAAAAATCAAGAGCTTAATCCTACTAAAACATTTGAAATTATACCTTCCATAGAAAGACAATTAACAAGTACAGGTAATCTGAAATTTTGCATTTTCCTGACTTTAGCCAAGATCATAAAACAAACCAAACTTAGCCAAACATTTTTTACATGAATTTAGCAAAACAACTATTTTCTTAGAAATTATGGTCCCCTGGAGCTTGACATTTTTTTCACATTTTTAAAAAATGTTCTATTTATTTCTGAGAGAGAGAGACAGCGTGAGCAGGGGAGGGTCAGAGAGGGAGGGAGACACAGAATCCGAAGCGGGCTCCAGGCTCTGAGCTAGCTAGCTGTCAGCACAGAGCCCAACTCAGGGCTGGAACCCATTAACTGTGAGATCATGACCTGAGCCGAAGTTGGACACTCAACCAACTGGGCCACCCAGGCGCTCCGACATTTTTAACTGCAGTTATTTTCAGCACTTAAAGTACTAAAAAGTTACTAATAGTAATTCTTGTATCCATTTAACCTAACGTCATAGAAACTAGTTCATTATTGCTCTGACTGAAATATCAACTCCTCTCTATTCCTTTAAGCTACCTTTAGGACTATTAAATATGTGCATACAATAAAACCGTGTCAATTTGGTATTCTTATATGACAAATCTACACTAGACAAAACACACAGATGGTATGAACCAATGAAAGGTAACGTCTTATTGGACAGGAAAAGCCTACTGGCTCATCTATGACTTACAGAGGCCCAGTTTTGATTCCTATGTCCCTGTTTATCACCAAATGTGTTCCAGAATGCAAGAGTAGATTTATGACTGGTCCACTGATATTTTCTGTATTGTAATTTTGCTTTTGTCTTATTCCAATTACTAGTTAATAGAAAAACAATGGTACTACATTTTCCAAGAAGTTTTTGCTATCAAGGTAATCTGAAGATCGATTAGAGAGGCACAAAATAATCAACCTACTCTAGCCTACAATACAGCCTTATCTCACTCAGCTATCAGATTTCTAAAAATCTCATACACATTATAAAATTGGAAGAAAAATAAAATGAGGAAATTATTTTGTATAATGAATATTAAGAAAAAATTGTTTAATGTTTATTTTTAGAGGGACAGAGTGTGCGTGGAGGTGGGGCAGAGAGAGGGAGACACAGAATCTGAAACAGGCTCCAGGCTCTGAGCTGTCAGCATAGATCCCAACGCACGGCTCAGACTCAGGAATGGTGGGATCATGACCTAGGCTCAAGTTGGGCGCTTAACCGACTGAGCCACCCAGGTGCCTCGGTGTAATGAATATTTAAAAACAAAACAAAACAAAAAAACCCAGCTACTTTTTCAGAGAAATCACTCCCAAAAACTCATTTAAGAATTAAAAAAAAAAAAAAAGTCAGAACTGAAGGTAAAATAAAGTTTAAAATTTTCCTGGGGCGCTTGGGTGGCTCAGTCCACCCAAGCTCAGCTGGCTGAGCGTCCAGCTCTTGATTTCGGCTTAGGTCATAATCTCATGGTTTGTGGGATAGGGCCCTGCGTTGGGCTTTGAGCAATCGACACAGATTGAGATTCTTGGAATTCCCTTTCTCTCCCTCGTTCTCTGCCTCCCCCCAGCTCACATGTGTGCATGCATGCTCTCTTAAATAAATTTTTAAAATAAACAGAATATGGGGCGCCTGGGTGGCTTAGTCGGTTAAGCGTCCGACTTTCGCTTAGGTCATGATCTCGCGGTTCGTGGGTTCGAGCCCCGCGTCGGGCTCTGTGCTGACTGCCAGCTCAGAGCCTGGAGCCTGTTTCAGTCTGTGACTCCCTCTCTCTCTGACCCTCCCCTGCTCACGCTGTCTCTCTCTCTCTCCTAGAAATAAATAAAACATTTAAAAAAAAAAAAAAATAAAATAAAATAAAATAAACAGAATTTTATTTACTTGGTTATCTCTGTTTCAAAAATTCTTTGTTAAATTATTTCCATTCTACAGCAAATTAATAATGTTTTGAAGCTAGGTGGGAGAAAAGAAAGGAGGAAAGCTGCTTAATGCATTGTTAAATAAATGTGGTTTATAAACATGGGCACTGCCACATAATATATGTATAAGGCAGATGAGTATAATATAAAAGCACTACCTAGCCTAAGGTTTTATGAATAAAGACACATTCCCCTACCCCCATCTAGACCCCTAAGAGTATCATCATATTACAGCAACATACAATAAATGTTTATAATCTCAGTAATTAAAAAAAGGTTAACATACTAAAGATAGTGTTTTAAAAACCTTACTTAATACACTCTAGAAAAATCTTTAATAAAGTGGCATTTTAAATATTTCAGGTCTCATTTAATGGTTTGAAAGTTGCTTACAAGCTACAGTTTATAAAGAGGTATCAAGAACGAGTTTATAAGGGCGCCTGGGTGGCTCAGCTGATTAAACGTCCGACTTTGGCTCAGGTCATGATCTCACGGTTCGTGGATTCGAGCTCCGTGTCAGGCTCTGTGCTGAGAGCTAGCTCAGACCCCGGAGCCTGCTTCAGATTCTGTGTCTCCCTCTCTCTCTGACCCTCCCCTGCTCACGCTGCCTCTCTCTCAGAAATTAAACATTTAAAAAAAATTTTTTTTTAAAAGGAGTTTCTAATGATATAATTCTTCACTGAAAATTTACATGCAAAGATAATAACACAGAAAGACTAAGATTCTAGGTTATGCAAAATTCTAACACAAAAATATGGACTTGTTATAGATCTGCTCCTGGATTCTGGAAAAGATTTGGTGATAAAGGAAAACAAGAAACAAGCTATGCCTCCACAAGTCTTGTATGAGGTGATAGGCTTTCCCTTCCAAAACCCTCTCTAATAAACCCATCTCCTTAAACTTCCATTTCTCTTCAAGGAAAAGTTTAACTTCACAGATATGTAAGGAAGTTTCATATATCTGCAAAAGAGGCCCAAATTCTCAGAAAATCTTGTTTTTCTCTCTAAATTCCGTATATGCAAAATTTCTTCACATTCCAATAATTCTGCATTCTAGGAAATCCTGTATAGGAGAAATTTCCTAACATTCCACTAACAGCATTAAAGTTATAATATATAAGAGGCCAATTATTAATCTAAACAACATTAATTATAATCCTTCACTAAGTATGTATTAATTTATACTAGATGTTTAAGTTGAATTTACAACCTCATTTCGAGTAACTGTTAATTTACCTATATAAATTGTTATATATTTTAAAGTTACATATGCAAATTAATCTATGGAAAACAATATTAATGTAATCAATATTAATGTATCTTTTTAAAAGACATTCAAAAAGATATTTCTCTGGCAAAAGTAAAACATTCAAAAAACTTGATTTCTTAAAAGAATTGTTTTTGGTGAGCTTATTACTTTTAACTTCTGCTCAATATGAAAAACGTGACTAGCTGTTAGATATTCATTCAGATATTGTCAACATTTTTTCAAAATTTTCAGCACTTGACATAATTAATGATGGGTTGAATAAACTTGGTAGAACTCAGTAACAAATATAAACTAGTCTCCCCAAACCTAGGCCATACACAAAAGCACTAAGGATCAAACATAAATATCCACAAGGGAGTCAGCAGAAGCTAATAGGCATGTGCATACCACCTCTCACACTATAACTTCAAGAATAACAAAGTTCTCCAAAAGAGTCATTTGGCACAGTTTTGCAACACCAATCTAGCATATTACTTTTCCTATGTTCCACGAACTCAATGTCAGTGCTACTCCTGTGATACTTATGAAAATTCAATGACAGTAATTAAACACTTAAGGAGTAAGATTTTTGTTTGGTAGAGTTGAGTTTTGAAGGGTCACAAATTATGATCTAAAAAATTTTCTGCCCCCCATGAACCAATCTGTGTCAGTTTTGAGACTGTATATCCCTCACTGTGAAAGCATGAAAAGAAAAAGAAAATTGAATACCTTTTCGTAAATACAAGGAACAAAAATTAGACTAATGATTTTGAACACGATATATTTTTGTTTTATCCAATAAGTACATCTTATCATCTATGAAGATTTTGTTCATTTGCTTAAATCCAGTAAAATCTTCTTGAATGAGACATCACATTCCTTGAAGATGCTGCAAAAATGAGGAATTATTATTACTAAGCATCCAATTTCAATACTCATCATCTCCAACAGAGAAAATCCAAGAAGAGTAAGCAAAGAAGGATTTTGTTGGGTAGAAGTGAGGGAAGGGGGAAAAATAGAGTGAGCTAGTTAATTTGCAATCTTATTCTAACTTTAAATATAAAGACAGTATATAATATTTTGATCTATTAGCCCCAAGACATTCTGATATAACTTAAGAATTACAAATACTATACTTACTCCCAATCTATTTGTTATTCAGAGAGCCAATCAGTTTGCTTTCATAGCTTCTCCCATCTCTAAATTTTTATCAGTCCGACATGTGGTTTCTTAACTGCTATTAATTAGAAAAGAATCCATGATCAGATAAAATTCTCACTTTACATTTTACTGTCAAGTTTTTATTTTCCTGAGGAAAGATGACTGATCAACTGCCACAGAAATGCTCAAAGGAGACTTTTAGGAGTGTATATTCATAGAAGTACTCAAATAAAACTTAAAGAGGAAATCTTCCCCACATTAAACAGGGCATTTTTTAACTACTTCCCGAAGTTGCACGGACATCTTGCCACATTATACAACAGTCTGCTGTTAACTATGCAAGTCAGATCATGCTCCAACCAAAACCTAATGGCCCCAAAGAATTAGTTCTATCCCCAATACTGAGAATAGAAATCTTCTGAACATATATATTATATATATATATAACATGTACAGTTGGACATAACTTGCAAAATATAAGGGAAGAGAGACCCTCAACTCACACATCAGTGAACATTCACTTGTTAAACATTTAGTAACAACAGATGACTAGCAAGATTTGACATTAGAATTTATAGAATAATTCTGATAAGCTCATATTTTGATCTAGTTAGATGTTAGAATCCATACTTATCATTTATTATCAGAGTATTTTTAAAAATGTATGTTCTGAATAAAAATGTTAACTAAAATTAGTAAGGCATACTATTTTTATATTTTTTCTATAGCCTAGGAGCCAAGCTTTTAGGGGGAAAAAACCCCAAAATCCTTTGATACAAACCCTGACGCCTTCTATATAAGGGGGAAAAAAACATAGTTGAAAAGTCTGAACTTTTTTGAATTTTAGGGACAAGGCAGATAGAGGGAGATATAATGTCTTTCAAGTAGGAAGTATACAAGCTGGCTATACAGTTTATTTTTTAAAGGATCGTTTTTAGATGAACATGCAATCATTATTATTTGAGGGACAAGAGGAAAATGAAAGCCAAGTTTTCAGAATGCTTAATTCAAATGAACATATTTACAATGAAGTGGAACAATCCTTAGCTCCCTGGCTAAATAAAAGCAGTCATCTACTGCATCAGTGTGTATTTTCAAGCAAATACAGAAGCAAAACTCATTAGCTCTTTAAAAAATACACACATTTAATGTTGGTCTATTTTAATTCTAAGTAAAGCAATTCCAAAAATACAAACTGAACATCAGAGCCATGTGAACCACCATGATAAAATAAAACAGACATTCACAATAATTACGTCTAAAGACAGTTCAGCTTAATAAATCATCTTCAATGTATACTAAAGAAAGAGTTACTAAAAATACTGCTGGTGTTCAGTTAGATTAAAGGACTTTGGGGAAAATGAAATAATATGATACAGGTGGAGTGAATAAGGTTACACGGGATTTACATTTTCCATTACCCCTAGATATAAACAAACATTCAAAATCAACACAAACTCTGTGTGTTATTCAAAATATTGCAGCTGCAGGAAAGGCAACTTTAAATTAATAGCTAGGGGAAAATCAAGTTTTGGTGGAGGTAAACAGAAGTGACAGTTTTTAATTTGCACTTTTGTAAAGCTCATTTATACCTGGCCAACCAGGAACCAAATGCAGGACAACGAAGTTCTCTGCTTCTTTTGGCTATAATGTGACAAGAAAAAGTCATCTTTTGAAGATGTTTAAAGAAATAAAGCAACTTTCTTTATAAACAGTCAAATAATCAATCAATGGAATAAATAAGTACTAACCCACATTTTTACCACTCTGTAACCACTACACTTTACATATTTTTCATTTTGGCGGCAAATTCCCCAATTTTTAGGCTAAAATCCACCAATCACTTTTAAGAGTAAAATGAATAGCCACCAAAATAAGAATATTCTTCTGTTTACTCTTTGGCTAAAAAAGAAAACAAACAAAACAAAACAAAAAGAAACAGAAGACAACTCTAACACTGGTGATAAAAGAAACTGTTTTTTTACATGTAAAATAAAGTTATCAATTTAAATCTTGGTACATTTTATAAAAACAAGAGGTAATGTTGTAATAAAACAGCAGTAGCCTTGTCAGGCAACACACTGTTTGTTAACCCTGTGCAATAAAATACTTTGTTCATACTACACTTATTCAACATGACTAACAGTTACTACAGACATTTCAGGAATCTTCACGGGACTCCTATAGACTTACTGTTAAAACTGAGAGACATTTACAATCATAATGTGCCATGAAAACTTGAAAATGTTACTTCTAATAGGAGATAATGTTCATATTATTTGAATTGGTTTTAGGTACTGAACAGCTGAGTTACAAGGACTGAAAGTGAAAAGCGTTCTAAAAGCCCATGAACACTGTTGTTCACACCCTTCTTCAGAACACACTAAACTTTAAACTTGTTTGACACATTTCTCTTCATACATAGCAAGCAACAGCACCCAATAAAAGCCTGAGAAGAAATGCTGCTGTGTAAATACTGCAACTATTCCTGAAAAAAGAATTATGGGATATATACTCCAAAGCTGCCCATTCCCATAATTTGTATTGCATAGGTCACATAATCACACACATATATATACACACATGTGTACATATATGCACATGCAAAGAATATATTAAGACGACAATGAAGTCTAGTCACAGAGCAATTTACAGGCTCAATATATTTTTTACACTTTGCGTGAAAGAAAATTTCAATATTTTACAGTCTTTTAGTAGGCATTATATACACTGCACTTTATGAAATCTGAAAGGTATTGAAATAAATTTTTTCCAACATTTTGGTAACAAAACAGACAACGCTTCTCCGTATACTTGTGCTACCTATCTACACGATCTGTTTGATCTGATAACCACTAATCACAAAAACTGACTCAATGGAATAATTAGAAAAATTATCTAACACCATGCATGGATTTGAATCATTTTTAATATCCTATCCTAGAAACATTCTACAAATCTTAAGATTTAAAAAATTAAGTCTCTGTTCTGATTTTTAAAAGATATCTTTTTATGACAATATCCATAACATTGACAGGTACATGTTAAGGCTAGTATCATCTCCTTTTGTGAATTTTTTTGATTTTTTTTTTTTTTTTTTTACGAAAGATAGTAAAAGCCAGACTCCTTTAGGGCTTTGAACTGTACCTACAGAAAATGAGAGTGCAGTGAACATAATGTTCAGTCCTACAGTCAGGATGCAGTTGCTCCTTCCCATTCCACAAGATACTGCACCTTTCCATCAAGTGTCACCCGACGAGCCAGTACTCGGTATTTTTCACCACATGCTATTCTACCTGCAGCACCAAAATAACTGGTAATGGAGTTTTTTAGATGATTGAGTTGCAACTCCTGATCTGCTAAGTTATTCAAAATCTCTGTGTTGAGTTCATCAAACTGGTAATCTTCTTTGCCTTCATCATCTTTTACAATTTCTGAGTTCTGAGTCTGGAGTGCTCTTCTTGGAAGACGACCCCTTCTTCTCCGTAAATGTGGTATTGCAGCAGGCCAAGATCTTCCTGTACGAGTTCTTTTTCTGGAGTCAGATAATCTATGGAACAAAAAAAAGGCCATAATTGTCTACTGAGTTTAGGAAGCATTCTTTGCCCAAACAATGCGTTCTCAGATTTTTTTTTCTATCATACTACTCTAAGTATATACCCTTGGTGACATAAACATCAGCCAAACCAAAACAATACATGCTATTTTTATAAATGGATGATCACTCGCCTTCATTAGACTCCATCACCTTCTTGGGCTGACTTTTGAAGAGCTTTTCTTCCTTAACAATGTACTATTAAGCTTAAAAGAATCAGAGGAAGTTTTTAATTACGAGGCCAATGAGACAAATTCTTACCAAGAAGAGGCCCTATTCATTAGTCAGATATTTTCAACAGGCTTATCATTAAAAAGAAGACAGTTCATTCACTCATTCAATGCAGCAAATACTTAATAAGCAAGCACCTACTAGAAATACAACATTGCTTCATGTGCTAAAAAGACGTAAAACTAGAATAAATGTTCTCTTATTACCAGTTCTAGGCCTAGTGAAATAATGTAATGAACTGGAATAAGCATAAACTAGAAATCAGGGTACCTTGAATCTAGCTCTGTGATATTGGCCAAATTCAAATCTCTAATCCTCTGTATTCTCTCTGTGAAGAGATTAAGTGAAGGGGCTGAACTAGATAATCTCTGAGGTCTTTTTCAGATCAGGAATTCAATGATTTTACAAATCTTTTAACAAGAGAGAATACGGCGTTAACAGTTAAATTCAGAGACTTTATAATCATACTGCCTGACTCAACATCCCAGCTCCGTTATGCCTGTTAATGACCATGCTTGCTTCTTAAAACACTCTTAGTTTCAGTTTCTTTATCTTTATGATGCGAGTAACAGAACTCAAAAGACTGTTTTAGGAATTTTAAAGGCAATGTATGTGAGAAGATTAGCACAATGCTTGGTAAGAGGCCAAAAATAGTTCAATTATTATTCATAATCCATTTTAAAAAACGGATTATTTTAAAGCAGTTTTTGAACTGTGAACAAAAATTAAATTAAGGGAAATAAAAAAACTTGTAAGCTCATAGCTCTGACCCAAAGGAAACTAACTTTCCGTACCTGATACATCATGCTTTAGGAAAGATATCCTTCTGAAGAATTAGGTTAAATAAAATGTTAGAGAAGCCTGCTACTGATAGAAATCCTGAGTTTAAAATCCTCATAGTAACAAAAGTATTTACATGCCTGATTCAGATATTTAAAAAAAAAAAAGTATTCCTAAAGGAAAGTACACCTAAATATTAGACGCATAAAAAGGTCTCAAGGAAAAGACCACAGCCTATTAACACCAGTATACCTCTCCTGTATGGAGCAAAATCTCCTAACAAATTTTTAATGTTTGAGCTCTGAAAAGCAA
Organism: Proteles cristata cristata; assembly: GCA_017311185.1. Lineage (NCBI taxonomy): Eukaryota > Metazoa > Chordata > Mammalia > Carnivora > Hyaenidae > Proteles > Proteles cristata. Next base: position 611,580 of record JAESUZ010004270.1, on the reverse strand, counting down.
AAAATTTCAGATGAATATTAAGCTAAAGAATCTAAATATAGATTGCTTCTCAAATGCTGAAAGATTTATATTTAACTTTCAATTGCTAAAAATGTATTTAATCACTACAACAAAAAATAATCTAGGAAAAAATTAATAAGAAATAAGAATATAAAATATCTACCCATAATGCCTGGAAATGCTAGACGAGGTAGTTTCTTTTGTACTGGAAGCACCCGTGAAATCCACATCTGAGGTATTGGATGAATGTGCAGTTCCCTCAGTTCTCCTAAGACAAAAAAATTTAAATGGTATAACGACTATATTACATAACAATAGAAATATTCATTTCCCCCCAAAAGATAATTCAGAGGATAGGAGAAAATAATTTTCTATTTACCCTATAGAACAAGGTAAATCCAAGGTAGGATTCTCTGAAATTGATTCCTTATCCTGGAAAATAAAAAATGACATACCTTATGATTCTTAAGTAAACTGAAAAGATACTCCTTTCTCACTTAATTTCAGGCATCCTTCCCCTTTGAGAGCATATACCAACACATCTTACCAAAGGTGGCTCAGCAGTTTTCTGAATCATTTTTCTTGTATATGGGCCAGGTGGACGACCTACAGATTTTTTCTTTCCTTTTTTATCTATGCCATTGCTTACTTCCCTGAAACATAAAATCATTATGTATTTAAACTCTGCATAAAGAAAACAAAAAGACAATGGATAATATACACTGGCTTAGCTCCATTTATGTAATGATTAGGTTATACTTATTTTTATATTAATAGTAATAAAAAACCGAAAAAATTAAATGTAAGTTGAATTTACAAGTTTAGTCAAATACATACAAATATTCCAATTTAAATAAACATTTCTTGACTTAGATATTATTTATATATGAAAGGTTTAAGTAAAAAAGTGTTCTCTTTACCATAATTCTGAAAAATACATATAATCTCAAAGTTAAGCAAAAACAAAACCAGACTACTATGCTGGAAGGAAGATTTCCAAACCTCCAAGAGTTGTTCTATGCAGGTACTTGAGGGAGTATTTCAAGAATTTACTACTAAAAGTAATTATGAATTTAGTCGTTACCCACACGGAGCCAGGAATATCTATATTTAAATGTAGTGGCTATAAATACAGGTTGCTTTAGAAATAAATATATATATTCTTGAATTATATTAATCAAAAGAGAATAAAGCCCCGGGTGGCAGAATACAGAAGAAGGAATCCTTTATATCAGGCAGGGAGTCATTCAAAAGGCACAATTAGAAAGACTGTTTTTTGAGACATAAAAGCAAATATCAAGCAAGAAAAAAAGCAACAGTCAAGAACATCTCTAATTAATAGAAGGGAAGAAGAAAAGGGCAAATATCAATACAGAGAACATCTACTTCATTCATTCAACAAACATTATCTACCATACTTAAAAAAAAAGCTATTATATAATAGGAATACAAAGATCTTCCCTGTGCTAAGAGGTCCACAATACAGTCAGAAAATGACAAAGATATATACAAACAAGCTATAAAAAGGGTTAAGTGCTATAGGAAAGTTACCCAGGAACATTCAACTTAAAACCACAGACAAGGAGTAATACTATATAATAGGCTAGGAAGAGATGAATGGAGAAACTAGAAAAGGGGACTACTCCAAGCGCCAAACAAAAGTTGGGCAATAAAGGTGGAAGTACAAGGAAGGAGACAGTAGGGAAGCTAGAGGAACAAAGCATAACTAGAACTATAATCAAAAGTCTCAAGGATAAAACAGATAGAGGTACGCATTCTGTTTTTTTGAAAGATGATCAACATTTATACAGGACCCCTGGACTAAACAAAGCACTCTTCAATTAAAAGGACCAATTCATACATGGGACCAAGAAGGAAATAGAGAATACCTTTAAAGACATTTGAACCGTTTCCTGGTGGCATCAAATGAAAACCTCATAGCTAACACAGATGGAGTGTCTTATTAACATGACAGCAATGAGAAAATTTGTGTAAACCTTTTCCCAATCCATAATCTGGGCAACTGATAGCAAAGGATTAATGATAAAATCTGAAAGTGACAGGAGTAAGTATGCTTTCCTTTAGGGGAAAAAAAAAAACTTAAAAGCATTATCTTTATTACACATTCAAATGGATATGAAACACTGTCAACCCTGGATTATTACTTTTTCTTACTCTCCAAGTACTCTCATACCTTTTATTTACTCCTTAAATTTCCCTCAGTGCATGACCCTCAGCCATTTTCCACCTCAGTATTTCAAGGAGAAAATAGAAGCTACCAACTAATAACTTCAGTCATCTTCCAAATGCCAAATCTACAAGAGAACTAGGATCTGTACCCATTTTCACCCAATTTCAACAAAAGGGTAGAAGTCCTCCTATCAAAGGCCACTCCTGGGTTTAAGTTCTAAATCCCTTCCCTTTTGGATTCTCGATGACTTTACAGTATCTTCAGTTACCTGTCCCTCTCTCCTGTACCAACCTCTTTTCCACTTGATCATTCCTACTAGCACATAAAAACAGGTTCCAATTAATTTTCTGTCCATTTAAAAGTCATCACTTGATCATTTCCCTTCCCTCTTCAGCTTCCAGGTCTACCTCTCTTCACAGTAAAACTACTTCTGAGTGTTGTCGACACAAACCCTTTCCACTTTCTCCCTTCTCATTCAGAATTCTTAAAGATTACTTCCCATTTTCCCCTTTCCTTTTACTATCATATTATTATTATTATTATTATTTGAATCTGCCTATGTCCCTTATTTGTAGAAAAAGCTCAGTTTTGACATTCTAATTAAGCAGTGTTGGATTTGATCATACTTCAACGCATTTCAACCTGACTTCTATCTTTACCTCTCCAAAAAAACTGTTGTCAAGGCCATTAATGACAATTGTTATCCAATAAACATTTTCCTCTCATCTTAAATCCACCTCTCAGCAGCATTCAATACTGTTTAATATGATCATCTTTCTGAAACACTCCCCTTATCTTGATTTTCAGGACACCAAACTTTGCTGGTTTCCTCCTATCTCACTGATCATTCTTTTTAAGCCTCCTTTGTTTATATCACCTCTTCCAATGCCCTCTTCCTCAGGGCATTACTCTGGGCCACATTCTCTCCCCCACCAACTCTTTTGCTTCCTAGGTAATTTCATTCACTCTCGTGGCCTTATAAATCAGCTTCCAAATTTATATCATGTGCCCTGACCTTTCCTGAGCTCCTGAGTGAGACACCCATCTGTCTGTATCTAACATCAGCATCATTTAGATATTCCCTGTAAAAAACTCGAACTCAATTAGTATGACATGGCAAAATGCTTCATTCAACATGCCAAAATCTGTTCCTGCAGATCTTGATACCAGACATCACCACCCACCAGTTGTTCAAGCCAGAAATCTGGGCTTTGTAGAACTTGATTTCTCCCTTTCTTTCATAAATTTAAATCATTAGCTAAGCTAATGAATTTCCCTCCAAGAGAAGCCTTAAATCTATTTTCTCTCCATTTGACTGACACCACTACCCAATCTCTTATACCTAGATGACTGCACGAATCTTCATTTTTATTTGCTTCTATTCTTACCTCTGTACTTATCCACTCTCCAAAAGCAGACAAAGAAGTATTTTAAAGGACAAGTCAATCTGCTTACATCTTTAAATAGCTCCCCATTATTCTTAAAACACAACCCAAACTCTACAAATCCAAATGACTTTCCAACACCTGACTCTACTCTCTAACCCTCATTCATACCTCACTAGTCTGTGAATTCCTAGAACATGCCTCACACCTTTCATATTTGTTATTTCCACCACCTGCAGTATTCTTCCCTTGTTCTTCACACTGTTAGGTTAGTCTCATTCTTTTGAGTTTCAGCTTAAATATCATCTGAAATAGGTCTTAGGCTTACTTCTTAAAAGTAAACTGCTTCACCTCTATCCATCCCAGTACAGTCTAAATCCATATACTATGCCCTACATGGCACTAGCATGACCTGTTTGTTACCACCATACTGTAAACCCCATCAAGGCAGAAGGAGAGTCTGTTTTGTTATTGTATCCCCAGCACTTAAGACAGTAAGTTCTTTGATAAACAGAATGAAGAAGTGCATAAATGATGAATGAAAAATGAACAAACAAATGAACAAGCCAGTACTTAAGCTGTCTGCTAACAAAATCGATAGGGCTTATTCCTAGAAAGCCTAAGATCTAAAATAAATAAATAAACATCTAACATTAACTCTTTGTACCTTGTCTAAACAAGAAATTATAAACAGGAAAACAAATCAGGGTAACTGTCACTTATACTTTCATATATACTAATGAGACTAAATAACACATTTTTAGTTACAAATAAGCTAAAGAGAAAAACTAAGCCACAGTTCAACTTTTACCTTGAATCAGATATAGGTTTGGATGCCTTTCTGCCTTTAATTTTAAATTCATGGGATGTTCCTTCAGGTTCTTTCTCTGCTTTGAAAGCCACATTTGGTGGCACAGGAGGAACACGAATTCGCAACCCAAACAAATGCTTCTTCTTCTTTATTTCTTTCCCAGACATAAACCTAAATTTTTAAAAAAATTAACTAAAAATTTAAAAACTGAACACATATACATGTCAGACCCTAACTCATAACTTTCAGATATAAAGCCTTTATAGATGAAAGTCCACCCAATACTACAAAACTTGTTCTTTCCCTTTGCTTTCCTGGATTCTTATCTGTCCCAGAGTCAATCCACAGTAGGATATAATGGGGGGGAGTGGGAAGGAGGACAGGATCAGAAGGAAAGGAGAAGAGCACACATCCACTTTTCTTTTTAAAATGTGGCATCTATGCTTCAGATTCTATGTCTCCTTCTCTCTCTTTCCCCTGCTTGTGCTCGCTCGCTCTCTCTCTCTCAAAAATAAATAAACATTAAAATATTTTTTAAAAAAAATAATAAAACATGGCATCTAACTTTTTAAAGGAAGAAGAGTAAAGAGCAGTGTCTTTTTAGTCCCCATATGTGTTTTCTATATTTCAGTGTCCTGTTTAAAAGATCTCAAAAATGGTTTAGGAAAAGAAGATTTCTATTTCAGAGTGGATCTGTGGGGGGAGAAACCCTGGTCAGAAAGTAACAGCTGTTAGCACTGGAAAAGAGAACCCAATATGAGAGGTCCAGAAAATAAAAGGAGTGTCTAGTGTGTCAGATTTAGAATTGGCAATAACCTCGAATAAAAAATGTTATTTCAGTGTGGGTGTGGGTGTCTGAAAAAGCGCTCCTCTTTTCCAAAGTCCTTAGGCTCATTATTCCAAAACACCCCCACCTACCTTACTTCTACTATATCCTGCCTACCTTCCAGAACCACTACCAAATGCTTGGAATGCTCTTCCACTTCCATGCAGGTTTGAGAAAAGAGGAGCTCCCATTTCTATCATAATAAGAACAGATGTTTTTCTGGTACCCTAAAGTGGATTATAGAATTTACATCCCATAAAGTATTTTTACCAGCGCAGTAACTGCTTGGGCACTTTATGGCTTTTTGAACTGACCTAAAGATCTAGCTGCTAGTAATTATAACACTTTTAAGGACAAAATTCTGTCAAGTTCAAAAAAAGCAACTTGTTACAAACAAAAATTTTATAAAATAGCTCAACAGTTGGTTAGAGCCAGCATATACACTTAAAAAATTATTTCCATTGCATTTTTTAAATATTTTTAAGAAATGTAGATATGCTTTATTTTAAAAACAGTCTATACAAGAATATATTGAACAATAATCAATTATCAAAAACTTAAGACTACTAATACTACTTTTCTGTAACTGATGGCAATAACTACTCTTAAAGCCACAGATGATCTCAATCATTTTAAAACCAATATTCTCTAAAATATTTTCCACTGTCTTTTGCATTTTCCCACCAGCTAAAATTTTATTTTCAGGGGACTATATTATAAAAACAAGTCATTACTGAATATGTTTTTCGACTGAACAGGCCAAAGTCCCCTGAGATATTGGTATGCCTGCCTCCCATCCACCATCCCCAGAGGACTGCTCTTCCCTTCTCCAACCCTTGAGAATCACTGCTTTACTCAGATGGAAATTAAAAAGTTTAAAATGGTTTGTACTAGTTCTAAACATCAACCCCACAACTCTTAAACAATTATTCCTTATACTTACTACAAGTCTCCCTCATAGGGATACATAAAATAAATCAACTTACATGGTCTTGTAATCATTTAATGCCTCCAGAACATGCTCATATCTTTCAGATTTTGGTGTGTCTGCCAGCTGTGAAGTATCAAGAAACAATTTAACGCACTATAATTTCATCAGTTAGTAATATACAGGTGCTAGATAGAGGCAATGTGATGCAGAAGACAAGAGTACTGACTGGTAGTCAGAAGATCTAAGATCTAATTCCAGGTCCTCACTGACTAGCTACATAATCTAAGGCTATTTAATCTCTTCTTGTTTTCTTATCTATAAAAAGATGAGTAGGGGCGCCTGGGTGGCTCAGTCAGTTAAGCGTCCAACTTCCGCTCAGGTCATGATCTCCCTCATCGGGCCCTGTGCTAACAGCACAGAGCCTGGAGTCTGCTTCAGATTCTGTGTCTCCCTCTCTCTCTGCCCCTTCCGTTTGTTCTCTCTCTCTCAAAAATAAATATTAAAAAAATAAATAAAATACATAAACATAAACAGGTGTAAAAATCCTCCTCTAATTACTTTACTAGTAATTTTATGAATCAAATGATATGTCTGAAAGAACTGTTAAAACACTACAAAAATGGGATTTTATTAGTTACGAAATTTATTTTAATTCCATAATCTGAGGAAATAATACACAGAATGAATGACTTTAGTATCATCCATATATTGATTCTAACAAATATTCTAATAGATATCAATAGCTTCTGATAGATACTAGTAAGAAAGAGGATAAAAAATGAGAAACATACCATTTTATTTCCCAAAACTTCTACTGGGAAATCCATAATCTCTGTAATTTTGAAAAATTCTATGAAACTGGGGCAGGGGAGTTATTTTCATAAAAGTTATAGACTTTAGCCATCCCTAAACCCAAAATGTCTCAGTAATTTATCATCAGAAATCATTTTAAAATCTAAACATTCAATTCTAGAAAATACTATTTTGTTTCAAAAGAGCTCCCTTAAAAGTCATTTCTGTGTCCTCTTCCAAGTTTAAAGTCTGGGGCCCAATAGCAAACAAAATCTACATTAACGAAGAACCATTCTTGAGGCGCCTGGGTGGCTTAGTCGGTTAAGCGTCCGACTTTCGCCTGGGTCATGATCTCGCGGTTCGTGGGTTCGAGCCCCGCGTCGGGCTCTGTGCTGACTGCCAGCTCAGAGCCTGGAGCCTGTTTCAGTCTGTGACTCCTCTCTCTCTGACCCTTCCCTGCTCACGCTGTCTCTCTCTCTCTCCTAGAAATAAATTAAAAAAAAAACATTAAAAAAAAAAAGAAAATTAAAAAAAAAAAGAAAAAAGAAGAACCATTCTCAATTAAAGCCACAGAACTTAAAAAAAAAAAAAAAAATTCCAGAATAACACAGTCGACTTTTTACTACCAGCATGGTCTTAACCAATTTAAACTTTCAAACCTCTAAACTGCTTCAAGTAAAAAGAGAAAACAAATCTGCCGAATAGAATGTTGGAGGCAGAAGAGACAGAAACATTTACTCCAACTCCCTTTATTTTACAGATTAGTTAACAGATATAAAGGTTAAATGAAGTGCTCAAATTCACATGGCTGATTAGTGAGAGAGCTAGAATCTGAACCCAAGTGACAAAAAGTCCATTCATTCAACATTCACTGAGAGCCCATACTGTGCTGATGCATTGGGTGCTTTTAGAAAAAAAGAAAAGAAATGGGACAGTTTGGTGCTCATGCCTCTATACCATACCACTTCCTCTTATCGTAATTTCTGTAGTGTCCAATGATAGAGAATTTCTATTAAAGAAGAAATAACAGAATCAGACCTTAAAGCTTGAAAGACACTCTAGATGTCCATCTAATTCAAGGTTCCATCAATACTGCAATCCCTTTAATAGTACTGACAGTCATTCAACCTTGGGTTAAATATTACCATTGATGAACGCTGATGAGGCACCTATGAGGGAGCCCATTCCATAGGTGGACAAAACTTTCCTTCCTGGAACTCTTCTATTCCCTCTTTTACAAGACAGTTCTTCAAATATTTGACAGCAGCTTGTCATGTCTAAGTATAAGATTATGTCTAAGTATAAGATTAGGTTAAAAGTTTTCAGCAGCCACATTACATGATTATTTCATATTAAGCTCTGGGTAACTAATTCCATCCTCTTCCTCGTCTCTCCCTTGACACTCCAACTCTAAAACCTTATCAGATAAACTGATCAAATCAAGTGCTCCCTATCATATGCTACTTCTTCTGAACCAGATGTTTGTGTATTTAAGCCTAGAAAGCAGAACTTTATAACTGCTGTTAATTTGCTTTTGTTTTCAGGTCTGTGTTTGAGATCATCTTTTCTCTTGTTCTGTCATACTTCTTGAATTGAAGGCAGACCAAAAGACAGAACACTGACTCTCCTTAGAATCTCCTTCAAGAATATTTCCAATCACTGACTGCTTTTGTTTCTATTATTCAATTAGTAACATGTCCATTTAATTTTTAATTTTAAACAGTTCAAATTTCATTATCTAATCTGAAATGGAGTTATGCAATGTCTATACCATACCCATACCCATTTTGACATACCAGTGTGGCTAACCACATCAAAAAAGAAACGTTCTATTAAAACAGTGTTCTTCCTGTTGCCTTAAAATTTTTTTAATACATTTTTTAATGTTTATTTTCTTTTTGAGAGAGAGAGAGAGAGGCAGAGCGTGAGCAGGGGAGGTGCAGAGAGGGAGACACAGAATGTGAAGCAGGCTCCAGTCTCTGAGCTGTCAGCATAGAACCCGACATGGGGCTAGAATTCACAAACCATGAGATCATGACCTGAGCTGAAGTCAGATGCTTAACCAATTGAGCCATCCAGGCGCCCCTACTTACTGCTTTTTAAATATTCACAAACCAGATACCTGAAAAATGTGCTGTATAATTATGCTGACAACCACAAAACTAATTTCTCAAATCTACTTCTCTTTCACTTTTTGAAAAGCATAATGAATAAACTCTCTCTCTTCTTTGTTTTGGTACTTACTCTCTATGATGTCTCAGAAATTTTATGTGTAAGTTCCTTCAGCACTCCAAAGCTCTTTTGCATAGAACTATATATTTCAACTTGCATTATGGGGTCATGGGGTCCTTTTCTGGACACCAGTGTGGTTCAGTCGATTGAGAGTTCAACTGTTGATTTCAGCTCAGGTCATGATCTCACAACTGTGAGATCTAGCCCTGTGGCTAAATGTGGAGCCTGCTTAAGATTCTCCCTCTCCCCCTCCCTCTCTCTCTCACACACACAAAAAAGGGGGGCAGTCTCCTTTGTGTTATTTTGAAGACTAGTAAGTACAGATATTATAGTTTAAATCAAGTACTCTGTATTAAAAGAGCATCATATTCTAGGTCTGTGATCTGACCATGAGGTTTGTCATATATATTGTTAACATAATAACCATTTTGGTTCCTTCTACCACAGACACTAATTTCAGACTAGGCTTTAACTTTCAGGGTTGTAAATTTCTGTATAGACGTAAATACTATTATGCATAGTTGTAACTCTTCCCTTCAGTAAAATATATTTTTCAGTCATGAGTATTGAATTCCATGCTGCCTATGCCTGCGTATGCCAAACAGTTTAAGTGTTTGCCAACCTGTACACTGTATGCTAACATAAAACACTCAAAACCCCAAGTATTGTTATTAATCATATTTCTTATGATTTTCACTTAAAATCCAATACCACCTCTATAATACATTTTTCTCTAGCCAAAATATCATTTCTGCCATAGCATTTCATCTGAGATGTTTTATTTATGCCTTTCTCCCTACATTCTTTAGAAATAAAGCACTCAATATATTGTTCTGCTATCGATCTTTCATTTTTTAAAAATTTAAGACCACAGTTAACAGAAAAGGAGGCTGCCCTTACAGAACTAGAATTTTAGATTACATTAGGAATTAAAGACAAATAATAATAAGCAGATTCTATAAAGTATAAATATTTCATTTTAACTCCAAAAGCAATCTAGTACAAGTTAACTCCTCATTCTAAATAAAACCCTTAAGCTACCTTTATTTGGGATCTCAAATGTTGTATTACATATTTTTACTCTCAAAATAAACATTACAAAACAGTGGTTTCTCAAATGGCTACATTCAGTCTATATGATAATCACTAAGGCATGAAGTCTCAAAGACGTAAAAAAATAAAAATCACATATAGATATAGAACTATCATTATCATCTGATATGTTCTTAAAGTTTCAGCTTCTGTTTTCAATCGTGAAATAATCAACTAAGGAAAAAGCATGATATATAAATGTTAAATTTGCCTTTCAGTATAAAAGGATACACTCTCCCCCCAAAATTAATTCTTCTCCAAAATAAGTTCAATATTTTTGAAACTTCTTTTTGTTATAAAAGAAGCCACAGTATTATTTCCTTTATAACAACAACAACAAAAAAAGAAGTACAAAACACTAAACAGACATCACTGATTCAATTAAGACTGCTTCAAATAACTGGAAATTAAAGTTAAGTACTTAATGGGCTTCCAAAACAGCACAGAAATATCATTAAATTTTGACCAGAGTTATCATATATAATATATAAAATTAAGTTCAAATTTAGCTCAGGGATGGCAAATATAAGTGCCTCCCTGTTACTAGTGTGTCCATTTATATTCATAAACAAAATGTCATACAAATTTCAATCAACTTCTCAAGTCATCACAAGATTTTTTCTTTTACTTAGATGGAGGGAGAAAAATTACAACCATTTTTGTGTCTTGTTTTAATTTTGAGGAGAAACTTCTAGAGAAACTGTCAATGTAACATAATCTAGAGTACATATAATAAGACTGATGTTCAAAATGAGTTGAGTACTCAACCAACAATATACTCAACATACAGTATTTTCCCATGTTTTAAAAGTAATTAATGCTATTTTATAAAATGATTAACAGAAATATAAACAAAAACGAAGTTTTGTTAACCTAAATTTGAGTTAGTACAAAACTCAATTTACAATTTGATTTCAGTTAACCAAAGATTTACAATTTTAATAATCCAGAATAACTCATTATTTGTATTATCTTTGTTTCTATTATCACAAATATTAAAAGCAAACTAAATGAAAATTATTGAATACATCTTACAGGCTAACATATATGTTAGTCTCTATTATTAAAATCCCACTCTCAAAACCAATTATAGTGACAATATAAAGATATAAAAGATTAATACAGAAAATTAAAAGCTGAACTTCTATCTGTAAATATAGGAGGATGGAATGACTAATCTAAGTCTCAATATTTTGTTTTAATGCAGAGAAAAAGCAATGAGAAATGATCAGAAAGCCACTTGTTCTTATAATAAATTTAAGGGCTTCAAAAAATGGAAACACTCCTCACAACAGTAAAACTTTTCTGTTGTAAAGTTTTATTAGAGTATACTGTTTTCCTTAATTATTTTTGAAAGATTTTAGTTTTAAGTAATTTCTATACCCAACGTGGGGCTCAAACTTATAACCCCGAGATCAAGAGCTGCATGCTCTACTGACTGAGACTGCCAGGCACCCCTATTCCTCTTAATTTTTAAATTTCACAAAAGACTAAGAAATGTCCATATTTGCAAAGAGTAAGAAATTGAAATTTCTTATTTCTAAGACATTACCCCATAAGCTACAGCAAAGGAAAATATCCATCTCCTAATGAAATAATTTTTTAGTATGTATCAGAACTGGGCTATAGGAGCTAGAACTCAGACACATGCAATTCATAAACTGAACTCATTTCTTAAAACAGACTAGGGACACCTGGGTGGTTCTCAATCGTTAAGCATCCACCTCCTGATTTTACCGCAGGTCATGATCTCATGGTTGTTAGATCAAGCCCAACTACAGGCTCCATGCTGAGCGTGGAGACTGCTTGGGATTCTCTCTTTCTCTCTCAAATTAAAAAAAAATTTTTTTTAATACACTAATTGTGATTTTTACTGTTCTCTATTTTCAGCCTCTTGAATAAAATATATACATCAATTTTTATTTTAATAAAAGCATTTTGAAATAAAATAACTTGAGGTTTTATGTGTGCCCACTATCTACATGAAGTAACCACTACAGAATTTAATCATATGAAACATAAAATGTACTAAGAATACAGATATATCTGCATAAGAAGTGCTGAAACAACCATAGCTAGAAAGAAAGCATTTTAAAAGAATGCATTAAAGCTTTAAATATTAAGATGACTATAGTGAACACTATAGTTGCTAGTGCCTTATACTTGTCTCTTTTTATCACTCATCAGTTTATTAAAATTTATCAAATTTACAAGTCACTCCTTTCCTCTCAAATTTCATCCAGAAAAAGCATGTAAAAGAAAACAGCATTATATTCCAACTTTTAACACTCAAAACATCTTGGTTCCATTGGTTTGAATGGTATGTCTGATTTTTAAAATCTAAATATTCTGCAGGTATTTGAACCTTTTATAAACTGCCTCATGTCTAAAAGCTACAAAGCAGAAATTCTTCTGAAACTTCTGGTTTACACAATTTTTTACCTCAAAAAGTGATGTATGACTAAAATTTACACATCTAATTCCACATATTATAAAACAAAATTTTTACTTAAGCTAAGAGTAGTTACTATTTATATCTATATGAATATTGATATAGATTTTTTTTTTTCTCTTAAACTGGCTTCATGCCCAGCACAGAGCCCAACACAGGGCTTGAACTCACAACCCTGAGATCAAGACCTGAGCTGAGATCAAAAGTTAGACACTTAACCAATTGAGCCACCCAGGTGCCCCAATACCCTTATTTTAATAATTTTAAATAACTGCTAAAAACAAGGTATCTACTGAAGTTATTTTAGTTACTTTCTTCTTCCTGCTTGCCTATTGTGTCAAAATCTTCTTCAATGAACATACAGTAACTTTTATACTGTTTTTTAAAAAGACTCTGTAAACCAGCATAAGTTTGCAAATGAAAGGCAAAATGAGATGTCAGAATGAGAGGGATAACCTCCAACTCAGAGAGCTTCACATTCTAACACTATTACTCCCCCTCCCCCCATTCCTGGAAATCAAAGATATATAAGAGAGTACCAACAAGAAAGGAAAGAAGAATGTTAGTTAACATACCTAAGTTTACAGAAACTTTTAAAAAGCTGTTAATTTTTCCTAAGGAGGAACCATAAGTAAGATACACAATAATAAGGATTTCTCCCTCCCTTCTATCTTTACAACGATTCTCACTTCAGAAAATGGAAGACTCAAGTAATTTACTTCCTCCTACATTTTTCCCTGAGTAAACATGCAACACGAGGATGAGAGGGCTGGTCTTCATATCCTCATCAAAGTTATTTCTCCCTGAACTAAAAATAAAATTCTACTTTAGATGTGTGACTTATACATGTATCTTGGCTGCTTTTAACAAAAACAAAACAATACAAAAGATATCAAGTAGCTAATGAAGTTAGCTCTAAGACCACTTACCTCTCCAGGATGCAATCTATCCCAGTTTTCATTAATGTATGTCATAAGCTCAAGTTCAGAATCAAAGTATTTCTTCTTGTGAATAACACTTAGGTTGTAAAGGCATAGGTGTGCTATATCTACCCTGAAATCCAAAAATAATCAAAATATACAAAAACAGTGTTTTTGGTTATGGTTAAGAAATCATATTTTTACAAATAAAAACAGCAATTAAAAAATCCAAAGTGAAGCATTTAGGTTAGCAGAAGGTCAGTATCATAAGTCATATTCACAATATAATAAATCATTACATATGAAAATAACAGGAAAACATTAAACATTTACTATACTAAGTAGTTAATATAAAGTAAAAGATATCTGGATAATCTCTAAAATACATTCAAAGAGGATGTAACTTTAAGAAAAAATAACTTACAATAAAAATTTTACATTTCACTTACATAGAAGCCATAGCAAAGATCATACTTTAACAGACTTTATTTTATCTGATTCATGAGTTAAATCTTATCTTTTCCTAAAATACATAAGCATTCAAGCATTCAATAAAAGTTTCTAATACTTACTAAAAGCATTTTATCAGTAAATCTCCAAAATTCATCATACTTCCCATGCCCAAGAATTACAGTAAAGCAGAAACTGGCATATCTGGGATAAGACCTCTCTCATATAAGTCCCAAATGAATTAAAAATGTAAGTAAGAATTTTGAAAATCTGGAAGATATGTAGTCACATTTTATGGATCAGAAAATAAATGACCTTATTATTTCGGCAATAAGACTAGACAATCTTTAGTGAAGATGAACTCAGATTTAAGGATAAAGCTAGACATAAAGAAAAATTTTTATTTAAACCAAGTTAACGTATACAGAACATTTCATCCTATTAAGTTTAAGAATATGGCCCTTTTTTGTTCCTTAACAGAAATGTCCATACTTACCACTGTAATGGTAGACGTTTGAGGTATTCTGGTCCAGAACTGCAGACAGAGCAAATAAATGTATAAAACCTACGGAAAAAAGAAAAGTTGTATAGTGAGTGATCAAGGGTATACATATTCAACAATATTTAACAATTAAAGCTAATATTCAGCAAGTACATATCCTACAACAGATGACTGAAACACAAAGCAAAATCTAATTTGAATTAAGACACTGTGATTTAAAGAATTTCTTTTCCAGTAACAACAAATAATGAAACAGTTCATATATGGGGAGCAAAAGTAATTTTTTTTAACCACAGGAGACATTCAGAGTTCACACACAGATTCATATACACACTTTACTAACAGCTTGTGTGTAACACAAATTGTGAGGACAGCCCTCACATCCAATTTTATATTCAATGCTCAAAACAATCTGGTAAAATAAAAGGAGAGAAGTTTATCTTCCTAAATTCTAAAAATTAGTAATAAGCAACATAAATCAACATTTAAACCCAGGTTTTTTATCCCAAATTCAGTGCTCTGTCTTTCATTTTTCTTCCTAGAGCTCTCTGCCTCCATATTCTCCTAATCCAAAAAGCACATTCGGTCTGCTTTTGTAAATTCTTTAGAACGCAGGTGCAAATTTTGCGTATTAAGGTTCTATGGCCTTTTCCAACTTTTGTCACAGGATCCCACTGAGGTTCTTTAAAGAAAGAGACCAGTGGGAATAGTTCAGAGCATGTGGGACAAAAGGAGCAAATATAATCACTGATCAAATACTTAAAAGTGTTCTAGAATAACATCTAAAAGCACAAAAATTATGTGCATTTTAAAATTATGCATAATTTGGGCACCTGGGTGGCTCACTCAGCTAAGCATCCAACTCTTGGTTTCAGCTCAGGTCATGTCCCAAGGTCATGGGATTGAGCCCCACAGTGGGCTCCACGCTGAGTATGAAACCTGCTTAAGATTCTCTCTCTCTCTCTCTCTCTCTCTCTCTCTCCCCCCCCCTTCTCCCTCCTCATGCAGGCCCCCCCTCAAAATAAATAAATAAAATTATGCATTATTTAAATATATTATTCAATATTTTCCCTCTAAGGTGACTCCTACACAAATCTTTGTTGTAATCACTTTTAGAAATCTCAAACAGGGGCACCTGGGTGGCTCAGTCAGTTAGGCCTCCGACTCTTGATTTTGGCTCAGGTCATGATCTCATGATTTGTGGGTTTGATCCCCACTTAGGGCTCTGTGCTGACCCTGCAAAGCCTGTTTGCGATTCCCTCTCTCTCCTTCCTCTGTGTGTACTCTCTCTCAAAATAAATAAACTTTAAAAAATTATTTAAAAAAAAAAACTGCAATAGCAAACTTAACTACAGTATAAAAGCTAAAAAATGTATCAATTGGTAAAATTCAAGTGCCCTTCTCACCTGTCTCCAAATAGCATTGGCTTTTGAAGGCATTGCACACAAGCCTCATGAAACCACTGCTTACATTTGCAGCACTGTAGCATCTTTAAATACCAGCTATAAGAAAAAAGTTAAGATTAAAATTGCTATGTTCGCAGGTAGTTTTAAAAACAAAACCAAAAGTGGCATTATACAAAATACTGTTATGATTACACTATGGCATTTCTGCTGTATATAGCGTTAAATTTTTTCTTTCCCAAAAAGGTTACTGATTTCATCCCTTCTCTCTTTTATTCATGAGAATTTATGAGCTCTTTAAAGACACATCTCCTGTTTCTAATTAACAAGTGCCTGGGTTCCTACACTAGTAAAGAATCTGTCAAAGAACAAGTCTGGGATATTTTTTTTTTAAATCAACTCTCTACACCCTAAGAGAGATCAGTTTCAGAGGTTACTGAAGTGTACAGCTGTTTGCCCCATATACCAAACAGGCATAAGCAGCTTTATATCTTCATCACACTGTTTCCATTATTCTTGTCCATTATAATGAAAAGGAATGGAGTATAGCAAGTTATAAATTTGGCTAACATAATTATAAATCTACTCGAAGACTCTAACAGGCATAGAGGCTTTGTGACAGGTTTTGTTCTGTTTCAGAGAGCTGAAGAAGCTAAAATTGAATCGTTAGCTACAGATACCCTCTTTTCAGTTAGTCCATGGTTTTGGTATGGATATCCTATGTGCCACCCAAATGATGCCTATTCTTCCAATAATTCTTTTGCTCAACAAGTGAGCCCCACATTAACTGTTAGCCTTATTATATGCAAAGGCAAGAAGACTGATACTTAGTAAGGTTATTCATTCATTGAAAGACTAATAAATACTAATTATGTTCCAAGTACTTAGCTAGGTCCTCTACTAAAGTTAGAGTGGCTAGCAGTATCAAACATAGTTCATGTAGTCATGGTGCTTAAAGAACAATGAATGATTCACCTTATAAAATGTCTATGATGATTTCCACCTATTTTGAGTAATACTTCAAATTAAATGGTAGGTATAAATGAGTAAAGGAAAAGATCAATCTCTATGCCAATTCACTGTATCTCTTTGATAAGTAATTAAAGAAACAAGACAGAATGTTTTTTAAATCTGCAAATGACCAAAAACTAAGAACTAATATAAAAATGTCAAATCACAAATAAAAAATTCCATCAAGAGATTCAGCAGAATGAAGAAAAATTATTTCATTTACACATTCATTTATTCATGTTTCATCGTTGAACAACTTATGTCCCAGTCACAGTAAACTTTATAGACATTTTCCATACATGCATTTGAACAGATAATATTTTAATAACAGTCATGTCCCAGCATTCTCCTAAACAGCATCCTTGTCTTAAGAGAAACATTGAGTCTGAGAGGAAGAAAGACACCAAAAACCGATCATTACAATTTAAACAGTGAAATATAAAATACTTCACTAATGTTTTTTAAATGTAGTACAGGTACATGATGCACAACTTGCCTTAATATGAGCATGTACAAAAAAGAATTAGAGATATTAGTTGACAACCACAAAACCAAAATAATCCCAAAAAACATAATGGGACAATCTCTCCCTGCAACAACTGAAGGGTCAGTTCTGAACTCTAATAGCCTCAGTTGTAATCTGTGGGTCTATTCCTGGAAACAATGCATTTTCTAATAATAATACCGTATTTCAAGAGTAACTTTCAAAAACTGGAGGACAACAGACAGAGGTGAGAAATCATGTCATAAAGAATGTCTGGTGGTAATGGAGAGTTTGACCTGGAAAAAAACCCCTACTCGTATGAGTCATGGTAGTGGGAAATATGACTGCTGGACTGAAATATTTTAAGATTTAACTCCTAAGAGAGATAAGATGTATTTGTTTAGTTCCAAAGAGCAGAACTAGAAACAGTGATCAGAAGAAGTTAAAGGTAAATTTCTAAACTTTTCTTAGATAGAACTGTGATTAATTTACTTAGGTAACATTTAATGATAAAGATGAATATAACTACAGCTTCTAATTTTCTCCCCTAATTTTCTTTATTGATACTTCTATGCATTTACAATTCACTATCATTCCCACACCACAATCAATAACAAAAAATAAAGTACATAATGTAAACAGAAATCACTTAAAGGGCATGCAAGAACTATTTACTTACTCTCCAGGGCCTCCACAGTAGCAATAACATTGTTGGACATTGGTCTTATGACCTGCATCCCATTCAAGGTCTGCCACACTGTACGGTAATGTCTGCTTCATGACTTGCAATGCTTTGGCATTTGGTCCTTTCTTAAGCGCACCACCCCTCTATATTAGAGGGAAAAAGTTATTTAAATGAGTTCAGGATAAAATTTTAAATAACATTTAAACATTAAACATTTAACATAAAAATGCTTCTGAAACTTCTGTAGAAATTTCCATTCTAAATTTCTTACCATCTCACAAACTGTTTGACTAATAACAATTTTTATTTATTTTGTTGTTTTTCAAACTATTGCCCCAATTCCAAGACCACTCACTATCAGAAAATAAGTGGAAGGATAGTAGAAAGTCACTTAAGCATCATTAGTCAAACAATAAGCATCACCTCTTTCTACCCAGCACTGATTGCTCATTGCAGTCAGATAAACTTTCAACATACAAAATCATTACGCTGAGAGTACCTTACAAATTCCATTCATTTAGGGCTTTAGCCCAAAACACTTAAAAGATACCTTTGTTGTTGTTGCAAAAACACACTGTCGACAGAGCCATTTTTCATCTGAATCAATCACACTGGAATCAATATGAGGTGTGTGACACAACTGATGATATCCTTAATATCAAAAAAAGCATAAAGCAAATTCTATTTTATTAATAAATACTGCAACACAATTTCAAGAAGGCATTTTAGTATTTTCTTCTCCTACATTAATATATTTACAACTGATGAATAAATTTATGAAAACAGCTTCAAATTACCAATATAAAAAGTATTTTTAATCATTAATCTTCAATAGGAGCATTAAGTATGTAATAAAACTTTTCCACAAGATTGTAAGAAATCAATGTTTACCTTGGCCACACTTATCACATATAACCATTTCATTGGGAGCTTCTGAATACTCTTCTTGACATATTGTACAGACCATTTCCCCACTTCCAGTGGCTCCTGAAATGTTTAAAATATGCATTAAAAGACAGTCATAATTAAGAAATATTTCATATAACAAACCTACTTTTTTTTGACTCAGCGGATGCCCCATATTGGCAATGTTTATTCCCTAGATCATAATGATTTTTTGTCAGGAAAAATACTCTCTACAAAAGGCTATTTCCCACCTTTAACTTAAGCTGCCTAACTACACTGATAACTTAACATGCTTTTATGACAGAGGGCATAATTTAAATCACTTTCAGGCAAGATCCCTTATCATTCACTTCTAACACAAGCTGTGTGCTGACACCTCAGAGCCTGGAGCCTGCTTCAGATTCTGTGCCTTCTCTTTCTGCCCCTCCTCCGCTCATGCTTTCTTTCTCTCAAAATAAATAAACATTTAAAAAACAATACAAAGAAACCCGTTTCAGTTCTACCATAGAGAAAGACCTATATTTACAAACTAAAAAAGAGAAGATAATTAGGTATGCAGGGTAACAAGATCTACTCAATATTACTACTGCTGGAGACTCCCTATCCTTCTCCTACCCCTTTTCTCACTGACTCCTCAATTACAGATGCAAAACATAATGTTATTATTTTAATCAGCCCAATGAACTGCAAAGTTTCTCTTGAAAGACATTTTACTAGACTAACAGCTATCGAGTCCCCCACCTAAGCCCTGAGTACTAATTATGTAGATGGTAATTAGCACATTTCTAATTCCTTTACCAAATCTTTCTTATTCTTTAAAAAAATTAAGAATGAAATCAAGTAACAGAACACAGTAGGGGCACCTGGGTGACTCAGTCAGTTACGCATCCGAGTCTTAATTTAGGCTCAAGTCATGATCTCATGGTTTGTGAGTTTGAGCCTCACATAAGGCTCTGCACTGACAGTGCAAAACCTCTTGGGATTCTTTCTGCCCCTTCTCACCCTCAAAATAAATAAACTTATAAAAAAAATAGAACACAGTAGTAACCTACCATAGAGTTGCACTTGAGATTCAAATTCAAAACCCAATCACTGAATATTTTAGAAAGGTATCCACCCTTTGGGGAAAGTAAATTTAGATCTCCTTTCCATGAGTTATGAAACACAGGTCTTACTTGGTGCAGCCCTATTAATTCAATTTTAAAAAGTGCGGCTTTAGTGTGCAGCTAAAATATTCAGATTTTTAATATTCATACTGTTTATAAATCACTTTTCATAAGAGAGATACCTAGAAAAACATTTTTATTTAACAGATCCAAAGATCGCACAGCAATTACAGGAATTATTACAATAGAAAACACTACAAGAAACATATCTATAGCCAAACCAAGACACACCTGTACTCATTTTTATTTGCACCCAAATATAGCCTCATTTTCCCATCTAAACATAAAAACCATAAACTATCATTTCAAATCATTCTTATTAATATTTCTAGTACGCTAAACCTGTTTAATATAGTCTAATTTCCCCCCAAAACATATGGCAAATATCTGTTCTCAATAAATATTAGCTCTCTACATTACTTTTTAATTTTTTTTTAATGTTTATTTCATTTTGAGAGAGAGACAGAGCATTAGCAGGAAAGGGACTGAGAAAGAGGGGGACACAGAATCCAAAGCAAGCTCCAGGCTCCAAGCTGTCAGCACAGAGCCCAACGTGGAGCTGGAACTCCCAAACTGCGATATCATGACCTAAGCCAAATTCAGGCACTTAACCAACTGAGCCACCCAGGCGCCCCTCTCTACATTATTTTTACTAATAAAATCAAGTAACAGTTAAGTTGAACCCCAAAGTGTTACTCAGTGAGTAAAAATTTTTCTTCAAAGCTATTACATAGGTCCTAACAATAGTTTACAGATGTGCAATCATTGATGTATCTGTTCTTTAGTCTACCTCTACCCTAACAAGAATAATTCTATTTCTTCCAGAGTCTATGAAATAGAGTATAACCTCTTAAAGAGTATAAAGAATACATCTCCTCAAATGTGATTTTGACTTATCCTAATAGACTGTACTCAAAAGAAAACACTTAAAAATGACAGGCTTTAATTAAAAAAAAAAAAAAAAAAAAGAAGGAACAAAGGAATGAAGGAGAGAGAGAAAGAAAATGACATGCTAAAGAATATCAATTTTTAGTGTAAATCATGTTCAAGAGAAATAGTAGCACCTGCCTGTTTGAATGTCCTTCCAGAGAACCCAGGATTTAGAACTGTCTTCAAATATGATGAAGCAGCTCTGTTTCAATATGTTTATCTGAAATACAGAGGAATATTTATGGTAATTTGTTTTTAAGTCAAAAACATGGGTTAAATTTTAATTCAAATTTATCAAAAGTTTATTGTAAAAAAACCAGAAGAATATATATGAAGATAACTTGCCTTTTTGATAGTTCCAAGATAAAACAAGCCATCTGACCATCTAGCTAGGACATCCTGACCCTCTTCAAATTTACATGCTGGCTTTTTGACTTTATGTCCATCCTGTAAAGACAGCTTGGTCAAGGATGTTGGGGTCTTTTGGTTTCGACGTAAAGGAGACCGCTTGTGGACCAGTGAATTACCTGCCCCTGTAGAGTCTCTGTTTAGGAAATAAAAGATCATATATACAAGATTAACTTACTTGTAGAGCTTATTTATAGACCAATGATATGTTCTATATATTCACCCAAAAATTTTATTAAAAACCGTAAATTGAGAAAAATTCTAGCAAGTACCTCAAATCACAAATACTCTCTAGGAAGTTTAAAAGAAAATGATAGCTGTTCTCAATATTCATTCAGTGCCTATCCTTAGTGAGGCAAAGATTCAGCAATGACTCCAAGACCACACATATTCAGGGTAGCTATTATCAAAATAACTGTTCTAAGTTGAAGTGGGTAGATGATGGTCATGAGCAAAGGATGCTTTAAATCTCTTCACTGGTTAAGATAAACTAAAAGAAGTTACGTGACACAATTTCGTAAGTACTTGAAAAAGAAGAAAAATGATTATGCCACATGTAGTTAAAACACACTAACCAGTGACTCTGGGGCAGTTGGGTATATTCAACTCACTGGTGAAGCAGTCATGACCTCCTTACAGGGAACCACTATTGAATTAAGTTTTATTTATCGACCGAATGTGTCACAGTCCCTCAAATATACAGGAGTATAAAAAAAAAAATGAGAGTCACCAATTTCACAAAATCATACTCAAATGAGAGATAACATCATTTACATTTACATATTTAATACATAATAAAAATTATGTATTCTAAAATTACATTACAATTTATATGTTAGCTATTCCATAAACAGCATATCCACAGCATAACCACTATCAACTTTTCTCAAAGGTAACAAAGCAATGTTTATTTGGTTTCACTTTCTCAATTTAGAGGTTTTACAAGAGGCATACATACAACAATGCATAAAACTAGACAGGCAATAATTCAAAAGTAGAAAGTATAAAAGTGAAGCAACAATAAAACAAGTGGGGGAGAAAAAACATGCTTCAATTCCTAGTAATTGGGACTACCTAATTTCAATACCTAAGAATACACAAATTCTAGGAAATTCTGTCATCAGCTACAACATGGATGAACCTTGAAGACACTATGCTAAACAAAATAATCCAAACAAAAAAACAAATATTGCATAATTCCACTTATAAGATGTAACTAGAGTATCAAATTCACAGAGACAGAGAGTAAAATAAACGCTGGTTGCCTGAGGCTGAGAGGAGGTCAGTACAGAGAATTGGTGTTAAAAAGGGTACATACAGAGCTTCAATTTGAAAAATATACATTTTTTCGAGTTATTTAAATTCCAATTATTTAAATATACAGTGTAATCTTAGTTTCAGGTATACAATTTGGTAATTCATCACTTACATATAACACCCAGTCCTTCACAAGTACCTTTCTTGATACCTATTATTTAACCCACCTCCTCCCCAGCCACTTCCCCTCCAGTAATGAAAGACACATTACATTTTACAGATATCCAAAGGAATAAGGATTAAGATCTTCCCAAATTTGCTGAAAACCATTAATACACATATCCAAGAAGTTCAACAAACTCCAAATAGGACACATGCAAACATCTATACTGGGATTTAACACAATAAAAATGCTGAAAAACAGAAAGAAAAATAACTCATTGTGTACAAGGAAGCCCCAGTAAGATTAACTTCTCAGAAGTTAATCAGAAACCCATGAAGACCAGAAGCGCCTGGGTGGCTCAGTCAGTTGACCTCAACTCAGGTCATGATCTCGAAGTCTGTGAGTTTGAGCCCCACCATCAGGCTCTGTGCTGACAGCTCAGATCCTGGACCTGCTTCAGATTCTGTGTCTCCTGTCTCCCTCCCTCCCTCCCTCCCTCCCTATCTCCCTCTTTCTCTCAACTCCGCTTGCACTCTGTCTCTCTCAAAAATATTAAATTTTTTTTATTTTTAAATTTTTGTATGTCTTTATTTTATTTAGAGAGACAGAGAGTGAGCGGGGGAGGGGCAGAGAGAGAAAGAATCAGAAGCAGGCTCCAGGCTCTGAGCTGTCAGCACAGAGCCTGACACGGGGCTTGAACTCACAACTGTGAGATCATGACCTGAGGTGGAGTTGGATGCTTAACTGACTGAGCCACCCAGGGGCCCCCAATAAATTTTTTTAATTAAAAAAAAAAAAAACAAAAAAACAAGGCCAGAAGGCAGTGAGTGATGGAAGACAAAACCGTCAACCAAGAATCTTAATACACAACAAAACTGACTTTCAAAAATGAAGGCAAAATAAAGATGTTTCAGATAAACAAAAACTGAGAGAATTTGTTGCTGGCAGAGCCACCTTACAAAAAATAACAAACAAGTTCTTAAGGTTGAAAGCAAGTAAACCAAAGTGGAAATTCAAATACACACACACACCACCACCAACAACAACAAAAACAACAACAAAAACACTTGTAAAAGTAATTAAGCAATTATAAAAGACAGTATAAATGCATATTTCTTCTACCTCAGGTATATGAAACAACTGTGTGTATAACTGTATTGTTAGGCCTATAACATACAGAAAATGTAATATATTTGACAAAAACAGCACAATGGAGGTGGTGGGAACAAAACTGTATTAAAGAGACTAGATGATACCAGATGGTAACATCAACCCACAGGAATAAATGAAGAAAACCAAAATGGTAATAAGAAAGTAAATGTAAGTGTAGTATATAACCGCAAAGACAGATCTACTATATACCCAAGTTAGTTATTGTTTCAACAATGATGTTCTATGAAAAAACTGCTAGTTCAGTGGGAAACTCAGACAATGACATAAATACTTTACATATACCTCCTACTTCATCACACATGGCATTAAAAATCTAAACTCAAAGGTAAAATTTAGTAAAAACAATCTCGATGGTTTCATCAAGGATGTTCTTTAGTGAAATATGGTTTTCTCTGTGCGTATATTTACTGTTAGTGCCCAACAACGAATACACTGCCTTGTTTCACAGTAAGGCACGCTGGAGATTAACCAAACATTATTTTCACACCATCTGTACATATGTCAACACGGTGAGAAAGGTAAATAATACCTAAGTATTGTGAAAATTATTTTGACCTTGCAGACTCCTGTAAGGATCCATGGATCACACAGTGAGAACCATGCTCTAAATAAATATATGCTGCCATATATTACTGCCATTGACAGCTGTGAGGAAAAGGCATTTAGTGTGATGATTAAGGGGTTAAAACACTGGGGTGCCTGGGTGGCTCAGTCAGTTAAGCCTCTGGCTCTTGGTTTCTGCTCAGGTCATAATCTCATGGTTCATGAGTTCAAGCCCAACATCGGGCTCTCCTCTGAAGAGCTTGCTTGGTATTCTCTCTCTCTGCTCCTACCCTGCTTGCACTCTCTCTCTCAAAATAAACTTTAAAAAGGTGTGTGTGTGTGTGTGTGTGATTTAAAATGCTTTAGTGTCTGATAAGATGAGGGCTAGAGAAAAGTAAAAATGGAGAATGAATCACTGTCATTCATTTTACCAATTGGAGTGCTCAATGCCAGGCTGAGAACCTTCTTTCTCCAAACACTAAAACAATTTAATGCCCTCAAATCGTAAAAGGAAAATGACTCTATCAGCAAGCAACTTTCTGGAAAACTATAAACCCAGTGGTCACTTGAGGGATTTTGCTTTCCTTAAGTTAAAGAAACTAACCAAAGCCTGAGCAACATAATTATAGGTGGAAAATGACTTCAAAAGAATGTCAAGGTGGCTAATGGGACCTAGAATCTTAGAATTCTAGGCTGGAAAATATACAAAATTCAAAACCACAAACATTCCCACACAAGTTTTATATGCTGTGCTATTGCTTCAACAAATTCTTTTTCACAATGGTCTCTCATCTTACTCTTAAAATGTAAGAATCTTTAAGGGAAAAGAGAACAACTAAAATTCCCTTGATTCCTTGAGCTCCCTCTCCCTTCCATCACTTCCTCCTACTTCATTCCTCCCATTCACAGCCAAACCTCTGGAGGAAAGCTTGACACTCTTTACTATAGTCTTCCTCACTTAGTCTTCAGCCCACTATAACACACATCACCATTCCCTCATCCGAACACTCCATCAGAAACAAGGAATGTGTCTTAATCTTATTCACAGTTGTATCCTCAATGCTCTGCAAAGGGCATGATATATAAAAGGCAGAAAGGTTATACAGAATTTATACAGTTTAAGGTCAATTCAAGGAAAATCTGTACTTAAAGATTAAGCTTCTAAAACTGTGTGCACATATAATCTGTTTTGTTCTGAATAAACAATGGAATCTAATTCACTTTCTACAGCAAATACACACTAATCTTTTTTTTACTCATATAAACATGTATGAGTAAAAGAATACAAGTCATATATAAAATTGCATTAACAGGTATTTATAAAAAAGTATTATCCTCTTTTTTAAATTTTCTGCCCAAAGAAACTTTACAAAAAAATAAAGAAAGAAAAGTCAATGACCCATAATAGCACAAATGAAACGTAACTAGAATAGACATTGTACACTTATCCTTCCCAAGGTTATTTCCCTCATTACTGTCACTGATTACTTCCCTCCTCTCTAGAAGGTGACCTTTATTAGAAGCAATTTTTCTAATTTTAGAATTTATTATTTCCTTTCTGATTATAAAGGTAATCTTAGGATGGTAAGATAAATAATACAGAAAGAATGAAAAGTGAAAATTCCCCACGCTACTTCCTCCCACAAAAGAATTGTTATTCTGACTTTTCACACACACACACATATATATACACATCACATATATAGACATAATTCATATAAAGAAGTGGAATATAGCTGTTCTGTAACTTTTCTCACACAATAATGTATCTTGCACAATACAATGTCCATCTGTGTAAGTATAAAAAAAAAGTATGTAAAATAATTTTTTCTTTAAATGCTAAATAAACTACCTTCCAACTACCCAGATGAGGAACATTTAGTATGTTTCCAAGGTTTTACTATTAAAGCAATATAAAGCTCATTCTTTTACATTTTATTTTTTAAGTGTTCCTATTACCACATGGGATAGACTGACAAAGAATAATTAAATATCAGGGTGTCTCAATGGCTCAGTTGGTTAAGTGTCTGACTTCGGCTCAGGTCATGGTCTTGTGATTTGCAGAGTTCAAGTCCAACGTTGAGCTGTCTGCTTTCAGTGCAGAGCCTGCTTTGGATCCTCTATCCCCTCTCTCTCTGCCCCACCCTTACTCTCAAAAATAAACAAACATTAAAGAAAAATCTGTAATAAAAAAAGAATACTTACTTCTATATATCAAAGTATATACACATTTTTCCTTTTTGCTGTAGAAAATTACAAACACATATAAGAGCAGACAAACAATTAAAACAGACCATTAGGTAGTGACCATCTAGTTTCAATTACTATCTCATGGCCAAAACTATTTCATTTAAACATCCCATTCTCCAACCTACATTATGTATATATTTTAATTGATATTATCAAATGAATCTCCAAAAAAGTTACTAATTAACACTCACTGACACTACCAGAACAGTACTTAAAGGCCCATACCTTCACCAACAGTATTATCCTTTTGTTATTTGACAACACAGACATACACAAACACAATATTTCAATCTACAGTTCCATTATTATTAGAGAAGGATTTTTTCCATAGGTTTGCTAATTTGTATGTCTTCTGGAAACAGCAGATATTCTCTGCCTTTTTTTTAAAGTGAAATGTTCATCTTTTTCATAATGACTTAAGAGCATCTTGGAGCACCTGGGTGGCTTAGTCAGTTAAGCGTGCAACTTCGGCTCACATCATGATCTCATGGTTCATGGGTTGAAGCCCCGCATCAGGCTCTGTGCTGACAGCTAGCTCAGAGCCTGGAGTCTGCTTCAGGTTCTATATCTCCCTCTCTCTCTGACCCTCCCCTGCTCACGCTGTCTCTCTCTCAGAAATAAATAAAAACATTAAAAAATTTTTTTTAAAAAGAGCATCTTATATATTATGAATAATAACTTTGTTATACATGTTGGAAATGTTTTTCCCAGCTCGTACGTTATAAAAGTGTCAAGACAAAGACTTGTTTTTTCTTTTTTTAAGTAGGATCCATGCCCAGCATGGAGTCCAATGGAGGGCTTGAACTCATGGCCGTGAGATCAAGAGTCGGACACTTTACTGACTGAGCCACGCAGGTGTCCCAACAAAGACTTTTTGATTATGGAATTAAGTACGCATTGGTGATCAGTTGACTCTGGTCAGTAGCTACAAAGCTCTAACTCTCCTCTTGTATCCAGGCTAGGCTACCTTGCTGTTTAAGAAGTCAGAACAGAGAAAACTTAAATGGAAAACATAAATAAAGGAGTTGACTCATTTCTTTTTAAAAAAAAATTTTTTAATGTTTATTTTTATTTTTGAGAGAGACAGACAAAGTGCAAGCAGGAGATAAGCAGAGAGAGGGGGAGATACAGAATCTGAAGCAGGCTCCAGGCTCTGAGCTGTCAGCACAGAGTCTGAAGTGAGGCTCAAACTCTGAGATCGTGACCTGAGCTGAAGTCAAATGCTTAACCAACTGAGCTACTGAGGTGCCCCTGCATGCCCTTTTCTTAAGCTCTGTACTGCCAACCTCTGCTACTGGGTTATATAAGATACTTTGTTCTTCCCAACACCCATTAAACATGCAGTCCATGTCTTTTCATTTTATAGGACGTTAAGAGTGTCTATAACACCGTTGCTTCTCCCAGATGGAGTTTGTATAAGTTAAATTTCATGGTATCTGGCAGATAATCTTTAGTGTATAAATTCAGTGCAGTTCCAATTAATTTCAACAGGACTTTCTGAGGTTAAATGTTTTATAAAAAGGAAAAAAAAAAACTAAAAACCCACAGAATAGTTAAATCAACTTCTTAAACATTTTTTAAATGTTTATTCATTTTTGAAAGAGACAAAGCATGAAAGGGGAAAGGACAGAGAGAGAGAGAGAGAGAGAAATAGAGAGAGAAATAGAGAATTCAGAATCCAAAGCAGGCTCTGAGTTGTCAGCACAGAGCCCAACATGGGGCTTGAACTCACGAACTGGGAGATCATAACCTGAGCCTAAATCAGAGTTTGACCGACTGAATCACCCAGGCATCCAAGGTCAACTTTTAAAAGGAAGAACAAAGGGAAGATTTGCCCTACCAGATACTGTGACATATTCCAGAGAAAACTGTTCTGTACATGTAAGAAATAGACAAGGAGATCATTACAACATAATAGGCATCACCAAAACAGTTTCACTTATGGGAAGTGGATAGATATTGTGACAAAAGTGACACCACAAATCATTAAAGAAAGAACATATTATTTAGAGTGCTGGGGAAACTGATTCACTTAATGGAGAAGTTGCACTCCTAATTCACAGTACACAAAAAGGTGAATTACAGATGGATTAAAGACCTAAAAATAAAATGTAAAAATTGACATATACCTAGGAAATATAGAATACTTTATAATCTTGGAAGTCCAGCATACATATGACATGGAAACATCCTGCAAATATGTTGTTGAAAACAGAAACAGAACAAGATTTATAGCACAATTATCATTTATGCAAAGTGAAAACATGAATATATAATACCATATATTTTACAAGGACACATATTAAATACTTTCAAGTCAGTATGTTAAAACAATTGATAAATGAGACTGGATATCTGGGAACCGGGGAAACTACATACATCCTGGCTGCAGACTTGGGATGATGTACACTTTTTTCTCTTATTAAGGTCTGACTCAATACATCAGCTTTTCACAACAAATACAGATGACAACGTAGCAAGAATCAAATCACATTTCAAGAATGGTCATAACCACGATCATTATTTGCTATCTGTTTTTACTATTTGACAACACACACATAGAGTATTTCTATCTATTTAGAGAAGCATTTTTTCCTTCACTGCTACAGATATCCATCTTGACAGACAATGCCTGGACAAATGAAGTTTCCTCCCTTGAAACCAAATGGGAGACCAGGGGTTCAAGCTACTTCTTTCTTAGTTTACTACTCCCACGATAAATAACACCCTAACTCAAAAACTTGGGAACTGGATTCTTAATTCAAATAATGAAGCCTTTGTTCTTCCCCAATTTATTACCCCAGCTAAAAGGAAAACTATATGAATATTCCAAGGGAACTCACAAAGACACTTGATTTCATCCATCTGCAATCATCTCTGAGGACTTTAATGAAGCCAGGGTTAAAAAGCATGGGTTAAGGGGCGCCTGGGTGGCTTAGTCGGTTAAGCGTCCGACTTTCGCTTAGGTCATGATCTCGCGGTTTGTGGGTTCGAGCCCCGCGTCGGGCTCTGTGCTGACTGCCAGCTCAGAGCCTGGAGCCTGTTTCAGTCTGTGACTCCCTCTCTCGCTGACCCTCCCCTGCTCACGCTCTCTCTCTCTCTCTCCTAGAAATAAATAAAAATATTAAAAAATAATAATAATAAATAAAATAGCTTTTAAATTAAAAAAAAAAAGCATGGGTTAAGGACTTGATACAGCATAATTTCTCAAAAAAAGGAGGAAAAAATTTCAAGAAATTCAACTCACCTTCAGATACATTATTTTTCCTTCAATAAATATTTAATGAGTATCTGTTCTAGACCTGGTGAATAGGACAGTCAAGGTCCCTATCTTCAGGGCCCAAGATTTTGGTAGGAAAGGCTTAGCTAGGCTTTCTACTTAAGGCCCCTTTCCTGATTCAACCCACGCACCAAGTTTAGGCTAGATGCTGTCTTGGGGTATGCAACAGTTCTCCCATATTATACTTCTCACTGTGCTCCATTTGCCTATTTACTTATCTTCACCTACTCCCTGCTCTCTCAACAGTTTATATTCTGAGAGGGGAAAAAAACTGTCCCATTTTGCTTACTATTACTTTCCCAGAACTTTGCAGAGTGCCCAGAATGTATTAGGAACACAATAATCAATAAAATACCAGTAATAACTGGCAATTTAATTAAACACAATCTCTAAAGAGTTAAACGCCACTATCCACTATAGGACTCGTCTCCCCAGGAGGAACTTTTATCCCTCTCCTGCGCTGCTGAGTTTCCCTCCTCTCCTCAGATAACCCAATCAGCTACGACTGATCCACCACAATCGTGACTCTAATAC
Organism: Proteles cristata cristata; assembly: GCA_017311185.1. NCBI lineage: Eukaryota > Metazoa > Chordata > Mammalia > Carnivora > Hyaenidae > Proteles > Proteles cristata. The sequence goes on along the minus strand of JAESUZ010004270.1, from coordinate 580,803 downwards.
CCCTGCCACTACTCTTCAGCCCACAAAGTTCTACTTGGTAGCAAAGGAAGTAAAGGAAGGAAAACTATTCCACTTTGCACTGCCACCCCTCAATAGAGCACTCCTCTCTTCTCTCTCTGACTCACCCCAATCCACAAAGTCAAAAGAGTACACAGTCACAGGAAATGACAGGCACTACTAAGAGAAAAAAAAAAAAAGAAAATACCTAATTCTGCTGCTATCCTAATCTTTTATCTGTCACAGGTCCTGACCAATCTCATCTCTTAAAAAGCAAAAGCTGCCATCTATCCCAGGCTCTTTTCCACAATTTCTTCCCTTCTCTGGGGAAAAAAGCACATGTGTGAACGAATCACATATGAACGATACAATGTAACTACACAACAGTACCACTTTGGTGGCAAATCTTACACAAGGATACAGCCAAATTCATAAGGATACGCAGGGCCAAAGTAGGGCCCAGGTACAGGCAGAAAGCAGTCTACTGAAGCTTGGCTCTGCATTAAAGCCACGGGAAAAGAATTCTTTTTTATCTCTAGAGGAAGGTATAAGTAAAACGAAGTTTGGGGATGCCTGAATTCTTTCTGAGGCTTCCCTGAAAGTAGAACATCAAAGAGGACCAGGGTCAGACGTAGAGAATAAAAATCATAAAGCAGACAGCTTAATGGCTGGCTCTACTCTCATCTTAGATTTAGAAATCATAAAAAACTAACAATGTAGGGGCACCTGGGTGGCTTAGTCGGTTAAGCGTCCGACTTTCGCTTAGGTCATGATCTCGCGGTTCGTGGGTTCGAGCCCCGCGTCGGGCTCTGTGCTGACTGCCAGCTCAGAGCCTGGAGCCTGTTTCAGTCTGTGACTCCCTCTCTCTCTGACCCTCCCCTGCTCACGCTGTCTCTCTCTCCCTCTCCTAGAAATAAATAAAAAACAAAAAAAAAAAAAAAACTAACAATGTATACTTTTTAAAAATCATGTATATAGAGAGGTTTAAAATCAAATGCATTAGTTGACCACCTATCCCTTTCCACATCCCAATCCTGTTCTCCAGAAGCAGGTGCTTTCTTAACTCTTTCAGCTATTTCTTCTGGAGGGTACCTCTATATTTCTCAATACTGTGTTATACTTCTCTTTCTAATTCATCTATTTTAGATCTGAGTTTTTATAAAAAATTATAATTACCAACTTCCATCCTGTACAGTCTCATTGCACTAATTTCATTAAATCAATAATGTGTAGTTAACTAATTAAAACTATAAATATTAATCACTGCAAAGCTAAATGGCATACTCTCATCAAACAACTTTTCTTATTCAAAACTTTTTATTTTTACTGGAATTGCTTAGTAATGCATTCCTTTATTTCTTCTCAGTTTCAAATTGTCAAGAATTTCAAACCTTCTTTTCTCCACAGGTAACTCTTGCTTCTAGCGCTCTCCATATTCCTGCAGCACTCTGCAATGATAACTCATTAGGCCTTATCTTCCAAGATTCTCTTCTTACTCTATTTTCTGGGTTGTACATTATGTTGCTGAAGCAATGGCTTGCAATTAAAAGATGTAAACATGTATATTTTCTGAGCCTTTAAGTATCTAAACCTATCTCAATCCTAAACTCAAAACAGATTGACAATTTCCCACATACGGAATTTGATACTGAAAATATTTTCCCTAAGAAGTTTGAGGATATTCCTATACTACATTTAGAACTCAGCATTGATGATGAAAAATCTGATACCATTCTGATTTTTACTCCTTGGGTAGTCCCTAATGAAGTTTTTAGGATCTTCCTTTATCCATGATGTCTTCAAATCATAATGATGTATCTAAACAGAAGACTTTCTTTCAGTCATACTTGTTCAGCTCTCAGTAAACCCTTTCCATTATCTATTTCTTTAGGGATCATTTTTTTGTTTATTTTGGGCTCTACGTTTATGCAGGCAACTTTCCTCAACTATTTAGTGATCCTTAGTTGTCCACTGATATTTAACATTTTAAGTTATAAAAATGCACACAGGAACCTTTATATGAGATGCAACTACAGATCACTAAATAGTTGTCTCTTTTCAGACCACAACATTATGAAACTAGAAACCAATTATAAGAAGAAAACTGGAAAATTCACAATTATGTTGAGATTAAGCAACATGCTACTTAACACACCAAAAAAAAGCATACAGAAAAAAATACCTGGAGACAAATGAAAACACAACATATCAAAACTTATGAGATACAACAAAAGCAGTTTTAAGATAATAAGCTGAAAAGTGATAAACGCCTACATCAAAAATCAAGAAAAGTCTCAAATAACCACCCACTTTAAACCTCAAAAACCTAGGGGAAAAAACTAACAAAGCTCAAAATTTAAAAAAAGGAAGAAAATGGATGAATGGAAGTAAACGAAATAGAGGCTAAAAAGAATATAGAATAAACTCAATGAAACTAAGAGCTGGTTCTCTGAGTAGATAAACAAAATTGAGAAATCTCTGCCTAGACTCACCAAGAAAGAACTCAAATAATCCTAAGTGGTGAAATAAGTCAGATAGAGAAAGACAAAATACCATATGATTTCACTTAGATGTGGATCTAAAAATCAAAGTGAATAAATCAAAGCAGAAACAAACCCTATGTACAGAAAACTGATGGTTGCCAGAGAAGAGGGACATGGGGGATGTACAAAAAGGCTGAAGGGAAGTGGGAGATACAGGCTTAACAGTTATGAAATAAATAAGCCATGAAGATAAATAGTACAGAATAGGGAAGTCAATGGCATTGTAACAGCATTATACAGTGACAGCTACAAATTGTGGTGAGCACAGCATAATGTACAGATTTGTGGAATGACTGTTGTACACCCGAAACTAATGTAATAAAATGTGTCAATGACACATTAATAAAAACCCATAAAATAAAATCGGAAATAAGCACATGTATCCCAACGTTCATAGCAGCACTGTAAACAATAGCCAAAACATGGAAAGAGCCTAAGTGTCCATCAACGGACGAATGGATCAAGATGTGGTTTATCTATATGATGGAAGACTACATGGCAATGAGAAAGAATGAAATCTGGACATGTGTAGCAACATGGATGGACCTTGAGGGTGTTATGCTGAGCAAAATAAGTCAGGCAGAGAAGGACAAATACCATATGTTTGCACGTATAGGAGGATTAGGAGGAACATAATGGAGGACCGTGAGGGAGAAGAAGGGGGGAAATAGTGGGTAGAGGGAGAGAGGCAAACCATGAGAGATTCTTGTATGCTGAGAACAAACTGAGGACTATTGGGTGTGGAGGGGAGTGGGGGAGATGAGCATGGAGGAGGGCACTTGTGGGGATGAGCACTGGGTGTTATATGGAAACCAACTTGACAATAAAATATTAAAAAAAAAAAAAGAATAACCAATATAAATGTTATTTGGAAGTTACTTAGTTATCTAAAACTTAAATAAAATATATGTCTAAATCATGCCTAAATTTTAATAACATTTCCAAATAACAATAACAGTACTTTAAGACTCACAAACAGATAATCTTCTCAAGAATAGCACTAGTTGTAATGTAATTATTACAATGAGCATAAGGAAATTATATTAAAATCTCTTAGGTATTTGCTGTATCCAAAACATTAATATTATGATTCATGAAATTTTGTACATGAACAACTATACACAAGAGTTTTCTTCAGTATTTGAAGCAAAATATTGCTTCCCACATACCTGCACAAATCTATATATGCTTTTATGTTCTGTTAAAAATAAACATGACTATGAAGAAAAAAATAAATAAAATCAGAAATGAAAAAGGAGACATTAAAACTGGTATTACAGAAATGCAAAGGATCCAAAGAGACTACCATAAATAACTATAAACCAACAAACTGGAAAACCTGAAAAAATAAACTCCTAGAAACATACAACTTCCCAAAACTGAATCACAAAGAATTAGAAAATCTAAACATAACAAGTAATAGTAGGGAGATGTAATCAGTAATCAAAAAACTCCCAACAGCGGCACCTGGGTGGCTCAGTCAGTCAAGTGACATAGGCTCAGGTCATGATCTCACAGTCTGGGAGTTTGAGCCTCATGTGGGGCTCTGTGCTGACAGCTCAGAGCTTGGAGCCTGCTTAGGATTCTAGGTCTCCCTCTCTGCCTCTTGCATGTTCACACATTCTCTCTCTCAAAAATAAACATTAAAAAATATAAAAATAAAAACAGAAACACCTCCCAACAGCACCTCAGATGTCTGATGTCCAAAATCAGACATCTTCAGTGGTGAATTCTACCAAACATCAGAGAATCTTCTCAAAACTCTTCCAAAAAGCAGAAAAAAGGAAACACTTCCAAACTCATTTACAAGGCCAGTATTACCCTGATACCAAAATCAGACAAGGATGCCACAACCAAAGAACATTACAGGGCAATATTCTTGATGAACACTGATGCAAAAATCCTCAACAAAATATCAGTAAACTGAATCTAACAATACTTTAAAGGAATTACACACCATGATTATGTGTGCAGAGAGCTCAGACCCTGGAGCTTGCTTCAGATTCTGTGTCTCCCTCTCTCTCTGGCTCTCCCCAGCTCACACTGTCTCTCTCTCCCTCAAAAATAAAACATTAAAAAAATGGATTAAAGATGAACATAATACCTGAAACCATAAAATTCCTAGAAAAACTGTAGGCAGTAAGCCTACTATCAGTCTTGGTGATGATTTTTTTGGATCTGACACTAAAAGCAAAGGCAACAAAAGCAAAAATATACAAATAAGACTATATCAAATCTAAGCTTCTGCACAGCAAAGGAAACCATGAACAAAATGAAAAGGCAACCTACTGAATGGGAAAAAATATTTCCAAATCATGTATCTGATAAGGGGTTAATATCCAAAATACGTTAAAAATTCATACAACTCAAGAGAAAAAAATCTGATTAAGAAACTGGGGTGAGGGGGCTGGGTGGCTCAGTCAGTTGAGCATCGGGCTGAGCATCCAACTCTTGATTTCGGCTTTGGCTGGGGGACTGAGCCCTGCATCTGGTTCCAAGTTGAGCCTGCTTTAGATTCTCTCTCCCCCTCTGCCTCCCTCCTCAGCTCACACTCTCTCTCTCTCTAAAAGAAAAAAAAAGAAATGAGCAGAGAATCTGAATAGACATTTCTCCAAAGATATACAGGTGGTGAACAGGCACCTAAAAAATGCTCAACATCATTTTTTATATATAATAATCACAGAAATGCAAATCAAAACCACAATGAGATATCACCTCACATCTGTGAAAAAGACAAGAAATAACAAATGTTGGCAAGGATGTGGAGAAAAGGGAACTTTTGTTCCTGTTCCTGGGAACATAAATCGCTGCAGCCACTATGAAAAACAAAGGAAGTTGCTCAAAAAAATTAAGAAAAGAACTATCATATAATCCAGCAATTCCAATTCTGAGTATTTATCCAAAGAAAGCAAACACACTAGAAGAGGTATATACAACCCATGTTCACTGCAGTATTATTTACAATAACCAAGATATGTAAACAACTTAGATGTCCACCAACAGATAAATGGATAAAGAAAAGGTAGCATATATATACAACTGAAATTATTCAGCCAGAAAAAAGAAAGAAATCTTGCCATCTGTGACAATATGGATGGACTATGAGGGCATTATGTTTGGTAAAATAAGTCAGACTGAAAAAGACAAATACCATACAGCCTCACTTATATGTAGAATCTAATAAAACTACAACCAAAAAAAAAACAAAAAAACCAAAGCTCGTAAACGGAGAAAAAAGACTGGTGATTGCCAGAGGTAAGGGACAGGGGTGGGTGAAATGGCTGAAAGGAAAAAGATAAACTTATAAAATAAATAAGCCATAGGGATGTAATAATGTACACCACGGTGACTATAATCATACTGTATTGCATATTTGAAAGCTGCTAAGAAACTAAATCTTAAAAGTTCTCATCACAAGGGGGAAAAAATGCAACTATGTATGGTGAAAGATGTTAACTAAACTCACGGTGGTGATTATTTTGCAATATTTAAAAATACTGAATCATTATTTTGTATACCTGAAACTAAATAATGTTCTATGTCAATTATAGTTCAATTTTAAAAAAGAAAAAAAAAAGGCATTGTAGTGAATACAGGGTCATCTCTGGGGCTGAAATAAGAAAACTCCTAGATGTCATTTTTATTTCATCAGTTAAACCAAGGTTTCAAGTGGTAAAAAGTGGAGCACAGATCCTGGGGGGGAAAAAAAGAAAAAAAAAAAAAAAAAAAAAAAAAGGCTGAAAGTTAATAAATTCAGAATCCACCTCATGTTAAGGCAGGAGGAAAATATACCCAAGGAAAGTAAAAGAAAAATTTAAAAACAGGGATGCCTTGGGTGGCTCAGTCAGTTAAATGTCCAACTCTTGATATTGGCTCAAGTTGTGATCTCGTGGTCATGGGACTGACCAGTAGAGCTCCACACTGGGCATAGGGCCCGCTTGGGATTCTCTCTCCCTCTCTCTCTGCTCCCCCCAAACACACGTGTGGGTGCACTCTCTCAAAATAAACACACATTAAAATATAGATATATATATCAAACTATTGAGCACCTGGGTGGCTCAGTTGGTTGAGCATCCAACTTTGACTCAGGTCATGATCTTGCAGTTCATGGGTTTTGAGCCCCACATCAGGCTCTACTCTGACAGTGCAGAGCCTTGCTTGGGAATCTCTGTCCCCTTTCTCTGTCCATCCCCTGCCTGTGCTCTCTCAAAAATAAACATTTATATACAAGGAAAAACATACAACAGAAAACCAATGGCACTAAAAATATGTCCTATGAACTACCTGATAAAACTAGCAAATATCTGGGGAAGATAATGAGAAACTTTAGATTGATAAAAAAAGATACAATGCTCAGTAAAATCAAGTTTGGGGCACCGTGGTGTCTCAGTCAGTTGAGCATCCCAACTACAGCTCCAGTCATGATCTCATGGTTTGTGAATTTGAGCTCCATGTCAGTATCAAGCCTGCTTCAAATTGTCCATCTCCCTCTCCCTCTACCCCTCCCCCACTTGCATGCTCTTCTCTCTCACAAATAAGCGTTAAAAAATATTTTAAAAAAGAAAGGAAATATCAGGTTTAGAAGTAAAGCCCTTAAAGTCATAAGCATAGTGATGGTATCTGGAGCCCTGGGTAGGTGAAGAGAAATGGGATGAGGACTTTATTATAGTACAAAAGGAGAGTGAAGATTTCTCTGCTCTTTCTCATGCTAAAACAAAGAGAAAAGAAAAATTTTAAAATACCACCTTCAATCATACTAGAGTACATGTGAAACTCAAACTACAATATATGAAAAGGGAAAGCAGTTCAAAAAATAATAAACAGTGGTAAAATGAGGAAGATTAAACGTAAGCACCCAACAGAAAAAAACAATGAGAAGCAACCCACTGTCCCACAGCACAAAAGACTGAAGAACTGGTGGCATCAGATTCAAAAAAAGCAGAGGTCAAATGAGCTCAAAAAACAGAGTGATATGGAGAGTCTGTAGAAAAGGGCAGTTGGAGGGGCGCCTGGGTGGCTTAGTCGGTTAAGCGTCCGACTTTCACTTAGGTCATGATCTCGCGGTTCGCGGGTTCGAGCCCCGCGTCGGGCTCTGTGCTGACTGCCAGCTCAGAGCCTGGAGCCTGTTTCAGTCTGTGACTCCCTCTCTCTCTGACCCTCCCCTGCTCACGCTGTCTCTCTCTCTCTCTCTCCTAGAAATAAATAAAAAAACATTAAAAAAATAAAAAAATAAAAAAATAAAAGGGCAGTTGGACCACTAGTCACATCTTTTATCCGTACATCCAATCAGAAGATGGTAAGTTTGAAAGTTTGTTCAAGGAACTTAATCAAGGGAAACACAAAGCACAGACGGAATATATGAAGTGCGTGGAGTACATTCTCCTTATAAATATATTCAACCCAACAAATGAAAAAGAAATGAATTTTTAAAAATAATTTTGCAACATCTAATGAACAAGTGGATCTATGCACTAAGTATCAGTGGCTTCTAGGAACACAAGAGAAACAACCATTATACACTTCTTGGTGGGAGAATACATCACACCTATGAAGTAGTCTTGACCACTCCCCACCCACAAAAAAAGCAATTTGGAATTCAGTTAAGCTTCTAGATCTAGCCACCAATTTATAGAAAATGCAGGAAATGATGTTTAACTGCACAGCTGGGATATAATCAGCAAAATCCATGCTGGGAAATCTATATGTCAAAGGACCTGGTTTCTTCCACAATAATCTGCACCGAAAAAAAAGGGGGGGGGGGGGAGGAAAGTAAAAAAGACTTAAAACACACATTAAAAAATTTTGTACTGTTTATTTGTTTTTGAGAGAGAGAATGCAAGCAGGGTAGGGATATAAAGAGAAGGAGACACAAAATCTGAAGCAGGCTCCAAGCTCTGAGCTGTCAGCACAGAACCTGACATGGGGATTGAACCCATGAACTGTGAGATCATGACCTGAACCAAAGTTAGATACTTAACCGAGTGAGCCACTCAGGTGCCCCCATAAAATATACATAGATTTCCCTAATCATCGGGGAAATGTAAATCAAAAAGACAATGAGAGATCACCTTAACATCTGTCAAAATGGCTAAAATCAAAGAGACAAAAGGCTCCTGGGTAGTTCAATTTGTTGAGCATCTGCTCAGGTCATGATCTCATAGTCTGTGGGACTGAGCCCCTTGTAGAGCTCTGTGCTGACAGCACAGAACCCACTTAGGATTCCCCCCACTCTCTCTGCCTCTCCCTGCTCACACGCATGTGCTGGCATTCTCTCTAAGTAAATAAATATAAAAAATAAAAAAGACAAGAAGTAAGTGTTGTTGAGACTGTGGAGAAAAGGAGCCCTCCTGCACTGCTACTGCTGATAGAAACATAAATCAGTGTAGTCACTGTGGAAAACAATATGAAGGTTCCTCAAAAAATTAAAAATAGGAATGCCATATGATCCAATAATTCCACCACTGGGTATTTGCCCAAAGAAAATGAAAATACTAATTCAAAAAGTGATGTGTGCCCGTATGTTTATTGCAGCATTATTTACAATAGCCAAGATATGGAAGCAACCTAGTGTCCATCAACAGATGAATGGATAAAGAAGATATGGTATATATAAACAAGGAAATATTACTCAGCCATAAAAATAGTTGAGATTGTGACATCTGAGGTGACCAGAGGGTCTTTTCCTCAGTGAATTAAGTTAGACAAATACCATATGATTTCACTTGACATTGGAATCTAAACAAAAAAGAAAAAAGAAACACACAAAAAGAAGCAGACCTGTTAATACAGAGAAAAAATGGACAGCTGCCAGAGGGGAAGGGGAGGGTAGGCAAAATGGGTACAGGGAAGTGAAACATACAGGCTTCCAGTTATAGAATGAGTAAGTTGTGGGAATAAAAAGCACAACATAAGGACTGTAGTCAACAATACTATAAGAGCTAATAGCAATGGTAGCTACACTTGTGGTAAACATACCATAATGCATAAACCTGTCGAATCACTAGGTCACACACCTGAAACTAATATAAAACTATGTATCAAATATACTAAAATTTTTTTCAAAGAAAAAAAATTTTTTAATTGATAATATTAAAACCATAATCTTTAAGATATACACTTGCATAAAAAAGACTGTAAAATTGGAGCATCTGGGTAGCTCTGTCGGTTAGGCATGCAACTCTTTAATTTCAGCTCCGGTCATAATCTCACAGTTCTGAAACTGAGCCCCATGTCAGGCTCTGCGCTGGGCAAGGAGACTGCTTAAGATTCTCTCTCCCTCTGCCCCTCCCGCACTGATGCAAGTGCTCACTTGTGCTCTATCACCAAAAAAAAAACTATAAAGAAAGGAAAGTAATCATTCTAAAAGTCAGGATGGAGTTTACATCTGAGGAAACAAAAGAGTTGAAACTTAGGCTTCCAGGGGCGCACGGGTGGCTCAGTCAGTTCAGAAATTTAGGTTTCTGGGTTGGCTGGTTGGTTACAAAGGCTTTCACCGTATAATAATTTACTCACCTATAAATTTATCTTACGCAGTCTGTATCTCTGTTTTGCCTTACTTTTTAAAAAGTTTTAAAGGAATTATCACATTTTAATTTTTTCAGATTTAAAAAAATTGTTGGTTTCAAGTATACAACACAGGATTTAACAATTCTCCACATGACACAATGCTTACCCTAAGTGTGGTTACCGAAAAGTTTTTTATAACACTAGAATATTCTCAAAATCTGAGAAAATATTGCATCCATCCAATAATATACTATACAAGAAAACAGCAACAAGCTCTTAGAAGTAAAATTATAGACAAAATAAAATATTCAAAAGAACAAAAACCAGGATGCCTGGATGCCTCAGACAGTTAAGTGTCTGACTCTTGGTTTTGGCCCAGATCATGATGACGCAGTTAATGAATATGAGTCCCATGTCGGGCTCTATTGCTGTCAGTACAGGGCCTGCTTGTAATTCTCTCTCTCCCTCCTCATTCTCTCTCACTAAATAAATAAACCAAAAAAAAAAAAAAAATCAAAGATAGATAATGAGAATAAGTAAAATCAGGGGATCAATCTAAGAAATCTAACAGGACTAGTAAAAGGAAAATAAAGAGTAAACAAAAAAAAGCTAAGCAGAAATTTATCAAAGAAAAAGTAGAGGGACCTCTGGGTGGCTCAGTCAGTAGACAGTCCAGGTCAGGTCATGATCCCAGTATTACAGGATCAAGCCCTGCCATTAGCTCCATGCTGAGCATGGAACCTGATTGAGAGTCTGTCTCTTTCTCACTGCCCTTCTCCGCAGCTCATGTTCTCTCTCTATAAAAATCTTGGCGAGCCTGAATGGTTCAGTCAGTTAAGCATCTGACTTCAGCTCAAGTCATGACCTCACAGTTCATAAGTTCAAGCCCCATGTCGGTCTCTGTGCTGACAGCGCAGAGCCTGGAGCTTTATTCTGATTCTGTGTCTTCCTCTCTCTCTCTGCCCCTCCCCTGCTTGTGCTCTGTCTCCTCATCTCTCAAAGATAAATAAACATTAAAAAATTTTTTTCAAACAAAAATTAAAAGAAAAGAAGGAAAAGAAAAAGAAGAAAACAGGGGCGCCTGGGTGGCTTAGTCGGTTAAGCGTCTGACTTTCGCTTAGGTCATGATCTCGTGGTTCATGGGTTCGAGCCCCGCGTCGGGCTCTGTGCTGCCAGCTCAGAGCCTGGAGCCTGTTTCAGAGTCTGTCACTACCTCTCTCTCTGACCCTCCCCTGCTCACGCTGTCTCTCTCTCTCTCGCTTTCCTAGAAATAAATAAAACATTAAAAAAAAATTTTTTTTTTAAAAAAAGAAAACATCCCATAACTGAAGGAGAGGAGTCACCAGACTGAAATAGCCAAATGTCTAGTAAATTTAATGAAAAAGACTCATATAAAGAAAATCAAAAATAAATAGAAGACACTATGCTTAGAAAGAAAAAAAAAGGCAACAAAGGACTGAGAATTGTAATGACATTATTATTACAGCAACATTAGAAGCTAGAAGGTAGTGAAACTTCATTTAAAATTGTGAGTAGAAAATAAACTGAGTGAAAATCAACTTTACCAACCAAACTAATCATGAGTTAGGGTAAAATAAGGTCATTTTCCTTAAAGTTTTATCACCCAAACACACTTTCTTTGGACCTGATAGAAGAGAGAGGCAGTAAAGCAAATAAAAGGTAGACCTGGGATGCAAAAGAGACAACACAGGAGATACAAAGGGAATTCCCAGGGTGATTGTGAAAGCAAGTCCTAAGACTAAATCTGTCCAGTTAAGTCTAGAGAGCAAGTCCAGATTAGAGAATAACTCCAGAAAAGCTCCAGGAGAATACCTCTAAGAAAATTAAATGTAATTGATAAATTATAGGACAGATGGAGAGTGTGGAAAAGTACACTACGAGACATTTTACAAAGAGTAGAAAGATGTGTGAAAATTTCAGTGTCAAAGAAAACTAAGCACATTTTTTTAATAAGATAAAAAAAATTTTTAATATATATTTCTGGGGCGCCTGGGAGGCTCAGTCAATTAAGCACCCGACTCTTGATTTTGTCTCAGGTCACAATCTCATGGTTGGTGAGATTAAGCCCTGTGCCAGGCTCCAGTGCAGAAATGCTTGGGATTCTCTCTCCCTCTCTCTCTGCCCCTCCAACACTTGTGCACTCTCTCTCTCAAAAATAAACATTAAAAAAAAAAGGGGGATCCTAGGTGGCTCAGTCAGTAGGCATCCAGCTTCGGCTCAGGTCATGATCTTACAGTTTGTGAGTTCAAGCCCCTAGGCAGGCTCTGTGCTGACAGCTCAGAGCCTGGAGCCTGCTTCAGATTCTGTGTCTCCCTCTCTCTCTGCCCCTAACCTGCTTGTACTGTCTCTGTCTCTCTCAAAAATAAACAAACATTAAAAAAAATAAAACTAAAAGAAATATTTATTTTGGAGAGAGAGAGAGAATGAGAGAGAGAAAGAATGCACCTGCATGCAAGCTGGGGAAGGGTAAAGAGAGAGGAAGACAGAGGATCAGAAGCAGGCTCTGTGCTGACAGCAGAGAGCCCAATGTGGGGGCCTGAACTCACCAATCATGAGATCATTACCTGACCCAAAGTTGGACGCTTAACTGAGCCACCCAGGAGACCCTGAGACAAATTTTAAATCCAGTTGTGTAATAAAGAAATGCAATTCTAGGGGCGCCTGGGTGGCTCAGTCGGTTAAGCATCTGACTTCAGCTCAGGTCATGATTTCACGGTTCCTGGGTTCGAGCTTCGCATCAGGTTCTGTGCTGACAACTAGCTCAGAGCCTGGAGCCTGTTTCAGATTCTGTTATCTCCCTCTCTCTCTGACCCTCCCCTGTTCGTGCTGTCCCTCTCTCTCTCTTTCTCTCTCTCAGAAATAAATAAAACATTAAACATTTTTTAGTGCAATTCTACAAATAACAGCTAAAAACACTGTTCTAAGAATATGAGTGTAATAACTCACTTAACTCTCACCATTATTTTGCCGGATCATATTCTGTATGGCTCATATTCAAACAATGCTTATATAATCATACAAAGGAAAATTTTTGTATAAGCACATCAAAAGAACACAAAAGGCTATGAGAGAAATTATTCATTTAACATTATAGGAAAAAAAGTCTAAAACTGATGATCAAACACAACAATGCTTTACTTAGAAATATAAAGAAACAGCTAAGAGTTAAAAAGCCTCTAAGGTAAAGGGAACAGATTAAAAACGAATCTTTTTAGAATTTTATTACTAGAGCTTAATGTTTCACACGCTTAGCAAGTATCATTTTAATTAAAAAAATAATAATAACTACCAAGTGAAAAGGTACTCTAATACCAAGTAAACTATAGGGTTTTTTCACAGAACTACCTTGGAGCCTTTGATACATTAAAACACCTTTCATAGTTTTTTCCTAACATTAAATCACCAAGAACTCCCCACTTCATCCCCCTGAATCAGCTCAAGAAATTGCAGTTTGGGGGCACCTGGGTGGCTCAGTCAGTTGAGCATCTGACTTGAGTTCAGGTTATGATCTCATGATTCGTTAGTTTGAGCCCCGCATCAGGCTCTCTGCTGTCAGTGCAGAGAGCCTACTTCGGCAAATCCTCTGTCCCTGGCTATCCCTCTGCACCTCCCCCACTCATGTGCGCGCACTCTCTCTCTCTCTCTCAAAAATAAATACTTTACAAAAAAAAAAAGCTACAGTTTTAAGGGAGTGGTTCTCGAATGTAATCAAGTCCACAGACCAATGTCAATCTAATAGCAAAGTAAGAAAACCAAGGACAATGTACTAAGTTTTAATTAAGTTAAAATTAATCAACTTAAGCCATTCCATAGTTTGATATAGCATACTCTTCTTACATTCTTAATACCGTTCTTTAGTGAAATGAAAATATTAAGTGGCAATTTTTTAAAACATTCTTACTTTCCAAAATAAAAACCTGGCAACCCTCTGTCAGTACACCACCCTCATTTAGTCAAAAACAGCTAATGGTTCATGAAAGTCAAATTAGAGAATCTTTAGAAAAACCTTACTGGAATGAAGACAAAAAAAACCTCTGAGGGAAGAAGTCACCACAGAAATAGAAAAGATAACCCAGAAAAAAGAGTATAATAAAAAAAACAAGGAAAGACAAATAAGAAAAAGGAGGTAGTTAACACATAAGATCTACCTAACAGGTAGTAAAATGAATAATAAAAACTGCTTATTGAAATTAACAATTCCAAACCCACCTATGATCAGAGTTCAAATGCCAGACCACAAGGCATTTAGAAGACTAATAGGCTGAGTTTAACCTATTTTCCCTAAAATTTGAGCGCCTCAAGGAAGTCAAAGGAGGTTTTAAATTCGGAAAAATCTCAACATTAACACAAGCTATTGGTTACAAGAATGAGGAAGTTGTTGAAACTAGTGAAAAATAATCCAATCATAAACATCCATAATCTAAGAAACCTACTCTTACTTGCAAACAATGATGATTAAGTCTGAATCTTCTGTGTAAAACATATTAATAGCAGAATCAAAAAATCTTTTAGAAATTTATTACCTAATATCTCTGTGTAAAGAAATAGGATTTGCATTTCAAATTACAATTGGAAGAAAATATTTTGCTTCTCAATAGATCTCTAAAACTTTTTATAGTGTCTGACACAAAGTAGAGTAGGTACTTACTCTTTTTTTTTTTTTAATGTTTTTATTTATTTCTAGGAGAGAGAGAGAGAGACAGTGTGAGCAGGGGAGGTCAGAGAGAGAGGGAGTCACAGACTGAAACAGGCTCCAGGCTCTGAGCTGGCTGTCAGCACAGAACCCGACGTGGGGCTCGAACCCACGAACCGCGAGATCATGACCTAAATGAAAGTCCGGACGCTTAACTGATTAAGCCACCCAGGTGCCCCAAGTAGATACTTATTCTTGAATATATCAATGAAATCCTATATCTCCATCAAGCAAAATGAATGCAGATTCTATGAATTCTATGGGTGCAAATATTCTACTATAAACATAGCTCCAAATTTGTTCATGTATTTAAATGTAGAACTAAAAAGCGAAAAAGTCTTCTACAATTGTACTGAATTTCATCTCATTTGAAGATTGAAACTAAAAGCAGAGGCAAAGGAGCAGTCTCCACCCATACCTCAAGTTCAGCCTCAGACCTCTAGAATTAAAAATAGTTTAGCTACCTAAGAGGTCAGGCAATGACAAAGATGTTTACAGTTTCAGCAAGAGCCGCTTTGGTTCTCTTCATGAAATTGTATAAAATTTATATAAACTTCTTAAAATTTAGGATAAAATATCAGCTTTACAGAACATTTCTGTATATTTAGGCTTTTGCAACAAGTATACACTATTTTTGTGATCACAAAGATTTTTATGAACTATAAAAAAGATAGTAACTTTTTAAAAATTATAAATGACACTATTAAATATAACATATGAAGTTATTTTCAAAATGGCAAAGAAATACCAACCATTTAGAGACAGTGTTAGATTTCAAGAATGTGGATTAAAAACATAACTGTTAATAATAAGCCTTTTCAACACAATATCCACAGTCATCTAAGCTTGTGCAAATGGAAAACAGAATGTCTCCACAACGACAATTTAATACCAGCTAATAATGTAAATTTGTAGATTCCTGATGATGTATTAATTGTTAGAGAGCTAGTTATCTTGCATATATAACAGATAGGTAACTACAGATTTAAAACGCCACAATGAACGATGCTAATAATATACATAAAAACCATAGATAACTGCCAAGTATTCATGTCTAGAACTGGTAAGGTTGATTACAATACATAAATGGCACTACACTAACAATTCAGGAGAAAATGAAAGGAAGGGAAAGTTCAGAATTTTATTATAGTCCTGCAAAGTATAGGGTGCCTGGATGGCTTAGTCAATTAAGTGTCTGACTTCAGCTCAGGTCATCTGCTACCGGTTTGTGAGTTCAAGCCCTGCACTGGGCTCTGTGCTGACAACCTGGAGCCTAGAGTCTGCTTTGGATTCTGTGTCTCCCTCTCTCTGCCCCTCTTCCACCCACATTCTGTCTGTCTGTCTGTCTCCCCCACCTCTCAAAAATAAACATAAAAAAAAATTTTTTTTACTCCTGCAGAATTTGCTAAGACCAAGGAGGAAGAAATAAAACTGAGGTATCCTTTCTTCAAGGCACTAACACTGCCCCAGAGTTTAAGAGTTCTAATCCCTAAAAGAAAAGTATGATTTGGGGTAAAAGAGTAGATATATTAAAAGTGCTTCAAAACAACTTTCCCTTACTACAGTGTTTAACTTTCTCAAGAGCATTCATATCTCATTTTCTCCTAGTAACAATGTGAGAAAATAGGAAGGGGAGAATACTATCCCGTTAATAAATAAGAAATATGTAACTGAGAAGTATAATCATTGTCTTGGAGTTCTAAAACAAGTCAGGAAATGCTGGATTACATTTTACTCTTAATATATGGTAAACTCTAGCAGGCCGCATTGTCTTTTAGACAAAGTTATTCATGATATTTGTTATTTGGGATCCCAATTATTAATCAGTCACAAAATACAGAGGTAAGGCCGAAAATATTTTCAGACTTAACTAGTGGTAAAATGAGATTCACTGCCATATCAAGCCTCTCATCCATAGTATACTTAGCTACAAGGTTTTTTACAGGCCTAATTTAAGTCTACCAGTAATAAAACGGATTTCTAGAGATGGTTCAACTTGGTTAATGTTCCTAGGAATAACTGGCTGTCCCTGATTTTGACACAAAAATTCAAGGACAATTGTCTCTAGCTTACTTTTTCAAAGCTCTAAATTTAAGTCTCAGATAAATATAAAAGTACAAAATAATAGCTCAAACACTAACAAAACTAAAACATTAAGGTATTTACTAGGCTGCGGGGTGCCTAGGTGGCTCAGTGGGTTGAGAGTCACACTTCGGCTCAGGTCACGATCTCCCGGTTTGTGAGTTAGAGCCCTGTATTGTGCTCTGTGATGGCAGCTCAGAGCCTGAAGCCTGCAAGGAGGGAGATTCTGTGTCTCCCTCTCTGCTCCTCCTCCACTCACGAGCGCGCTCTCTCTCTCTCTCTCAAAAATAAATAATAAAACTTTAAAAAAAAAAGATATTTACTAGGCTGGACATGGAAAGAGCTGGAGAGAATAATGGTAAGCAAATGTCAGAGAAAGACAAATACCATATTTCATTCATATGTGGAATTTAAACAAAGTAAAAGAGAGAGACAAACCAAGAAACTACTGAGAACAAACTGATGGTTACCAGAGAGGAGGTGGGCAGTGGAATAGGTTAAATAGGTGAAGGGACTAAGGAGTGCACTTGTCTGTGACAAACACTGGGTAACGGATAGAAATGTTGAGTCACTATATTGTATACCTGAAACTAATTAAAAACTGTATGTTAACTATATTGGAATTAATATAAAACCATAAGAATGGGGTGCCTGGATGGCTTAGTTGGTTAAGCGTCCAACTCAGTTCATATCTCATGGCTTGTGGATTTGAGCCCCGCATCCAGCTCTGTGCTGACAGCTCAGAGCCTGGGGCCTGCTTCAGATTCTGTGTGTGTGTCTCTCTGTGCACCTCCCCTGATCACACTGTCTCTCTTCCTTTCTCAAAAACAAACATTAAAAACAATAAATTTTTTTAGAATAAAAATTTTTTAATTAAAAATAAATTTTCCATAATGTATTTTTAAAATATACTTACTAACCTGAAAAGGCTACAATAAAATATCACGTTAGTTTCTTCCTCCTGTAGGAGTTACTACATCTTTCCATCTCAAGGTCTAGTCATCCAAGTTTCCTTTTAATTCTTCAAAAACCAACATCTTTCCATCCAAAGACATCCATACATACTGTACCTCGTACTAAAACTGCCCTCCCCACTTCTCCATTCTTTGGATAGCTGATCCTTTATCAAAAGTTCTCTGACAGAACTTTTGTTCTTTAAAGCACTTTTGGAGCACCTGGGTGGCCCAGTCAATTAAGCGTCTGACTTCGGCTCAGGTCATGATCTAATGGTTTGTGGGTTCGAGCCCCACATCGGGCTCTGTGCTGACAGCTAGCTCAGAGCCTGGAGCCTGTTTCAGATTCTGTATCTCCTCTCTCTCTCTCTCTGACCCTCTCCTGCTCATGCGTCTCTCTCTCAGAAATAAATAAAACATAAAAATAAATAAATAAAGCACTTTTAACCTTTTTGCCCATTCTTTACTTTGAAAATTGCCAAATACGGGGCACCTGGGTGGCTCAGTCGATTGAGCATTCAACTTTGGCTCAGGTCATAATCTCAAGGTTTGTGAGTTCAAGCCCTGTGTTGGGCTCTGTGCTGACAGTGCAGAGCCTGCTTGGGATTCTCTTTCTTCTCTTCTCTCTGCTCCCCACCCCCTTCAAAATAAGTACATAAACTTAAAAAAAATACTTCACCTAGACACATTCTTCACCTAGATTCACCAATCACTATTTCAAAATTCTCTTTCCCTCCCCCATACACACATTTTTTGCTGATCCATTTGAAAGTTGCAGACATCATGACAATTCATCTGTAAATATCAGCATATACTCACTCAAAAAAATGAACTTTCTCCTGTAAAGCCACAAGACTATTATCATAGTATTCTAGTAATATACAGTCCAAACTCTCCATGTGAAACAAAAATGTTCTTTAAAGCTTTTTCAAAATCTAGAATCCTATCATAATTCAAACACTGCATTTGTCATGTCCCTTCTGTCTCCTTTAATTCAACTGTATCCTTGTTTTAAAAGATATTTTTTGAAGTCAACTGTCTTCTGACTTCTAACCTGAATGGTACATGCTATACATTCTGGACCTGGCTTATTGTTTCCTCATGATTAAAGTCAGATTAAATAGTTCTAGCAAAAACACTACAAAGGTGATGCTGTGTGTTAACTTGTTTTGTGTGTGTGTGTATGTAACTCTCCAAGTTTTTCAGGTTTTTTATTAAATTCTAATTAATTAACATAAACTGTAATATTAGTTTCAGGAGTAGAACTTAGTGATTCATCTTTTACATAGAACACCCAGTGCTCATTACAAGTACCGTCCTTAATACCCATTATCCATTTAGCCCATCTCCCAACCTACCTCCCCTTCAGGAACCCTCAGTTTGTTCTCTATAGTTGAGTCTGTTTTCTGATTTGTCTCTTTCCCCCTCACATTCATTTGTTTTGTTTCTTAAATTTCACATGACTGAAATCATATTGTATCTTTCTCCGACTTACTTTGCTCAGCAATAGTATACTATAGCTCCATCTTGCAAATGGCAAGAATTCATTTTTTTAATGTTTATTTATTTATTTATTTTGATAGGGAGAGAGAATGAGTAAATGGGGAGGGTCAGAGAGAAAGGAGGAGAGAGTATCCCAAGCAGGCTCTGAGCTGTCAGTGCAGAGCCCAATGCAGGGCTCAATATCACCAACCATGATCTGAGCCAAAATCAAGAGACAGACTCTTAACCACATAAGCCACCCAAGTACCCCAAGATTTCATTCTTTTTGATGGCTGAGTAAGATTTCATTGTATGTATGTACCACATCTTTATCCACTCATCAGTTGATGGGCATTTGGGCTCTTTCCTTTATTGTTGAGAAGGCTGCTATATGGGACGCCTGGGTGGCTCAGTCAGTTAAGCGTCCGACTTCAGCTCAGGTCATGATCTCACGGTTCATGGGTTCGAGCCCCATGTCGGGCTCTGTGCTAACAGCTAGCTCAGAACCTGGAGCCTGCTTCAGATTCTTATCTCTCTCCTTCTCTGACCCTCCCCTGCTAACCCTGTGTGTCTCTCTCTCAGAAATAAATAAAACAATTTAAAAAAAAAAAGGCTGCTATAAAGACTGGGGTGTTTGCGCCCTTCAAAGCAGTACTTTTGTATCCTCTGGGCAAATACCTAGTGGTGCAACTGCTGGATCGTAAAGTAGTTCTATTTTTAACTTGAGGCATCTCCACACTGTTTTCCTAGGTGGCTGCACCAGTTTCCATTCCCAACAGTACAAGAGGGTTCCTCTTTCTCCACATCCTCGCCAACACCTGTTATTTCCTGGGTTGTTTATTTTAGCCATTATGACAGGTGTGAGGTGATGTCTATAGTTTTGATCTTTACCTCCCTGATGATGAATGATGTTGAGCATCTTTTCATGTGTCTGTTAGCCATCTGGCTGTCTTCTGTTTTTTTTTGTTTTGTTTTGTTTTTATTTATTTCTGAGAGAGAGAGAGACGGAATGAACAGGGGAGGGTTAGAGAGAGGAAGACACAGAATCTGAAACAGGCTCCAGGCTCTGAACTAGCTGTCAGCAAAGAGCCCGACGCGGGGCTCGAACCCACGAACAGCGAGATTATGACCTGAGCAGAAGTCGGACGCTTAACCGACTGAGCCATCCTGGCGGCCCTGGGTGTCTTCTTTGAAAAAAATGTCTATTCATGTCTTCTGCCCATTTCTTAACTGGATTATTTGCTTTTTGGGTGTTGAGTCTGATAAATTCTTTATAGATTTTGGATACTAACCCTTTATCAGATAAGTTATGTGCAAATTACCTTCTCTCATTCCAAAGGCTGAATTTTAGGGTTTTTTTACTGCTTCTACTAGGTAAATGCTCTTAACCAGAGGTGCATAAATTACTATCTTTTTAATGGAGAATTTGTGAATTGCTATCAAAAAGCCGTCGGGGGTGCCTGTGTGGCTCAGGGCATGATCTCCCAGTTTGGGAGTTCCAGCCCCACATCAGGCTCTGTGCTGACAGCTTAGAGCATGGAGCCTGCTTCAGATTCTGTGTATCCCTCTCTCTCTGCCCCTCCTCCACTCATGCTCTGTCTCAAAACTACATAAATATTAAAAAATGTCCTCAGACAATAAAGGCATTCAACTAAAGGAATCTTAATGTCGAGGACAGGAGGAAATGACACTCTCTCTTCTCAGTGAAGACTGGTTTATTTTGTTTCTATATGTTTAAATGTTTAGAGCATCTTAGTATTAGAAAACTCATTCTAAAAAAAAAAGCCACCTCTTCAGGAATAGTAAAGTACACATCAGCCACTCCTCAAAGAGCTGGGAGTTCAAAATGATTAAGACCTATTCTCCTGGCCTCTGGGAACCTGAAATCAGGAGAAAGCTGACACATATTTTTCCAAAAAGCTTAAGAGCTACATCTAGACATACATGCAAAATTATGATATGCAAAATAAAAAAATTTTCTTAAAAAAAAGAAAACAATCATTTTTGTTATGTAGAAACCTTGAGAAAGACAAACATGGTGGAGGGCCTGCTGGGGCACTCAACTCTTCACTCACAAGGTAGGGTCTCATTTGAGAGAAAACAGAGGCTACAAAACACGAAATTCCTCATCTTTCTCCCCACCTCTGCTTCCCCTAAACTTATCCACAAAAGCATGTACCTAATTCGCTTCTGTAACGTAGACATACCTCTTCTTACCAGTACTGGAGAGAAATCTCACATTATCAATGGCTGAATCTCCTTTATTTTTTTCCTTTATTTTAAATCTTAACTGTCCTTGATGCAAACGTGCCATAACCAAAATCGAATTAAAAACAAAACAGAGGTCCTTACAAATTATTTCATTCTTCTCATCCTTTCACCAATAAACTTAGAAAAGTACATTCCACTTAACCTACTACAAATTGACTATCTTGATTAATGTTATTAACAACTTCATCAAAGACCTCCAAATGACCAAATAAACACAATGCTCTAATTTTAGTATTCACTGTATCTAATCTTTGTGTAATAAGTGATGATCATGACCTTTTTCTTGAAATTCACTTCCTTTGGTTTCTGTGATAGCTCTTCACTTGTAGTGACTTCTCCCACCTCTCTGATATTTCTGTACTAAGTCTTCCTCTTCCAACCTTCTAAATGCTGGAGTTGTCTAGGGATCACTCCTATCCTACAGGAGTGTCTGAAACAGTCATGTTCTCCTAATGCTTCACTCAACTTTTATTTGTTAACAATTTCTAAAAATCTCCAATCCATCGTATCTCACAAGCTTCAGACCCTGACAGCCAACTGCCCATTAGGCATCTCAACTTGGATTCCCCAGCACCTTTAACAAAACTGACATTTTTCTTCAAATTCCTTCCCTTTCTCTAGTTAATTCCACTATTAAGTTAATGCCATTATTGTCTGATCAGCTCTTAATTTAGAAATGTAATCCTTGATTCCTCCCTCTTCCCTGACCTTCCAAATACTCACCAATTCCTGCTAATTAGATTTTAAAGATTACCTCTTAAACATCTCCTACAACTACTGCCTTATTTCAGAATATCAGCTCTTGCCTACACTATTACCATATATCCTACTAAATGATGTTCCTGCCACTGACCTCACCCTTTAAATAATACACTTTCAGTTTGCACTATGGAAAATTTGTCTTAATCACTCCTTTGCTTAAACAGCTCTAATTGGCTGGTCCTACTGCCTAGACAAGTCATTAACTAAAGGACAATTTTCACTTTTTAACTCTATGAAATATAGATCTGTGTTATAATTGATGATATCTTAAAATCACCAACTAGCAGGCAGCAGGAGCAAAGTACTCATTACCAATGTTTATGAATACATTAAAAGCACCTGGATCAAAATTTAGAAACCGGGTGCTGGAGCCAATGGGAGGAAATATTTAAGAAAATACTGAGGCATCTTTTATTTCTAGAGAAACCATGAGGCATCTGGGTGGCTCAGTTGGTTGAGTATCTGACTTCGTCTCAGGTCATGATCTCCAGGTCATGATCTTGTGGTTCGGGAGTTCGAGCACCATATGGAGCTTGCTGCTGTCAGCCAACAGCCTGCTTCAGACCTTCTGTTCCCCCTCTCTGCCCCTCCCCCACTTGTGCTCTCTCTCAAAAATAAAAAATAAAAATGAAATGTTTACTCCTACAAAACCAAATGACTGTCAGAGAAAGTGGAGTACATAGTAAATCAGACATGTTCAGCTAGTTTCCCACAGTGAGAATCAAGAGTAGACCTGCTGTAGTTAACTATAAATGTGCAATAGAGCCCAGCACCAATTTTTATATAATTATTTTAATTCCCATATATTTTAGCTCAAGAAATACGGTCACCAATACTCATGAAGACACAAAATTGGCACTATGAGGAAACTGGGCTACAAAACTTAAAAAGTGATTCAGAAGCCATACATACACATAAAACTCTACTAGAATAAACCAGCAAAGCTGCAGAATACAAATTAATATACAACAATCCAATGCATTTCTATACACTACCAATGAATAATCTGAAAAATTTTTTAAAAATTCCATTTTCAACAGCACCAAAAAAAGAAAAAAATACTTAGGAATAAATTTATGAACGACCAAAAAAGTAAACTTGGTACAATGAAGATTACATTACAAAGAGAAAGCAATTAAATAAAACCTACGTAATTGGAAAAACATCCCAGGTTTCTGGATGTTAACACTGTTAAGATGGCAATATTTCCCAAATCAATCTATACATTCATTACAGTATCTGTTAAAATCCCAGCCGCCTTTTTTCCCCGCAATAATTGACAGACTGCTCCTAAAATTCATATAGAAAAACAAGAAACCCAGAATACACAAATAACCTTGAAAAAGAAAAAAACCAAAGGACTCATACTTCCTCGTTTCAAAAGTTAATACAAAGTAACAGTAATCAAGACATGATGCAGGTGTAAAGAATGCATAAATGGAATAAAACTGAAAATTCAGAAACAAATCCTTACATTTATGTTTAACTAACCTTTAAAAAGGCTGTCAAAACAATCCGATGGGAAAGAAAAGGATTTTTTTAACAAATGGTTCAGGAAAATTGGTATTCTTATCTAAAATTTTTTAAAAATTAAGCTGGACACCTACCTCACACCACATACCAAAAAAAAAAGGATCACAAACTAAATTTAAAATCTAAAAGTATATAATTTTTGGAAAAATACATAGGAGTAAATCTGTGTCACTCTGTGTTGGGCAACATTTTCTTAGGTATGACATCAAAGGCACAAGCAAGACCAGAAAAAGGGATAAATAAGACTTCATCAAAATTAAAGATTTTGTGCTTCAGAGGACACCATCAAGTGAAAGAACAACTCAAAGAGCAGGAGAAACTGCAAATCACACATCCAAAATGGACTTATCACCAAGACACATTAAGAATGCTTACAACTCAACAGTGAAAACATAAATAACCCAATTTAGTTTTTGAGTTGGGGGGGGGGTGAATAGAGGATCTGAAATGGGCTCTGCGTTGACAGCAGAGAGCCTGATGTGGGGCTCAAACTCATGTACCGTTGAGATTATGACCTGGGCTTAAGTCCAACACTTCAACCAATGAGTCACCCAGATGCCTCAATAATCCAGTTTTTTAAATGGGCAAAGGGCCTTAATCAACAGTTCTCCAAAGAAGATGTACAAAAGGCCAATAACTACATGGAAAAGATGCTCAACAGCATTAGTCATCAGGATAATGCAAATCAAAACCACAATGAGGTACCACTGCATACACACGAGGATGGTTACAAACAAAGAGACAAGTATTGGTAAGGATGTAGAGAAACTGGAACCCTCATAGTTGTTCGTGAAACTGTAAAAGGGTGCAGGCAGTCTGGCAATTTCTCAAAATGTTAAACACGGAGGTGTCACCTGACCCAGCAATTCCACTCCTAGATTTGTATCCAAGACAAATGAAAACACATGTACACACAATCCTGTAAATGAATATTCAAAGCAGCATTATTTATAACAGCCAAAAACAGAAACAACCCAAATGCCCATCAACTGATGGTTGGATTAACAAAATGAATATATATCCAACCAATGAAATGTATTTGGGCCATAAAAAGAAATGAAGTATTGATACAAGCTGCAATATGGATGTCGCTGACAACACCGTGTTAAGAGAAAGAAGCCAGACACAAAAGGCCACATATTACATGATTCTGTTTATGTGAAATGTCCAGAACAGGCAAAATATAAACCAGACAATAGTGGTTGCCTGGGACTGGAGGGAGAGAAGGGGAAAATGGGGAATGAATGTGAACTGGTAGGAGATTTCGTACGGGGTAAAAAAAATATTCTAAAATTAGACAGTAGTGATCACATGGTCTGTGAGGGGGAATCCCCACTAAATTGTATACCTTAAAAGAGTGAATTATAATGGCATATGAAACACCTCAATAAAGCTTTTATTTTGTTTTTAGTGATTCAAAAGAAAACTTTAAAAAGTCATCTTAGAAATACCTTAACCCAATATATTTCAATCATATTTTTCTTTTTATAAGAACAACGGATATTAAAAAGCTGTCTTACAAGTGGCAAAAAATAAAACCTTTACATGATAAGTGCCTTAATTAGCCAGGCTCTTTATTTCTTAGTAATACAACAAATAATAGTATATCTTGTAATTGATGGCATCTGTATTTGATGAAATATAGTGTTTCCCAGAGAGCTGGAATGAGTACCTTGGCAGGGGATATTTTTCATTTTATGTAATTACTTTAATGTAAATATTAAAAATATATTTAATGCTAGACTGATGGGTTGTTACTTAGAATGAAGCTAAGTACATTAAAGTTAACACATATAAAAACATAAATAATAGAGATGATAGTCCAATATGGCTAAAAATAAATTTTGTTGGCAACAAAATTACTTAAGTTAGGAAATACATAGGTCAAGAATAAAATCTAAAACCCTTCAAAATATGAAATGCTTTCACAAGCTAACCTCTCTCATACAATCTTATTCTCACTCCCCAATACTCCAGTCACAATTAATTATTTCTCATTATTCCAGTGAGATGAGGCTCTCAAGAAACAAACAATAAAAGGCTTTATCTGTCATGACTGGAACTTATAAGCAAGTATTTCTCAATCTTTTTTTCCCACTTTGGCCTCAAGCTCCTAAAAATCCCCATTAATAACAGCAACTTACTAGGGCATTAGTTCTCTTTGGTTTTGTTGTGGCAATTTTAGATTCCACATGTGAGATCTTACAGTATTTGTTCCTGTTTCTGACTTACTTCACCTAGCATAATGTCTTCAAGATCCATGTTACGGCAGATGGTAAGATTTCATGTTTTTTTATAGTTAAATAATATTGCTCTCTATCCTTATACTACATTTTCTTTATCCACTGACCTATCAATGGACACCTAGGTTGTTTCCATATGTTGGGTACTGTAAAAAATGCTGCAATGAACATGCAGATGCACATTTTTTCAAGTTAAGTGTTTTCCTTTTCTTTAAATAAATACCCAGGAATGGAATGCTGGATCATTTGGTAGTCCTATTTTTAATTTTTTGAGGAACCTTCATACTGTTTTCCATGGTAACTAGACCAATTTACATTTCCACCAACAGTACACAAGGTTCCCTTTCCCCCCACACATCGACAACATTTGTTATTTCTTGTCTTTGATAATAGCCACTCCAAAAGGTATGAGGAAAAATTACTTTTTAATTAATAAAAGAAAACTTCCCAGAGCCAAAAGGAAATAGGAATCTTCTAAACAACTATATTTTTAAAGTACTGATTTTTAAAAACCCTAAATTCACAGGAAATTGCATAACACTAAAAACAGAAGATCACAAGCTTCCAAAGAGAAAATTCAAGTTACCTATAAAAAAATCAGACTTAGGAAGTGCCTGGGTGGCTCAGCAGGTTAAGCATCTGACTTCAGCTCAGTTCATGATCTCACGGTTCAAGAGTTCAAGCCCCATGCTGGGCTTTGCATTCACAGCACAAAACCTGTTTTAGATCCTCTGTCTCTTTCTAGCTCTGCCCCTCCCCTCAAAAATAAACATTAAAAAAAAAATCAAACTTATAATTATATGACTTCTTAAAAGCAACACTGGATTCTAGAAGACAATGGAGCAATGCCTCAAAATTGTGAAAGACAACATTCAAATTAAAATCCTCTATTAACCAAACTAAATTTTTAAAAAGGAAGGCATTTAAAATAAATCTTAAGATGTCAAGCAAAACTTGAGGGTTTGGTTCTAGCAAAATGATGAAGTACCCTCTAAGAAAGAAAAAACATGAGATGCAGGAAATAGCACATCCAACACAAGAGATTAACATAGGGAAGTTCCAGATGGCAGCTATGGAAAAGACCTAGAGAGCAACCAATCTGGATTTAAAGGGGAAAGAAGACTCCCAGAGAGAGATGTTTGAAGGAAAAGAAGGACTTAACAAAATCAGACAGTATAGGACAGTAGAAAAATGTACAGACAAGACAAAGTCAGAAATAACGTATTACTAGTAAGCAACTGTAATCATGGTACTACCTGGCTCTAATATACTACTTGGAAAATAATATTAACTTGGTCAAAATAATATAAAAGCTGTTTATCAATTTTCAACCTTTAGAAACAACCTATAAACAAAGCATGGAAAATTATAGTTAAGAACAGAATATTAAGGGGCACCTGGGTGGCTCAGAAAAGCATCCGACTCTTGATTTTCACTCAGGTCATGATCTCACAGTACTTTACTTCGAGCCTTGCATTGTTGGGCTCTTTGCTGGCAGCAGGGAGGCTGCTTCAGATTCTGTCTCCCTCTCTCTCTGCCCTTCCACCACTCACTCTCTCAAAATAAACTTTAAAAAAAAAGAACAGAATATTAAATGTTATCAAATTTTAAAATACATAATAAGCAAAGTAAAGATGACAAAAAGTGAGAGACGGAAGGAGGAAGAGAAATGAAGGTAAAGACAGGGACTATAATAATATTCACCTAATAAAGGGGAGAAATAAAACCTAGAGTTGAAGGAATAAGAAAAAAGACCTAAGTTTAAAGTTACAGAAGTGACCAGGGGCGCCTGAGTGGCTTAGTCGGTTAAGCGTCCAACTTTTGCTTAGGTCACAATCTCACGGTTCGTGGGTTCGAGCCCCACGTCGGGCTCTGAGCTGACTGCCAGCTCAGAGCCTAGAGCCTCTTTCGGTCTGTGACTCCCTCTCTCTCTGACCCTCCCCTGCTCACGCTGTCTCTCTCTCTCCTAGAAATAAATAAAACATAAAAAAAATTTTTTTTAAAAATAAAAATAAAAAAAAATAAAGTTACAGAAGTGACCAACAGAAAACCAAAAGAATGGAAAAGGGAAAAGAGATATAGGGCATATGTAAACAGAATCTTTATCACAGCAAGAAAGCCTTTACATGGCAAGATGTCTAAAATGAGTAATAGCAGTATAAAAGTATTATATGCCATTAAAAGTATTTTTAGCATACAAGGCCAGAACAAAGGAAAATAACACTTAAAATTAAAGTAGGCGCACCTGATTGGCTCAGTGAGTTAAGTGTTTTACTTTTGACTTCGGCTAAGGTCTTGATCTCGTCATTTGTGAGATTGAGCCCTAGGTGGGCTCCACGCTGATAGCATGGAGTCTGCTTAGGATTCTCTCTCTTCCTCACTCTCTGCCCCTCCCACATTCACATTCTTGTCCCTCTCTCTCAAAATATATAAATCAATTTTTTTAAAAATTAATGACTCTTTCTCAAAACAGGACTCCAGAGGCCTAAAGTCTATAGCTTTTTCTTTTAAACCCTTCCCCTTCTGTACTCTTTGGTAGTTTTAGTCAAATACATGCATTATTAAAGGAAATTTTAACGTGTTTAACATAAATTAAAACTATCTTTAGGGGTGATTGGGTGGCTTAGTCGGTTAAGAGTCCGACTTCAGCTCAGGTCATGACTTCGCAGTTTTTGAGTTAGAGCCCCACGTCAGGCTCTATGCTGACAGCTCAGAGCCTGGGGCCTCCTTCAGATTCTGTGGCTCCCCCTATCTCTGCTCCTCCCGTGCTCATGTTCTGTCTCTGTCTCTCAATAATTAATAAAAATGCTAAAATAAATAAATAAAAAGATTAAAAAATACTATCTTTAGAAATAAGATAATGAGGGTGGCTCAGTTGGTTAAGTATCCAACTCTTGATTTGGGCTCAAGTCATGATCTCACAGTTCAGTTTGTGAGTTTCAAGCCCCAAGTCGGCAGCACAGGGCCTGCTTGGGATGCTCTCTCTCTGCCCTTCCCCTGCTTGTGTGCATGTGTGTGCACATGTGCATGTACGTTCTCTCAAAATAAACTTAAAAAAAGGAAAGACAATGAGACTAGACAAAGGCAATTTTGGTAGGTTTCTGGGTGACATAGATTACCTTTTAAATTCTACTATTTATATTTTCTACACGGAGTGTATGTATATAAAAAAATATCTTATTAATAAAGCTGTGAATGGGAGCCTAGTTGAGCTTTTTTCATTTTTTTTTTTTGAGACTTTTTTCAAAAAGCCTGGTTATACACAAGAGAGAAAAGTACATATATAAAGTACATATATACAGGTGAATGGCTTCTTCCTTTTTTAAATATAAAAAGCCTTGACCATGTTTCTAATATAAAAGATGTCAAAAAATAACTGAAAACACAAGTCAGAAAAATAGAATCTCATGTATAAGGGAAAGACTAGCCTTGAACCAGAGAAGGTACATTACTTCTGATGTGAATGTAGATTCCTTTATAGTTAAGTTGGTAGATGTGAAGACAGAATTGGAAGCAGTTCATGTCTGAGAGACTCAAATTTTTTCTATGAAGAGACAAACAAATTTGCTTAAGGCGAGGCCAGGAATGCTAAAATACCATGTAATGCATGAAACAATCCAAACTCCATAAAGAAACAGTGGACTATTAGTAGTAATCTAAAGTTATGGTCCCTGGGAATCTACAAAGTCGACAAGGTCCTAGCTAGTTTTAAAATAATACTAAGGCATTTTATTTGCCTTTTTCACTTTCATTCTCCCATAAGTTTAGAGTGGGATTTTCCAGAGGCTAAATACTATGTGGTGATTCATCTCTAAAGACTAAAGGTATGTGAACATGTGTATTCTTGTTTTTATATTTTCTCAGTTTCAATTTCTAACACAGTAAATATTAATAGAGATAACCCACATAAAAGTTCTTGGGGTCCTCAATAGTTAAGAGTGTAAAGGGGTCCTGAGTCCAAAATGTTTGAGAATCAGTGCACCAGGACACACTGTAAGACATATTTAAACATGTTTTAACTTTATTTATTTTTGAGAAAGAGACAGAGCCCAGGGGAGGGGCAGAGAGATAGATAGGTTAGCAGAGGACCTAAAGCGGACTCTGCTGACAGCAGAGAGCCCGACACAGGGTTCCACTCTAACTCATGAACTATGAGATCATTACTTGACCCCAAGTCAGATGCTTAACCAAATAAGCCACTCTGGTGTCCTTTAAACATTTTTTAATGTTTGCAAATAGCCACTGTTGTTTGCTCCTCTCTAATGAGCAGCAACAAAACTCTTAAAACTAAAACTTGAAATAACATCATATTCTTCTGCTTGTTTCTAAGAAACAAAAATTTAAGAGATGGGTTTAGGCAACTGTCAACAGTGGAAAAGATTATGAAACTTAAGAGAAAAACAGAAAAAAGGGAACTCAGGAGAAACTCAACTTTAGGAAGGATTCCAACCTCCCTAGTCATTCTCATCATTAACCTAAGGGAAAAATAGTCCATTAACTTTGATTATAATCTAGAAACTTATTTTAGCTTTTTAAAGTACCTGGAAAGTCATTAACTTCCAAGGTAATGAAAAAAACCCTCTTTATAACATTCCTAAATAAGATGATCACCTAGCCTCTCTTTAAACACTTCTCTGAATGGAGAATTTTTTTCTCACAACACCTAAATGCAATTTTATACAACCTTTAACAATCTACAAGTTTCCCAGACTACAAAGTTCCACTAACTGCTTTATTAGCCACCAATTTAAAATATCTTAAATAGGAGTGTGATGAAAACAGCACTAAAATATTTCCCTTTTTCAAGTATGAAAAATATGCCTATTATTAATCAGTCTTCCCTTTGTACAGCTCTTAGTGATGTTTTAGCAAGAACTGGCAAATTTCTAATCTTGACCCTAGTACAAAATTTAGCACTTCTTAACCCTGGCTACAAAACAAAATCAAGAAGAAAAATTTAAAAACACAAAAATATACAAAAGCCCATACCAAACCTAGAGTTTGGAATCTCTAGGGTATGAGTTCTAAGTAACTGGTTTTGCTCATTTGGGTTTTGGTTTTTAGCTCTACAGGTCAATTCTGGTACTTATTTAACATCAATTAGAATTATTAAGACTGATCAGCAATTTATAAAACATCCCAGGGTGTCTTCAGTGCATAGGTTCATCACAAGTGGGTGGGTCTCTTGTTCTATATAACAACTCTTCTGCAAAATTATTTTTAAATAAATTCATACGATTATATCACACCTAGAGTTTATGAAGTATTTTTTCCTTTATTTTCCTTCTTAACCCTGCAGCACTCCTGTGAGCAAAACAGGCAGGTAATATCTCCATTTAATAGGAGAAAAAAACTAAAGCTGTTGCAGAGCTAGCAGATTAGAAGCATATCCTGGGGAACCTGAGTGGCTCACTCAGTTAAGCGACCTTGATCTCAGCTCAGGTCTTGATTTCAGGGCCTTGAGTTCAAGTTCCATATTGGGCTCCACGCCAGGTGTGAAACCTACATTAAAAAAAAAAGGGGGGAGAGGGCATATCCTAATCTTCTGAGTACACATTCTATACTCTCCACTAGACAACTGTCTTCCCATTTCACCAATCCCCCGGCACAACCAAAAAAGTTCTTGAGAATTTTCTCTGAAATATAAACTTCACTAACAAAGACAGAAAAAAACTAAAACTCATCTTTGGATTGTTTTTATCACCTGGCTAACTGAAACTAAACAAATTCAACCCACTCTTTTGATGCATGTTTTGGTCCAGTTTTATCTCTAATTTTTATTTTCTAACTGAACTTTCTAGTTTGAGGTAACTGTAAATTGACACACAGTTGTGAGAAAAAATACATTCTGTGTAATTTACACCCAGTTTGCCCAAATGACAGCATCTTTAAAATGACTGAATAACATCAGAACCAAAATATTAACATCAATACAGTCAAGACACCAATATTTCCAGCATCACAAAGATCCCTCACGTTGCCCTATTCCCCTAATTTTTACTTGGAAGGATATAATCATTAAGCCCTTACTCAATTTTATTCATTCGAAATACCAGAAATGTTGTCAGAAACCATGGAAAACCTTTTTATCACAAAGTACTGGTGGTCAGGACTGTCACAACACAAGATTCTTAGGTCATTACTACAATATCCCTTGCAGAATGGAATTTTCAAGGTAAAACCCCAGTTGTAGCTTTATGAAACAAAATGTTTAACAAATTTTTATTCGCATGCATATTTTTTAATTTTTACTTTATTTTTTTTATCTTAGAGAAAGAACATGAGTGGGGAAGGGTTAAGGGAGGGGGGAGAGGGGAGGGATACTGAACAGCAGTACACTAATACATAAAAAAAAATATATTAAAAAAAAAACACAGGGAGGGGCCCTGGGTGGCTCAGTCAGTTAAGCGTTCGACTTCGGCCGAGGTCATGATCTCACAGTCCGTGGGTTTGAGCCCTACGCCAGGCTCTGTGCTGACAGCTCTGAGCCTGGAACCTGCTTCAGATTCTATCTCCCTCTCTCTCTGCCCCTCCCCTCCTCGCTCTCTGTCCCTGTCTCTCAAAATAAAAGACATAAAAAAAAATTTTTTTTAAATATCTACAGGGAAACGTCCACATTCCAGTTTAAGGTTGTTATACTGCATTTTACTGCAATAACCAAATCCTGTAAAAGCAAGGAAAACAAAGCATAAAAATATCAACCAAAGAATATCATTCATGGAAGGTTACACTAAAACAGCAGTTAAATGTTACTTTCAGAACCAGCCAGCTACAGATGTTGGCCATGACAACTCCTTAGACGCAAATTCCTCCATCTGTCAAAATAGATTATTACTATACCACCAGTTTCCTAAAGTCAGATATAAAGATTATGCTGAAACACGAATTAAGCAAATCACCTTCCAGACAAGGATCTAATGAAAGGTATAATCAATGACATCAAAGAATTTATGACCCATAGCAAAAAACACAGAATAAAATTCCTTTCCAAACTGAGCTTTCAGGCAAATGTCATAATTAAAAGGATTATTAAATATATTTTGTTTCAACCAGTAAAAAAGTTTAACCAGATGATTTCTATACTTCTTGTTCTACAAATGTGTGTGCATTTCATCCTGATTAGGTATAGATTTCGGTTAATGCCCATTAACAAGAATATGCAGTATCAGTTAACAGGTGCACTCTTAATTCAAATATTTTAGAATATTTTTAGTCCTTTACAAAAAAGTGGTGAGCATACTTAAAACATGAATTCGAATTTTATACTTAGGACCTAAAAACACAAAAACAAAATTTCACCTTGTATTCCTTCTCAAGCTAAAAATGCATATTGTTGGAGTATGAATAACATTCTAAATATCAAGAAAATAATGCTTTATGTTAAGAAACTTAAAATTAAAATCAACTCTTTCCTTGCCAAAACTACAGGGCACCTAAAGCTCTTGGTCAAAATGGCTCCAATTTTCAAGCCTTTGAAAAAAGGTCACTTAAGAATGCAAGTACATTTTACTTTGTCCTCATAAAATACTTTTAAATTCAGTCTTTGCAATCCACTGCCACCCCTCCCAAAAGAATTCTCAAGACAGAATGAAAACATGGAAATTGAAACCAGCCTGTAGGCCAGGTATACATAAGAGTCACATGGAATTAATACGAAGGAGAAAAGTTACTACTACCGGAGTAACTGGAATCAAATTAAATCAGGCACTAATTACATATTTCTGGTTCTGGACTGACCTCACATGGTGCTTTCTTACATTATACACAGGCCTACGTAGGTCTGCATATATGAATTTGTAAATGGCTCTATCTTTGACCAAAGTTAAAGGTTTCAAAGAAGAGTAACATTCCATATCCCTTTTCCCATTGTTCACGAACCCTCTCTCTGTTCGTCAAATCACCCCGGTAAATCCATCTGTTCCCTCTAGTTGCTTCCAAAGAAAAATTCTAGCAACCAAAGACACCAGATTGTAAAACACACACTCAGAGTTAAGAGTTCTGGCACTACCAAAATACGTTAAGAAATCCTGGCAAATTAGTTAAAATCCCTTGAACCGTATTACCTTAGCTGTAGAAATGAATAATACATATCTACCTCCGAGCAGGGACAGGAGTTATATTTATTGTGTGCTCAAAATATAAGGTGTCCTTCCCACATCTCACACTTTCCCTCCCACTTCTCCCCTTTAAAGCTTTCAGGGTTGCTTCCAGCCTCCACTAAGTGTTTCCCTTATCCTCTTACTCCATTCTGCCTTTCTACTCTAGCCCCTTACTCCAATTCCATACAATTCCACCACCCTTTGGTTCCAAGCTGCTACTTCCCTTTGCGCCCCCTAAGGTCCCAGGCAGCCCCTTCATTCAGCTCCCCACGTCTCCCTCAGTCCGCATTTCCTAACGGCTCCTCCCCTCGGTTCCCCACCCCCTCATCACCAGGTTCATCCTGCCCCTCCAACCGTCTCCCGCCCCCAGGTTCCTTCCTTCCCCTCCAAACACAGCTTCCCGTCTCAACGTTTCATCTTGGTCCTCCAACCGACTTCCCCAATGCCTTGTTCGCTCCCTATTTTCTCCAACACCCAACTGACTACCCCATTCTAACCATTCTTTTCAACATATACATAAATGCAAGGGACCCACATACACACACTAGAGATCCCACCCCCACCTCGATCCTCCATCTTTCCCTTTTATACTTGCTTCCTTTCTTCCTTCCCCCCCCCGCCCCCACCTCCTCCGGAAGAGCCTGGTTCCCAGGCCAAGGTCTCTCACCTCATTCGGTCACTTCAGTGGTGCCAACCGCTTCATACAGGAAAAAACAACCAATCACGTCCCCTTGGGCGCTTCCCCTGCGAGTCCAAGTACTTACTGGGCACCCGCCCCACCGGGCACCCGCACATGCACACGCACAAACGGAGGTCCTGGGGACGAGGGTTGAGAGTAGAGTGAGCCTTCTTAAACCGGCCTCAAACACAGACCACTTCGCTACAGCCCTTCGCCATTTTGGTTTCCCGCGGACTGCCGGTGCATTCTGGGAGCGCGGAGCGACTCCGGTGCCGAATGGCAGCTCTCCAGGGCTGCGAGGGGGCGGGGACTGTGCGGCGAGAGCGGAAGAACACCGCGTCCTGCGTCCCTGGCCGAAGCTGAACAAAGAAGGACTCTTTAACGTAGCGGTGGGGATAAGTCCTTCCGCCGCCGGCGCTAAC
Organism: Proteles cristata cristata; assembly: GCA_017311185.1. Classification (NCBI taxonomy): domain Eukaryota; kingdom Metazoa; phylum Chordata; class Mammalia; order Carnivora; family Hyaenidae; genus Proteles; species Proteles cristata. Next base: position 545,517 of record JAESUZ010004270.1, on the reverse strand, counting down.
ACAATAGTGATCGCTGCGCTCCTGGACGTCGGCTGTGTCACTGTGTATAAAGCGGAGCGTCGTGTCCAGTCTTCACCGTGCATGATTGTTGGTTTTTTTTTTTCCCGAAAAATGCGACAGTGATCTCTACATCTTGCCAATTTCCTTTCGTTATCTTAGATAAGGCACGTTTCTTCTATCTTCACTTGAAGCCTGCTGCTTGAATTCCCTTCGGTGAGGAAACCTTGGATGTCAGGATTAAATTTTGCTTGGCGATGATTGTACAGTCCCAAATTCCTCATCGGGAGCTCCTTGTGTAGAAGATTTTCGGTCTTTTTTTCCTTGACGGTGAAAGGTTTTCCTGTGTATCTGCTTTGCAGTCATTCCTAATTGTGATGAAATCTGAGAATAATCCTGTGCAAAGTGATTTATTTTAGAAATACAGAACTTTTTCATACTAGGGCAGATCATTAACCTGACAATATTCTGCTCCCGACCGGAGTCCCAAGTGACAAACTGGCAGTGTGCATGCTTGTCTCTGTGTTATGCTTAGATACAACCCAGCTCCCCTTAGTAGCCACCAGGAATACCTTTGTTTATAACTTTGTCAAAATAATTTAAAAATCATTTTATACTTTTGTCTCCTATAACAGGAATAAAATACAAAGATAAATTAATACATTTTTTTCTTCTCTGAAAAATTACCTCTTGGGCCTAAACTCACATTGCTCATATTTTAAAAGGGACTCCCTCAACCCATAATCTCAGGATTTGGCCAGTAAGCATTCATTCTATCCACACTATTCAATAACTACACCTTCCACACCTTAGCTTCTCCTAAGTAATAATCCTAATTGAATTTAAGTCTAACTTGCTATGGCCTCTCAGCTACCTTTCAAGTTTCACTTTTTCAATTTTATTATAAAGGCTCTCCGAAATTCCTCTTTCATGCCCTTAACATTTTTGGTTGAGAGGAGTATTGAACTTAAAAAAATAGGTACAGTTTCAAAAAAACCAATAGGTGTATTTCTTTGAAGCAAATTCTAATCATAGAACGTCAGTTCTGAAGAACATCTGGTGTAAGTGCTCCCCAATATATCTCTCAAGGAGTCAATAATGCACAGTTTCAACATCCTCAGTAATTCAGTATATCAAGGCAGTCATTTCAATTTCAGAAATGTTCATAATTAGCAAATTCTTCCATCTACAAATGTGCTGTCTGCCTTCCTATGAAATTCCCATTTCCTTCTTGAACTTTTGGTCTCTTTAGCCAAAAGTATTCTAATGCCTTATACATGACAGGGGCAGTGATGACTATTAAAAAAAAAAAAAAGCCTGTCATTTTTTCTATGTAAATGCACAGGTGCAAACGTGCATTAATGTAATTTAAGTAAACCAGATGCTCAGGGAACCAACGGCGCTAAGGTAGTCACAGTAAAATATAAAGAACACCCATAACTGGGATCTTAGAAATTTCTGGTAACTACCCAGCATGCAATAAATTAGGACTTCACATAAATGTTAGTATTATCTAAGTTTATATGTGAGGACAAGGTGAGCCTAGGATCCCCCTCCTCTGCCATCTTCCCCAGAAGTCTTGGATTAGGGCTTTTTTTTTTTTTTAAAGAAGGTGGAAACTTTTTTTTAATGTTTATTTACTGTGTGAGAGACAGAGGGAGAGAGAACAAGCACGTGCACATGAGCATGGGAGGGGCTGAGAGAGAATCCCAAGCACGCTGAACCAGTCTTGATTTCACCAACAGTGAGATCATGACCTAAGCCGAGATCAAGAGTCAGATGCTTAACTGACTGAGCCACCTAGGTACCCCAGATTAGGACTTTAAAAAGAAATGTGAAGTCCCTCAAAAGTACAAAGTAGAGTAACTTCAGTCAGAGTACACCATACCCTCTGTTATTATTCATTTATGTAATAGTCATTACATAATAGTCACTGTCTAATAGTCATTAGGATTGTTCTCATTCTCTTTCCAGACACAGCAAAATTGTATCTTTTGCATCTTTGAAGTTAGGCATGGCCATGTGACTCACTTTTACCAATGAAATGGGAGAAGAGATACATATCACTTCCCAGGAAATTTTAAGAGACAGAGGCACATCCCTTCCCCTCTGCTGTGGTGATGATGGAACCATGTGTTGAAATAGAATATCTGTCACTTCAGGTCTCTGAATGACTACAATAAGCAGAAACTAGATGTGCAACCATCACAGTTTTAAAACATTTCTACTACCTACAAAATGTTCATTATGCCCATTTGTAATCCCATTAGGAACCCCAGGCAATGTTATCTGCCTCTACAGATTTGCGTTTTCTGGCCACTTTATATAAATGGACTCCTACAATACAGTCTTTTGATTCAGCTTGTTATACTCATCACAATGTTTTTGAAGTTCATCCACGTTGTACCACGTGTCTGTAGTTCTTCCCTTTGTATCACTAAATAGTACTCCATTGTATGAATGTACCTGTCACCAGATGCATATCAGAATTATTTGCAATTTTTGGCTATTATGAGTAATGCTGCTATGAAAATATGTGTACAGGGGAGCCTGGGTGGCTTAGTCGGTTGAGCGTCCGACTTTCGCTTAGGTCATGATCTTGCGGTTCGTGGGTTCGAGCCCCACGTCGGGCTCTGTGCTGACTGCCAGCTCAGAGCCTGGAGCCTGTTTCAGTCTGTGACTCCCTCTCTCTCTGACCCTCCCCTGCTCACGCTGTCTCTCTCTCTCTCTCTCTCTCTCCGAGAAATAAATAAAATATTTAAAAAATTTTTTAAAAAATTTGTGTACAAGTCTTTGTGTAGATACTTGTTTTTATTTTTCTTGGATAGATTCCTAGAAGTGGAAATACTGCATTGTATGGTACATTGTGTACATTTTCCAAAATGTGAGCAATGTGTGAAGGTTTCAACTTCTCTATATCCTCACTAATGCTTGATATGGTCTATCTTTTTTTAAGTGAAGGTTAAGTACTGTAATTGTACTATCTCCAACCTAGCAAACCCTTTCCCCAGTCAAATGTATAATTCGCCTGCCTATTAGGAGATTCCTTCATCATTTTTTACAGACTCTGTCATCTTTTGCTAACAGAACTCAGAGTCCCTCTTCTCTCTCTCTCTCCCCTCTCTACTTTACTACCTAACTGCTGAATGAATGTCATCTTGTTTTTTTAGTCATGTTTCTATTTACACAAAGAATCAAAGAACTATTGGCTCCCGTGGTAGTGAAATGGTTTCTCATTTTGGTTTCAACTTTTATTTCCCTAATGGCTAATGATGTTGAGCGTCTTTTCATGTGCTTATTAGCTAGCCATTCTTATATCTTTGGTGACACATACATTCAAATCTTTTACCCATTTTTTATCTGGGCTGTTTGTCTTCTTATTATCAAGTTATAAGAAGTCTTTATATATCCTGGATACAAGTCTTTTACCAGATACATGATTTGAAATTATTTGCTCCCACTCTATGGCTTGTCTTTTCATTTTCTCAGTGGTGTCTTTTGAAGCTCAACAGGTTTTTAATTTGTATTAAATGCAGTTTTAATGCCATATGCTTAGATGTTGAATCTTAGAACTCTTTGGCTGACCCAAGATCACAAAAATGTTCTGTTATGTTTCTTTCTAGAATTTTTGTAAGTTAGCTCTTACATAGTGTAAGATTCATTTGAGTTAATTTTGGGGTATACTATGAGGTATGGGCCTATATTCTTTTTTTTTTTTTTTTGCATGTACGTACTCAATTAGAGAAGCAAAATTTTGTTGTGTTAAGCCAATGTGATTTGGAATTGTCTGCCACCCAGGATATTTTAGTCTATTCTGACGGATACAACCTAGATATATTAATATGGAACAGAAGTCAGTAATAAGCATTAAGCTCTCTAACATAATCATAACCAAAAATTAAAAATGTGAAAATTTGAGCAGAAAATTCAAATTTCTAGATATTTCTCAATATTTAACATTGAAAAGTCACCGGAAATGTTATAAAATACTATATTTATAAACCTACAAGCTCCCAATCATTAGCTGTTATTCTCTCATGGGAAAGGGCTACACCCTTTAACATTGTCAGGGTGCAGAGGTAGGAATGTAAATCATCAGATGAGTCAGAGGGGTCAAAGAAAAACATTCTATGTCCTTGTAGTTTGTTTTCATAAGCCTGGAAAGGGAAATAGAAATGAAACGCCAAAAGAAAAATAAATGTTTCCATAGCAATCAAATCAAAAGGATTTGTTAAAATCCCATTCCTTTTTATCCAAAGCTTAAGTGTCCATATATAACAAGAACCCTTCTTTTAAACCCAGTTATTGGTTGTAAAAAGTATATACAGGTGACCCTTAAACAATGTCTGCTTTAGAAATACTGATCCCACCCTCATCCCACACAGCAGAAAATTCATGTATAACTTTTGACTCCCAAAATACTTAATTACTGTGTTTGCTTCAGCAGCACATATTCCAAAGAATTTAACTACTGTTAGCTCACTGCTAATGGGAACCCTTACCAATAACATAAACAGTTGATTAACACATATTTTATATGATATGTGTAGTATATACTGTATTGTTACAATAAAGCTAGAGAAAATAAAATGTTATTAAGAAAATTATAAAAGAAAATATATTTACAGTTCTGTATTATAGTCATTCAAAAGAATCTGCATATAAGCAGATCTCTGCAATTCAAACCCATGCTGTTCAAGGGTGAACTGTATAGCAGATTTAGACCCCTCATATAATAGACCTTAAAATATGGTGTGCCCATTATTAATTTTTGGCCTATCAACTCCAAATGCACTCTTAATTACTTGCTTTGTGAAAATGGACATGGGCCCTTTAAATACATTTTCTTCACTAGCTAGTAGAATATTAAGTGTTGTCAAAGGAGAATCCTGAAGAGACCATGCATTATAAAGCAGTTTTCCTTCCTGTTCCAAAGTGCACCCTCAGCAGCCTCCTGCTGTGTGCACAGCTTCCCAAGAGCTGAAATCCTGTAGCACGTGCACCCTCCTCAGGCAAATCCTCTTTCCTCTATCCCAACCCCAAAAGAATTTGCATGTGCTGCCACTAAGTGATATTTGTGCTGTCTTGGCAGTCAAAAATTTAAGGTGAATGATTGAAAAGTGTATATGCAGTCAAAATAAATCACTCAAGAGTCATAAGAGCTAGGTTCCAATTCTCATTTGCATATACCCTGCTTATAACACAAGCCTTGGAAGATTAAATCACCAAAATTTAGAGGAGAGGGGATGAGAGAGAGAGAAAGAGAGAGAGAGAGAGACTGAGAGACAGAATTATATCCAACGGTAAGAAAGATAAACCTTCTTATCTATGTTTACACTGTTATTTTGCCCACTGAACATTCAAAGATGTGGACAAGGTAAAAGAGAGAGCATGAGGTAAGAGGAAGAGAAACAGAAATAGTAATCCCGGAAGACCATGGACCTCAGTTGCTAGGCAGCCTCTGTCACTTTATTAGGTGAGTGATCTTGAGCAAGTTCACTAAACTCTCACAGTCTGAGTTTTTTTGGGTTTGTTTGTTTTTTTTTTTTTTAGCTCAATTGGGAAAGCTAAGAATATCAACATTAAATCTTTACCAAATGGACTAAGTGAAACGATATGTGTCAAAATGTTTTATTTTTTTCTCTTACAGCAAGTATTACATATTTGACTCCCCTGATTCAACATCAAGCTCTTTGAGGGTTTGAGGGCATTATTCTTCTTTATTTCCCTTTTCCTGGAAACATCTGACCATAGACTAGCCCTTACAATAAATAAATTTTAAAATAGATATTTATTTAATAATGTTAAAGATGTACTTCTGTGTGTGGAGAACTATGCTCTATACTGTTCAGGACAGGATATAAGCATCAATAATACCTATTCACAAAGTAGGCTGGAAGGCTCAGGATCTGGACATAGTAATATTAATATGCAAATAAGACAAAATGCAAATCTATAAAATGTGAAAAGGTGTGATATAGCCTAAGAATGAGAACAAATTTAATGGAATCTAGCATGAGAGATATAAACAAGGATAGAAAAATGGTTGAGTCTTATTGTGAGAACTCTCATATGACAAGTGGTATATTGGGCAAGACAATTTTTGATTGCAAGGGTTACGACTGCAACCTGAACAAGCTTTGGAGGGGCGGAACCCCTTACTTTGGTCTTGCCTGGAAAGAGAAACTAGAAAGATACCAGGATCATTTATCTCAATCTCCCTCAGTCTCTCCCTTTCCCCCCTTTCTCTCTCTCCCTCTCTTGTTTCTGCTCCTCTTTGAATGGTGTTTTCACTTTCCTCTTCTGCAAATGGCCTTTTCTGTTTAGTAGGAAACAGGGCATTCAGCAAGGCTTCCTATTACTATAGTAACCAGCTAGGAAAAAGTAATTTCCTCCCTCTACTTCCTTCCCCCATCCAGATTCCCCACCTTCAGAGTTTTAGACCAAAAAAAAGAAGGAAAGGAAGGAAGAGAGGGAGAAAGAAAGGATGGAAGGGAGAAAGAAAAGGAAGAAAGGAAAGAGAGAGAGAGAGAGAGAGAGAGAAAGAAAGAAAGAAAGAAAGAAAGAAAGAAAGAAAGAAAGAAAGAAGAAAAAAAAGAGAAGGAAACCCAGGGAAGTATTCTGATGGGCTAGACTTGGGTCACATGCCCAAACTGTACCAATATTACAGGCAAGAAGATGAGCTATTACACTCAGCAAAAATTGAATCAGTGCCCATCCCTGCAGCCAGAGAAGTGAAGTTTCTTACGTTTCCACCACAAGCACATAACTGGAGTGGGAGAGAAGGTGCTTCCCCCAAAAAAGGGTTGTTTTTCTGGGCCGCAAAAATACTTGAAGTCTACTAACATGCAATGAAGTTTGTATTTCTGTTATAATAGCAGTAATGATAATATTGATAATAATAACATTTGTTGAATATTTACCCTTTGCCAAGATGTGTGAAAAGTACTTTACAAATTTGTTTCCCAAGAGCCCTATAAAAAGATATTAATTCTTATTTTATAGATAAAGCAACTAAGATACAGAGAAGATAAGCAAATTATCCAAAGCTACACAATAATAAGTGCAGATTTGAATCCAGTTTTTTTTTATTTTAGAACCACTCTTTAATGACTGTTCTATATAGAAACAGAAGTGCCATAATAGGCTTTAAGATAAATCTAACCTTCAGAAATATCTCTCTTGTGGTGGTGAGGAAATCAGATCCAAGATGGTAAATACTGCAAATAAAGAGGCCACTCCAACTGTCCAATTGAGTAATGGATGACTGCCTGAGCAGAAAAAGAAGGCACTCCTGAGACAATTAGAAGGAGATATCCACAAAACTTGGCAGTCATTGAAAAGATGTGTGAAAGAGTGAATTGATTTAGGAATAATCTTTGAGGTTTGTGGCTTGAGTGAGATGAGAAATGATGACACTGTTTCTTTGTTTCTTCTTCCCTCTTTCCTTTATTCCCTATTTCATCCTTTTAAAATATTTTTAATGTTTATTTATTTTTGAAAGACAGAGAGAGAGAGAGAGCATGAGCAGGGGACTGGCAGAGAGAGAGGAAGACATGGAATCCGAAGCAGGCTCTAGGCTCTGAGCTGTTAGCACAGAGTCTGAGGTGGGGCTTGGACTCGCGAGCCACAAGATCATGACCTAAGCCAAAGCCAGATGCTAAACTGAGTGAGCCACCCAAGTGCCCCTACCTACTTCATCTTAATATAAGGCGGCTGATGTTGAAATTAACCCAGATAGATAATAAAAGATGTGGAACAATTTGAAGGAGAAACTAATGAAATAAGTTTAGAGGAAGTTGAATTTAAGGTGCCTGTGGAATATTAACATTACTAGGTTAAGTAGGCAGCTCAAGAAAGGAGTGGGCTGGTATTAGATGGAAAACTACACACCTAATCAAGCCTTAGTACTCCAATCCATTCTGCATCATTAGTATTCTACTCTGACTCTCTTATGCCAGAAATAAGAGGTTGGCACAAATATAAATTATAACTGAAGCAGAATAAAATTACATAATCTTGGGCAATCAATTTAATTTCTCAAAAAATTTGTATCAAACTGAAACATCTGTAGGATTGCTGATAGGAAGACAGGAGTGAACAAATAGTGTTTTTGGAAATGTAGAGCTAATGGTTATCTCTAAGTGGTAAGATTTTTTTTTCTTCTTTGTGCTTGTCTTTATTTCCTAATTTTCCTACTTTTCTAATATTTGAAATGCTATTTAAAATCCATACAGTGCAGTAATACAGGGTTTTGGTCATGTGACTTGTGAGAAAATTTAGATACTGTCAGTTAGGGGCATTGGAAAGCTCCAAGGCATTCAAAATCTGGGCTCCCTGAGGAGCTCTCCAGGGTACTGGACTGCCCCTCCTGAAATTCTGACCAGTGACTCAAATCCTTGTGTTTCTTTTCTTTTCTTTTCTTAATGTTTATTAATTAATTTATTTATTTATTTATTTATTTATTTATTTAATGTTTTATTTCTGAGAGAGAGAGAGAGCAGGGGAGTGTCAGAGAGAGAGGGAGACAGAATCTGAAACAGGCTTCAGACTCTGAGCTAGCTGTCAGCACAGAGTCTGATGCGGGACTCGAATCCACAACCATGAGATCATAACCTGAGCTGAAGTCAGATGCCCCCATTTTGTTTCTTTTCTGACCCATTTGCCTTTGGTCTACATTGAATCCTACCCTTCTGATTAACTGGTTATCTCAACTATGTCTTAACTGGCAACTTAGTTCTCTGAGTGAGTTCCCAACAGGATTTAACTATTAATTTTATCCTGATGCCTACAAAATGTATATAGCCAGTAATTTTCTTCCCACCCAAACTCATCTGTTTCATTTCTACTACCTTTTGCCTTCACTAATTTGTTTGATGAATGCTGTGGAGTGTAAACAGATATGTAAAATGCAAAATTACTAAGCTTCCAGAAGATAACATAGAAGAAAATCTATGTGACTTGGGTATGGTAATTCATTATTAGATTCAATACCAAAACCATGTCCCATGAATAATGAACACTGGTAAGTTGAACTTCATGAAAATCATTTTGCTTTATGAACAACACGACTTAGACAATGAAAAGAAAGACAAGGATTTGGGAAGATAATATTCAGGGGCCTGGGTGGCTCAATCGGTTTAATGCCTGACTTTGGCTCAGGTCATGATCTCATGGCTTATGAGTTTGAGCCCCATGTTGGGCTCTGTACTGACAGATCAGAGCTGGAGCCTGCTTTGGATTCTGTGACTCCCTTTCTCTCTGCCCCTCCCCTGCTGAACTTCTGTTTCTTTCACTCTCAACAACAGAGAAATAGTAAAAAAAAATTTAACCCATATTCAGAATTAGGTAAAGGGTGCCTCAGTGGTCCAGTCAGTTAAGCATCCAGCTCTCAACTTCAGCTCAGGTCATGATCTCATGGTTCATGGGTTTAAGCCCCATGTTGGGCTATGTGCTTGCTTGGAATTCTCTCACTCCTTCTCTTTCTGCTCTTCCCACACTCACATGCTTGCTCACTCTCTCTCTCTCTCAAAATAAATAAATAAGCTTAAAAAAAGAATTCTGTGAAGTTGCAGGATAGAAAATTAATATACAAACATCTGTTCCATTTCTATACAACAATAATGAGGTGACAGAAAGAGAAATTAAGAAAACAGTATCATTTACTATTGCACCAAAAAGAATAAAATACCTAGGAATAAACTTAACCAAAGTTTATATAAAACTATATTCCCAAAACTATAAAACACTGATGAAAACATCGAAGATGATACAAACAAATGGAAAGATATATCATGCTCATGGATTGGAAGAATTAATATTGTTAAAATGTCCGGGGCGCCTGGGTGGCTTAGTTGGTTAAGCGTCCGACTTTCGCTTGGGTCATGACCTCACGGTTTGTGGGTTCGAGCCCCGCGTCGGGCCCTGTGCTGGCTGCCAGCTCAGAGCCTGGAGCCTGTTTCAGTCTGTGACTCCCTCTCTCTCTGACCCTCCTCTGCTCAGGCTGTCTCTCTCTCTCCTAGAAATAAATAAAACATAAAAAAAAAATTAAAAAAAAGCACAAATAAACATTAAAAAATATATATTGTTAAAATGTCCATCCTACCCAAAGCAATCTGCAGAAACAATGCAATCCCTACCAAAATATCAATAGCACTTTTCACCAAACTAGAACAAATATCCCTAAAATTTATATGGAACCATGAAAGACCCCAAATAGCTAAAGCAATCTTGAGAAAGAAGAACAAAACTAGAGGTATCACAATTCCATATTTCAAGATGTACTACAAAAGTATGGTAATCAAAACAGTATGGTCCCAGCACAAAAATAGAAACATAGATCAATAGAACAGGATAAAGATCCCAGATATAAGCTCATGCATATTTAGTCAATTAATCTATCACAAAGGATAGGACACCTGGGTGGCTCAGTCAGTTGAGTGTCTGTCTCTTTATCTTGGCTCAGGTCTTGATCTCAGAGTCATGAGTTCTACCACACACTGAGTTCTGTGCTGGGCATGAAAGCTACAAAACAAAACAAAACAAAAAAACCTATGACAAAGGAGGCAAAAAATATACAATGCAGAGAAGATAGTTTCTTCAATAAATAGTGTTGCAAAAACCAGGCAGCCACATGCAAAAGGATGAAACTGAACCACTTTTTTACACCATAGAACAAAACAATTCAAAATGGATTAAAGATCTAAATGTGAAACATGAAAGTATAAAACTAGAAGAAAATAGTAATCTCTTGGTTTTGGTCTTAGCAACATATTTATGGGTATGTCTCCTCAGGTAAGGAAAGCAAAAGCAAAATAAACTATTGGGACTACATCAAAATAAAAAGCTTTTGTACAGGCAAGGAAACCATCCACCAAATGAAGAAACAACCTACTGAATGGGAGAAGATAATTGCAAATGGTATATCTGATAAGGGATTAATATCCACAAAATATAAAGAACTTACACAACTGGACACCAAGAAAACTCAAATAATCCAATTTAAAAATGGACAGAAGACCAGAGTAGACATTTTCCCAAAGAAGACATACAAATGACCAAAAGATACATGAAAAGATTCTCAACATTGCTAATCACCAGGGAAATGCAAATCAAAACCACAAGATAATATCTCACACTGGTCACAATGGCTAGTATCAAAAGATAGAGGGGCGCCTGGGTGGCTTAGTCGGTTAAGCGTCCGACTTTCGCTTAGGTCATGATCTCGCAGTTCGTGGGTTCGAGCCCGCATCGGGCTCTGTGCTGACTGCCAGCTCAGAGCCTGGAGCCTGTTTCAGTCTGTGACTCCCTCTCTCTCTGGCCCTCCCCTGCTCACGCTCTCTCTCTCTCTCCTAGAAATAAATAAAACATTAAAAAAAAAAGATAGAAAATACAAGTGCTGATAAAGATGTGGAAAAAGAGAACCCTTATGCACTGTTGATAGGAATATAAACTGGTGCAGCCACTATGGAAAACAGTATGGAGTTTTCTCAAAAAATTAGTAATAGACATACCATATAATCGAGTAATTCCATTACTGGATATTTACCCAAAGAAAATAAAATGAAAACACTAATGTAAAAATATGTGCACCCTGATGCTTACTGCACCATCATTTACTGTAGCCAAGATATGGAAGCAACCTAGGTTTTTACTGACAGATGAATAAATAAAGAAGATGTGGTGTATACACACACATATGCACGTGCAATGGAATATTACTCAGCCATAAAAACCAATGAGATCTTGCTCTTTGCAACAACATGGGTGGTCCTAGAGGGCAGTATGCCAAGTTAAATAAGTCAAACACAGAAGGACAAATACCATATGATTTCACTTATATGTAGAATCTAGAAAAAACAGAACAAACAAACAAAAAGAAACAGACTCATAAATTCAGAGATCAATCTGGTAATTGCCAGAGGGAAGCGGATGGGGGGATGAGTGATACAGGTGAAAGGGATTAAGAGATATAAACTTCCAGTTGTAGTATAAATAAGTCACAGAGATGAAAAGTACTGCATAAGGAATATAGTGAACAATGTTGTACATTGATAGATGGTAACCATACCTATCATGGTGAGCTTTGCATCATGTATAGAATTGTTGAGTCACTCTGTTGTGCACCTGAAACTAATATAACATTGTAAGTCAACTACACATACATAATAAAATAAAACTTGAATTATGATGATATTTAGAAATATATGAATCTCGTAAATGAATAGCATTAATTATGCCTAAAAATGATTCTCTTCTATAATCCATGTTCTTTTCTCTTACTGTTTTTTTAAGCTGGTGGGAAGTGTTATGATTATGGAGAAGAAATTTATCAAACTTTCTAAAATGAGTTTTCAAAGAACTACAATCTTTCATAGTTTCAGTTGCATTATTTGGTACCTATTATACCTAGGCTGAAAATATTATAAACTGTAAAGATTTCCCAAATCATGCTTATACTTTTCAGGTGTATCTATAATCTGAGGAAGTTCTGGTTTTCTTTTTTTTTTTTTTTAAGATTTTGTTAATGTTATTTTTAAAATTCATTTCGGAGAGAGAGAGAGAGTGTGAGCAGGGGAGGGTCAGAGAGAGAGGGAGACACAAAATCTGAAGCAGGCTCCAGGCTCTGAGCTAGCTGTTGTTCCGATGCACAGAGCCCGATGTGGGGCTTAAACCCAGGAACCACAAGATCATGACCTGAGAGAAAGTCAGAGGCTTAACCGACTGAGCCACCCAGGCGCCCCAGAAGTTCTGGTTTTCAATTGTTTGGTTTTGGGGCGCCTGATTGGCTCAGTCAGTTGAGCATCCAACTCTTGGTTTTCACTCAGGTCAGGCTCAAGTTATTATCTCATAGTTCATGAGTTTGAGCCTCACATGGAGCTCCGTGCTGACTGCGGAAACTGCTTGGGATTCTCTCTCTCTCTCTCTCTCTCTCTCTCTTGTTCTCTCTGCTTCTCTCTTACTCATGCTCTCTCTCTCTGTCTCTCTCTCTGTTTCAAAATGAAAATAAATTTAAAAAAATAAATTGTTCAGCTTTGTTTTTGAATCTTAAGTCCTTGAAAAAATTTTAAGTTGTACTCTACTATGATTTAAAAGAAACAGAATATGAATGGAAAGGGAGGCCATGGATATCAGCCAATAGTCATTGCTGATAAATTTGGGGAGGTGTAAGTATGTAACTTTTTAAAATTGAACTTAGTGGGGCGCCTGAATGGCTCAGTCGGTTAAGTGTCAAACTTTAGCTCAGGTCATGATCACAGGGTTCGTGAGTTCATGATCACAGGGTTCGTGGGTTCGAGCCCCGCATTGGACTCTGTGCTGGTGGCTAGCTCAGAGCCTGGAGCCTGCTTCAGATTCTGTGTCTCCCTCTCTCTCTCTGACCCTCCCCTCCTCATGCTGTCTCTCTCTCTCTCTCTCTCAGAAATAAATAAAACATTTAAAAATAAAATAAATAAAATAAAATTGAACTTAGTAGTCTTAATTGATTTTATTGAATTTTTGTTATGTAAATGATGATAATTTCTACCTAGATCTCATTCTTACTCCCCAAGCTTTTACTTTGACTGTGTAGTGAAATCAGTATTGTGAACTCAGTTGATGAGTGTATTAGATTTCACATTAAGATGAAAATTACTGGGCTGAATTTTGTTTTAGAGCACCAATTGTTGTGGTATTTACTTCTGTTTGAATTAACTATAATGTCTAATGTCAAAACAATACATTGGAACCAGTAGCTGTTTGGGTAAAAATTATCCACGTACAGATGGTGGCGAAAGAATTATCAGTTCAAATCTAGATATAAAAATACCATAAGTATGTATTCAGAGTTTTGAATGGAATAAGGATTCTCTCAGTATTAATGTACTTTCAACAAGCCGTGCAAATAAAGAGAGTGAAACACAATCTGTTCTATACATTTTCACAATCTTAATTGCTGTAACATAAGAAATGCATTCTTAAGGGTATAAACCCTCAAAAAAAAAAAAAGGTAGAAACCCTCAATTGCTTTTGTCACAAAAGTCCATCAGTTTATGGCTAGAGGCTTCTTCTATTTATCAGAATATTTGGTACTCTTACAGACAATAGTCTCATTGTTTAAGTTAATATATTTTGTAAGCTTGGAAGTAAAGTGCTTTTAAGTCATGACATCACCTTGAATTTGGTCTTAAAGGTTTTTTTAATGTTTTATTTATTTCTGAGAGAGAAAGAGAGAGAGAGAGACAGCATGAGCAGGGGAGGGTCAGAGAGAGAGGGAGACACAGAATCTGAAGCAGGCTCCAGGCTTTAAGCTCGCCGTCAGCACAGAGCTGGATGCAGGGCTTGAACCCACGAACCATGAGATCATGACCTGAGCCGAAGTCGGATGCTTAGCCAACTGAGCCACCCAGGTGAATTTGGCCTTAAAATTAAGCCTTTTATGAAAAAGAACTTTTAGCCTTTTTTTTCTAAGGACTTCTATAAAAGGGTTCTTTTGTTAACATATAACATTACCATTGTAATATAACTTTGATTTTTCCTCTGTATCCTCACAAAAGCAAAAAAAAAAAAAAGTTTTTCTACAAGTCAGAAGTTGTCTCTAACACATATTTTTCCCATTACAAAGTATTAGTATTATTTCTGGAAAAATATAGGAAAGTACAAAGCACAAAACAAAAAGCATTCATAATCCACACAGCTATAAACACCATTAATACTTTGGTATTCATAGTCCCATAAAAAACACTTCCTTTTAAAAGGAAGAAAGGAAGAAAGAAACAGGACATCCATGGTTCATTTAAACTGGAAGTAGGAAATGCGATAAATGTGCTTAGATATGTTTGTGAGTATTTTCTTTTGTAATACCTATTGTGGAGATACTGATAAATAGTTCTATGACATCAGAAGTGAAGACAGGGTGGGATATATCTGTAATTCCCATTCTCAGGAAATTTTCAAAAAAATTTACATATGACTATTATAAAATGTCACTATAAAGAATAAAAGCTGAATAAACTCATTGTTGAGATATATCTCTAATGTGAGGAAGAACATCAAGAAGTCCAATGAAAATTCAGAACTGTACAACAAAGAGAACCCTCATGAACCTATGGACTTTAGTAAATAATAATGTATCAATGTTGGTTCATCAGTTTTAACAAATGTACCACAGCAATGCAAGATGCTAATAATAGGAGAATCTAAGGGGTGGGAAAGGGGGTATATGGAAACTCTCTGTACTTTTCACTCCATTTTTCTGTAAACCAAAAACTGCTCTAACAAATACAGTCCATCGATTTTTTAAGGAAAAAAGAAGTAAAATAAAATAATACGAATCTTCAAACCTCAATACTTTTCTTTTTTTCTTTTTTTTTTTTTAATGTTTTATTTATTTCTAGGAGAGAGAGAGAGAGAGACAGCGTGAGCAGGGGAGGGTCAGAGAGAGAGGGAGTCACAGACTGAAACAGGCTCCAGGCTCTGAGCTGGCAGTCAGCACAGAGCCCGACGTGGGGCTCCAACCCACGAACCGCGAGATCATGACCTAAGCGAAAGTCGGACGCTTAACCGACTAAGCCACCCAGGCGCCCCAAACCTCAGTACTTTTCTGATGGACTTTCTTCCTGCATGTTTGCTGATTGTTCTTCCTCTGTTGAGTCCTTAATTAGTAATCATGACACCCCTTCCTCAGTCCTCTTCTTCTCTTGTCTAATCTTCCTAAATTAGTTCATCCACTTCCATGCCTTCTGTTACTCATCTATCACTTACCACTTAGTTCCTTCCTTTCTTCCACTGAAGATTCCTACTCTCCATGTTCCCATCTTGGCTATACTTCTACTATTTTCTACCTTACTTCCATTTTCCTTTTCAAGCATATCAGATAAATATGCTGTATTTTTACTTCCCAATCTGCCTAAATGCCCTTGCCCTTCATTTCATCTTTCCACATATTATTCATTCTTTTTTTAAATGTTTATTTATTTTTGGGAGAGTATGCACATATGAGCATGAGGGAGGGGCAGAGAGAGAGGGGGACAGAGGGTCCCAAGGAGGCTCTGTGCTGATAGCAGAGAGCCCGATGTGGGGCTCGAAAATAGAGAATAGAAAAATATACTATAAAAAGCCTGTTCAAATGGGGGCATGTAGGTGGCTCAGTTGGTTAAGCATCCAAATCTTAATCTCAGCTCAGATCTTGATCTGGGCTCTGCATTGGGCTCTGGGTTGGGCTCTGCACTGGGCATGAAGCCTACTTAAACAAAATAAAACAAAACAAAAGCCTATTGAAGTGAACAAAGACTGATCATATAGTTTTAAGATATCAAAAGAAACTGAGTCTCAAACAATCTAGAAGAAGTGAAGTTAATTTTGTTGGTGTTTTTCTAGCGCTTTTCAAGGGAAGGGTATCTGAATAAGATAATATGAACATTTCACTTGGCATGGAAGTTACAGTCTTGTGTGAAACATCAAATATTCACAAAGATCATGAAAGAGGGATAGGATGACATGGGTATGTTTTTGGTTCTTTGTTTGTTTGTTTGTTTGTTTGTTTGATTCACAAGAGCAGGACTTTCATCATACCTTGAGTTTCAGGTCACTAGCACACACACAAATAAAATGGAATATGCTGTACTGATAATCAGCCAAGTACATTTATTAATTTAGACTAGAAGAATAACACCCTACTATAGTTAATTGGCATATTTGGAGGTAGAGACAGAGACTGTTAGAACAAACCTAGAGTACAAAACCAACTGCTTAAAATGCAAACAGATGTTAATCGAGGAGGACTGAAGTAGAACTTGAAGATCGGCACCTGATACAGAGATATGAAAATACACAGTATGATCAGGAGCAAATACAAACCCCTGTCTCCCTTTCTTCTTCTTTCTTCCAACAAAGATTAACTTAGTGCTTCTTATGTGCCAGGCATAGTGCTAGAAGCTGGATGTAGAGAAATCAAAATGCCCTTATGAATCCCACCCTCAGAGTTAAGTGAAGGAAAAAATAAGTAAACAATTGCAATAGAAATTAAATATCATAATAGAAATAGGAACAGGATTATGTGAGGAGGAAGAGCCTTTAAGTTATGCATGAAAAGAGTAAGAGGAAAGTGAAATTAGTGTATGGGGTAGGGGGTTCTACCTCCAACAAGATAAAATAGTGAGGGTGACAAATGGCAACCATACAATATCCCTCTAATAGAGTGTTGTGCAGTGAATAGTGAGTGGGTTTGCCTAACTGGAACAAGGAGTTTGTGTTGGGAATAGAATATAAATTTAGAACTAGAGGCAAGCAAAGGAAAGTTTGTGACTTGGGAACAAGGGCCTGGGAGACTTGAACTTTTCACACATCTGTTACTACTGTAAAAATGGGCATTTCCTTGTTCACACTGTGAGCTCCTCCTCATCCTTCAAAGACCATTTCAGATGTTCTAGATATTCGTCTCATTAGTACCAACATTGAAAGCTCTTTCTCTGCTTCACTTTACTTCTAGTTCCATATTTCACTTGTCCACATTGTGATTCGTGTAGCTATTGATTCATTTGTTTCCTCCTTTTAGTCTGGGCTCCTTGGAAAGAAAGGACTATGTCTTTTACCTCTGTGTCTTATTAAAGAGCAGTCTCACATTATAAATAGGTGATGACACCATGCACAAAAATAAACTCAAAATGGATAAAGGACCTGAACGTGAGACAGGAAACTATCAACACCCTAGAGGAGAAAGCAGGAAACAGCCTCCTTGACCTCCACCGCAGCAACTTCTTACTTGACACATCCCCAAAAGCAAGGGAATTCAAGAGCAAAATAAACTGTTGGGACCTCCTCAAGATTAAAAGCTTCTGCACAGCCAAGGAAACAACCCAGAAAATTAATAGGCAACCAACGGAATGGGAAAAGATAGTTGCAAATGACATATCAGATAAAGGGTTGATATCCAGAATCTACAAAGAACTCACCAAACTACACGCCCGAAACACAAACAACCCAGTGAAGAAATGGGCAGAAGATATGAACAGACACTTCTCCAAAGAGGACATCCAGATGGCCAACAGACACATGAAACGATGCTCAGCATCCCTCCTCATCAGGAAAATACAAATCAAAACCACACTGAGATACCACCTCATGCCAGTCAGAGTGGCTAAAATGAGCCAATCAGAGAACTCAAGATGCTGGTGAGGATGTGGAGAAACGGGCACCCTCCTCCACTGTTGGTGGGAATGTAAACTGGTACAGCCCCTCTGGAGAACAGTGTGGAGGTTCCTAAGGAAACTAACAATAGAACTCCCCTATGACCCAGCAATAGCACCGCTAGGAATTTACCCAAGGGATACAGAAATGCTGAGGCATAGGAGCACATGTACCCCCAATGTTCATAGCAGCACTCTCCACAATAGCTAAAACATGGAAAGAGCCTAAGCGTCCATCAACAGATGAATGGATCAGGAAGATGTGGTTTATCTATACCATGGAATACTACATGGCAATGAGAAACAATGAAATCTGGCCATGTGTAGCCACATGGATGGACCTTGAAGGTGTTATGCTGAGCGAAATAAGTCAGGCAGAGAAGGACAAATATCATATGTGTGCATGTATAGGAGGATTAGGAGCAACTTAACAGAGGACCAAGGGGGAGAAGAAGGGCGGAAATGGTGGGGGAAAGGGGGAGAGGCAAACCATGAGAGACTCTTGAATGCTGACAAAAACTGAGGACTGATGGATGTGGGGGGAGGGGGGATGGGCATGGAGGGGGACACTTGTGGGGATGAGCACTGGGTGTTATGTGGAAACTAATTTGACAATAAACTATTTGTAAAAAAATAAAAAAATAAAAATAAAATAAATAGGTGATGAATCAACAATTAGAAGAATAGCATTTGCTTTTTTTTTAAAACAGAATTTATATTTTGCCTTTTCAATGAAATACTTTTCCATTAGAGTTAGTCTACATATACTCATAGAGAAACAGGAAAACCCAAAGTAGATTGTTACATGTTTCTTTCTTATAAGATTTTTTTCCCCCTTCCCTGCTTCTATAACTGCAGGAAACCCAGGACTCTTATTCTAGAGGGTCCTAGGGATCATCCTTCCTTAGTCCTTACCCACTTTATTTAATTCTGAAGTATGAAGGCATCTTCAGGCTTATCCTTAATATTAAGCCATAGAAGCACTTTCTGATTCAGACTGATGCTCTAGTCTTCTTTTCATTTGGACTATTCACAAGTCAACTGTGATTTATTTTAATGGCAAATATTAGTTGCAACAGAAAGACACAATTAAAAGGAATGAGGTACTGATACATGCTACAATGTGAATGAATCTTGAAAGCAACATTCTAAGTAAAAGAAGCAGCCAGTAACAAAAAGATCATATATTATATGATTCCATTCATATGATACATTCAGAATAGGAAAATCTATAGAGATGGAAAATAGATTAGTAATTGCCTAGGGCTGAATAAGAGAGAGGGATCTGCAGCGGAAAGGGGATGGGTTTTCTTTTCAAAGAGATGAAACTGTCATAAAATTGACTATGGTGATGGCTGTATTCAACTGTTAATATACAAAACACCATTAAATTGGACATTTCAAATAGGTAAATTACTATATATATAGTACATGAACTATATCTTAATAAAGCTCTTTAAAAAAGGTACTAAAATATAAAGTTTTTTCCTTTCTTCTGAAATCTCTTTCTGGACTTGCACTGGTGTTGTTTATTTGATATTTAATGTTGTTCAATTTTAGAAATTTAAAATTTAAAATTATTAGCATGAATTTTTTAATGTTTCCTTTTATATTATGGATACCAGTTTCAAATGTAAATATAAGAGCATTTAATTCATGCGGAGTTAACAAAATTACATGATTTATATGTCATAGTTCACAGATGTGCATGCATTTTATTCTTATCAGAACAATGAAAACACTGTACAAAACAAACCCAGTTGTTTTTATTTCCCTTCTTGTTATGCACACATTATAATAGCACTGTCTTCAGCTTTTTGATGAGTGAGGAAGAACTGAAAGGGAAAGAACCATATAGGTTGCTCTTTCTCTTTCTTTCTATATCATCATTTTCAGCATAAGCTGTTGGCTAACACAGGGCAGTAACATGAGTAAGAAAGGATAAGATGGGGTTCCTAAGTCGTTAGTGTTTCTGAGGATCCCATTGCTTTCTGCCTTCAGAGCAAGTTCTGGTTTGAATGGAAAAGATGGCCACTCAGGGCTCCACTTCATGTTGGATGTAACATGCTTACCTTGTACTTGCTTTGCATCCTACTGAACTCCCAGGCTTTGTGGATCTCCACTGGAATTCTGTGTTCACAGGGTCAAATATAGAAAGTTATATGCGAACTCAGCAGCAAAGAATAGAGGACTTTCTTATCTCTGCCCATGCCACAGTATCCCACCAGACTTTACTTAACAAAATACAAGTTCAAAGAGAAAATAATTAAAAATTTCCAGATGGAGACAGCAGAGCATTAAACCAAATTGGGGGCACGTCTGAACATGAGCCCTGAGTGACTGTACAGGCTGTATGCCCATGAAGCTGACTCTGATTGAAATATTTTACTTCTAAATGATTTTAGATATATCTTTGGATAAGCAATGCACTGAGGACATAAAATCTCCTGAGTTCTAGTCTTTTTTTTTTTTCCCCAGCCAAGTGACTTTGAGCAAATGATATTTTAATCTTCAGGCTCTTGGAATTTAATTAGATGGTTTCATCTCTCTTTTATTCTGTCTTGACCTAAGAAAGCTAGAAGAGTGAATTAACTGTGTCCTTTTACTAAGCTTCTCCAGATTCAGTTTAAAGAAAAGTTTGGTAAAAGTGTATGCCATGCTTACTTGGATATTTAAGCATGAGTCTGAGTGGAGAACAGATTGCTCTGTACAGAAGGTTTTAACTCCCAACAGGGCTGTGGTTGACTGAGGGAACAAGGGAGAGGGTGAGCAGTTGGATATAGTGGGAACATGGTTATGGTTCACTGGGGCATGTATCATGGTTCATTGGGGCATGCATCTAGTCTGGATGTACATCAGATAAACCAGGGGAGGTTTAAGAAAAAGCTCATCAACCCCCAACTCTCTCCAGAATAAATACATAAAAAGGTAGTTTGTAAATTAAAATTGCAGATGTTCAATGATAAATTTTAAATGGCGTTTTATGCATAGCTAATTTAATGGCTTTAATGAGGCCATTAATAAGTAAATGTCATCTATACAAATCACCTAATAGAAATATTCAAGTAAGTTATTTATAATGCTATTTAACCAGAAAAACACTTTCATCAGGTTTCATATAATTAAAACACAGACACTTTTAAGTTATAACTATTACAACAATAGGAACTCAAAATATTTACTGAATGTAGAATTAAATGAAAGAATCCTGTTTTGAAGAAAAGTTGTTTAAGCCTGGTTGATGGGCCCGTAGGTGCCATTGAATGCAGTAATTTCTACTATCCATATTATATTAGTAAGAAATGCCTATTACTGACACTTCCCTTTCAGAAGTTTTTTAAAATGTTTATTTCGTTTTTAAAGAGAGAGAGACAGAGTGTGAGTGGGGAGGAGCAGAGAGAGAGGGAGACACAGAATCTGAAGCAGATTCCAGACTCTGAGCTGTCAGCACAGAGCCCGACATGGGGCTCAAACGCATGAACCGCAAGATCATAACCTTAGCCGAACTCAGACACTTAATCGATTGAGCCACCTAGGCACTCCTGACACTTCCCTTTTTAAACTACTATGTAATGATTCTGGAGTTTCATATATAGCCCTGGGACTGAAGCAGTAATTCAAAATATTTAAATGATGACTTTACATTCAATTTTATTTTAATAACATCATATATCAGTGCTTTGGAGATTTTTAAGTTTTCTCATAAGACTAAATTTATTCAACACCCTAGTAAAAGCTTTGATTATAAGTATCCAACAGTATAAAAAGTACAAAACAGATTTTTAGATTTCTAATATATTAATACAAAGTACATAATTACATACAGTACATCTTACAGGTAAAGAGGTGAAAGGGGAAAGAAGAAGCCTGTGGTAGAGGTCTAGTAATAAATAAATACAGAAGTAGAGATGATCCATAGTATAGTATATTATACCACCAATACTGCAGCCAAAATGTAAAAAAAACAAAAAACAAAAAAACCCCCACAACAACAACAAACCCATTTCAAATTAAGTCAGGAAGAAGATGATAATGGCTGGGACTCTTGTAATACACCTCAAAGGCCATGGGAAAGCCAGCCCAACACACTGTGTAGTCTGTGTATATGGTGGCTGGTGGGTTTTGCCATAAGGAAGAAATACACAAATTTAAGTTTGGATTAAAAATTATAAAACTACAGGATGTCCGTAAAAAGTGGCTCACTTCTTATTGTTATTCATACTACACAATTTTGAAAATCCAGTTTTAAAAATAAGCATGGAGTTATGGTATTATAAGGTAGGCAAATGATCTCCCTCATTATGAAAAGTCTGAACTGGTGATACATTTTTTTCTGAACACTTAGAAAAGAGGCAAGGAGAGTACTTTGGTCTGGGTTCAAGTAAAAGGCTTTCAAATGAAGATTTTAGAACTGAAGAGCTCTCAGTGTTTTGAAGATTTAATTCCTAGAATGTATTTATAGTGCATGTGGTGTTTGATTATCAATAAATACTATTCTCTGACCAAATGTAAGTATTTTATTTACTTAGTTTCTAGAGTAAGATTTCCAGACTCTACTATATACCATCAAAAACATATTTCTGCTTCTTAAAAAAAAACATGTTTGCATCTTGTCAAATAAATCTAATGAATTTATTATTTTTCTAGATGCCTGTCCTTTTAAGGTTATAAACTTCACTTTTGTTGCCTTCCTGTGTCACAAGCCCTGCTATCAAAACAACATCCTTAAAAAAAAAAACAAACCTGCATGATGCAAGCGTAAATTTTTTCCTTGTGCAGATGGTTGATATACTACTACCTTTTGGTAAAGGGTGGCAGAAGCAGGGGAAACACAATCCCAGACCAATTTTCATGGCATTGTTCAAGTATAGAACAATCAGGGACCCCACCTGGGATATTCTTCTACATTAAGAATACTCAGTGCATGGGGGCGCCTGGGTGGCTTAGTCGGTTAAGCATCCAACTTTCGCTTAGGTCATGATCTCGTAGTTCGTAGGTTCGAGCCCCGCGTCGGGCTCTGTGCTGACT
Organism: Proteles cristata cristata; assembly: GCA_017311185.1. NCBI lineage: Eukaryota > Metazoa > Chordata > Mammalia > Carnivora > Hyaenidae > Proteles > Proteles cristata. The sequence continues at coordinate 522,328 of JAESUZ010004270.1, read as the reverse complement.
GCCAGCTCAGAGCCTGGAGCCTGTTTCAGAGTCTGTGACTCCCTCTCTCTCTGACCCTCCCCTGCTCGCGCTGTCTCTCTCTCTCTCTCCTAGAAATAAATAAAAATTAAAAAAAATAAAAAAAAAGAATACTCAGTGCATGAAAAGATGGACCAATCGAATCTTTTAAAATAATGATGCAGTCCGTTGAACATCTGACTTTTGATTTCGGCTCAGGACATGATCTCATGGTTGATGAGAGGGAGCCCCACATGCACAATCAGAGCAGAGCCTGCTTGGGATTCTCTCTCTCCTCTCTCTGCCCTACCCCCTCCTTGCTCTCTCTCAAACTAAATAAGTAAACTTTAAAATAAAATAATGATGCATTTAGTTGTTATATTTTTTAAGTTAGAAAAATGTTTAATGTTTATTTCTGAGAGAGAGAGAGAGAGATAGAATGAGTGGAGAAGCAGCAGAAAGAGAGGAGACAGAATCCAAAGCAGGCTCTGTGCTGTCAGCAGAAAGCCAGACTTGGGGCTCAAGCTCAGAAACCATGAGACCATGACCTGAGCTAAAGTCAGATGCCTAACTGACTGAGCTGCCCAGGCGCTCCTAGCTATTATATATTTTTTAAAGAAACTATATAACTATGTAACTAATGCCAGAAAGTAAATTTAAAAAACAATTTTAACGTTTATTTATTGTTGAGAGAATGTGAGCAGAGGAGGGACAGAGAGAGAGGGAGTCACAGAATTTGAAGCAGGCTCCAGGCTCTGAGCTGTCAGGACAGAGCCAGACGCGGGCTTGAACCCATGAACCACTAGATCATGACCTGAGCTGAAGTCGGCTGCTCAATCAACTGAGTCACCCAGGCTCCCCCAGAAAGTAAATTTTTAAAACTCCCCTTTCAGTTAAACTTCCTGGACATAAAACTGTGGATATCAAAGCTTTTCCTACACCTACTTTCCATTTCCTTTTTTGATTTCCATAAATTCCCATGGTATTGGAGTCCATATCCAGGGTACGCCGTTATCATGGATGACATTACACCAAGCTTTATCTAAAAGATTCTTTATTTAAAGAAAATAAGTCTGTGTTAGTAATCCAAGAATCTGTAAATGATCATTGCCAGCATTGACCATCTGTGAACTGGGAAGCTGCACTGGGGAAATGTTGCTTCTTTTTATATCAACCAGGCTGAAAGATCAAGGAAATGTTATTGCTGCAATGTTTCTTGATTAGATCAGAGCAGCTGACAAAGATTTGCCATTGTCCCCTTTAAGATGTTAAGTGTAGGCAGCATGATGGTATTACAAGTGTCTTCATAGATGACGGGACATTTGTACCCAAAAGGTATTCTCTACCAGTCTGGAGGGAATTTTCTTCTTCTTCTTTTTTTTTCTTTTTTAAACGTTTTTTATTTATTTCTGAGAGAGAAAGAGAGAGAGCAGGGGAAGGTCAGAGAGAGGGAGAGACACAGAATCCGAAGCAGGCTGCAGGCTCTGAGCTAGCTGTCAGCACAGAGCCTGATGCGGGGCTCGAGCCCACAAGCCGTGAGATCATGACCTGAGCTGAAGTCAGACGCTTAACCGACTGAGCCACTCAGGCACCCCTGGAGGGAATTTTCTAGTAGAGTATTCCTGGCCAGTACTTTGAGTTGTGTAACTCAAGGTTTATAGCAATGATTTAGATCGTGATTTTATTTTATTTTACTTTTAAGTTTTTTTAAACGCTTAATGTTTATTTATTTTTAAGAAAGAGAGAGACAGAGTCAGAGACAGAGTAGGAGTAGGGGAGGAGCAGAGAGAGAGGGAGACACAGAATCAGGAGCAGGCTCCAGGCTCTTAGCTATCAGCAAAAAGTCCAATGTGGTGCTTGAACCCATGAACCATGAAATTATGACCTGAGTCAAAGTTGGACACTTATTTGACTGAGCCACCCAGGCACCCCTTATTTTTAAGTTTTATTTAAGTAATCTCTTCACTCAGTATGGAGCTTGAACTCACAAGCCTGAGATCAAGAGTCACATGCTCTTCCAACTGAGCCAGCCAGTCTCCCCAGTTTTTTTTTTTAATTTTAATTTGTTAATTATTTTTTTAAAGTAGGCTCCATGCCCAACATGGGACTTGAGCTCATGACCCTGAGATTCCAAGTCACATGCTCAACAGATGGAGCCAGCCGGGTGTATCCCCTCCCTTACCTCACTCCCGCCAAAGGGATTTTTCAAAGCATAGCTCCACTTGAATAAAATATTGACAGAAGACAAATATATAAAATAGATGAAAACAGAATGGCTTTGGTGAAGGTGAGAAGTAAACAAAGACACTTCCACACATCTTTCCAGAGCTCAGGTAATTAACCTAGGTTAATAATGAGTTTTTTGGAACTCATTCTGTGCCAGTCATGGTGCTAAGAACTCTGTAATATGTTATCTCATATAATCGTCATCCCAACTTCTATGAGAAAGAATCTCCTATTAGCTCCATTTTATAAAGAAACTAAAAGTCAGAGCTGTTGTTAATTGTTAAGTTAATGGTCACACAGTGGTAAATAATGGAGCTGAGCTGTGACGCCAGGTTTCCTGACAAAGTTCAGGCTTTAAGTGCCATAGTATTTGGCCTAGGAATGCATGCATGTTACAGGTGTCAAACACTGGGCAGTGCAGGGATATGAGAGGAACAATGCTGGCAATGGGCTCACTCAGAGCAGCTCAAACCCCAAAGCACCCCATTCAGCCAAAGTACACTGGATTGATCTAGATCTGCTTTCTTATCTCTTACCTCCATCTCCTTTCTCCTCTGCCTGTCCTTGTTTCCTACCTATTCATCTGTGGCTTCTCTTACTTAGTCTGCAGCATCCCTTGATCAAATTTGGCACCTTGTGGTTAAACACAGGCTTCGCCCTATGATTTTCCCATTGCTTCTCTGATTGAATCTGACACTTACTTCTGGTTTCTAGGAGCCCAGACATCTGTTTTCAGTTTTATGATGCCCCAGGTGTGGCCACCAAAATGCCAGATGTGGGGAAACTGTTGGTACTGGGAAAATAAAGAGAGTAAACATCAAATGCATTCTGTTTCTTTTATTTAGAACAAAAACACAAGTCACTTGCATTTTGTGGTGAAAACAAGTGCTCTGGTTCCCACACTTACATGTGAACTTCTTCTTTCCTAAAAATTACTACCTCGAGCAAAAGTGTTTTAACATTGCTTTGAAAACAAAAAACGTTATTTATTCCCTACTAGTCATTAAACAAATACTTGTAAGAAATGTGAGAAGCTTAACTGCATATTTCTCTCTCTCTCTCTCTCTCTCTCTCTCTCTATTGCCTAGTAAACACTTCAAATGCGATAGGCAGTTAATATTTGTATAGAATTGAATGTATAGAAAGGATCTTTCTGTAACCATCAACAAAAATGCATATAAAGAAAAATATTTAGGGGCACCTGGGTGGCTCAGTTGGTTAAGCATCCGACTTCCGCTCAGGTCAAGATCTCACAGTTCATGGGTTCGAGCTCCGCATCGGGCTCTGTTCTGACAGTTAGCTCAGAACCTGGAGCCTATTTTGGATTCTGTGTGTATGTGTGTGTGTCTCTCTCTCTGAACCTCCCCTGCTCATGCTCTCTCTCTCTCTCTCTCTCAGAAATAAATAAAACATTAAAAATATTTTTTTAAAAAAGAAAAATATTTGGTTTTTCAAAGAGAATTAGAAAAAAATATTTTCACTCTGATTCTTGCATAGTTCTCTCCATGATGTGATCCAAATGAACTATGAGTTCAAAGAATCTGGGTTGCTACAGGAGACTGGCCTAGGCTCTTTTCATTTCAGCCTCCTAGAAAAGAGGCCCGCAGGGGCCTAAGAAGATGAGGCACCCACACTGCACCTGCCTGCATCTTACCCAGACCCCATTATCACTCATAACTTTCTCTCAAGGGATAGTACTTTTTTGAGCTTCTTTGGCCCTTGTGTCCACCATGACATCAAACATTCCTGTAATTCCCTGGGCCCAGGGAAGTGCTTGCCTCTAGATGTTAGAGTAAGGAAGCACTGCCCATTTGCTTGCCAAAACCTTAGCTTTGATACTTTCTGTTGGGGTTTCAGTTGCATAATCAGTAACGTTTTCTAGAGCCCGAAGCTAAGTAAGAGAAAGATGCAAGAAGTTAGAGATCAAAATATCACCTCAATTATGGACAAAGGCTGACTGGAGTATGTAGTTCAGCAGCAGAACTGGACAAACTGCCTTACCCACTCAAGGCAGAACTGAGAGACCCTATGCTATCCCTGTAAAACTCACAGCATAGAGGAACAGCCCAGAATGTACATTCTCAGCAGAAGGGTAGATTTCAAAGAGAATCAAGGAAAGAGCATGGTCATCTTCTTCAAAATTTACCAATTGATAATTCACCCCACACCCCATGGGGTAGTGTGGAAGGAAATATGATCTGAGGTACGAATATATACAGACCCTTGGCAGTGGCCCATGGCCTGACCATCTAGTCAGGAATATATAAAGAAAAGGACTAGAAGATTAGAGGCAAAGAGAAGAGCATGTGGCAAGTCATAGGGAATAGACAGTGAGTGTGGGGATTTTTGACTCATCTGTTAATGCCTGCTGCAGGCATCTAACACAAGTGCTGAACAAAGTAAACAAAAATTCTCAGCTAGTAGTTGATGTTAGCCAGCATTACCATTGTCAATCTTGGAACAGGCATGTCGAGAACATGAAATGGACTGTCTATGGTGGCAGAGATGGAGGCTATGAATAGGCCCAAAAGCATGGACCTCCACTTTCTAGGGCCAGTCTAACTATTGCTACCTCTGAATGTCAGCAACATAGACCAACACTGGGGTCTGCATATGGAACTATTCTTCAGAGACCAGCTTAAGTGTCGTTTCTATTCTGAAAGAGCCAGTCATTCATCATCACAGGTAACAGCAGTTATTCCAAGTATGGGTTTGCCTTTCCTGTTCACAGAGTCACAACCAGCACTATTTTCTGAAGGCTTATGGGAAGCTTGATTCACAGGCAGGAAATCCCACTCAACATAGCCTCTGACCAGGGGATCCATTTCATAGGGAAAATGTGGGAATAGGTCCATGGCTCCATTTTCTGTTTGAATGATATAGTCAGAAAACAACTTGGGTTTTCTATTTCACCTTTGGCATTACCTGAGTAGACATTATGGAGTTAACATTTTTTCTTATGTGCTGTTATGGGCTGAATTGTGTCATCTGCAAAAATTGGAATCCTAAGCTCTAGCTTTAAGAAACCTTTTAAAGAGGTAATTAAAGGGGCGCCTGGGTGGCTTAGTCGGTTGGGCGTCCGACTTTCGCTTGGGTCATGATCTCGCGGTTCGCGGGTTCGAGCCCTGCGTCGGGCTCTGTGCTGACTGCCAGCTCAGAGCCTGGAGCCTGTTTCCCTCTCTCTCTGACCCTCCCCTGCTCACGCTGTCTCTCTCTCTCTCTCTTAGAAATAAATAAAACATTAAAAAAAATAAATAAAAGAGGTAATTAAAGTAAAATGAGGTCATTACGATGGCCCTAATCCAATAAGACTGATGTTCTTATAAAAAGAGATTAGGACACAGACATGCACAGAGAGAAAGCCATATTAAGACACAGTGAGAAGATAGCCATCTACAAACCAAAGAGAGAGACCACAGAATGAAATCAACTCTGCTAGCATCTTAATCTGGGACTTGTAGCCTCTAGAAATGTGAGAAGACAGAAATCCTGTTGTTTAAGCCCCCCTGATGTGGTATTTGTTATGGCAACTCTAACAAGCTAATACATATACTAAGTTAATAATAACTAACATAGTAGTTACCTTTAGAGTTTATAAAGCTCTTTCAGTTACATATCTTATTTGAATCTCATAACAACTCTAAGGTGGTTATAATTTTCACTTGGGAAATTGAGGACATGGGAGCCCCTAAGATCACATAGTGGATGACAAAATTAGGTCAACCTAATTTTTTTTTTTGCTTTGCTTTATTTTATTTTTTAAATAGGCTTCATGCCCAGCATAGAACCCAGTGCAAGACTTGAACTTTCAACCATGATATCAATACCTGAACTGAGATCAAGAGTCAGATGCTTAACCAACTGAGCTATCCAGGTGCCACTTGAGCCTAAGTATTCTGGCTCCATCTCCTCTCTATCAAGTGGGACCTTCTCTTTTTAAAAACCATCAGTGGCCACATTTCTTACTTAGAATGGCATACCATGCCCTTCACATTCCAGTAGCCCTAATTTTCCTGTTCCATCTACTGTCATTCACCTCTTCAGCCTCCTACTTTATCAATACAGAATCATTCTGCTCATTAAATACACCTTGCTCTCTCATGCCATTGTGTGAACTGTTTCTCCAGCTGGGACACCTTTGAGGCTTTCTCAAGTTGACAAATAACAACACATTCTTCAAAACCCAGCCTAATATCACCTTCTCTGTTACCGTTCCCCCCCCCCCCCAGCTCATGGCTTTCTCTCTTATATGCTCCCATATTTTGCACACTTATCTACAATTGCACTTATCTCATGAGACTGAGAAGCAAATTAGAGTGAAAAGGGCCAGTGTTTTAGAGCCAGGCAGACATAGGGTCAACTTCTGACATTGCCATGTTTCATTCAATCAAATAGCTTTTATTGAATATAAATTACATGAAAGGCATTGAGCCATGTCCCAGGAGTATAAAGATGACAAAGCTGTGCTCACCTGGAAGAAATTCAATCCTAATATAATCTAGTTGAGGATTCAAACATTAAATTAAAATTTAGAGAGACAAATTTATGGCTAGAGATATGTCCAGAGAGCACTGGACAAAGCATTGACCCTTCTTTAAGTCAAGGAGAGGTTTTTGAAGGACAAACAGGAATTAGATGATGGCAGGTAGAAAATTTCAGGCAGAGGATTTAAATATACCAATGAGTGAGAAACCAGCAAGGTAACTCTAAAGCCTTAGTCTCAGATGTACACTGACCTCTTGGGGTTGGTGGTAGGGTTAGATGACACATCATATATAAATCTTCTAGCAAAGTGCCTGTCATTGAGTAAGTGCTCAAATAATGAGGCTATTACTTTGTTGCAGTTATTTCTGCTTCTGTCTCTCCTGCTTGCCATGGAAGTTTGTTGAGGGTCAGGAACAGTCCTGTTCATCCTTGTATCATTAACTTCTGACACTGTGCCTGACATATAGTGAGTGCTAAGTATATATTAGTTGAATAAGTTTATGAATGCATGAAGGACTGTGTATGTGTTTCCGGATCTCATCTATTATAGGACAAAGGTAAGCAGTTTAAGGGGAAAAAAAATTACAGCTGCCCTTTTAAAATCTTCAGGCTTTTCAGAGTGCCTGGGTGGCTCAGTTGGTTAAGTGTCCAACTCGAGCTCAGATCACGATCTCGCTGTTTGTGAGTTTGAGCCCTGCGTCAGGCTCTGTGCTGACAGCTCAGAGCCTGGAGACTGTTTTGAATTCTGTGTCTCCCTCTGTCTCTGTTCCTCCCCTCTATGCATGCTCTCTTTCCCTCTCTCTCTCTCAAAAATAAATAAACTTTAAACATTTTTAAAAATCTTCAGACTTCAAAATTCCCCTTTTTCAATTAACAGAATAGTTAATTTTTATGTCTCTTGGTTTATCAGAAATTACAAAAAACTCTGTATTAAAAGATTCAAAGAGCAGTAGATCTAGGTTAAGTCGATTTTGATGTGAAAAAAGAAAAGTAATAAATATTAGTATAAATCCATGGGGCTCCTGGATGGCTCAGTCAGTGGAGCATGTGCCTCTTGATCTCAAGGTTGTAAGTCTGAGCCCCACATTAGGTGTAGAGATTATTTAAAGTAAAATCTTTAAAAAGTATTCAAATCCCCTGATCATATTTCCTTCAACAGTTGTTAATACTTACAGAGACTTAAAACATCTATTTCACTGAGAAGTTGGTTGGTGATAGGAAGCTGGAAGACCAGTTCTTTCGTCTTGGCAAGTCCTAAGAGAGGATCTTGGGAACATGGTGAAAACATTGTTTTAATACATTTTATAAATACCATGTTATTTAACTAGAAGCTTCTAGGTCTTTGGTACCATCATTCTTTTTAGCACCAGAAAATGATAAGATAAATAGACATCAATCTCCAAGGTCAGATTCTCTTGAAACAATCCCAAGCTATTAACTGAAAGAGTAATTAAACTGTAATTGAAGCATACTTTAAATAGCCTAACAAATCTTTGTCCAGTCAAGCATCCCTAGAGGAGACATTGTACTTCTGCATTAATCTTAAAGATACTCCAGCTGTATGTATAATCTGAATTTATACTCCAAATTACCAAATCCAGATTCTACTTTCTGCTGTTCAATCTATTTTCTTCAGTTTGTATGCAGATTCTGCCAAGCAGGTGGTCTGTAGCTTGCAACTGACAACACTTACCAGCTGTTAAATTTACACATTGCTCCAATTTATGTGCTTAATTGCTCTCAGTGCACTCAATTTACAGCTCATAAACCCCTCCCAAATGGTCCCCAAACCTCTCTGCCTATGATGGATTCAAAGTTAAATGAACCACAGTGTTCCTTGGTGGAAACATGAAATATCTGATTAATCTTATACTCTTTAAATGTTTATAATTATTTGTCACAAAAAATTTCTGAGTGTCTTCTGTAAGTTAGTTTTGGAGAGAAGTAAAAGGTTAGGTTCAGGAACTGCCATTTCATCTACTAGTCCCTTAACATCTTTGCTCTTTGAAACCAGAACATAAGGATGGAACCTGCCCTTATCTTTATATAGCGTCTAGGATGCCCAGGGAGGATCACAGAAATATTAAACACTTTGTAGACAATGACTACATCATTGCAAACTATTCCTATGTCAATGGCATCTAACAAAGGTAAAGAATACAGGTGCTGTGTCACGGTCTGGTGGGAGCATCTGTGAAGGCTTGTCTACGATCTACCTGGGAAACTGAATGCTGACCTTCAGAGAGCTCATCTTATTTAACTCTAACATTTTATGAATGAGGATATGGAGCCCAGAAAGTTCAAGTGGTTTGCCCAGCCAGTGAGTGATGAAGAGCAGGACAGGAATCTTAGGTCTTTGCTGCCTCAGGAGCCTCTTGACCACTTGACCACCCAGCCTCTTTTGTCCCCTAATTTTTTACCATTAACTGCAGCAAGGATAGAGGGCAGTTTAAAAACCTTTTAAACCTTTTAAAAGCCTTTTAAAAACCTTGCATAAGATACAGAAATGGATTTTTTCTTTTTCTTAAATTAAAAAAATGTTTTCAAAAAACATTTTTAATGTTTTATTTATTTCTGAGAGAGGTAGAGAGAGAGAGACAGCGCGAGCAGGGGAGGGTCACTGAGAGGGGGAGACACAGAATCCGAAACAGCCTCTAGGCTTCGAGCTAGCTGTCAGCACAGAGCCCGACATGGGGCTTGAACCCATGAACTGTGAGATCATGACCTGAGCTGAAGTCAGACGCTTAGCTGACTGAGCCACCCAAACACTCTTATTATTTATTTTTGAAAGAGACACAGGGTGAGTGGGAGAGGGGCAGAGAGACAGAATATGAAGCAGGTTCCAGTCTCTGAGCTGTCAGCACAGAGCCCGATGCGTGGTTCCAACTCACAAACCTTGAGATCATGACCTGAGTTAAAGTTGGTTGCTTAAATGACCGAGCCACCCAGGTGTCCCTGGAAATGGATTTTTTTCAGCCAACAATACCCAGGTACTTTCTGCTTTAAGCCAAACCACATTTGAAAATAGAGATTTATACTAGGCTAAATTATGGAGTGCTTCCTGACTTAACTTAAAAGGATTCACAGGGCTCCTGAGTAGCTCAGTCAGTTAAGCTTCCAACTTCAGCCCAGGTCATGATATCTAGGTGCATGGGTTCAAGCCCCATGTAGGGCTCTGTGCTGACAGTCCAGAGCCTGGAGCTTGCTTCAGATTCTGTGTCTTCCTCTTTCTTTGTTCCTCCCCTGCCTGTACTCTGTCTCTCAAAAATAAATAAATGTTGAAAAAAAGGATTCATTATTGGACTGTCTTAAAATCTGGGTTTTGTACTGAATTTTAAAGTGTCTTATGCTGGCCCCAAGAACACATCTATTATTAAAATAAGGTATTTATGCATTCAAACCAATTACCAAGTGGTATTTATAAAGTACCTAATTGTGTCAGATGCTATATGATTTTTTAAAATAATAATTACAGGGGCACCTGGGTGGCTCAGTCGGTTAAGCATCTGACTTCAGCTCAGGTCATGATCTCATGGTTGGTGGGTTTGAGCCCCGCGTTGGGCTCTGTGCTGACAGCCAGCTCAGAATCTGGAGCCTGTTTCGGATTCTGTGTCTCCCTCCCTCTCTCTGACCCTCCCCTGCTCACGCTGTCTCTCTCTCTATCTCTCTCAGAAATAAATAAAACATTAAAAAAATAAAAAATAAAATAAAATAATAAGTACAATATAAACAGTCTTCCCTACTGACAAGGAGGTTGCATCTTAGTTGTGGGCACAAGATAAGCAAATGAAACAACTTGAAAATGAAATAGTATATAATGAAGCTAAAATGTATAGTATGGAAAATTTGCAGGATATGGATAATTTAAAAGGCAAGTGAAGGTGCGCCTGGGTGGCTCAGTCGGTTATGTGTCTGACTTTGGCTCAGGTCATGATCTCACAGTTTGTGGGTTCCAGCCCCATGAAGGGCTCTGTGCTAACAGCTCAGACTGCTTTGGATTCTGTTGTCTCCCTTTCTCTCCGCTTCTCCTCTGCTCACGTTCTCTCTCTTCTTCAAAAATAACATTCAAAAAAAAATTTTTTTTAAGGCAAGTGAAAAACTTTATGACACTCAAACATCTTTGTGCTAATTTTATTTGTATACTTTTTGTTTATTTATGGGTTTTTCATAGCTCATTTCTCTTTAGTGCTGAATAATATCCCATTGTTTAATCCAAATGATTAAAGATGCAAATGAGAAACTATGACCAGTCATTTGGCAAGTTTGTAAGAGTTTTGACACCCCCTAGTGGTCAGTCATAATAGTATGCAAAGTCTGAACTGTTTTCAACAACTTTTGATGTAAATGATGGGGAAATTTTTTACTTAAAACTATTTTTTAAAGTTTTCTTTGAATAACAGTGGCCACATAGTATAGTGGTTAACACTTAATCTCTGGAGCTACACTGCCACAATTGAAACACCAGCTGCTTTCCACTTATTTGAGCCTGGGCAGGCAAATGACCTTAATCTTTCCAGGTTTCAGTTTCCTGTCTGTAAAATGGAAATAATAATAGTACTCTATTCATGACATTGTTATAATTAACTTAGCTAATTAACTTAGCTAATAGTGCCTATCACACAATAAGCATAATATAAATGTTTGGTAAAGAAATTAAAACAAATCACTATAATCACAGTAAAGATCACCTTTATATTTAACTTTACAATAATTTATATTTTTGCTAACTTGGGAAAACTAACTTCTCTGGGATTAAGTTCCTTTAATGGTAAAAAAAAGTTATATGCCAGGAAAAATTTTAAAATAGACTACGTACGTATGTATGTAAGACTTTTAGAAAAGTTTTATCAACATCCCCGAGAGACAACATTTCTTACAACTGATGAATCTATTGACACAACATTATAATCCAAAATCCATAGTTCACATTATGATTCACTCTTGATGTTATAGATTTTGTGGGTTTGGACAAATGTTTTCCAGAAGGTCAGATAGTTGAAATCATAGAGTATGTAGCTTTTTCAGATGGTCTTCTTTCACTGGTAATGTGTATTTAAAGTTCTTCCATGTCTTTTCATAGCTCATTTCTCTTTAGTGCTGAATAATGTCCCATTGTTTAAATGTACCACAGTTTATTTATACATTCACCTACTGAAGGACATCTTGGTTCCTTCCAAGTTTTGGCAATTGTGAATAAAGCTGCTATAAATATATATGTTCATACTTTTGTGTGGACATACATTTTAAACTCCTTTGGGTAAATACCAAGGACCATGATTGCTGGATCATATAAGAGTATGTTAAGAGCTTAACAGTATATTTCAAACTGTCTTCCAAAGTGGCTGCACTATTTTGCATTCCCATTAGCAATGAATGAGAGTTTCTGTTGTTCCAATCCTTGCCAGAATCTGGTGTTGTCAATGTTTGAATTTTGGCCATCATGATAGGTATGTATCTCATTGTTGATCTTTTCATATTACGATGACATACAATGTAGAGCATCTTTTCATGTTTATTTGCCATCTGCATATCTTCTTTGGTCAGGTGTGACTATGTTTTTTAAATTAAATTAAATTTTAGAGAAAAAGCGTGAGTGGGGAAGTGGGGCAGAAGGAGAGAAAGAGAATCTTTAAACATTTTTTTTTTAAATTTATCTTCGAGAGAGAGAGTCAGTGTGAGTGGGGGAAGGGAAGAGAGTGAGAGAGGCACAGAATCCTAAGCAGGCTCCAGGCTCTGAGCTGCTAGCACAGAGCCTGACACAGGGCTCAAACCTAAGAACCACAAGATCATGACGAGCCAGAGTTGGACGCTTAACCAACTACACTACCCAGGTACCCCCAAAAAGAGAAAGAATCTTAAACAAGTTCCACACTCAGCCTGGAGCCTGACACAGGGTTCAATCCCACAACCCTGGGACCATGACCTGAGCTGAAATCAAGAGTTGGACACTCAACTGACTGAGTCACCCAGGTGCCTCAAGGTGTGACTTTATTTTTTAGGACAGTTTTAGATTTACAGAAAAATTGACAACATAACCCATAGAATTGCCATATACCTACATCCAGTTTCTCCTATTATTACCATATTATATCTGTATTGTACATTTGTTACAATCTATGAACCAATACTAGTATATGATTATTGACTAAAGTTCATAGTATATTCATATATTCTTAGTTCTCACCTAATGTCTTTTTACTACACTAAGATCTCATTTAGGATGCCACACTGCACTTATGTTTACAGGTCTCTTTAAGCTCCTTTTGACTATGACAATTTTTCTGACTTCCATTGTTTTTGATGCCCTTGACAGTTTTGAGGAAGACTGGTCATGTATTTTGTAAAATGTCCTTCAATTGGAACTTGAGGTTCTCTCATGATTATATTGGAGTTACAGAATTTGGGAAGGAAAATCACAGAGGCAAAGTGCCATTTTCATCACATCATATCAAGGGTTTATACTATCATCATGATTTATGACTGCTGGTGTTGACATTGATCACCTGGTTGATGTAGTTTTTGTCAGGTTTCTCCACTGTATGGTCATTCTCTTTTCTTCCCTTTCCATAATCTTTGAGGGGAAGTCATTATGTGCAGCCTTCATTTAGGGAGAAGGCATTTATGTTCCCTCTTCCTGAGGGCAGATAGTCTATGTAAATTATTTGAAATTCTTCTGCATGGACAATTTATCTCTTTTCCTTCATTTATTAATTCATCTAATTATATCAGTATTGACACATACATATTTATTTTATTCTTTGGATTATTATCTAATATTACTTTCATCTATCTATTTATTTGCCAAAATTTTTCCACCTTTGGTTACTGGAAATTCTTGCAGTTGGCTTGTCTTCCCCTTTTTAAAATCATATCCTTACTTTTTGGCACTACAACATGCTCCAGGCTCACCCTATATATATATTTCCCGCCCCAGTCCTCAAATCAGTCATTTCTTCAAAAAGCCCTAATTCCTTTCCCTGGAGAATGATATTAAAAACCAAGGTATGGGTGTTAGGTGTGTTCATGTTAGGGGTGTCATTTCTGTTAGGACTTCTCAGTTAACAGATCAGAGAAATATATGTTTGTATAGTTATTATATATATAGATACACACATATACACAATATGCATCTAATATATGTGCCTATATTACCTAAACCTGAGATCCTACCGATGTCTTCAACTCTAATCCATCACCACATGGATTATTCTAGTCTCCAGCTCTTGCTTATCTAGAAGTTTTCATTCCAAGCAGATACTTGGCTACCATCACCTGCCATCTCTTTACTCAACTGCCTGTTCCAGTATACACATAAAGCAGTATTGTTACCCCATGCTCCCTAGTAAAACGACTTTATCAAATAGATAGTGTTCTTTTATGCAATTTCTTTTGCTTTCAGTTTGATAGATTCCATTCATTTCCTATTTCACTTAAGGTCAGCACCACTTCCCCCTATCTCCTTCAGTGAGGTTGTTTCAGAACATTGTTAATACAGTTAGAGATATCATGGTCTGCTTTTCTTCCTGGAGTTCTATGACCTAAAAAATTTTATGTTCATTCTTCTACACTAAGCTTCACTCTTTGTGTCATATAGTTCTACAGGTTTTGATAAATGCATAATATGCACCTACCATTAAAGTATCCTACACAAGGGGCGCCTGGGTGGCTTAGTCGGTTAAGCGTCTGACTTTCACTTGGGTCATGATCTCGCGGTTCGTGGGTTCAAGCCCCACGTTGGGCTCTGTGCTGACTGCCAGCTCAGAGCCTGGAGCCAGTTTTGGAGTCTGTATCTCCCTCTCTCTCTGACGCTCCCCTGCTCACGCTGTCTCTCTCTCTCTCCTAGAAAAAAAATATTAAAAAAAAAAATAAAGTATCCTACACAAGAGTTTTACTTCCCTAAAAGTCACCTGTGCTTCACTTCCGCACCCCTCCATCCCGAAGCCCTGACAACCACTCTTTTTGTCTCTATAGTTTTGCCTTCTCCAGAATGTCCTATAATTGGAGTCATACAATGTGCATCCAGTTTAGACTGGCTATTTCCTTTAGCAATATGCATTTAAGATTTTTCCTTATTGGGGCGCCTGGGTAGATCAGTCAGTTGAGCATCCGACTTCAGCTCAGGTCATGATCTCATGGTTCGTGAGTTTGAGCCCCACATGGGGCTCTGTACTATCAGCTCAGAGCTTGAAACCTGCTTTGGATTCTGTGTGTCCCTCTTTGCCTCTCTCCTTCTCATCCCTCCCCCTCTCTCATATAAATATTTTTAAAAATTTTCTCCTTGTCTTTTTGTGGCTTGGTAGCTTATTTCTTTTTATCTGTGAGTAATATCCCATTGGATAGATGTACAATTTAGCCAGTCAGGCAGCATTTTAATAATTGAAAATGCAGAAATAAAGAAAAAAATCATTTTTACCCCAGAGAAGCTTACTGTCTTTGGAGTTGGTGGCACATAAGTAAATTACAGCATGGTAAGAACTATGTTACATGTATAAGCAAAGTGCTAGGGGAC
Organism: Proteles cristata cristata; assembly: GCA_017311185.1. Classification (NCBI taxonomy): domain Eukaryota; kingdom Metazoa; phylum Chordata; class Mammalia; order Carnivora; family Hyaenidae; genus Proteles; species Proteles cristata. The sequence continues at coordinate 507,111 of JAESUZ010004270.1, read as the reverse complement.
CCATAGGAGAAAGCAGATGTCTATGGGGAATGCAATGAGGTGTAGGTACAGTGAAAAGTTGGCATTTGTCTTAGGCCCTGAAGAAACAGTAGGCATTTGAGAGTGAGAAAGGAGAAGGAAGATGATTGGTGAAAAGAACTTGCCAACAAGTATTGCAAGAACGTGACAGAGATGGTCTTAGGTCCTGGAAAACAAGTACAACTTTTTCCTAATCTGTATGCATGACCCCAGAGTTGGATTTGCAGGTCAGGAGAAAGGGCTCTGTGGTGCCCTTTTCATTGGATAATAGCAATGACAATGGCTCTGCTTACGAGCACCTACTATCATGTACTAGGCACAGTAGTAGGCACTTTACACATATTTTTCCCTCACAGAACTGGATATGTGTGTGTGTAACACACATACATGCAAAGATATGGAAGGATGCCTTCACTCTTTCTGTTGGAAGTTGATACTACTGATGGTGATTGCTATTAAGGTGTGTAGAAGTGACCTTAGAGATTCTGTCTTACATGTACAAAGAAAGACTGCCCTTTTTTGGTCTCTTTTTCTCTCGGCCCCTTTAAAAAAGCCATCACATTACCAAATATTGTGTTCTGTGGGGGTGCCTACCTCCTCTGTCTGGTCGAGGGATCAGCCCTCCAGATCACTTCATCTTCTTTACCTTCAGATTTTATATTTACCTAAACAATCCCAGAAATGAGTGATAATAGGAACTGGGATCAGTTCTATTATCAGTTTTCTTTCAAGAAAGTAGTAAAATGAGGTCAGCTTTCTGTGGACTCTACTTCATGTAGGTTCCCTTAAGAAAGTCAAGACAAATTTGTTGATCTGTGTTTGGGCTTCCTGCTTCCTACTCAGCGAGTTCAGATCTGAAATCCGCCCCCCCCCATGTTGACTCTATGATATGTGGCAAGACCTTGAGATTGGGCCAATGCTCCATGGAGGCCATCAGAAGAGCACTGTTCTGGAATAGAGTTCTCTAGGGCAAAGAACTATAAAAATGTGAAACTGGAAGAGTAAGAGCTGCCTCTGTTCCAGCGCTGTTTGATCATCATGACTTTTGGCACTGGAAGATGACATGTCAATTTGTACCAAAAAACAAATTACCAGTTTGGGATAATCTTTGACCAAGACTTGGCAATCCTACTGATGCTGCCAATCTTTTATGTGGTTCAGCCAATACAACCAGCCAGGGAAAGTGTACTGAGTGACACATCACAGAGCTAAAAATAAAGTGGCAGTTAATTTGACACCCACAACTAGAAGACAAAAATGGAACCAACCAAGTGACTCATAATTAATACTATTTCCAACATTTTAAATACTGATGATTGGGTTTCTTGTATTCATTTCCCATGATGCAACTTCTCCAAACACTAAACTTAAATTTGTTGTAGAATAAAATTTCAAGATTTAAGGAACCATAAAGTCACAAGTGCACAAATATCGATATGTGTCCTTATCCACATTTGTTTAGTTAGTATTTGGTTTATAGTCCTTATAAATGTATCAGTATTAGGATCATACCTTTCCGTTTAGGTAAAAAGTTTAGTCAAGTTAAACTAGAGCTTGCTGTGTCTACAACCAATTCTGCTACTCAACTGAAGCATCCCAAAGGTAGGTATGTGTTTTAAGAGTCCTTGTACCCTCCATGCAACAGACACTTCCAGTTGTCTCTAATAAACATGGTAATGCCCTGCTCCTCAGGGTTTTTTTTAAGTTTTTAATTAATTAAATTTATTTTTATTTATACCTGAAACTAATATTACACTGCATGTTAATATTAATTTCAGGTATAAAATATAGTGATTTAGCACTTCCATACTTCACCTGGTGCCCTCCTTAATCCCCATCACCTATGTAACCCATCCCCCCACCCACATCCCCTTTGGTAACCATGTTTGTTCTCTATAGTTAAGAGTCTGTTTCTTGGTTTGTCTTTCTCTCTCTCTTCCATTTCCCCCACTTTGCTCATTGTTTTGTTTCTTAAATTCCATATATGAGTGAAATCAAATGGTATTTATCTTTCTCTGACTGACTTATTTCACCTAGCATAATACTCTCTAGCTCCATCTCTGTCATTGCAAATGGCAAGATTTCATTCTTTTTGTGGCTGAATAAATATAAAAATATATAAATATAATAAACACACAGATATATACATAACACACATCTTTCTTTATCCATTCACCAATTTTTTAACTTCATATTCCTTTTTTTAAAGTTTATTTTTATTTATTTTGAGAGAGAAATAGAGAGCAGGTGGGGGAAGGGCAGAGAGAGGAGGCAGAATCTGAGGCAGGCTCTGTGCTGTCAGTTCAGAACCTGATGTGGGGCTTGAACTCACAATCTGTGAGATCATGACCTGAGCCAAGGTCAAGAGTTGGAAGCTTAACTGACTGAGCCACCCAGCTGTCCCTATCCATTCATCAACCGATGGACATTTGTTCTGCTCCCCAGTTTCTAAGTGGGTCATATGGCCTCTTAGAATAAAGACCACATGTCCTTAGCCTGCCTTGTAGATAGATAGGTATGGCTTGATAATTAATGCCAGACAAATGATATGTAAGTGTGATATAGCAGTCTCCAGGAACCTTCCTTAATTTAGCTTTCTCCTCCCTTCATTCTTTCTTCCTCCTGGCTGGATGGTGAGCAGCTCTCTTGGGCCATGAAGTGATCTTAGGACAGAGGCCAGGCCTGGAAGAACAATTTCATGGAGCAAAATCACCATGCTAGTTCTCGCTTGCCTCACTCTCGACTTTTATGTGGGACAAACTTCTATCTTTTTCAAGTCACTGTCATTAGCAACTGGATATAAATCTAACTGTTAAACCCTAAAATCTCTAGCATACCCTAGCATATAACCACCAAGTTATTTTATTACCATATAGTAATAAAAGTTTATTGAATAAATGCTGCAAGTATTAGGGCATGCATTATTTTTGTTGGCCCAGAAGTTCATGGGGTGAAAGAGGAAAACAGTGAGGTCATCCCAAGGCCAGAGTGAAATGACCAGGAGACTAGCCATTGTCAGACAAGTAAGGAAGAAATAGTCAAAGCTAAGGCCCAGCAAAAGAAGGCATGACCCACTCTTGGGGGGCTGGATATACAAGGAGCTTGTGAATATCTATCTCTGGCCTGGAGGATAATGAACAAGTAGCTCAGGGTCTATGTCAGAGGTTCTCAACTGTGGACAAGTTTGCTCTTCAGGGGACATTGTCAATATCTAGAGACATTTTGGGTTGTCACAACTGGTTGGGGGAGGGGTCGTGTTGTGGGCACTTAGTGCATAGCGACCATGGATGCTGCTAAAAATTCTACTATGCACAGACAGCCCCCATAACAGATAGAATTATCCAGTCCCAAATGTCAGTAGAGCTTAGGTGAAGAAATCCCAGTCTAGCTGACTATAGCTGTGTAGGTTGGACCCCCAACTCCACCTACTCCTGGAGTTCAGGCCAGAGGCCAGATGGATCATTTAGCCAGCCTGGATAACAGCTTGGAAACAGACAATCCAGACTTTCATGTTGAGCATCATTAAGCAGACTCTGTGGCCCAGCTGAGTTCCTACCAATTGCTCCCAGAATATTAAATAGCTTATACCTCGAAGTTCCTCCCACCACACAAAGATAATTGTGCCCTACCTAAAGCTGAGACTGTGATATGCTCACAAGTCATTAAGGAGAGTATGGGATATAAAACAGGTATGTATGGGGGTTCTGATATCTCAGGTGGAGAAGCCCCCTCTGATTCCAAATGCGTGGAGAGAAATCAAACTGGCAAGCAGCTTCTCCTTTTGTGCGTATCATCTGTGTCCTAAATATGGGAATGTCCCCACATTCTCAAAGCCAGGGCTTGTGCAAGAGATCCATGCCAGAGTGGCTGAGAGGGCAGATCTATTCTTGATTCTGAGTTGATTTGCTGTTTGAACTGAAATAACCCTCTGCCTTTTCCAGGCACCAGTTTTCCTTATAGTGTGAAAGTCAAAATGATCATTAGCTGGAGGGGAGACCTGAGGGAAAGAGAGAGGAAGAGCAAGCTTTGATTGAACCCTCTGGCTGTTAGGCACTATCTGCATAAATCAGATCTCTTAAACCTCAGAATATCCCTGTTGGCCTGTAGTACTGTGGAAACAAAGTCCTATTTATATTCCTGCATCGACGTTAGCATCCATACATCTGTTTCCCATATTAACTGGATTATAATTACTTTTGTTCCTCAGAAGTTTATTTGCCCAACTGCATTAAATATTAATTGAATGCTTATTATGCACAGAATACTATGCTTGGTGTTATGTGGCCTCTGCCCACAAAAGGCTTTCATTCCAGTGGGGAAGCAGACGGTCACACAAATAAATTATTATACAAGGTAGAAAGTCATAATGCCATAAAAGATACATAAGCAAAGTGTTATGGGGCTATAGGGAGTGGAATAATCAATTTTGCTGGAAGAAGCAGATTCAGTCATTCATTATTTTGTTTAAAATATATTACTGAAGCTCTGATATATGCCGGGCAGTCTGCTGAGTTATGGAAATTCAAAAATGAGTGAGACCAAAGAGCTTAACTGAGTGGGTAAGAGATGTGTATCAAGAAGTGGCATTTGAGCAACATTATGTTAAAAGTTGTTTATAATCCCTCCAAAGGTCATGTATGTGGGTGGGGGGAAGAAGCATCACTCAGGGCACCAATCAGCCTCAACATAGCTCCCAATCACTGTTCAAATCCCAATTTCCACCCATAACCATACCCGTTTACACTTTAATTTAGGAGGTGGCTCCCCCCCAAGTCTGCTCTGTCACGTAAATCTTCCATGAGGAGTTTTTTAATCGATGTGCTATATTTCTCCCGTTAGCAATTGTCTACATTATTTATGCTGGGAAACTATTAAAATGACACAATAAATATCCTTATACATGTGTCTTCGTGCGCCTGTCTATGGACTAAAGCTTTAAACTGAGGTTGTAATAAATACATTTCAAAGACCAGTCACCATTTGACAGGGAGCTCAGATTCCTAAGGAGATGTAAGGTGTATGACAGAGCGCTGAGCCTCCAAGAGAAACAGGCAGAAAGAGAAAATGGAAAGTTCTGAAGACAAACTTTACCTGCCTCATAATTTTGTGTAAAGGCAGGTCTGTCCATAACCTCAAACTGGGATTTGCCAAGTGGATCTTTACCCCTTTTAGTATCCTGTCTCAGAAAGATTCATTTCTATCTGTCTAGCATGAACGAATAGGCGAGCAGAGAGGTAACTAATGTTCAAGAAAAACTTAAGATCCATTAACTTTTATCCTGTGATTGAAAAAGATGGGCCCTGTTCAATTTTGGCTTTTGAAGGTAAGTGCTTTGAGAACCTGAGGTCAGATACAATCATCAGAACCTGTGTGGGAATCCAGATCATGTTACTCTTGTGGTTCTAGTTTGCTGAAGGGTGTGGTGAGGGTGCCAGCACAGGAAAGAGAGGAGGGCAAGGAGCCCTCCCCCCACCTGACCCACCGGCTCAAAAATATCCCCTCTTCAATTCCTGCCAGGAGACTCAACAAATGATTCAATCTTAAAAAAAAAAAAAAAAAAAAAAAGAAAACTAGATATAATTCACATACCATAAAATTCACCAAAGAATGTACAATCGAGTGGCTTTTTTTGTATATTTACAAGGTTGTAAATCATTTCTGCTATCTAATTCCAGAATGTTTTCATATTCCAAAAAGAAACACCATATCCATCAGCAGTCTCTGTCCATCTCCCCTTCCCCAGCCCCTAATCTTCTTTAAGTCACCACGGTTTTGCCTATACTGGACATTTTATATAAGTGGAATGATACAATATGTGGTTTTATGTGACTAACTTCTTCCAGTTGGCATAACATTTTCGTTACTGTTAAGAGGCTTTACTGAAATAAACTGATGGAATGAATAGCTTAAACATTTTTTTCTTCTTCAACTCCAAACTCACATTCTTGGCACTTTCAGTTTCTAGGCCTAGAGTTTACCTTTTTAAAAAAAAAATAATTTCTTTCGAGGGGTGTGTGGGTGGCTTAGTCAGTTGGGCATCTGTCTCTAAATTTTGGCTCAGGTCATGATCTCAGAATTGCGGGCTTGAGCCCTGCATGGAACCCCTATGTCAGTCCCTGCATGGAGCATGGGGCCTGCTTAAGATTCTCTCTCTCTGCCCCTCTCCCCGACTCACACACTCTCCCTCTCTCTCTCTTTCAAATAAAAATTAAAAAAATTTTCCTTTTGAATATAGTTCTGAAAAATCTGTGGAAAGATGTGAATGTGACTTTGTGTCAGGTTTCTACTTTCCAGAGCCATTTTAGATTCAGAACTGATTATATATTATCTCTAACCAGCACAGTGATTCAGTTCTTTGGAAGAATAGAATTTTAATGTCTCTTTCTATTAATATCTTGCATTTTTAATGCCTTGTAGAGTAGATTAGTCTTAGAATCCACAAAATTTATGATAAAACTTCTTTGATTGTGAAATTCTCTGCTGGATTCGGTAAATACTCTACACCTCTTTTTACCACTCAGAATTTAAGAAACTACATGACTGATATTGTCTGACTTACACAGTTATCCAGGTATGCATGTCTGCTTTGTGCATTGTTATATATTTCCCCAGTTTCTAGCACAATAGGTAGGTAGCATACAAAGTGCTCAATAAGTGCCTGTTGAACAAATAAACGGATATGAAGCATTTAAGAAATCCCTGTTTGTTAGGGCGCCTGGATGGCTCAGTTAGTTGAGCGTCCGACTTCGGCTCAGGTCATGGTCTCATAGTTCATGTGTGGGTTTGAGCCTGCTGACAGCCAGCTCAGAGCTTGGAGACTGTTTCGGATTCTGTGTCTCTCTCTCTCTCTCTGACCCTCCCCTGCTCATGCTATCTCTTTCTCTCTCTCAGAAATATATAAAACATTAAAAAAAGATATATATAAAAAATTTAAAAAAAAAAGAAATTCCTGCTTGTTAAAAAAAATCCCTACTTGTATATTGCCTAAGTTAAGATTTGGTCTAATTTCATTTGGGGTGAGTATTTCTAACAATATACATAATAAAGCACTGGGAACTGGGAGACTGGCCTGATCAGACTCAGGTCCCAGGCCTGCCAAGGGAGAACAGTATTAGGACTTGAATGGGAGCACATCTGGTAAGGAAGAGAAGTGCAGTTACCAAAAGAACAGGACACAAGGAACTGGGGAAACAAAACCAACAGCTGTCCGCATGGTTGTCCATGAATTCATCATAAACTACTTAATCACGTTAGATATTTCAGAAAGAAAGCTTAAAATGAGAAAGAAGGAGACAGTACTCAGTATTCCAGGAAGGAGCTGAGAGAGATTGGAGCATGGGGAGGAAGGCAGAATGAGTGAGGCAGAGAGCACTTAGAGATGAGGATGGAGAGGGAAGTTAGCAGCAGACTAGGCAGGTGCAGCAACCAGGCTGCAAAGCCAGAATTTTATTCTCAGTGTGGTGGAAGTGACATGACCCATTTGTGTGTTCATTCATTCATTCATTCATTCATTTTAGAGAGAGTGCAAGTTGGGGAGGGGGCAGAGGGAGAGAGAGAGGGAAGAGAGAGAACCTTAAAGAGGCTTCACACTCAGTGTGAGGGCTGACACGGGGTTTGTGGGATCATGACCTGAGCTGAAATCAAGAGTCCTCCACTCAACTGACTGAGCCGCTCAGGTGCCCCCGTTTATATGCTTAAAGATCATTCTGGCAGCCATGTGGAGAAGGAACATGGAGAGGTGTCAAGAGGGAGAAGTCTGGAAGTCAGTTAGGAGTTTACTCCCAACCAGGCAAGTTGTGCTGATGACTGGAACTGGGCTGGTAGCAGGCAAGGTAGCGAGATATGTTAGATTACCCAGACATTAAGTGACTGTGTATACAAACCATTAATTTCTTTGGGATACATGCTATAAAAGAGATGAATAAGGTAACTTGGTCTGGTCTGGAGGGCAGTAGAGCAATTAGGTAAAGTTTCTTTGAGCAAACAATATTCCAATTGGAACTGGAAGAGTAAGTAGAGAGGGAGAGGAGAAAAGTTTCTAGCATAGGCATGCAGGCAGAAAGCCTTTGAGGCCAGGAAGAGCTCACTCCAGGAACCAAAAGGCAGCTAGTGTGGACCAGAGATCAGGAGGAGTAGTTACAGGAGATGAAGCTAATGGGGTCAGCAGGAGCCAGATCTTGTAGGGTCTTTTAAGCCTTATACGCCTCATAAGATTGTACCATTAAAAGCACAAGGAAGCCATAGAAGGGGCTTAAGCCTGAGGGGAAACTTATTGGTTCCTTCTGTTAACATATATTTATTAACAAAGTATAGAAGTGATCCTTGAAAGTATAATCTTAACATATATTTATTAAATATCATCAACATGACCATCACCTACATGATCAGATTCATAGTTTAGAAAGAGTGCTTTTATTTTTTTAATGTTTATTTTGAGAGAGAGAGAGACAGAGTGTGAGCAGGAGAGGGGCAGAGAGAGAGGGAGACAGAGAAAGAATCCCAGACAGACTTTGTACTGACAGCGGAGAGCCCAAGGAAGGACTGGAACCCACAAACTGAGAGATCACAACCTGAGCTGAACTACAATGCTTAACCGACTGAGCCACCCAGGTGCCCCTAGAAAGTGTACTTTAATTGCAATATGGGAAGTGAATAAGAGGAAGCAAGAGTGCAGAGGACTGAGTAGTGGATTTTGAAGTAGACAGTAGAAGATGGTGGTGGTTTGTACATGGAGGTGACAGTGGGCATAGAAGAAGATGGATAATGTAGGGATTGGCAGGTTGGGGGAAGTAGGGGTATAGAAGAACTCAGAGATTGGGCACTGTGCAATAGGCATTGGCAGATGGAGTTTAGCAAAGGGTTGGGACATTGTATTAGATTCCAAGGAGCACCTAGTCAGTCCCTGCTTCTTAGGCTATAGCATCTTAGAATGTCCTTAGAAGACTGTGATAATGTTTGCAGAATGACTAACAGGAAATAGATCAATGTAGAGCACTTCTAAGTGAGCTTATTTACAAAGAGCTGCTTAGAAGGATGGGGGCAGGGTGTAGAAGAATCACAAAGGATAACCCCTAGGCCCCAAACAGATGTGGTAAGTTACCAGAACCTAGCTGGGAGAAAGTCATATAGAGAAGGTCACTTTGACCTGTGATCTTTGGTCAAGGGATTCACAAGGAAGAAGCCAGAAGAGTAGAAATTCTCCCTGACTTGCTTTTCTCCTTCTCACCAGTCCACTTGCCCAGGATCCCAGTGGCCAACCCCAACCAGAAGCCAGAGGGCTTGGAAAATCTGTTGTGTGTTCAGGTCAGCCTCCAAGTGTAGGGTGAAGAGCGAAGAGTAGACCTGGAGGGGCAAACATAAGTCCATGCTGGAACCCAGCCAATCAAATTAACAACTCAAATTCTCACCTCTTGGCCTGTATTGGAATAGGATTTGAGACATTTTAATTGGTAAACAAAAATGGAAGAAGAAAAATGTTCTCAACTGTTGGAGGAAGATCCTCCACCTATCTTTGTTTATTACTTGGGATATTTAGTTGCAAATTCCGATGAAAATAGCCTTTTGGGATCTGCAGCTTTTGCCAATCTTTCTTTCAGCAAGATCTTCAAAAATAGTTTGAGAAGCTAAGGATTTTGCAGAGAAGTTCAAAGGAATTCAGTCTGCATCCTGCACAAGTGTGAATTGTTTTCTGCAACCTAGGCAACTCCTTGGAGCTTAAATGCATCAGAAGCAGGGAATCCTGGCTAGATAACAAAATTATTTTGCCACTTCATGAATGTGATCTACCCAGACTTTCTACCTTTGTTTTCCCTATTACCCAAGTTACAGCAAACTTGTTTTTCTAAGTACATTGTCTTTTTAAGATCGGTGACAAATCATGGAAAAGTCATCTATTACTTCAAATTCAGTTGGTCAGCAGATTTCCCATCCATGACTGGTAAAACAGGTTAGCCACGTATCTTATTTCTTTCCCCTCTAGAATGTTATGAACTTGGAACAGGCTTTTAATATTTTTCTTAATGGCTCCAGTTTTCACTGCAAGTTAACAATGATTATTTGTGGTCTGACAGTTCCCTTGGCATTACACCAAAAACAGAAGCAAGGAAGCACATTCTCCGCCAGAGAGGCTTAACATCTAAGCCAGACATTCAGCTGTGAATCCAAATTTCCTTCTCTTCTATACTTTTTCTCTCTCTTGAATAAAAAAAAATGTCATCTGGCAGGTTCTTTGGTTTTCTAGTTCCAGAAAACTATTTGAGCCCAGCAATTTCCAAAAATGTCATAGCATTTTCAAGTCAGTATAAATGTCAATCTGTTTTCTTAAGGAGAATATTTGTCTCCACGTTAAAAGAAAAGAAGTATTTTTTCCCTCTACTTAGAGCTGGTTACTCAATATTGTTTTGGGGCAGAACTGCAGCCCGAGACTAGTAATGTAGACAGGTCAATAGAAAGTTGTGAGGCGCATACAAAATAGACTGGAGGGGCGCCTGGGTGGCTCAGTCGGTTAAGCATCCAACTTCGGCTCAGGGCATGATCTCGCGGTTCGTGAGTTCGAGCCCCGTGTCGGGCTCTGTGCTGACAGCTAGCTCAGAGCCTGGAGATTGTTTCAGATTCTGTGTCTCCCTCTCTCTCTGCCCCTCCCCCACTCATGTTCTGTCTCTCTCTGTCTCAAAAATAAACTATAAAAAAAAATTAAAAAATAATAGACTGGAATGCTGTCCTTCGCTCTTGCTCTTCCTCCTCCAGCTCTGTCGCTGCCACCCCAGCCCCACCCATAACAGTCTTCCAGTTGAGAAAGAAGGAAACAGCAGTGACAGGAGGGTGAGGGGAAGACTGTGTGAAGAACTCAGGAAAGCTTGGTTTCTGAACACTTCAATAAGCTCAGTAACAAGGAAAATGGCTCAATTAAAAGCCTTAGAAACAAAAGGCAACTTGATTTCACCTTTTAGAGTTTTTTTAAAAAAGGTTTATTTATTTTGAAAGAGGTGGGTGGGGGGAAGGGCAGAAAGAGAGGGAGAGAGAATCCCACCCAAGCAGGCTCCACACTGACAGAGCACAGCCTGATGTGGGGTTCAGTCTCACAAACTGTGAGATCATGACCTGAGCCCAAATCAAGAGTTGGGTGCTTAAGTGACTGAGCCACCCAAGTGCCCCAACACATGAGACTCCTAATGTTTCAATCCCAAGATTATTTTTCTTAAACATCTTTTTTTTAAATATATTTTTTAATGTTTTTATTTATTTCTAAGAGAGAGAGACAGAGACAGCATGAGCAGGGGAGGGTCAGAGAGAGAGGGAGTCACAGATTGAAACAGGCTCCAGGCTCTGAGCCGGCAGTCAGCACAGAGCCCGACGTGGGGCTAGAACCCACGAACCGCGAGATCATGACCTAAGCGAAAGTCGGACGCTTAACCGACTAAGCCACCCAGGCACCCCTTCAATCCCAAGATTAAGAAGCATGAGAAAAGTAGTGGTGTCTGCAGTGCCAATGGCATTATTCAATAGTCTTTGAGTATTTCAGTTAAATCTCAGTAGTGATATTTTTTGAAGTAGGCCTTTTCTTTTATCGCTTGGCAAATTTTCCTGGCCTAATTTTTAGAAAGGGAGAGGGATAGGAAAAAGAAAACTCTAAATATTAACCAGTTCACATGCTTATAAATGGTAAATGGAATTAAAACTGCCTAATGAAATTAATCCATTAAAAATTCTCTTTCATAAAAGCAAAAAAAAAATTCTGAAAAGATAACAACAACAAAAATTGTTTGGCATAATGTGCCTCTAAAGAAATAATCTTTTTGTTGGTGGGAATGTAAACTGGTACAGCCCCTCTGGAAAACAGTGTGGAGGTTCCTAAGGAAACTAACAATAGAACTCCCTAGGACCCAGCAATAGCACTGCTAGGAATTTACCCAAGGGATACAGAAATGTTGATGCATAGGAGCACATGTACCCCAATGTTCATAGCAGCACTCTCCACAATAGCTAAAACCTGGAAAGAGCCTAAGTGTCCATCAACAGATGAATGGATCAAGAAGATGTGGTTTATCTATACCATGGAATACTACATGGCAATGAGAAACAATGAAATCTGGCCATGTGTAGCAACATGGATGGACCTTGAGGGTGTTATGCTGAGCGAAATAAGTGAGGCAGAGAAGGACAAATATCATATGTGTGCACGTATAGGAGGATTAGGAGGAACTTAACAGAGGACCAAGGGGGAGAAGAAGGGTGGAAATGGTGGGGGGAAAGGAGAGAGGCAAACCATGAGAGACTCTTGAATGCTGACAAAAACTGAGGACTGATGGATGTGGGGGGGAGGAGGGATGGGCATGAAGGAGGACACTTGTGGGGATGAGCACTGGGCATTATGTGGAAATTAATTTGACAATAAACTATTTGTAAAAAAAAAAAAAAAAGAAAGAATCTTTTCTCCAAGCAATAAAGGTGATGGCAGAAAAACAATGACTAATTAATCAGAATAAATGTGGTTGAGAAAAGCTATTTCATAAAGTAAAAGTCAGGAAGTAAAGAGAAACCCAGGCAAAGATTTAGTAATAAATAATAAAAATGATCAAGGCACTGACGTTAAAGGAAATAAGTGGAGATGATAAATGAGTCCTGACTCAGGAAAAACACTTAATGATTTCAGCTGTGGAGATAATCCCATGATATATAGATAGAACTGCTGGATGATGGGCACCTGGGGACAGCAAGAAAATATGCACTATAAAACAGGCGCCTTGACAAACTGGCGTCCCTCTAGCTTTCCCATGCAGAATCTTAGTCCAGGCACAGGACGTAGGAATCACCAGGCTAAGCTTGCTAATATCCTTGTACCCATCTGGCTTCTTCCAGAATGTCTGATATTTGGAATAACTAGACCAATATGCACCTCCTCCCTTCCACAAAAATTCCAGGGCTCTTCTTAAGCCCCTATTTCTGCTGCAGTCCTGGGATATAAGAAGTGACTAAGCAAGTAAAAAAAAAAAAAAAAAAAAAGCAAGCATCTAGCCAGCTAGATACACACAGCAGTATAAAGAAATTATGCAAAATCTGAGTGGATCTATGATTGCCTCATAGAGGGTCATGGATTTTGGTTTGCCTCAGGCTTCATGCCACCTAAACTGATTTAAATCCATGGTATACTTCTCTAGGCAGCCAGCCTAGCTTCCCAGAATCCACAGGCTAAGGAAGGAGTCAGGACTGGCCTGTTCCAGATTATGGCAGAGGTCACAGGCCCGCCCAATTAGAGCCTTTGCCCTCAGGACTGACCTAAAGCCAACTCACTCACCGAAGTATTTGCTTTTTCATGGTACTGGAGACAGAAAAGATTAGAGCATCGTGTCAGTAACAATCTAAGGTTAATTTCCTGCCTATTCAGTGATCTGTTTGTTCAGTAATCTTACTTCTTTATCAGGCAATATATATATATATTTTTTTTTGACACTAATCCATAGCATTTACTCTTTTTTTTTTTTTACGAATAGTTTATTGTCAAATTCGTTTCCACATAACACCCAGTGCTCATCCCCACAAGTGTCCTCCTCCATGCCCATCCCCCCTGCCACCCACATCCATCAGTCCTCAGTTTTTGTCAGCATTCAAGAGTCTCTCATGGTTTGCCTCTCCCCTTTCCCCCACCATTTCCGCCCTTCTTCTCCCCCTTGGTCCTCTGTTAAGTTCCTCCTAATCCTCCTATATGTGCACACATATGATATTTGTCCTTCTCTGCCTGACTTATTTCGCTCAGCATAACACCCTCAAGGTCCATCCATGTTGCTACACATGGCCAGATTTCATTGTTTCTCATGCAATATATATTTTTTAATGTTTATTTATTTTGAGAGAGACAGAGTGTGTGTGTGTGTGTGTGTGTGTGTGTGTGTGTGCGCGCGCGCGCTACTGGTCCCTGTGCACAGAAGAGGAGCAGAGGTAGAGGAAGATAGAGAATTCTAAGCAGGCTCTGTCAGTGTTGTCAGTGAGGAGCCTGACAAGGGGCTCAGTTTCACAACTGTGAGATCATGACCTAAGCTAAACTCAAGAGTTGGTTGCTTAACTGACTGAACCACTCAGGCACCCTTTTATCAGGCAATATTAATGGTGAGGCCAGGAGTGGGAGTGAACAAGAGAGGAGAGTGGTAGGAAGCAGTTGAGAAGGAAGATGCTACAGCCATTAAATCTCTTGCTCCTTACCTCTTTCCTCTGAATAAATGTGATCTCCATTCCTCCAGAAAAATTAAGGTCCTGTTTGCATGAGCTCCCATGTTTCACAGGGTTGAGTCATTCTTCCTATAGGCCCATCAAGGTTTACAAGGGCTTAGATACTCCCCAGCTGACAGCAACCCTGAATGCTACAGTAACACTCTGATCATGAGCCTCTCGGAAGCCTTGGTGAAAAGAAACCAGATCCCCCTTCTACATTCCATCTTGCTGGATATTCTGGTTTTTCCATCCTTATATTGGCCCTGCAGGAGAGAGTTCCGCTCTGAGCTGCAGTTAACAGCCAAAGTCCTGCTTTTCTACCTCATTCCTGCTATTCCATTTCCCAGAAGCAGCCCCTTCATTAATTTGGAATAGATTCCTTGGAGGACACAACCCCAAAAACACAGCCTTACTTTTTTCTCCCCAACTATAAAATAAGTTCTTAGACCAGAAGCAATCGTGTTTGGTATACCATGCTGGTAGATGAGACATTAACTAAGTACATGTATAATATTTCTGGAAGATATATGACGGACAGGAAAGATTATCCAGAATAAATTTCTATTACAATGAGGACAAATTACCAAATTCTTTAGTAAAAAAATAAATAGAAGGGGAGGGTAGAGGACAATGTAGTAAGTCTGCCCACCAGGTGGCAGTCTCTTATTGCTAAGTGTAGCGCATAATGGAGTGCTCAGGGGCGGTGGAATTGAGGGCTCAAGGTCAGGCTGACATTCAACAGAGGCAGTAGCCAGATAGGCTTTGTTGAAAGGAACCTCATATTGAGTTCACGAATAATCTTCATCACTGACAACATTAATCTATCAGTCTATACTGTGCAAGTCCAGAAGTGTTTGGGGAAAGAAGCTGAAAGTCACAGAGTGAATAATCTCGTCCAATTATTCAGATCATCCTTGATGGGCATTCAGAAGGATCACAAATATTCTCACATTCTGAGATCCTTCCAAGATACTCCTTCATCTTTCCTAAACCTCCAGCTACCAATCCCCTGATGTTTTGTTCTTCCTTACAAGTGTCTAAACATCTGACCAAATCCTTGACCATTGCCTTTGAATTAATATAGATCTATATTTCAGTCCATCTCTCTTTCTTGACAAACCAGCCTTTAGATGTACTGGTCAAAGTTATGCCTACTGGGAGGATTTTCATCCCTCACTGTGTTTTTAGGACACACCTAATTTGGACTCTTCTAGCAATTCTGAGTGGTAACATGATATCGTGGAAAACTAGCTGTAATCCAGGCTTGAATTTCTTCTTTCTTTGTCAATTGATCATAGAGAATTTTCCATAGGGATATAGGTGTGGACTGAGTGTGAAAGGAGGAAGTACACTGTGAGTGAGAGATACCTGCTCATGCAACTTACCTGGGTCTCAGAAGTTACTTAAACCTGATTTTACATATGCCATTTCCCCTTGATGATGGAATGCTAGGCTTACCACATTTATGGTAACCTCCCCAAAATGAAAGACAAATGACAGCATCTTTCACTCCCACCATAAAGAAAGAAGCACAAAGCCCCTGGAAGTCTCTTAGGATTCTGGAAACAATATATTGCTCACTTAGGAATATTGCTCCTATCCATATAATGGATGACATGGAATGCTGTTATCTTTGAGGGGGCTCAGAGCAAGGAAGGGCAATCTAACATGTCCAAAATGTAGTGCAGTCAGAACTGCCACTTGGGTCATATGATCCAGCAGGCTCTATAGTGATGGAGATGTCCATGGTGGCAAAAAATATAGTAAGGGGCATATGGAGAACTCCATTGGGAGAATCGCAAGGCTGGCCTCTAAAGTTCTGGAGAAATTACTGCTATCCATAGCAGAAAATTATATTGAATTTGAACCGCTGAAAAACAGTTCTTGGCAAGTTACAGAGGACAAGTTACATTGGTAGAGGCAGAATGCTTGAGTAGGGAGCATCAAATGATTCATGCACACAGAACTTTCCATTATAAGCTATGTTTTGTCAATACAACCAAGTCAAAAAATTGGATGGGCCCAGTATCGATTCTCCATAGGATGGAAATGGTATATCCAGGATCTAGTTCAAGCAGGACTAGAGGGCATAAGTAAGCTGTATAACCAAATAGGTCAGACACTCATGTCATTTATCATAGTTGCATTAACTTCCCTCCTATGGTTTGTACTATGGCCTTGCAAGGTGTCCCACATGACCAGTCAAAATGGAGAGAAAAGCCCAAGATTGGCTTATAGATGGGTCAACTCATTAAGTGCATTAAATAGATTAGCCATTTCAAAATGGATTCTGGCCATATTCAGAGGTGGTCCTAGAAGACAGTGGAGATAGTGAAGAGGGAAAATCTTTCAGAAGGACAGAACTAGGAACAGAGTGCCTCGTCATCTGCTTTGGTGGAAAGAAAAATGGCCTGAGTTAAGAAAACAGATTCCTGGGTGGTTGGTAGTGCCTTGCCTGTCTGGTTGGAGGCCTGGAGCAAAAGGGACTGGAAGACCAGAGACAAAGGTCTACTCAGAGGAATGTGTATAGAAATGTGGGAGTAGGTACAAAGTGTAAAGCGTTTTGCATTACATGTTAACACCCATCAGAAAGCATCCACAAGATACTAAACAACAAAGTAGACAAAATGGCTCAGCCAATTGATATTAATCAGATCTCAGCATCACCAGTCCCAGAGCTCACATGATGGTCACATAAGTGGAATGGCCACGTGGCCAAGATGGAAGCTACATATGTGCCCAACAGCATGGACTCATATTTAGCAAGGCCAGTCGAGTTACCTCTGTGTCTGAATCTCTAACTTCTCAACAACAGAGATCAACATTATGCCCACAAGGTAGCATTATTTTTCAAGGAGGTCATCTGGGACATTGGAATTTTCCTATTCTGAAAGGCTAATGGTTCACTTTTATGAAGATAATACCTATTCCAGATAGAAGTTTGCCTTTCCTAAGAGAGTCTCAGCCAGGAGCTTATAAAATGCTTTATTCACAGGTATGGAATCCCACACAGCATAATATCTGACCAAGAGACCTGCTTTAGAGCAAAGGTGCAGGAATGGACCTATGGACTATGGGTCTAATTGATCATATCACATATGAGATGCAGGCAGGTTCCAAAACATGCCAAAATGGCAACTGAAGTACCAACTTTGTCTGCCTCCATGTCTATATTTATTCATCAGAGTAACATACCCAAAATGCTAACAGTGATTATTTCTCTATGGTAATTTTTATCTTATTTTTACTTACCCATATTTTCTATAGTTTCTAAATGTGTTAGTGTTAAATTGAAGGGAAAAACGTGAAGAAAACTCTTTCATTGCTTCAGAAAATAGCCCTCTAACTTCTGAGCTCCAGAATCTTTGCCTTTTCTCTTTTGAACTTTCTAAAACCTTTGTGGCTCTTTTATCACCATAAAAATCTTCTGGTGCTTTCAGAACCGCTTCTTACAACAGAAATCTGCATCGCGGAAACATTTGTCTCCCGCTGTCCTGGACTCTCTGAATCTGTCATTGTTCTTCTATCAGGGTTCTGAGTGCTTCTTGTAGAATCTGGCAAAGAAGTTTACTTGGTACTTTCTGAGCTCTAGAAGACTGCTAGTATTTATCTCAAATCCCAGAAACTCCTATTCCACAGTGAATCTGTTTTATCTACTGCTACATAACAAATTACTCCAAAATTAGCAGCTAAAGCAGTATTTATTATCTCACAGTTCCCAAAGGTCAGATCCAGGAACAGCTTAGCAGGATGGATCTGGTAGGATCTCTTATGATGTTGCAATGTCACCTGGGGCTGCTGTTATGTCAAGTCTTGGATGATGCCAAGGATTTGTTCCAAGATGACTCACTCACATGGCTATTGGTTCAGTTCTTCATTGGCACATGGCAACTGTTTTCCCCTGAACAAGCAATCCAAGAGAGAGTAACCTAGACAGAAGCTACAATTGCAATGTCTTATAGCCTAGTCTTGGAATTAACACATCAATTATGTCATATTCAGTTTGTTAGAAGCAATTCAGTGTGTCTAGCCCATACTTAAAGGAAGGGAAGACTCTTGTAGAGGGTAGCAAAGAATTTGGGGACATATTTTAAAACCACAGAATCCAACTTAGGAAAGACTTCCAGATGTAGCAGGATCCACCCATTCTATTAGTTTCCTCTGACGCTTCAGACTGTCTCCAGGGAGACACTGTCTCCAGTGTCAAATTGCTGAGTTCAAACATAGCTGTGTAGTCAGAAACCTATACACCACATACACTTATTATCTTCCTGAGCTGTAGAAGCCATCACTTACTCCTTCTCTTGAGTACATGTGGATAACCCTGGGGTGTCATTAGATCCTTGAATTTTAAAAAAGCACCCTTAAATTACCAACCATGCTGTTATTTTCCTTAAACTCCAGAAATGTGTTGAGATTTGAGGTCACAAAATACAAAGAAAAGCCATGGAATATAAAAAGGATAGTATTTTCACTCAGGAAGAGCCACTAATTTATTCTTTGTTCAATGAATAAATGAAAAACAAATAAAAATCAGTTTACAAAAGTATTCAGCAGTAGCATATGAAATGGGATATTTAGAATCTGTAGACCTGAAAAGTTTGGAAGGAAAGATTTGGATTCAGTGATCAGTAAAAGTTTGATGAAGAGTTGATTACTATTAAACTAAATCTGTTTCCAGGTATCATTGCATATAGGAACTAGGCTATTCTTCTGCCAGAAACAACAACAACAACAACAAGCTGACAAAATGCTTTTGAAACTTAAAAAATTACCTTAAGAAACTAGAAAAAGAAGAGCAAATTAAGTCCAGAATAAACAGACGGTAAATAATGAAGATAAAACAGAAATAAAATAGAAAACAATAGAGAAAAATCAATGAAACCAAAAGTTGTTTGTTTAAAACAATCAATAGCATTAATAAACTAATCATCTCTAGCCAGGTTGGTCAAGAAAAAAAAAGAGAATATGCAAATTAACAATATCAGGAATGAAATTAGTGACATCACTAAAGATTCTAGAGCTATTAAAAAGAAAATAAGGGGATATGAATAACTTTGTACTATAAATCCAACAGCTTAGACAAAATGGACAAATTCCTTGAGCACAGGGCACCTGGGTGGCTCAGTCTGTTAAGTGTCAGACTTCAGCTCAGGTCATGATCTTAGTCTGTGAGTTTGAGCCCTGCATGGGGCTTTGAGCTGTCATAACAGCTCAGAGGCTGGAGCTTGCTTCAGATTCTGCATTTCCCTTTCTCTCTGCTCCTCCCCACACATGCTCTGTCTCTCTCTCTCTCTCAAGAAATAAATAAACATTAAAAAAATTTCTTGAAGAGAATTCAGCCAAGTTGCAGGGTACAAAATCAACGTACAGAAATCGGTTGCATTTTTATACACCAACAATGAAGCAACAGAAAGAGAAATCAAGAAACTGCTCCCATTCACAATTGCACAAAAATCCATAAAATACTTCAGAATAAACCTAACCAAGGATACAAGAGATCTGTATGATGAAAACTATAGAAAACTTATGAAGGAAATTGAAGAAGACACAAAGAAATGGAAAAACATTCCATGCTCATGGATAGGAAGAATAAATATAGTTAAGATGTCATTACTACCCAAAGCACTCTCCACATTCAATGCAATTCCAATCAAAATTGCATCAGCATACTTCTCAAAACTAGAACAAACTATCCAAAAATTTGTATGGAACCATTAAAGATCCCGAATAGCCAAAATAATACTGAAAAATAAAACCAAAACGGGAGGGATCACCATCCCAGACTTTAGCCTCTACTATAAAGCTGTCATCATCAAGACAGTATGGTATTGGCACAAAAACAGACACATAGACCAATGGAACAGAATTGAGAACTCAGAAGTGGACCCAAAAGTATACAGCAAACTGATCTTTGACAAAGCAGGAAAGAATATCCAATGGAAAAAAGACAACCTTTTTAACAGATGGTGTTGGGAGAATTGGACAGAAACATGCAGAAGAATGAAACTAGATCATTTTCTCACACCATGCACAAAAAGAAACTCAAAATGAATAAAGGACCTGAACGTGAGACAGGAAACTATCAACACCCTAGAGGAGAAAGCAGGAAACAGCCTCCTTGACCTCCACCGCAGCAACTTCTTACTTGACACATCCCCAAAAGCAAGGGAATCAAGAGCAAAAATAAACAATTGGGACCTCATCAAGATTAAAAGCTTCTGCACAGCCAAGGAAACAACCCAGAAAATTAATAGGCAACCAACAGAATGGGAAAAGATAGTTGCAAATGACATATCAGATAAAGGGTTGATATCCAGAATCTACAAGGAACTCACCAAACTACACGCCCGAAAAACAAACAACCCAGTGAAGAAATGGGCAGAAGATATGAACAGACACTTCTCCAAAGAGGACATCCAGATGGCCAACAGACACATGAAACGATGCTCAGCATCCCTCCTCATCAGGGAAATACAAATCAAAACCACACTGAGATTCCACCTCACACCAGTCAGAGTGGCTAAAATGAGCCAATCAGAGAACTCAAGATGCTGGCGAGGATGTGGAGAAACGGGCACCCTCCTCCACTGTTGGTGGGAATGTAAACTGGTACAGCCCCTCTGGAAAACAGTGTGGAGGTTCCTAAGGAAACTAACAATAGAACTCCCCTAGGACCCAGCAATAGCACTGCTAGGAATTTACCCAAGGGATACAGAAATGCTGAGGCATAGGAGCACATGTACCCAATGTTCATAGCAGCACTCTCCACAATAGCTAAAACATGGAAAAAGCCTAAGTGTCCATCAACAGATGAATGGATCAGGAAGATGTGGTTTATCTATACCATGGAATACTACATGGCAATGAGAAACAATGAAATCTGGCCATGTGTAGCAACATGGATGGACCCTGAGGGTGTTATGCTGAGCGAAATAAGTCAGGCAGAGAAGGACAAATATCATATGTTTGCACGTATAGGAGGATTAGGAGGAACTTGACGGAGGAACAAGGGGGAGAAGAAGGGGGAAATGGTGGGGGAAAGGGAGAGAGGCAAACCATGAGAGACTCTTGAATGCTGACAAAAACTGAGGACTGATGGATGTGGGGGGGAGGGGAGGATGGGCATAGAGGAGGGCACTTATGGGGATGAGCACTGAGTGTTATGTGGAAACTAATTTGACAATAAACTATTTGTAAAAATAAATTAATAAATAAAATAAATACAGTATAGTACTATAAAAAAAATTCTTGAAGGATGCAAACTACTAAAATTTACTCAGGAAGAAAAAAGTAACAGAGCCCTATATCTTTTAAAGAATTCAATTTGTAGTTAAAAACCTTCCTACCAAGAAAACTCCACACCCAGATTGCTTCACTGGCAAATTATAGCTAACATAGAAGGAAAAAATAATACCAATTCTGTATAAACTTTCTCAGAAAATTGAAAAGTAGGGAGTTCTTCTCAACTCATTTTATAAGGCTAATAGTATCCTGATACCCAAACCAAAGCCATTGTAAGAAAAGAAAACTTTAGACTAATGTCCTTTGTGAACATAGAGCAAAAATTCTAAAAACAGTTTTACCAAGTAAAATCCAACAATATATAAATGGTATAACACATTATAACCAAATAGGATTCATTCCAGGAATGCAAAGGTAGTTTAACATTTGAAAAACCAATCAATGCAATTTATCATATTAATGAACAGAAAAAGAAAAGCTATAAGATCACCTCAATATATGGAGAAAAAACACAGACCAAAATCAACATTCATTGCCAATAAAAACTCTTAAACTAAAATTAGAAGGGAACTTCCTTAACTTGATAATGGTATATATCAAAAACCTATAGCTAACATCAAACTTGGTGGTGAAAGATAGAATGCTTTCTACCTAAAATTAGAAACAAACCAATGAAATTCATTCTCACTTTGAACATTGTACTAGAGGTTCTAACCAGAGCAGTAAAATAAAAAAGAGAAATAAAACACATCCAGATCAGAACGAGTACAATTATCTTTATTCACAGATGAAAAATTATCTATGTAAAAAATCTGATAGAATCTCCAAAAGTCTACTAGAATAAATAAATGAGCTTAGCAAGGTCTCAGCACACAATATTAACCTACAAAAATCTACTGTATTTCTGTATATTTCCAACAAGTTCGAATTGAAATTTTAAAACACTATTTATAACAGTATCAAAAATATGAAATACTTAGAGATTAATCTGACATAAGATGTCAAAGGCTTGTATACTGAAAACTATAAAATGTTATTGAAAGAAACAGTAAATATATTGAAAGCCATACCTTGTACATGAATCAAAAGACTCAATATTGTTCAGATGTCACTTCTCCCCAATTTGTTTTCTAGATTCAATACAATTCCAATGAAAATCCCAGTCAACTTTTTCTTAGAAAATTGATAAGCTGACTCTAAAATTCATGTGGAAATGCAAACATATCTTAATAGCCAAAACAATTTTGAAAAAAGAAAAAAAAGAACAAAGTTGGAGAGAAAAAACACTACCTGAATTCAAGACCTCTTATAAAGTTACACTATTCAAGACTAGGTGATATTGGTGTAAAGATAGACAAATAAATCAATACAATAGAGACTTTGAGAAAAAGACCCATATATTATGGACAACTGATTTTCAACAAACGTATAAAGTAAGTTCAGTGAAAAAATGAGTCTTTTCAACAAATGGTGTTGGAATAACTGTATATCCAGATACAAACCAATGAACTTAAATCTACACCTCATACCTCCCTCTCTCTCTGCCCCTCCCACTTGCTCTCTCTCTATCTCTCTCTCTCCAAAATAAATAAACATTTAAAAAAAAAGGGGCGGGGGGCACCTGGGTGGCCCAGTTGGTTAAGCGTCCGACTCTAGCTCAGGTCATGATCTCATGGTTTGTGAGTTTAAGCCTCACTTCAGGCTCTGTGCTGACAGCTAAGAGTCTGGAGCCTGCTTGGGATTCTGTGTCTTCCTCTCTCTCTGCCCCTCCCCCTCTCGCACTCTGTCTCTGTCTCTCTCCAAAATAAATAAACATTAAAAAAAATCTACATCTCATGCTGTATGCAAAATTAACTCAAAATGTACCATGCCTAGATACAAACCTAAAAATATTATCCTTCTGAAAAAAACAGTATAAAATGTTTGTGATCTTTGGTTAGACAGAGATTTCTAAGATACAATACCAAAAGCATAATCCAGAAAAGAAAGTTGATAAATTGGACTTCATCAAGATTAAAAACTTCCACTCTTCAAAAGATATTATTTAGGAAATGAAAAGGCAAGTCACTGACTAGGAGAAACTCTATAAGAAAACAAACAATCCAATAAAAAATGAGCAAAATATTTTAATATCTTCACCAAAGAAGATATATAGATGGTAAATAAGCACAAGAAAAGATGTTCAATATTATTAGTCATTAGGGAAATGCAAATTAAAATGATACATCCCACTATGCAGCCATTATAATGAAAAAATAGATAATATGAAGTATTGGCAATGATGTGGAAAAACTGAAACTTCATACTCTGCCAAAGGGAATATAAGACAATATCAACTGGTTTGGAAGTCTTGTAAGCAGTTAAATATACACTTATCACATGAACCAGCCAAACTCCTAGGTATTTGCCCAAGAGGAAAGTCAACATAGTTGTATACAAATACTTGTACATGAGTGTTCACAGCAGATTTATTTGTTATAGCCAAAAAGTTGGAAGCAACCCAGATGTTAATGGATGAATGTGTAAACAAACTGTGATGTAGCCATACAATGGTGTACTACTCAGAATAGAACACAATGAGCTATTGATACATACAAAAACAGGAATGAATCTCAAAATAGTTATGGTAAGTGAAAGAATTCTGACTAAAATAAAATAAAATAAAGTGTGTACATACTGTGTTATTAAAACTCTAGACAATGCAAAGTAATCTACAGTGATAGAAAACAGATTAGTAGTTACCTGGGTAGGGAGTAGCTAGGGAGGAGGTCCAGAGGTACATGAAACTTGTATAAGTGATGCATACATTCTTTATTTTGACTGTGGTGATTGCTTCACAGGTGTCTACATACATCAAAACTTACAAATTGTACATTTCAAATATATACAGTTTACTGTATATCACTTAACACCTCAATAAAGGTATCTAAAATTTGTAAAAGTGACAAGGACTTGAAGGAAGTGAGGAAGTTAGTCTTAAGCATAGCTAATGTGAGGTTTTAAAAAATTATTAGCCAGGAATGTCTGGATGGCTCAGTCAGTTGAGTGTCAGACTCTTGCTTTCAGCTCTGGTTGTGATCAGAGGGTTGTGAGATTGAGCCCCCCGTTTTGGCTCTGCCCTGAGCATGGAGCCTGCATGAGATTGTCTCTCTCTCTCCCTCTGCCCCTCTCCCCACTCATGCAAGCTCTCCTTAAAATTTAAAAGAAAAAAAATGTTTAATCACAATGAGACAAAAACGTAAGGATACCAAGAGAGTTGTGAAAGAGGTTTGTTTTGTTTTGTTGCAGGTGAGGAGTATGTGTCTGTGTGTGTGTGCATGTGTGATATTTTGTAATTCCGCCAGTCAATGCCCTGATACTAACCACACTATCTTTGCCTGTCCACCTGAAGGTGAGCTTGCTCAATGATCTACATGGGACTGGGTCCCAGAGTAAGTTCTGCTCACTAGCCAATGAGTATCAACAGGAGGGATATCCTTTCCCTCTGCCAAACCCCTGCCAAACTAAGCAGACAAATGTTCCCAAACAGGAAGATGTTCTGAATGATTTCTAGTACTTTCCTCAGAGCAAAAGTTATGAACCCATGGTAATGGCCAGTCTTGGCCTTTTACTTGAGACCTTGAGGGACTGACAGGATTCTCTTCAGTCTTTAGTAGAAACACAAAAAACAAATGTTGCTTTTTATACTAAGAAGCTTAAAGTAAGGTTTTTATGGATGTTTCATAAATTTTCCTTTATTGCAGAGATGAGTCCTATCTTCTTGGAAGGACCATACAGATCTTGGTGTACCTTAAGAATAATAGACAACAGTTACAGCCTGTTCATCTTACCTCCTTTCCATGAAAAGCAGAGAGACAGACAGAGACAGAGAGAGACAAAGAAAGATAATCATTATATAAGAGTATTAGGAGCATCAGGATCCCCTTTACGTCCCCCAGGCATTTTCTCAAGATTATACATGGACAAAGGTCTGGAAGTAAACACAAGAAACCATCCATGGTTACCCAGGGGCAGTTAGAATAGAGAAGATGAGGGCAGGAAGGCTTTCTGTGTCTTTTGGATTATTTCACAAATGTTTACACTCTTGGAATTAAAGCTCTTTTTAAAAAATTATTCCTGGGGCGCCTGGGTGGCTTAGTTGGTTAAGTGTCCGACTTTCGCTTAGGTCATAATCTCACGGTTCATGGGTTCGAGCCCCACGTTGGGCTCTGTGCTGACTGCCAGCTCAGAGCCTGGAGCCTGTTTCAGTCTGTGACTCCCTCTCTCTCTGACCCTCCCCTGCTCACGTGTCTCTCTCTCTCTTTCCTAGAAATAAATAAAATATTAAAAAAATTTTTTTTTAAATTATTCCTGCTGTGAATTATTACTGTATGCCTGTTAGGTGTGTATGTTGAAATGGACCCAAAAATGTAATCCGAGGAAAAATCTTTGCCCTGCATTTTCTAGTTCTACCTCCATGCAAAAGTTTGGTGGCTTTCTATTTTAGCATACTAGTTAGATGCTTCCCTTTCATAAAGGGTATTAATTCTATGTTGATTATGCTTAATTATACTGTAGAACTTCTATACTTTAGATTCTTTTTTTAGTATTTATTTAATTTGTGAAAGAGAGAGAGTGAGAGAGAGCGAGAGTGAGACAGAGAGAGAGAGAGAGGGAGAGAAAATCCCAAGCAGGTGCTATGATGTCAGTGAAGAGCACAATGTGGGGCTTGAACTCATGAACCATGAGATCATGACCTGAGCTGAAATCAAGAGTTGGACACTTAACTGACTGAGCCACCCAGGTGCCCCTAGATTCTTCTTTGAAAAAAATAAAAAAATCTGGTGTTGAATTATTAGCAAAAGTTTTGCTGTAAAAATCATGTCCAGGGAGAATGGCCAATGGGAATGGATTCCTTCTCTAGACACTTTTGTGTCAGGTTTGGAGATAGATCCTTGGAGAGAGATCTTGGGTCACATAGTCTCAACACCTGTCTCCCTTTTCTGTCCTATATTTTGTCATTCTGCCTTGGGAGTACACTGAGAAGTGTTTTAAGAAACAACCACATTACATCTATCATTGTATATATGGTAGGATTGTTATTGAGAACATTATCTAGACATCACAACAATATAGAAAAAGCTGTTTCTTCCTGAGCATCTGGTCCTCTTTTATCTTTGCTATTTACAGTGTAAATTTTGCAGTAGCTTTGTTTCCCTTGACCGCTATGCAACTCTAAGCCAAATTTGTGTGCTTCTTAGTGCCTTTACAGAAGTTCAGGGATGATTTCAGTGCCTGGATGTTATATATTATATGCTAGTATATATTGCATTACACTAATTAAAATTTTTTTCATTTTTATTTATTTTTGAGAGAGAAAGAAAGAGAGAGAGGGAGAAAGAAGGAATGGGGAAGGGCAGAGAGAGAGAGAGGGAGACACATAATCCAAGGCAGGCTCCAGGCTCTGGGCTGTCAGCACAGAACCTGATACAGGGTTCAAACTCACAAACTGCAAGATCATGACCTGAGCTGAAGTCAAACACTTAACCACCCAGGTGCCCCTATTTTTCTGTCTTTTAAAAAAAATTTTTTTTACACTTATTTATTTTTGAGAAACAGAGTAAGACAGAGTGTGAGCAGGGGAGGGGCAGAGAGAGAAGGAGACAGAATCCGAAGCAGGCTCCAGGCTCTGAGCTGTCAGCACAGAGCCTAACGTGGGGCTTGAACACACAAACTGTGAGATCATGACGTGAGCTGAAGTTGGACGCTTAACTGACGGAGCCACTCAGGTGCCCCTTGCCTTTTTTTTTTTTTTAATGTTTTATTTATTCTTCAGAGAGAGAGCATGCGCAAGCGGGGGAGGGACAGAGAGAAGGGATAGCGGATCAAAATGGGCTTTCTGCTGTCAGCATAGATCTAGGGCTCAAACTCATGGCCCCTGAGATCAAGACCTGAGCTGAAGTCGGATGCTTGATCAACGGAGCCACCCAGGCACCTCAGTATTTTTCTACTTTTTGACTTTCTCTTTGTCCCTTTTCCTCATTTATGTTAATACATTTTTATTGCTATATTTTATGTATTTCTAGAAATGATTCCAAAGCTTCTCCCCCTCTTTTTTTTTTTTTTTAAGTAAAGAGTAGTAAGGGATCCACTTTCACTTTGGAATATGAATTTGCT
Organism: Proteles cristata cristata; assembly: GCA_017311185.1. Classification (NCBI taxonomy): domain Eukaryota; kingdom Metazoa; phylum Chordata; class Mammalia; order Carnivora; family Hyaenidae; genus Proteles; species Proteles cristata. The sequence continues at coordinate 479,487 of JAESUZ010004270.1, read as the reverse complement.
AAACCTCTCATGATTCAAACTAGGATTCCAAAGTCTTCAACAAGGCTTCTGATTATACCATATTAATACCAATGTCCCCACCATTAACATCAGACCCTGTTGTCACAACTCTAGAGTGACCATGAGAGTCACAGACCCCTCTATGAAGTCAACATCGTCTAGATAAAGCTATCATGTTTTGGTTACTGGAAAAAAAAGTCATAAGACTTAAGCTCCAGACTCAGCTAATTTATTTATTTTTCAAAATATTTATTACTAGTTTATTATGTCCCAGGCATGTGGTTTAGTTCTATAGATACAATGGTAAACAAAAAACAGACATGGGCTCTGCCCTCAAAGAGTTTATAATCTAAAAGTGAAGAAAAGACACTAATCATATAACCCCACAATGTATTTACAGGTCATGAACAGGCTTTGGGAACATGTGATGTGGGATCAGAACCTGTCTCCGGAGTCAGGGAAGACTTGTTTGAATAGATAACTAGTAGTTCGGGGAGAGGAGAAGAAAAGGCTAGAACTATTTGGGGAAGCGAGAACAGCATTTGCAAAAGCCATGTGGCGGGATGGAGCAGAGTGCAATGGAGGAACTGCAAGAGCCCTGTGGCTAAATGCAGATATTTGAGGGACAGTGGTGCTAGCTGAGGCTACAGGAGTGCAAGCGGAACCTACTAAACCACTGAACTGTTTCAAATAATGACTAACCACGTGAGCTATGATAAGTGATCCAACTTTTCTAAGTCTGTTTTCTTGGCTATAGAACACTGATCTTTTGGTTTTTTTTTATATTTATTTAATTTTGGGGGGGATGAGTGGGGGAGGGACAGAGAGAGAGAGAGAGAGAGAGAATCCCAAGCAGACTCCATGATGTCAGCACAGAGCCACGAACTGTGAGATTACGATCTGAGCTGAGATCATGAGTCCGTCACTTAACTGACTGAGCCCCGCAGGGACCCCAAGAACACTGCTCTTTAATCACACGGTGATGCTGAGCTACCTACCAAGCTACTGTTAAAGTTACAAGGGGAGTTAAGCTAAACTTTCTCTAGAACCAGCATACTGGCAATTTTCATTTACCCAAGGGAAAAGCCATTTACTTTATGGAAAAAAGTTAAAAAAAAAAAAAAAGGCCCTTAAGGAGTTTTTTGTTTTGTTTTGTTTTTTGTCTTTTAATCAAATTACGCACAGTGAAAAAACAGCCTTACATGTAAATAGTCTTGTGACCATAGCCAAGAGGAAACTGTCTGCCCCATCCCTTTGGTACCAAGGCTTTTACTTAACGGTTTTGTTAATGTCCACAGAAAACTTACAATATGTAAGACACTTTCAGCTATGTTATTTTGTTTAATTCACACAGGATGCCTATGACTTAAGTATCATTTTTAATCTTTTAGAGATAAGAAAACTAGTAACCAGAGAAATTAGAGAACTTACCCAAAAATATATAGCTGGAAAATTATGGAGCTGGGATTCAAACTCAGGTAGTCTGATCCAAATCCACAAAAATATCCCTCACCACAGGGACCTCAATAAGACTGGATGTGGTCCAGAGATGCCTGTCAGACCTAGTAGTGACAATGAGGAGGGAAAGGAAAAACTGGACCCACCAGTCCTCATTCCATTCACCTGATGTAAAAGAAATCTTATCTTCTGAGGAAATGCCCTCAACTTCTGCTATCAATCCCCATCAGGTAAGGCATGACCAGAAAGTCATTTATCTGTCAAAGTAGTTCCCCTGCCCCTTATCTGCAGGGAATGTGTTCCAAGAGCCCTAAGGGATACCAGGGATAGTACCAAACCCTATATATACTATGTTTTTTCCTATACACACCCACCCACGGTAAAGTTTAACATATATTCGGTATAGTAACATATTAATGATAATAATAAAAAAGAACAATTATAATAATATACTGTCATAAAGGTTATGTGAATATGGTGTCTCTCTCTCAAAATATTTTATTATACTGTATTCATCCTGCTTCTTGTGATGTTGTAAGATGCTTAAATGTCTACATGATGAGATGAAGTGAGGTGAATGACATAGGCATTGTGATGCAGTGTTAGGCTACTACTGACCTTGTGATCATGTGTCAGAAAGAGGTCCATCTGCTTCTGGCTAGCAGTTGATTGTGGGTAACTGAAACTGTGGGAAGCAAAACTGCAGATGAGGGAGGACTGGTCCCCCAACTTAAAAGAAGGAAATGAAATAGATAAACTCTTCTGCCAATAAAGATAAAAGATTCTGTTCCCCAGTCGGCCTTGACAGGGAGTGGGTTCTGTAAGACCTCTACTTTATAAAAAGAAGTTAAATGTCACCAGACGTTCATATCTGTAGAACTTGGCTAACATTCTGTAAAGAAGGAGAATATAACATGGTACCAGCTGTCAATACTTCTGTTTTAATAAGAAAACTACCTTTGAAATTAAATCAGGCCCACACTGGGATGGAATAGGATGTCCCAGACACGAGTTCTAACTTGGAGCATAATTATTAAGAAGCAAGCTCTCCAATCCTGCTGAGTCAATGGACAGGATCTATTTTCAGTTCTCAACTTATCCTGAGATGCTGTAAGTCCCTTGCCAAGACTTGAATCAGTGCAGCATCTGTGAGAACCAATTAAGAACGCCACATCACCTAGGAAGAGAGCAACAGAGTGCTGTGAATTCTTATTTAGATTAAAGTGTCCAAAAGTGAAGAAAATTAGCCACCTCTCTAGTCATGCAGTCAAATCTTTTGCTAACAAAGGGAAAAAAGAAAAAAGGAGGACCTGCTCTCTGGTCGGCTCAATTCCATAGTCCCTCAGCAACTAGATTTCCTCTTTCCTACTTCTCCTGACAGTGTCAAGTTGGATACCATTTGGCCTGAGAGTCAAGGTTTCCTTGTAGACGTCTCTGCCTGGGTGCTTGACTCTGTCATCTCTTGCAGAGGCTGCACTCTCTCTCACCTCCCGATCACCTGTTTGCTCACTGGGTTCCTAACCATCTGCCTGTTTTTTAACATTCTTGGTCATTTAATGTATTCTTTTGGGATTTCTGGTCAGTTTGGTGCCCTTGCCTGATTTCTGGCACATTCTGAATTCTGCCTGTATTTGGTTCTTGAGTACTGATTTTTCCTGTTCTTTGGATTTTGTGTACTTCTTTACTTCTGTTTTTCTGTGCCTATCACCCACTGCCTAGCAGATATCCACTTCCAACTTCCCTTACCTGTTTGATTTTCTAAAAACCTGTTTTTACAAAGTGCCACCATTGTTCACAATTCTAGAATTGACATTTTTAGAGTTTTAGGTGGAGCAATCAAAAGGAAATACCCTTTTGGAAAGAGGAAATGCAAGATTGGAATACAGAGTTGCTAGCTTTCTTTAGATATGAATCTTCAGGAAAACAATAATAGGGAACATAAAGTTAAAAAAATCTGAATTCAAAGAAATATGTTTATTATTGGTAATACAGGCAATAAAATAAAAATCATCTAAGAAGAATGTAAAATATAAACCATGATAGATCATTAATTCTTAATAATATTCTATTTTTCATATCAAGAAAATGTTCCTTTGAACTAAGTGCTTTTAGTTTATTAACAGATTTTTTAATATGTGAATTTAGATATGTTTTAATGTGTAAGTATCTTAACATTTACAGACACTTATAATAGAAAGTACACTTTTAGTGTACCAAATTTGAAATGTGTTTAATTTCAAATCTAACTGAACTGTGTTATTTTCATAGGGATATACAGGCTCCTTTGGAAAAGTTTAGTTTTAGGTTGTAGGAATTTAAGAGTTAATTTTTTTTTAAAAAAAGCTCTTTAATGCTTATTTATTCTGAGAGAGAGAGAGAAAGCAGGGTAGGGGCAGAGAGAGAGGGAGAGAGAGATCGAATCTCAAGCAGGCTCCATACTGCCGCCATGGAGCCCAATGTGGGGCTCAAACCCCTGAACCACAAGATCATGACCTGAGCTGAAATCAAGAGTCAGATGCTTAACTAATTGAACAACCCAGGTGTCTCTAAAAGAGTTAATTCCTAAGTTACACATACAGCAAGCTATTCCATACCATCAATATATTTTTCTTTTCTTTTTTTTAACATTTAGTTATTTCTTTTAAGAGCTAGGGCACAGGTGGGAAAGGGAGAGAGAGACAGAGAGAAAGGAAGGAGAGAGAGAGAATCCTAAGCAGGCTCCACAGTGTCAGTGCAGAGCCCAGTGCTGGGCTTAACCCCACCAATTGCGAGATTACGACCCGAGGCAAAGTCAGATGCTTAACTGACTGAGCCACCCAGGTAGTCCTCAATATATATTTCTTATAAATAAATGGGCAACTCACTCCTGTCCCTTCAAAAATAATAAATTATGTGACTCTAGAATTTTATTTTACAGTTGGAATTTTCCTTAGAATCAGAAAAAAACAAATCCAGTCATTTGTATATTTTCCAGAATAGTATAACCTTTGTTTTATTTTAAAGTGAACAGAACAAAGCAGCAGAAATATGTAGGAAGTCAGACATACTGTGGTAGAATTCTGGCTGTGCACCTTCATAGAATGACCTTGGGCAAACTACCCAACCTTTCCTTACCTGAGAAAGGTTTTAAACCGATTCCAGCTCCACAGTCTATGATCCAGGGCCAAGTCATCCTTGCACTGGTTTCACCTTGATAATATCCTAGACTTTAGCTTTCTTCATGTGTTCCTATCCTTATAATTAAATCTTTGCCTTGGTCTCTATTCCACAATTTATCTTCCAGTTGCCTGTCCAGCACAGCTGTCACCTCTAGGTTTGGAGCCATGCACTTTACACAGGTCGTAATTAGAGAACCTGACACTCTTTGGATAGACCTTCCAGTTACCAACTCCAGTCTGCTGGTCTGAATTCCAGAGAACTATCTCCCTCTGACCTATTTGATTTTGTGTCAATTTGACTCTGTGTCAACTTGCTGTGTGTTCAACTGCTGCCTTGGGCCACCCACTGACAACTGCTTTTATGAACTATGACCTGATACCTTGAAATATTTTGAGCACTTGTTAACATGTCAGTAACCCCGAGTACCAATCCTATCCCAGTGGTTATGTTCAAGACTGGTTCTCTTCCCTTTTCTGGTATTAGTAGGCCAAACCTAACCTACTTCCAAGGTACCAGATATGTGATTCTATATGGTATGAACCTATAGCATCCAGAGATTGTTAAGCTGTGTTCGTTATAAACTGTTTAACAAGACAGGGACATAGGTGACAGAGTTTAAAAAGATCCCTTGTTGGGCACATGTACCCCAATGTTCATAGCAGCATTTTCAACAATAGCTAAATCATGGAAAGAGCCTAAATGTCCATCAAGTGACAAATGGATCAAGAAGATGTGGTTTATATATACAATGGAATACTACATGGCAATGAGAAAGAATGAAATCTGGCCATTTGTAGCAACGTGGATGAAACTCGAGGGTGTTACGCTAAGTGAAATAAGTCAGGCAGAGAAGGACAGATACCATGTTTTCACTCATATGTGGAACAGGAGAAACTTAAAAGAGGACCATGGGGGAGGGGAAGGGGAAAAATAGTTAAGGACAAAGAGAGAGGCAAACCATAAGAGACTCTTAAATACTGAGAACAAACTGAGGGTTGATGGAGCAGGGAGAGGGGAAAGGGGGTGATGGGCATGGAGGATGGCACTTGTTGGGATGAGCACTGGGTGTTATATGGAAACCAACTTGACAATAAACTATAAAAGAAAAAAAATAAAAATAAAAAGATCCCTACTGACGTAACAATGGTCAAAATTTTTACAAGAGTTGGTATTTAAAGGGACTAATTTTGTTTACTAAGAAAATTAAGTTGTGTGGAACAGCTCATTCGCCTAAAACTCAAAACTGGATTTTTACTTAAAGCTTTTTGGGAAGGTTTGTTAAAGATGTGGCTCTCTGTGAATCTGTTGAATAAGAAATTTCAGAGGAATTTATCTATTTACCCAGTTATGCTTTTGAAGTAAAAAACTCCTTTTATTGATTTTTTTCACTGAGAAAAAGTAATTGCACATGGCTTTCCAGCATGGCATTTTAGACATGGATGTGTGTGGATTAACTGAGAACTTTATAACATATAGCCTCATTTAATCGTTACATGGGTTTATTAACCTACTACTAAAGATAAAACTGAGGCATGGAGATTTTAAGTAACTTGCCCAAGAAGATCACATAGCTAGAAAGTAGTGGAACCAGACAAACAGAATCTGTCTCCATTTTTAACCTGTTTTTAGCTCCTAATAACTACATGGAAATAAGAAACACTGAAAAAAAAAAGAGGAAAAAAAACCCAACCCTCGGGAAAAGATAAGGAATCTGCTCCACGAGAAGTCTGAACCCTTATTACATTTTCTGAATTGGTTGGTTCTGACTGGATTTTACTGGGAGTAATCAGTGAGGAAACATCTGGGTCTCCTAAGGTCTTTGCTGTCATCTAAGAGAATTGGAGGTTTCCTGGATTTGGATGGTTATTCCTGTGCTCAAGAGAACTGGGAAATATTTCGGGCTGGTCTTCAGAAGGAAGACAACACTACAAATTACCCTAAAAAACAGCCCTCTGGTAGTGTGCTACCAGGTCACCTCTTGCTGCATTAAGTATGCAGTTTTCCCCTTCTGTAAAGGGCATGGCATATCTTTATTCGCAAAATAGGGAAACCAGATTGTGGAATGCACTTGAGTGTTATTCTATAGGAGATTCTGTAGGAGACCCTGAGACCATTGCAGAGGCTGAAAAAATTCTCAATTTCAGGATAAGTGAGTGTCCTGCTGAAGACCATAACCTACCATAATAAAGCAAACTCTTCAATAACTTCCAAGAGACAAGTTTTCTTTTTCAGCAGCTGCTCAGAGAATAGTTATTTTCATGACTAATCTGAAAGTGTCCTAAGAAATGCCATCATTGCAGCCACGTGACAAGTTTTATATGATAATTTCGGACATGCTTGCTATGGTCATTATGAATTCTCAATATAAGTCTTTGACTACCATGTTTTCATTGGGGGGATTTCAATTTTCAGAATTAGAGTGTTATGCCTCAATTCAGACAAAATCCTAGCACCAAATTATTATAGGCTGTTCCTTTTCTTAAGGAACTATTCCAAAAAAAACCACAAGATTTCTTCAGAGAATTTACCAATAAGAATAAGAAGTGGAATATAGACTGTTATTCACAATTCTGTTTCAGATCTTGAATGTCACTTTTAAGTTAAAACTTCTTTAAAACCTATTCTATTTATGTATTTTTTGTCCTCCTGGACAGCTAATCTATTCATTGACTCTCAGCAAAACCTTCCATTTACCAGGTACTATACTAGGTATTAAGGACATAATAATGAATTAGAATTTGCTGTCAAATTCTAATCATTTTTTTTAAAGCACTCTATATTAAAAAACCAGATATACAAAATGCTGGCTCTACTTCATATTAAATTTCTTGTGTTCTATACTCATAACTAACATTTGGGACACAATAGATTGGTAATATTTGATAGCGGTATTGATGGACAATTCGAGAATCATCATAGTTTTTAAAATCAATGTCCCATTTGCCTTTTCACAGAAGATAAATGTGTGCCCTGTCTTTCATTTTAGCCTGCCTTTCTTTTCTTCCTTCCTTCCTTTCTTTTAAGTTTTTTTAAAATTTTAATGCCCTTTCTCTCATTTTAGTCTTATGTTCTCTCGACTAAATCACAACAGACTTCATTCTTCCTTGGGGTGCAAATTCAGTCACCACCTTGCCTTACCTAGAATTCCAGTGCATGGTGGTGACTGAATTTGTACCCCAGGAATCAGTGTAAATAAATAAGTAATTGGTCTGTCCTGTTCTCTGGGGAATCTCACATAAAACAGGGGTTGTTTTTAATTGAATCTCTAATTCAGAGCCTAATCTCCCTTCCATTCTTTCTACTCATCCTTTTCCTGCTTCCCATTTTGAACTTTCAAAGAAATTCCTGATTGTGTCTACTTTCCCAAATCACTCACAAAGAGGTTAACTCAGAGGTCACAAAGTCAGATGCCTACAGGGCCCAGCCTTGGAAGAGAAATAAGTGCTGGGGGCTGAAGCAGCAATATTAGGGAGTGAGGGGGAGTCTGTGGCAAACCGCAGAGCATCAGCCCAGATAAGAGGAGGGTGCTGTACTCAGCGTCAGCTCCTTGTTGACTGAATAATGAAATGCTTGGTTAGCTGATCATCCAATTTTCACAAGGGTCAGAAATCTGTATCTTTATGTAACATGTGTCAATCTGTAAATATGGGACCACTCAAACAAAACATGCCTCCCCAGGGCTGCCATTTGCAAACTTGGGTCTCATTGGTATTGAATTCAAAGAACTAAAAGCATTGTAAGTTTCTGAAATGTCCTTGAAGAATGTAAGGTGAGTTTGCAACCCAACCTCAACCTCAAGGGAAAAGGAAAAGGAAGAATTCTTAACAGGATTGTGGTTTGATATTTGTCTAATTTGTGTATTTTCATGAATCAGTACGTTGTCATTCTACAGTTTTAAAAATGTAATAAAGCAATCCATCTTTTATACAAGAAAACGGGGGAGGGATGAAATACATATTCAATTTAAAAGCTTATATTGAATTTTGTTTTTATTTATATGAAGGAAAACTGGCACTAGAAGAATACATTAAAAATTAATGAGTGATTATATTTGTAGGGTAGGGACAAGGAAGAAAGGCATGAATGTGGGATTAAGACTTCTCAATCTATACTTTTTATTTACGAAACAGGTGAGAGTATATTAAAAAATCAAAAATGTAAAATGAAAGTAAACGGCATTAACATGCCAACTTATTTTTTATTGCAGGGAAGTATGACAAGTTGAAAAATAAATTAGAATGCATAAAAATATATAACAGGACAGGGCCATCTGACTGGTTCAATGGGAAGAGTATGTGACTCTTTTTTTTTTTTAATTTTTGTTAATGTCTTATTTATTTATGAGAGAGAGAGAGAGAGACAGCATGAGTAGGGAAGGGTCAGAGAGAGAGGGAGACACATAATCATAAACAGACTCCAGGCTTTGAGCTAGCTATCAGCACAGAGCCTGACACAGGGCTTGAACCCACGAACCATGAGATCATGACCTGAGCCGAAGTTGGACGCTTAACTGACTGAGCCACCCAGGTATGCCAAGAGTATGTGACTCTTAATCTCAGGGTTATGATTTTGAGCCTCATGTTGGGTCTGGATATTACTGAAATAAATAAAACATATATATATATGTGTGTATATATATATATATTACAGGACAAAATTCTATAAGGGAAATGGAATTATAAATGGGAAATAAGAAGAAAAGGGAACAATGTTACAATTAGGATAGCTAAAGAGACAATTTTTAAATTTACTCTTTAAATGGTATTAAATTGCTATGGTATTTACAGTCCTTTGAACACACTTAAAACTTGTGTGACCATTTTACTTTTAAATGTAACATTGAAATTGTTTCCTTTACAATTGTTTTACTTGATGATAAAAATTTTAGACACTGATATAAAAATAGGAAAAGGGATAGATGTATTTTTCAAAATTCTTTTGAGAATATATAAACCAAAAGGTTAAAGACTACTGAAAGTTCAAGATTATTTTCCTATACAGCTGATCATTGAACTACATGGGGGTTTAGGGATACCAACTCCCCCACTGTGTCAAAGATCTGTGCATAACTTTTGACTTGCCAAAAACTTAATAGCCTATGACTGACCAGAAGCCTTACCAATAACATAAATAGTTGATTAACACATATTTTGTGTGTTATATGTATTATATGCTATATCCTTACAGTAAACTAAGGTAAGGAAAAGAAAATATTAAGAAAATTGTAAGAAAGAGAAAATACATTTACAGTACTACACTGCCAAAAATGTGCATATGAGGGATCAGTCAAATTCAAACCCATGTTGTTCAAAGGTCCCTTATACTTGAACTACTGGAGTCACTCCTTTGTCCATGGAAGGCCAAAGTTTGTTATATGATGAAAAATTAGCATCTCGTAACACTATCATATGGATTCATTTTGGGTTAGCTAGCTTTTACTTACAAAAACAGAAAACTTTTAAGTTCCATAAGAATGAGTGCCAGGTAAACAGATAAATTTAGATATCTGTAAGATAGGTCTAACATACAAAATCAAGAATTTGTGGTGCTACTGTAATGACAGTGCAAAGGAGGGCCCAATCAAGAGGCAGTTTCCTTCTCAAATTTGCCATAGGCCAACCTGCTTGAGTCCATCTAGGAACACATAGGAGTAGGCTTAAAACAAAAGTATGGAGCGCCAAGCTGGCTCAGTAGGTTAAGCGTCTGACTCTTGATTTCGACTCAGGTTATGATCTCACCATTAGGAGACTGAATTCTTCATAGGGACTCTGCTGTCAGCACAGGGCTTGCTTGGGATTCTCTCACCCTCTCTCTCTTTCTGCCTCTCCCCTGCACTCTTTCTCTCAAAATAAATAAATAAACATTTGGGAGAAAAAACCCCAAACAACCAAAAGTACAAGTCCAGTGGTACGAGAGCTCATAAACCCACCTATAATGATGTTCCCAGAGGGGACCCTGGGGGATTACTCTACCCGCGTATTTCTCTCTCAGGCTCCTAGAACATGTGATCACAAGCAAACAACCCAAGTTTGAAATGAAAATGATCTAAACTAATTTTCCCCTTTCAAATAAGAAAATATTAACCACACTTAATATTTGTTGACTCTGAATGAAACTGAGTAATCCTTTCTTCTCATTTGGTTCAACTTTTGTCCTTGCTACCCCTGTTTATATCCCTCACCAGGAAAAAATTCCAGTCTCCCAAATCACCCTTTATCTTTCAACCACTCGCCTACTCAGGCTTCTTAATACCACCTATTTTGAACCCTTTTCCTATCATTTACCAATTTCTGAGACTCTTTCACTGTATCCTTTGGAATTTATGGTCCATCATCAGTAAAATTCTCTGTATCCTCAGTCTCCTCTCTGAATAGTTCCTTTATCTGTTCTAAAGCAAGCCTGGCTCACCCCCCTGTGGATGCAAATTTTCTCTACAACCTTTCCAAGGACCTCATATCACTGGAGTTGGTGGAGTTGGAGGTAGGATAGGAATCTTCCTTGCTCTTCCTTGCTTCTTTCAGGCTGTTCTTCCTCTCTCCTTCCTAACTTCTCTCCATCCCCAGTATTTGTTTTGTTTTAAGTTTATTTATTTATTCTGAGAGAGAGAGAGAGAGAGAGAATCCCAAGCAGATTCTGCACTGCCAGCTCAGAGCCCCATGCAGGGCTCACTCTCATGAACCAAGAGATCATGACCTGAGAGTTGGACGCCCAAGTGACTGAGCCATGCAGGTGTCCCTGTTTCGTTTTTAACTCGTGTCTTCTGATGTTGTCACTCTTCTCATTGCGGTACTCTCCTATTAACTCATATATTACTCCACCTTGTTTCAAGGACTTTATCTTTTGGCTACTGGCATCTTCTCCAGTAATTAGCACCTTTCCTAATTCTAAGTCTTGTTGTTTTCAATATACATAGATCATCCTTATGACACTCTTTTTGACTCTTCCAATGACACTGTATTCCACACCCTTTAGGCATTTGCTGCCATTGTTGCATTCCACTCTAGACTTCATTACTTCTCCATAATCTTGTTTTCGTGCATCCCACTCTAATTCCCATGTTGCTGGGGTCACTCTGCAGAAGTAGGACGTACTCCTCCATCTCAAATCTGGTTTGGATGTCGAGACCGATGATGCCACACACCATGTACCAAGAGAGTATGAAAAGTTTTATGGTGCACAGTTGGTGGAGTATGTGGCTCTTGGTCTCAGGCTTGTGAGTTTGAGCCCCATGTTGGGTGTAGAGGCTATTTAAAAATAAAATCTTTAAAAAAAATGTTTTATTACTCACAGATAGAAGCTTTCTGTGGAGAAGTGGGTAGGCTCCTAGGCTGGTACAAATATAGCCTAAGGGAGTAGAGAAAAGAGACTGTCTTAGGACTTTTATGGTGATTGACTGGTAGGACCAGGGTGAAGGTTCTATCAAGTGGGCTGGGGCTTGTATGGTTTGAACCTTCTGCTATCACCAAATGAGCCATCTTATCAATTTTACCCATATGTTGGCCGCAGGAAAAGAGAGGAGGTGGGGCTTGAAAGCTGTCAGTGAATATAAAATGGAGTCTGACTCTTTATTATACATCCATCTTTCCAGATTGTTCTCTTTCATTCAGACTCCTGCAGGGCCTCAAAAAACTTGCAATTCATTGATCCTACAATATTTTCTCTATCCTTAATCTCTATATATCAATTCTTCCCCCATATTAAACTCCATGGAAAATTATAATCACTCCCTTACTTATATTCTCAGATTCCTTGCTCCTCCCTTGGTAAAATCTGATTAAATAAAATTTTAACTCTACTCTGAGCCTGTGTCCTTGCAGCCAATTATTGGGCAAAACCAAAACCAAACCAAACCACTATCACACTGACTTATGTCAGTTAAATTCATGACCATGATCTCAAGTGGGTCCTTGAAGGCACTCAGTAAGCATATGATTTTTCTCCCTAGTCCATTCATCTTCCCATTCTCCTAGATAACTACACACCTTCTCTTCTTTCCTCAAACGTCTGTTACTCTTCTGCACCTCCCTCTGACCTTACCTCCTTTATGTCTGAGAAAATTCAATTGATCAGAGGAGAAATCCAGATTCCCTCCATCTCTCTTATCCACCTGCTTGCCTGTTCCCATAGAAGAACCTGTGCTCCTGTCTCCAGAAGATCCTCTCACTTGTGTGCTAGATTCCAAACTCTTTCCCTCTCAGTGACACTGCTGCAGCAACTCTCTTTTCTTGACCCTACATTAATTTTTCTTCTTCCGGATCTTTTCCAGGTAATTCTTATCAAAAATAAGTACTTCTAATTTGTTGGTCAATCTGCTTTTGACTCCACTTCCACCACCAGTTACTGCCCATTTTGGGGCTCCTGTTTGCAAAAGAACTTCTCAAAAGAATTGTATTAGATATTTCTAATTCCTCTCTTCCCATTTTTTCTTAAACCCACACAGATCAAAGTCTCTCCCACTGCCCCACTAAATTGTTACCAATAGCCTCTGTGGTACTAAATCCAAAGGTTAGTTCTCAGTCCTTACATATAAGCATTCACTCCTGCTTGATACTGTATCCTCCCTCACTTGCCTTCCAGGCACCTCTCTCTGGGTTCTCCTCTTTCACTGGCTCCTCCTTCTCAGTCTCCTTTGATAGCTTCATCCGTGGTTCTCTCCTACTTACACTCACTCTCTTGGCAAACTTGTCCAGGCTCATGGTTGTAAATATCATCTAAATGTTGATATCTCAGATATCTTTAGCTTGAGCCACTGTCTTTAACCCCAGAGTCATATATACAACTGCCTACTCAAGACTTCACTTGGATTTCTAATAGATTTCAAATGTCACATGTCTGAAATTGAATGTATGACCCTTCTTCTCAAACCTATACTACCTGTAGTTCTCATCTCCATTTTCTTTTTTTCATATTCCCATCAACTTTATTACCCTATTTGATTTTACATTTATTTATTATTATTGCCTGTTATCCCCACCCTCAAAATGTAATATTCACAAGGGTTGAGAGTTTTGTCTGTTTTGTTCAGGTTTATAACCCAGTCAACTAGAACAATGTCTGGGTGCTCAATTAATATTTATTGGATGAATGAATGAATTAAACCTGTAGCGTCTATTCTTAGTTAACTCAGAATTTACTGTTTTCTTAACTCAGACTGAAAATCAATGAAAAATGGGTTTATCTGCCAGCAATAACATCCTACCCTGGTTTAAAACTCTTGTCTCTACCTGTGTTGGGGGAAGGGCAGGCACGAAGGTTTTTGTTTTATTTTCCAGAAATGCAAAGCTCCAGAACAAGGTTTAGGTAAAAACCACAGTGAGTAAAGGTTTGCTTCTGGAGAAAAAACTCGGCAGAGCAACAGGCCAGAAAGAGTTCAGCCTACCTAAACTTTATTGGCCTCACGTGAAAAGGTGGTAGGCGGGGTAAAAAGAAGCAAAAACGCATTTTCCTTCATTACAAGTCTCTCGGATCAACAGCTGTTCTCCTACTAGGGTGGCTCTTTTTTTTCCCTTATTTGGACTTCACTGTCAAAAGAAAGACACCACACCCTCCGTTATGTAGGCTTCACTGAGTAGTAGCTCTGCCACGTCCCAGGTCTTCTATCTTCAGGACTGCATTTAATTCAGTAATATTTTTCTTTACGTTCTTTTGAGACAGGGTTCCTGGGTGGGGCCAGGAAAACTCTTAAGATGTTTGAAAACAATACAAACTTTTAAAAAGTCAGACGTTTTAGAAAGTACATTAAAAAAAAAAGTTTAAGGCCGTTAAGAGGCGAAATGGCTTGGGGGTAGGGAAGGACGCTCAGTTCAGTGGAAAGGGGCCCCGTCCGCGTTCGCGCCTGCGACCAGCGCAGAGCCCAGTCCTCGAGGGCTGCGCCTCTAGGCCTTACCCGCTGCAGCAGACGCCCCCTGCCCCGGCCGCACCCGCCACTGCGCGCGAGGGAGAATGAGCCCGTCCCCACGGAAGGAACCCCAAGCTTCCCTTAAATTTCCATGCAGCCCGCCCAGACACTTCCCGACTGAAGGAGCGAACTTCTGTCCTGCCAGGAGGGGTGGCTGGAGGCACGGCGCGCACATCGCTGCGAGCCGGGAGCCGGCTGCCCCTGGCCGGGCCCGCCCCTCCCCGCGTGGAGCGTGCGACACCCGGGCTTCCGCGGCGCCCTCTGCCTCCTCCGCACGCCTCCCCTTTAAGCGCGAGGCGCAGTTGGATTTATGTCGGCCGAGGCGAGGCGCGACTCCCCTTTATGGCGGAGTCGGCGGCGGCGGCTCTGACAACCGCGGCGGCTGGGCGAGCAGAGCAGGAGGCAGAGCCTCGGGCTGCCGGCCGCCGTCACCGCAGCGGGGCCGGGGGGAGCGCGGCGCTCGCCGCCGCGGGGGCGGAGGAGTGGGCGGGCCCGGGCGGGCTGGGGGCGTGGAGGCCGGGGAAGGCGGGGAGCCGGGTCTCCAGCGCTCGGGTCCGCCTCTGACTGCGGCGCGGCGGGGCGATGTGTGATTACCATGGCGAGGAGTCTCTGTCCGGGGGCCTGGCTAAGGAAACCCTATTACCTCCAGGTAGGCCGGCGGCGAGCCCGCCGGGCGCCCTCCCTCGCCGCGCGGGACTCGCCCGCCTCCCTCCTCCCTCATTGGGTCGGCGCCCGCCCGAAACCCGCTGCCCCCTGCCGTCCGGCACCTGGCGGCGCGCCCTCCCCGGCCGCCCTGGCGCCGCAGCCCCCACGGCGGCGCTGCCCGCGCCCCCCACAGCTGCCCCGGCGCCTCTCGCGCCCTGGCCGCGGGGCTCCGGGGCCCCCGTCGCCCCGCCCGGACTCGCCCTGGTGCCCCTCGCATTCTGAGAGCCCCGAGACGTGACCTGGGTGCGACCCTACCCCCCTAGCAGTTGAGGATCGGCAGCCTGGGCTCGCGACGTGCCGCCGGCTTCTCCCCGGTCGCGTGCTCTCCTCCTCCTCCCGTGTGGGCCCCGCAGGTCGGCTTTTCAAGACTCTATGTCTTCGGTCTGTGGTGGGAAAGGTGGTGTGTCATTCCACCATATTTTAGAAAATTATGGCAATTTGTCACGTCACTGTTTCCCCAGATCCCCGAGAAGCGACGTGTGCCTGGTGCTGAGCCCCTTGGTTCGGTCTTTCCATCCCACCCGTGATTTAAATGGGAGGTAGGGCTCGGAAGCCCAAATGAGACGGATGGGTGTTTGCTTTCTAAAAGGAAAGGGGACAGTGCCGGGTGCCGATCTCAAATACCCCAGCAATGCAAACGTAATTCTCAGTCATGTCATGTGTACTGTTCGCGTGTTAATCTTTCATGATTTCCCGTTCCACCCTCTGTGCCGCTGCCAGTCTGTGTCTTCAAACCCTACTACTGCCTTCGTGTGCAGTTGGTCACCAGGGGGACCTAGTAGACATCGTGAGTAGCTGAGCGCAAATCCATCACCCCAGTGGAAAAACAACTACAAATCAATGCCTCGCGTGGGTTAGCAGCGTTGTCTGCATTCAGAGGACAGTATTCCTTTTACCGTTTACATTAAAAGGCTTAAGGTATTGATAAATTATTTGGGGACAGGAATTCATGCTCAGCTGGCGCTTTTACAAATTATCCTAAAAGTTGAGAAGAAACCATTGTGGAGCAAGTAAGTCTTTCATTCTCGTTTGGAAATTGCATATGTAAATCGTTACCCTGCAGTGAATGATGTACTGCGAATTGGAAGCATGATTTGACACCCCACGATTTGAAGGGTGTAGGAGTAAAACTGAACGCCCTGAGTCCTTGTAGCAGCTCCACCAGTAGTAATTGTGCTTGAATAACAGTGGAGCAACCCAGTGTAGAATTCAACCTAGGCCATATACCTCTTTGTAACCCTTTGTATGAACAAAAGAATCTTTCCGGATTCTCTCCCCAAAATAAGTTTATTGGGATATTTAAAATGTTTTTTTTTTTTTACTAAAACTAGCTACTTACATTTAATTTTTGATATTTTGTGGCAGACTTTATTTTAGATTTTAATTAGTTTGTCTCAAAATGTTCTCCATAAATATGGCTGTGACATTTTTTTTTGGCACCATACCTCAGGAGCTTTCAGATTGGCTGAATTAAGATTAGTTTTGCAAATAGTTATGGTTCCATTAATGGCAAACATTTGGTATTTCTGCCTTTCTGGATGTGCACAACATTATCACTAAAACAAGGTAAACTTGGATTTTAAGCATTTCAAAAGGATTTGGGGATATAGTGGTATTTTAGTAGGCTACTTCCTTTTTTAAAAATTTTTTAATAGTTTATTTATTTTTGAGACAGAGAAAGACAGAGCATGAGCGAGGGAGGTGCAGAGAGAGAGGGAGACACAGAATCTGAAACAGGCTCTAGGCCCACACCTTCCAGCACAGAATCTGATGCAGGGCTTGAACCCAAGAACCGTGAGATCGTGACCTGAGCCAAAGTCGGATGCTTAACCGACTGAGCCACGTAGGCGCCTCAAAATTTTTTAAATGTTTATTTATTTTTGAGAGAGAGGGGGAGATGGCATATAAAGGGCGGAAGGAGAGAGAGAGGGACACACAGTATACCAAGCAGGCTCCAGGCTCTGAGCGGTCAGCGCAGAGCTGGATGCTGGGCTTGAACTCACAAACTGTGAGATCGTCACTTGAGCTGAAGTTGGCCACTTAACTGGCTGAGCCACCTAGGCGCCCCAGTAGGATACTTCTATATAAAAAATGATTAACAAGAAAATTATTGATTCCAGTATTGTATTTGAGATAAATAAATTTAAAACTTGGGAACCCAGGGGGCTGGTGTTTTAAACAATGTCTTCGTATTAGTATTTATTGTCTTTATGAATTTTCTTGTTAGTTTTCCCTCACTATGCTCTTTCAGTTTAACCAGTTAAAAAAAAAGGCCTTCACATTACTCAAGTGTCATACTTTTTTTCTGTTCCCTGTTGTCTAAATGCTTCATCTTCTGGTTTTTAGAATTCCTTTACCACTAGGTGCTTCAACCTTGAAATTGTTTTGGGCAAAGTCAGAATATTTCCAACTGAGACTATTATACAGCTACTCAGTTTCTTAGCCACTGAAGATTGAATTAATATATACAGTACTCCTTTTCCTCTTTTATTGTTTTATTTTTCCTGAGAATAAAATCATGTTCCTTTAGGAACAGCATGAGGCATGAGAACAGAGCTGAGCTTTGTTCATTTGTGCTTCTGGTTCATCATGACCTTGAAAAATCTTCCTAACTTTTTAGTTCCATAGTTTCCATATCATGAAGTGGAGCTTGTGGTTCTTAACTGAGTATATCACATAGATATAGTGAGGATGATGTAGATGAAGTTAAATATGTTTTGTGACATTTTTGCTACATTTTAAATAGAAAAGCGTGTGAATTTAAATAGTAAATACAGGTAAATATGTTGAATTCCTTCATCTAAAGATTCCTGGATTTCTACACCACCCTCCACTTTTATTTTTTGAACATTTATTGATAATTGATCTAGGTGTATAATATGACTTATTGTATTGACTTAGTCATTTACTTAATATTTGTTGGAGGCCTGTCACATTCCCAGAAACTCTGTGAGATGGAAGCACTTCTACTGGAGCTAAGCAAAAGTCTTTTTGGTCCTTATGGAACGTAAAGTCTAGTTAGGGAGACAAATTAAATAATCTCAGAAATACATAATGACAATAGTAAGTGCAATGAAGGAAAAGGGAAGAAGCAAAAGACAACTCGAGAGGAAGAGAACAGATTCTTTAAAAAAATTTTTTTAATGTTTATTTATTTTTGAGAGAGAGAGAGCCAGAGAGAACGAGGTGGGGAGAGGCAGAGAGAGAGGGAGACACAGAATCTGAAGCAAGCAAGCTCCTGGCTCTGAGCTGTCAGCACAGTCAGCCGGATGCTTAACTGACTGAGCCACCTAAGTGCCCCTAGTTTCTTTCTCTTTTAAAACTATTTTACTATAGAAGTTTTTATACATACACAAAGCAGAAAAGAATAATGTACTCTCACCAACCTATCACCTGCCCTCAACTTTGATCAGTATTTTGTTTCATTTCTCTTCCCAATGTCCTCCTTCCAACTAAAATGGTTTTTTAAAGTTATTATTAAAAAAATTTTAATTCTAGTATAGTTAACATACAGTATTATATTAGTTTCAGGCATACAATATAGTAATTCAACAATTCCATGCATTACTCTGTGCTCAGCATGGTAAGTGTACCCTTAATCCCCTTCACCGATTTCACCCTTCCTCCCCCCACCCCCACCTTCCCCTCTGGTAACCATCAGTTTGTTCTCTGTAGTTTTTATAGTCTCTCTGGTTTTTGGATGGGCTCTTTTTTCCTTTGTTCATTTGTTTTGTTTCTTAAATTCCACATATGGGTCAAATCATATGGTATTTGTTTTTCTCTGACTGACCTCTTTCACTTTGCATTACACTCTTTAGCTCCATCTATGTTGTTTCAAATGGCAAGATGTCATTCTTTATTATGGCTGAGTAATATTCTATTATATATATATTGGATTTCAGAGATGGAGGGGAGAGATGAAGGGCCAGCAAGAAGAGAGGGAAGTTGCAGAGACCAGCTTTATATAGTTGTAATTTTACTATTTGTCTTTAATTAGATGAAGTTAAAAAAAGTTATGTTCTGAGGTGTTCAGGCCTTAGGGATTGCAAGTTCTTGTCATACTACAATTTACAGGGAAAAATTTTTAGGCAGTTGACTTAAGTTTTTTTATTAAAAAAATTTTTTTTAAATTTATTTATTTTGAGAGAGAGAGAAAGAGAAAGCAGGGGAGGGGCAGGGAGGGCGGGGGAGAGAATCCCAAACAGGCTCTGCACTGCCAGCGTGGAGCCTGACTTGGGGCTCAAACCCAGTAACTGTGAGATCATGACCTGAGCTGAAATCAAGAGTCAGATGCCTACCTGACTGAGCCACTCTGGTGCTACCCACCAATGCCAACTTTTTGGTGCAGGGAGTACTTCTTCCAGAGAAGTGGTGAAGGCACACTTTGTGGGGCATCTCTGTGAGCAAGGAGGGCGTGACCTGCCTGAAATAGATAGCCAATGAACATTTATCTGAGCAGCGTGGCAAGGCATCATTCTCAGAGCGTATTAACTTATAGGTCCATCCTTTCCAGCTATTCTGTTGAAACCTTACCTCAGAAATAGCATGTTCTGGACGGGCTAAATGTTGTGGCACATTGAACAGAGTAGAGTCGTGCATCTGAGATCGGAAACTGTGGGTGTATTAACCTGTTTAGACCATTTTTAGGCAGTGTTTTTTTTCCACACACCATTATGATGATTCTACTTTTGGCCCACTGGATGTGGTGACCCAGAACGACACCTGCATTTGTCTGTTTTTAGCAGCGTGTTTTCTACAAATTAGGAGCTACTTTATTTAGAGTGTACTCAAGTCTGGGTGGGACTGATAACACAGCCCTATAATTCCTCGGTTTTAGTTTAGAATACCTTCTTCCTTCTCACTATCATTAAGTCCTGGAAGATAGAAAGTTAAGACAATTTAGAGCAATTTTCTATATTTAGATTATACACGTTTTCCCATTCTAGTCATTCTGTCTGCATGCCCTGTTGCATTTTAAAGGCTGCTGCAACTCTAATGGAATTTGAAGTTTGAGATATGTGGGTGCTTCTAAAGGTTTTCAAGCCCTTTAGATTTCAAAACTCTTAAATTTCTTAAAAATGACTAACAGTACCTATATGTGTTCTATAGGGCTGTCATGAAGGAATGGATAAATATCATGTTCTAATTAGGGTGTGGGCACTTGTTTAACATTTCTGGCACCAGGCTCTTTGGCTTATATTAGTATTATCTTTCAAAAATGACTGCTGTTGGCGCGCCTGGGTGGCTTAGTCAGTTAAGTGTCCGACTTTTGCTTAGGTCATGATCTCATGGTTCGTGGGTTCGAGCCCCGCGTCGGGCCCTGTGTTGACTGCCAGCTCAGAGCCTGGAGCCTGTTTCAGAGTCTGTGACTCCTTCTCTCTCTGACACCCTCCCCCGCCCCCCGCCTGCTCACACTGTCTCTCTCTCTCCTAGAAATAAATAAAACATTAAAAAAAAAATGACTGCTGTTGAGGTGCCTGGGTGGCTCAGTTGGTTGAGTGTCCAGCTTCAGATCAGGTCATGATCTCATGGTTCATGAGTTCAAACTCCTCATTGCACATACTACTGTCAGTGTAGACCTGCTTCAGATCCTCTGTGTCCTTCTCTCTTTGCCCCTTCCCCGCTCACACTCTCAAAAATAAAAATAAACATTAAAAAAAGTAACTGGTGTAGATGGTTTGGTTCTTTATAACTTAGTGTGGCTATTGTATGGTATTTAGTGCCAGATGGGGTTACTGACTAGATTAACTGGTACTAAGTGATGATATTATCAAGTATGGTACTTAGAGTAAAATGGCTTCTTGCCTGTTTTCAGCCTCCAGGATTATTATAAATCTACGGATAATTAGAGCAGGTGGTGGTTCCCTATTCCCCAAAGACTATAGGTGGTGTGGTTCTCATCAAGTTTGTTAGAACTGCTGTTCAAAGCTAAATTTTTTACTTTGCCTGAAATGAAATCCCTAAATCTCTGATTAGCTTCCTGAGACTGGTGAGTATATTGAGAGCATATGCATCCCATAATGTCTTAAATTCAAGCATGAAATTATAATGCAACCATTTGATATTACCATTAGTTGCTTTTCTAACCCTGTTAAAAACACAAAGAAATGATGATTTCTCAGGCATATTGCATTCTTACCGTACTTTCAGGCTGTAGCATATAGTAATAGTATTTGTTTCTTCATTGCCATCTTCCCAGTGTCCCTCCATTTTCATTTTGATGGATTATAGAGTTGTTTTATATTCTCTGTAGTTTTTCTTTCCTTCCTTCCTTCCTTCTTTCCTTCCTTCCTTCCTTCTGCAGTTAGGTACTTTTAATGTTTTCATTTCTTAAAGTTGCTTCTAAAAACAATGCTGTACCGTTCTGTTAAATATCATCTTTTTATATCATTTGGTTGAAAAGCTAAATGTCTCACATTCTTTTTTTTTTTTAATGTTTTATTTATTTTTAGGACAGAGAGAGAGACAGCGTGAGCAGGGGAGGGTCAGAGAGAGAGGGAGTCACAGACTGAAACAGGCTCCAGGTTCCGAGCTGGCAGTCAGCACAGAGCCCGACGCGGGGCTCGAACCCACGAACCGCGAGATCATGACCTAAGCGAACGTCGGACGCTTAACCGACTAAGCCACCCAGGCGCCCCTAAATGTCTCACATTCTTAACATATTTCTATACATTCAAATATTTTCTTTTTTTAACTTTTTAAAATGTTTTTATATATTTCTGAGAGAGACAGCATGAGCAGGGGAGGGTAAGAGAGAGAGGGAGATACAGAATCTGAAGCAGGCTCCAGGCTCTGAGCTGTCAGCACAGAGCCTGACATGGAGCTTGAACCCATGACCCATGAGATCATGACCTGAGCCGAAGTCGGATGCCTAACCAACTGAGACACCCAGGCCCCCCTCAAATATTTTTGATTAATTTTCCCTTAAAAATCTTAATCTACGAAGTATATGAGTTTAGAAAAATTATGGTATTGTAAAGTGAACGTACTTGGGGAAAAAAAAAACCCAAAATATTAGTGGGTGAATTTTTCTTCAGAAATAAGTAGTTTTTTTTAAAGAGTTTTTTTTTTTTTTACAGTTTTAAAAATGTTTATTTATTTTTGAGAGAGAGAGAGACAGACAAAGCATGAGCAAGGGAGGGGCAGAGAGAAAGGGAGACAAAATCCAAAGTAGGCTCCAGGCTCCAAACTGTTAGCACAGAGCCTAGCGTGGGGCTTGAACCCACAAACTGCAAGAGCCTGACCTGAGCCAAAATTGGACGCTCAACTGACTGAACCACCCCGACACACCAGAAATAAGTAGTTCTTTTTGTGGTTGGGATGAATTGATTATTTAATGAAATAATTATCTTTTTTTTAGATGTTACCATGGTACTGTGGTTATTTTCTTTCTTTTCTTTTGTTTTTTATTGTGACCCCAAACACATAACATGGAATTCACCAACTTACCATTTTTTTTAAGTTCATTTATTTTGACATAGAGAGTGAGAAAGTGAGGGAGGGGCAGAGAGGGGGAAAGAGAGAATCCCAAGCAGGCCTGGCACTGTCAGCACAGAACCTGGCATGAGGCTTGATCTCATGAATGGTAAGATCATGACCTGAGTCAAAAATCAAGAGTCAGACGCTTAACTGACTGAGCCACCTGGGTGCCCCACTATCTTGCCATTTTTAAGTGTATGGTACAGTAGTGTTAATATATGCACATTGTTGGCAGTAGCTCTCTGGAACTTTTTTATCTTGTAAAACTGAAACTCTGTATTAAACATCTCCCCATTTCCCCTTCCCTGACAGTTTGGTAACCACATTCTAATTTTGTTTTTGTGAGTTTGACTTCTTTAGATACCCCATATAAGTAGAATCATGCAGTACTTGTTTTATGACTGGCTTATTTCACTTAGCATAATGTCCTCAAGATTCACCCACCTTGTAGCTTACGACAAGATTCCTTCTTTTTAAAGGCTGAATAATATTCTACCACATGTGTATACCACACTTTCTTTCTCCATTCATTAGTCAGTGGACATTTATGTTGCTCCCACATCTTGGCTATTGTGAATAATGCTGCAGTGAACATGGAAATTATTATATTTCTTTGAGATCCTGCTTGCAATTATTTTGTATATATACCCAGAAGTGAGATTGCTAATCATAGGGTAATTCTATTTTTAATTTTTTGAGGAAACGCCATACTGATTTTTATTGTGACTATACTATTTAAATTCCCACCAACAATGCACAAGTTTTCCACATCCTCATCAGCACTGGTTATTTTCTGTTTTTCTGATAGTGGCCATCCTAATGGGTGTGAGGTAGTATCTCATTGTCGTTTTGATTTGCAATTCCCTGATGATGAGTGATGTTGAGCATCTTTTCATGTGCTTTTTGACTATTTTTTATATCTTTTTTGGAAAAAGTTCCTTCTTGATATATTGTTTCAGATTGATGCTTTTTCAACAGGGTTATGGATTATTATAAACAGAGTTCCCTTTCTGTCCTAAGAACTGAGTAATCATATCTGAGGATATTCTTGCAAGAAAGACTTATAACATGCTAACAACCTTCTGAGTTAATTACTACATCCATTTCAGACATACGTGGTATCAGAGTCACAGACTGACATATCCTAGAGCTGGGACCGTAAGTTTTACTGCCTGCCCCCAATTGCTTGTAATTAGAGCTTCTTATTTATTTTAAATTTGAAATATTAATCAATATGCCAACCTCTGTACCATTGATTGGCTCTAGGATTTTGGTGTGTTTTTTTTTAATTAAAAAATTTTTAATGTTTATTTACTTTTGAGGGAGAGACAGAGCGAGAGCAGGGGAGGAGTAGAGAGAGGGAGACACAGAATCGAAAGCAGTTTCCAGGCTCTGAGCTGTCAGCACAGAGCCTGACATGGGACTTGAACTTGCAGACTGCAAGCTCATGACCTGAGCTGAAATCAGATGCTTAACTGACTGAGCCACCCAGGGGCCCTGTATCTAGGATTTTGAATAAAACGTGCTAAAGGATTTTTTTGAGATAATGGGGAAATTTGAAAATGGAGTATATGTTGGATGGTATTATTGTATCATTGTTATCATTGTTAAATTGTGTTACATAGGAGAGTGTCTTTATTTTTAGAAGGTATAAACTGAAGTACTTAGTGTAAAAAATATCATAATGTTTATAATTTACTTTTAAATAGTTCAGGAAAATACGTTTGTATGTACATATATAAAGAGCAGAGTTTCTTAACCTTGGCACTATTGACATTTGGGGCTAGATAATTGTGGTGTGGGGCTTTGTTTTGTAGGATGTTTAGCAGCATCCCTGGCCTCTACCCATTAGATATCAGCAGCAACCCCCAGTAGTAACAATCAGAATGTCTCCAGACATTGCCACATGTCCTCTCAGAGGGAAAATTGTTGCTAGTTGAGGACCACTGATACAGAGAAAAAGAAAGCAGAAGTAGAGATAATTATGTATGTTTAGAGACAATGAGAAAGGAAGCAAATTTAGAACAATGTTAGCAACTGATGAATATAGGTATAAGGGTATTTTTTGTGCTATTCTTTTAAATTTTCTATAGATTTAAGGATTTTCAAAATGAAAAGTTGGAGGAAAATAAATTAGACTGGGTTTCATAATAACTATTATTGGTAATGTATGAACTCTGTCCAAAGTTACACAAAAGGTCAAGAAAATGAGATTGGATAGAGCACATTTGAAGTCAGCAAATTAAAGAAAGTGTGTTAGTCTTCAGTGGTCCTGGAATAAATTACCACAAATTGAGCAGCTTAATACAACACCTATTTGTTGTACCCTTATCTCATAGTTCTGTAGGTTAGAAGTCTGAGTACAGTTTGGCCCAGTTTGTTATCTGCTCCAGGTTTTAAAGGTTGACATCAAGGTGTCATTAGGGTTGACTTTCTTTCTGGAGGTCTGGGAATAAATTGACTTCTGGACTCTTTTAGGTTGTTGTTAGAATTCAATTCCATACTGTTGTAGGACTGAGGTGTTCATTTCCTTGCTGGTTGTTGGCTGGGGTTGTTTTCAACTTCTGGAGGCCACCTACATTCTTTGGTTCATGGCTTCCTTTCTCCATCTTCAAAGCCTGTGAGAGTGGTAGAGCCCACTGCATGCTTCAAATCTCTCTGATTTCCTCTCTGCCTCATTACTCTGGCTCTTCTGTTCTGTTGTTAAGGGGTCACTTGATTACATTGGATATATCCAGATAACCAAAGGTATCACTGCCTTAAACTCAGCTGATTAGTAACATTAATTCCAACTGCACAGTCTCTTCATAGCAGTACCTAGATTAATGTTTGATTCAATAGTGTTTGATTCAATCCCAAGGGGATGGGAATCTTGGGAGACATCGTTAGAATTCTGCCTACCACAAAAACAATACAACCGAATTCTGACAATTTAAAAAAATCAGTAATTTCCTAAAATATTTTATTTATGTATTTCCCATTACTATTAAGTTTAAAGATGTTGTCATAGAATAGATTTTATAAGAGAGTTGTACTTTTTTAAGTTTATATTTTTTAGTAATCTCTACACTCAACATGGGACTTGAACTCATGACCCTGAGATCAGGAGTCACATGCTCTTCTGACTGAGCCAGCCAGGGACCCCAAGAGAATTGTATTTATTGTTCCAGCAACTATTAAGGGAGGAATCATGGATATTTATTAAAGGAAGGAAGATACAAATAGCTGCTGTGTGAAAATATTTGTTTTTACAGTAGATACTGGTCTTAAAACTTTTATACCATTATACAAACTAAAGTAGGAGCACAAAAATTTCACTTTATGAACTCTAAGAAAACTTTCTTTAAAATGTAATTTATGGGTTCCCTTGAGTTTATTCTTAAAAAAAAAATGTAACTTATGGAGCACCTGGGTTGCTCAGTCAGTGAAGTGTCAGACTCTTGGTTTTGACTCTGGTCATGATCTCAGGGTCATCCAGCCCTGTGTTGTGTAGGTTCTGCACTGGGTGTGGAGCCTGCTTAAGATTCTCTTTCTCCCTCTCCCCCTCAACACCCCATGCATGCTATCTCCCTCTCTCTCAAAAATAAAAAAGTAACTTATATCTCTTTCTTACTAATAGTTAATTAAAGTTGTTCTTAACCCCTTAAAGCATGTAACACTTGGTTTTGTTTTAATGTATCAGCTAACAACATTTTCAATCACACCTGATCTAGTAAAACTATATTTGTCCCCAGTGAATGCAGAGCCTATTTATTACCCTGGTCTTATCCTTTGCCCTGAGCATATACTCAGGTTGTGCAAAATGATAGAATGTACATATTTTCCCATGTATTCCACAATATTCTGTAACCACTCTAAGATACTGTAGCCCACACTAAGTATACTCTCCTATCTCTCTTGGCAGTCCTGTTCTTTACTTTCACCACCACCCTCATCTTATCGTCATAATTGAGGCCTTTGTCATACCCATGTCTTCCTGTCTATCCACCCCCTCCTTTCCCTATTCAGTCAGGATGCCAAGATATGTCATTTACCATCTGCTCATTTACCATCTCCTTGTTGCTCTGACCTTCATTCATTTCTGGATACTCCTGCCCTTTCCTTTCACTTTCTTTGGTTCTTTGCTCCCCACTGTCCCTAAGACTCCAGCCTTCTACTTCTCATTTTGTATAGTCTCTATTGGTAATTGCAGCTCTTCACATGGATTCCACTACAACCCAAATATTAACGGGTCTCAACTGTATATCACCAGCCCAGACCTCTTGCCCAGAACTTTAGATTTGCACTTCCAGATGCTTATTTGATATCTATCTTTAGATGGCACTTAATATTTAACATGTCCTAGTCTAAACTCCACCCCCCTCAAAACTTGCTTCTTTCCCTTTCAGTTAGTGATACTTTCCATTTACTCAAGAGCATTTACCCAGTGATTAGTAATGGTGAGTACCTTTTCATGTACTTATTTGCCATCTCTCTCCTGCTGGTACCATGATTCTATCTTTCTGTGTTGTTAGGCCCATTGTAATAGCCTCTAGAATGGCCTTCCTGCCTCATTTCACCCCTCTTAGGTCCATCTTCCATATTGCTTCCAGAGTATTCTTCCCCCAAATGCAAATCTGATCTAGTCTCCCTCCCTGCTGATCAAATCCTTTAATGGCTTTCTACTGCCTTCAGGAGACTATGCAGAGTTCTGAGCATGGCCCTCCATTTCTGGTCCCTTCCTGTCTTGCCATGTCATTCCTGCAACCACCACCTTATGCACTGTTTAAGGCTCTCGCAATCCTGAAAAACTTCAGCTTACCAACACACCATGTTCATGTGTCAGCCTGTCTGCCCCCACTTTTCTGCTTTGCTCTAGGAAGCCCTTCCCCTTTCCCTGCTTTCCTCTCTACCTGGTTTATTCTTAGTTTTCTACTTGCCCTTCAGGTTTCAACACAAAGAGGAAGTGACCTTTTAACACTCCTTCCCTAACACCCCCACACAATATTACTGTGCTTCTTCTGTGCTCCAGACTGTGTGTGCATGATATTTTGCACATACTTTGCTTATAACCTTGATGATACTGGTTTGTCATCAGTTGCTTTGTAGCTTTCTTTGATTCCAGACTGTGATTTCCTTGAGAGCCAAGATGTCAGTTGCCCTCCCGTATCCTTTGTGCCTAGCCAAGACTAGATGTTCAGTAAATATTTGTTGGATGAATCAGCATAAACACTAGCAGAGATAGTTTTATGGGGCTGATTACATGAATTTTTTGTATAAAAGAAAATGTAAAATAACATAGATGTAAAATAATAAAGATAATATAGATGAGCTTATGATGCAAATTATCATTCTCCCCTTCTACTTCTTATCCCCAGCTTTACTCCTGAAAGGTAGCCTCTTTGAACCACTTACCTTTTTGGATTCCTGGTGGATATACCTCTAACTTCTAGAGCTCTATATCTGGAAGGAACTATACACATCCTAGGAGGTTCTTTATTCTCACATAACTTTTTTGTATCTTAAAATATTTATTTTTGTCAGAATAGCTAGTGATGTTCTGTTTCTGTTTTATTACTACAGTAGGCATTCCCATCCATAAAAAAAATCTATTCACAATTATTCAGATATACTTTTAACATCTTTTTGTGTAAGTCATAACAGGTATGTAACAGATTAATATAGTCATAAATTTATATAGAACATTCGTAAGTAAATATGTAGTGTTAGGGATTTGTGTTCTAAGATATTTTCCTGTATAACTATAATACAATCAAAAAGATTATTTCCTCTGGGTAACAGACTTTTATCTGTTTTTTAATCAACTTTAGATAATACCTATTGATTTTCCATTTTAAAAAATGAGTGTTCAGCTTTCTTACACTATAGTCCTCCCATTCTCTCTTCTAGTGCTTGATACGGCAGTAGTGTTATTAATTTTACTTCCTCTGCTGTCTAACTTAGTGACTTTACACACTGGCTGATTTCTCATTTCATCCACTTTTGACAGTCTTTGTTGACTCCCCCATTTGCAAAAGGGGGCATTAGAACACGTGCTTCTTTTTCCATTTGTTTTTCTCACTTCCTGTTAGTGACACTTCCATATTGTCAAAGTTGATAACTTTTATATTTTGTCCTATTACCAAGGACAACCAAGTATTCATATAAGTTGAATCTAAAAGATGAAAACTATAAATAGTATCATACTGTTATGACCTGTTAATTATTCCCATAAAGGAAAATCTCCCTCATGAACCTGAGACCCATTGACTGCAGCATGAAGTTACTTTCTCCTTGTCAGAAAAGCAGTAGGATTAACAGTCAAAGACAAATCCTTCTTGTTATTAAGCAAATTACTACAAGGATTTGTCCTTTTCCAAAATCTAAACTGTATTTCTGCCAGTGGGGAAGAGAACATGTGATGTTTGCACATTCCCTATAAAGACTTTCTTTTTGCTTAGAAATCATACTTGCTTGCTTTTTTAAAGTTTATTTGTTTGTTTATTTTTGAGAGAGAGAAAGAGATTGCTAGCATGCAAGTGATAGAGGAACAGAGAGAGAGGGAGAGAAAGAATCCCAAGAAAGCTCTGTGCTGATAGAACTATGAACCACGAGATCATGACCAGAATCAAAAGTTGAATGCTTAACTGACTGAGCCACCCAGGTGCCCCTTGCTTGCTTTTTAATATTCCTGTTAAAGAATAATTCAAGGGGCGCCCGGGTGGCTTAGTCGGTTAAGCGTCCGACTTTCGCTCAGGTCATGATCTCACGGTTCGTGGGTTCGAGCCCCACGTCGGGCTCTGTGCTGACTGCCAGTTCGGAGCCTGGAGCCTATTTCAGAGTCTGTGTCTCCCTCTCTCTCTGACCCTCCCCTGCTCACACTGTCTCTCTCTCTCTCCTAGAAATAAATAAAACATTAAAAAAAAAAAAAAGAATAATTCAAAAGCCTAGCCTTTGAGGTCTGTATTAAAGTAATAGAGTTATGATTTGTGATTACTATGGGCCACAGTTTCTTCCCTAAATAATATACCTTATTTTTCTGGATAACTATCTGCTCAGCTGTGGGGAGCAGATATTTCTTCTAATATCTGCTTTCAAATCCAAGGGAACTGAGCTAGTTCTGGAGTGCCGGACCATTTGAATAATGAACAACTGTCACCTTTATGGAGGGTCAGAGAGAGCGGGAGGTACAGAATCTGAAACAGGCTCCAGGTTCTGAGCTGACTTTCAGCACAGAGCCCGACGCAGGGCTCAAACCCATGAACTGTGAGAGCATGACCTAAGCTGAAGTCAGACGCTTAACCGACTGAGCCACCGAGGCGCCCCACCTTTAGGGAGAATATTAAAGATAAAAATTGCTTATCATTTGGTGCCATGTATATAGAAAATAAGAGCAAAACACTTTTGACCAGTATTTCTTTTAGGGTCCTGAAATTTATGTCTTGAGACCAAATGTATCAAAGTTAGTTCTGACCTAAGATGAAGGGCATCTCTATTTTTAGTATGCCCTAAAATATGATTCTATAAATATTTAGCATAGAGCCAATTTGCATGCTAGGATTACATTTTCTTCTCTCAAAGCCCAGAGTAATGAGCTCTGGACTCTCAAGTTTCTATGATCAATAACAACCAGACCCTTTTCTCTTGTACTCGATTAATTCCTTATTAAGCCTGCTTCTTATTTGAAATGTAGCTTTTTTTCCCAGAGAGTTTCTAGTTGTATTTCTTCTTCAAATTATTTTTGATTTTGGTCTAATAATATGCCTTTCCATGACCTCTCTTCTTATATACAGTCAGTTATATTTTCTATTCTGTGGCATCCCCCTTTGTAACCAAATGCTTTTCTAGGCTACTGGACAGCTGTGTTACAAGAATCTACCTCTACTCTTCTCCTCAGTTGGAATCACTGTTTTCAGGATCCTGTCTTCTACAGGATCCCCTTTTACTGTCCTGATTTTGCCATCATTTTACTGGAGTGTATCCTGAAATAAGTTCTTTAGAAAGGATGTGGGAAAAAAAATCTTCTGAGTCATGTCTTAAACTATCTATATTGTACCTTAGAACTTGTTTGTAGTTGGATTCGGTGTAGAATTCAGGGCTGAAAATAATTCCTTTAGAAAAATGTAAAGGCATGATTCCATTGTTTTCTAACATCCTCTGTTACTGACAAGAAGCCAGTTTTTTTTTTTGTCAGTCCTTTCTGTGTGACCTTTGTTCCTTGTTCAGGGTCTCTTTTTTATACTTGTTTTGAAATTCCATGAGGAAATGTATAGATGTAGGTCTTTTATCAGTTAGTTGTATTGAGCACTCACTGAGCCTTTCCAGTCTTAAGACTTGGGTCTTTCTTCAGCTCTGGGGAGTTCTCTTATTTGTTTAATGTTTTCCCCTCTCTTTTTTCTGTTCCCTCTTTCTAGGGCTCTTATTAGTCAAATGTTGTACCTGTTGGATTGGCTCTTTATGTCTTATAGTTTCTTCATTATTTCCATATTTTTATCCATATGCTCTCATTCTCTGTTTCTCAATTTTGTTTTCTAGATCATCTCTTGATTTGTTTTCATTTTCTTTTTTTTAAAATATTTTTATTTATTTCTAGGAGAGAGAGAGAGAGAGAGACAGTGTGAGCAGGGGAGGGTCAGAGAGAGAGGGAGATACAGACTCTGGAATAGGCTCCAGGCTCTGAGCTGGCAGTCAGCACAGAGCCCGACGCGGGGCTCGAACCCACTAACCGTGAGATCATGACCCAGAGCCCGACGCGGGGCTCGAACCCACTAACCGTGAGATCATGACCCAGGTGAAAGTCAGACGCTTAACCGACTAAGCCACCCAGGCGCCCCTGTTTTCATTTTCTAATCACTCTTTAAATACTAAGAATTTTAGGGATGTTTGGGTGGCTCAGTCAGTTGAGCGGCTGACTTCAGCTCAGTTTGGGAACTTGTGGTTCCTGAGTTCAGGCCCTACGTTGGGGTCTCTGCTGTCAGTCTGTCAGTGTGGAGCCTGCTTTGGATTCTCTGCCTCCGTCTCCTTCTGCCCCTTCCCTGCTCTCTCTCTCTCTCAAAAATAAATAAACATTAAAAAATTAAAAAATACATTCTAAGAATTTTAAATTTAATTTAAAAGAGTTCTGCCAAGTTCTTTGTTCCTTTTTTGTGGTTTCCTATTCTTCATATGCTTTTCTTAGTTCTTTCTGATGTTGCTGAATTTCCTCATATACCTGGTAATCCTTGGTTGTCCATATTTTAAGAAAGAAGGGCTGAGGAACCAGTATAGATTTTCTATGCCATTTTATTATTAATTTTTTAATGTTTATTTTTGAGAGAGAGAGAGAGAGAGAGAGAAACAGAGCACAAGCGGGGGAGGGACAGAGAGACAGCAATACAGAATCTGAAGCAGGCTCCAGAATCAGAGTTGTCAGCACAGAGCCAAATACCGAGCTTGAACTCACAAACCGTGAGAATATGACCTGAACCGAAGTCAGATGCTTAACCAACTGAGCCACCCAGGCACCCCATTTTCTGTGCCATTTTATTTTTTAGTTTTTTATTAAAATTTTTTTTTAACATTTATTTATTTTTGAGAGACAGAGAGAGACAGAGTGTGAGCAGGGGAGGGGCAGAGAGTGAAGGAGACACAGAATCTGAAGCAGGCTCCAGGCTCTGACCTGGCAGCACAGAGCCTGATATGGGGCCCAAACCCACAAACTGTGAGATCATGACTTGAGCTGAAGTCAGACGCTCAACCAACCGAGCCACCCAGGTGCCCCTTTTATGCTATTTTAAACGTTGATTTCTTTTCCTCCTAGACCTATGTATTACCTATGTGCATGGCTGACTGAATCCTCTGTGGATGGCAAGATGCCTTGACTGGCCTGCTTGCTCTAGGCCTGTGCTTGTGCTAGAGGAGTGCTCTACTGTGGGCAGACTGTACCCCCCTAGATGCCTTTAGTTTCCTCAGGTCATTTGTTCTTTCAGCTATCTGGCTTTTCGACCAAGGATTAATGCCAGGCTGCCTGTGATCTGTGTGGGGGTGGGGGCAGCAGATATGGATGCCAACCAGCACAGTTCCAAGTACAGACCTTCAATTACTCCCACTGTCTTCAGCCCCGCGTCTCCCTTCTCTCCTCCCTTGTACCTGCTGGCCTGGAGCCCAGAGCCATCAGGTGTTCCAGGGTAGATTGGCTCTCTAGATTCCTCCTGGCATTCCAACAAGCATTTTGGCTTCCAGCTCCTCTTAGGTTGCCTTGTGGCTGTGGCTTTTGCTGGCTGTCTCATCCATCAACACAATTCCATCTGCTTTTTGAATTCTAGAAATTTTGTCATATCTTTCATCCACTGGTGAGCCCCTTAACTCCTCTTTCCTTTTGCGTTTATAGGTGTATTGCTTCTTTTGTCCCCCTTATTTGAGTGTGGTTTTGTAAGCTGTAAGTAGTAAACACACATCCTCAATCTACCACCTTGAACTAAAAGTCCTGATGTGAATTTTAAACTACTTTTCTTATGAATATTTACCTAACCTGTTTGTCTTATGGCTGCAATTCTATTTAGGCATTACATAATTTATAAATTATTTCAATAAAGACAGGAGAATAAAAGTAAATAACTTCAGAGGAATAAAGATATAATGGCACAGTTTTTTCAGAAAATCTTGTATAATAGCAACAGCCTATTTAGTAAAAAAGAGAAAAAAAACGACTCAAAGATTAGAGTCTTAAAATTATCATCAATTTTGTCGGGGTGCCTGGGTGGCTTAGTCGGTTGAGCGTCCGACTTTCGCTTAGGTCATGATCTCGCGATTTGTGGGTTCGAGCCCCGCGTCCGGCTCTGTGCTGACAGCCAGCTCAGAGCCTGGAGCCTGTTTCAATCTGTGACTCCCTCTCTCTCTGACCCTCCCCTGCTCACGCTGTCTCTCTCTCTCTCCTGGAAATAAATAAAAACATTAAAAAAAAAATTATCATCAATTTTGTGCCTGATTTCTATAAGCTGTAATGAACAAGGATGTTACGTGCTCTGTATCAGGTAAGCACTGAACTTGTAGCAGTGACATGATAGATCTCTGTTCTCATAAAATTCACATGTTGCTTCTAGGAGTTTTGGGAGTTGTTTTGGCACTGATGAATAAAGAATAAATGAATTTTTAAAAATAAATAAGTAACACTGGGTGTTATATGGAAACCAACTTGACAATAAACTATTTAAGAAAAAAAATTAAAAATAAACAAGCAACAAAACCATTGGGCATGTGCACAATGCAATAATTATAATAGGTTATGTGATAATGAGGATCAGGACATCTATTTGACCAGCTGGTTGGAGAACCTTCTTGTGGAGGGGATGGTTATCTGAGATCTGACTAAAGAGCAGGAGAGAGGCAGGCAAAATCTGTGATCTTGGCATTACTGTCAGAGAGCGTATCTTTTCCTCTTAATCAGTGTTACCTACCCTTCGGTTTTGATCGTACCTCTGTCCTATAAAGATTTTTATATTAATGTAATGAATTGCTTAAACATTTCATCAGCTTTTAAATAGCACTTTGGTGAAATAAAAGACTCCTGAGATAATTTATTCCCTTAGGCAGAGAAGGGATAAATAAGCCTTTTTATTTTGTGATAGCAGAATGGTTTGGTAATTTTAAAGGCTTTAATTATTATGCTTTAAGCAACAACTTAATTTGCTTCAGTCTGATTCTTAGCTTTTAAGTGGGGTTCTTCCTTTGCTATATCGTGTTGCTATTTTTGGTGCTTATCATTTTGCTCTTACAGTTTCTCTCTTCAAAAAGCATTTACTGCTCACTTCCATGGAGTCCCTGTGCTGGTGCTGATACTGTGGGCTGCAGATGCACATTCACTTTTATCTTTAAATTGCGTACGCTTTTCAAGGAGTATGGGGCTTGGTTTAAGGGAGCAAATCTGTAGGTCTTTACATTCCCCACGTACTTTTCCTAACATTGTTCTTCCCGAGAATGTGCTTCTGATGGAGGTGCAGGGACTGCTCTCCCCCTTCTCTTTCACTGTTGCCCTTCTCACACAATTACAGAAGAAAGGCATATTCTCTACCTCATATCTCAGAAAGGTCCCCAGATGTAAAAACACCGGGCACCAAAGGGCAATGGAAAATACTGGTATCTGTGTGAAGATAGTGTATGAGTAAGTAACACTGTCTCAAGTAATGATGGATAACAGTTCCTTTTGCAATTCAAATAATTTCCAATATTTTGCTCTTACAGAACTGAGAGAAAGCCTAATTGATTTGTTTGCTACTTAACTAATGGGCCATTAAGTATATTTTTGATGGTAGGTTACTGTTATTTTTTTTTACATTGTTCAAAAATTTTTGAAGCATTGAGAAATGATTGCTCAAATAAGACATCCATTCTCCTCCCCTCATTTATGTGAAACAGGTTTCTCACCATTTAACGTTACGAAAATTAAAAGTAGGGATAGAATTTGTGTTGAGCCCTATTTTATCCTGACAATAAATAATACTACATGGAAACATGAGCTAATTGAAGAAGATAAATCTTACCCATCTCTTTTTTTATTTTTTATTTTATTCATTTATTTTTTTATGAGTTCAGGATTATATATATTATGATTTGCCTTGTTATAATACATTTATGGCTTTATGGTAAAAATAACTCAGGGACATATGGAATTCAAGCTAATTTGTGTAACTGCCACAAGAAAAAAAAAGCATTAAATGCGTTTCTGAAATAAGTATTTTCTTTTTAAAAAAATTTTAAAGTTTATTTATTTTGAGACAGAGAGAGCGAGGTTAGGGGAGAGACAGAGAGAAGGGGAGAGAGAATCTCAAGCAGGCTCCATGCTGTCAGCACAGAGCCTGATGCGGGACTTGAACACATGAACTGTGAGATCATGACCTGAGCCAAAACCAGGAGTCCGATGTTTAACTGAGTGAGCCACCCAGGCCCCCATGAAGTAAGTGTTCTTGTTTAATTTCAGAATCTCAAGAACTCATTAGACATTGGTCTTGTTTAAAAACAGTTTACTTATTGGCACCTGGGTGGCTCAGTTGGTTAAGCGTCTGACTCTTGGTATTGGCTCAGGTTGTGATCTCAAAATGTGTGGGATCAAGCGCTGCATCTGTGGGACCCTGTGCTGACAACAGGGAGCCTGCTTGGATTCTTCATCTCCTTTTCTTTCTGCCCCTCCACAATTCATGCACGGGCAATCTCTCAAAATAAATAAACTTAAAAAACAATTAAAAAACAAAACTTAAACACTGAGCTAACTAAATAACTTTCTTGAAAGGTTCAAACACAATTGATATAGAAAATGCTCTTCCTCAGAAAAAAAAAGAAAATGCTTTCCCTTTAATCTCAATCTTACATGAATGGATAAGGTGAAAAGGAAAAGGTAGATAATTTCTTTAGCAGCCTATATGGTTAAATCCATCAACCACGTTAAACTAGAATCCCATATTGACCCCATTAAAAAGAACTGGGCAAATATCAAAAGTTATTCATTTCATGAACCAGAAGACAATTTTAGGGTTATGATAAGTAAAATATTTTTGAAACACTTCAAGTAATCTAGAGGAATCATTTGTTAATTGTAAGAAATATAACAGAAAGTAAAAGACTAAACTGATGTTCAATCCTCTTTGAACAAAAGAAATGAAAAATAATGGTTGATTAGTTAAGCTTTGTGCTCTAACCAAACTAATTACAGTGATTTTAAATGGCAACAGCCTATTTGACTGGGTGGCTTGACCGTTCTGAATACTCTTGCAATGGTTTTTTCAAAACTCAAAGACACTAAAGGTAGACCGTCATGCAATATTCATTATATGCATCCTGCATGTTTTTGCCAATCCTGTAGCTAAAGACCTTGTTCCCATCAGTCTCAGTGAATGTAACTGGCAGCTGACTATGTAAATTTTGAAACTACTGTCTGGTAATTCTCACTGATGGTGGTCTGGTATTCATTTTCTGCAACTTCTACAATCTTTTTCAATTCTTTTGCTATTGGCACTTCATTAGACACTGTTAGGGAATCTTGTATATCTTTATGACTCGCTAACGGAACATTAACATCTTTGTAATAATGAAACTGAATTTCAAGATGCCAACCACTTAAGTGGTTGAAGGAATGATGGTAAATTTCCAATCTGACCTCTGATACCATTTCAAAGTTTTTTGCTTGAAATTGATGGCTTTCTATACATGCAATAATGATTTGCTGTCCGTCTTTTTTTTTTTTACCATATATAGTGCAGACCCCATTTGGATAATGTTCTTTTACGTAAACTCTAAGAGTAGTTTCTACTGAAGTTCTCTGTGACTCAGCTGCATTTTCTGCTTCATATAGTCTTAGATCAGTTGTTTCCTTTCTTAAAGTGATCAAATTTGAAAAAGATTTTGGTTTTGGGATCCAAAAACTTTGCATTTCCCAAGTTGCCATGTAGTTATCAATTCCTGATCTTTATAATCAGTTTTTATTGGAGTAAACTGGTCCAAGTTATATACAGTGCAAATGCGTGAGCTGTTCCTTCCCTGAGAAAATCATCATTGTTAAGCAGTAACTGAGCATCATTAAACACCTCATTAAATTCTCCAGGAGGGGCATGAATAATGAATTTTGCTGCTGAACATACCTTCTCCTCATTAGACAACTACTTCTCCAGATCTGCCATTTTCCTTCTGGTGACATACTGTGGTGGGTGCGGTGGCAACAACCACCTGACTTCCCCTCACACCCATCTCTTTAATAAAGTGTTACTATGTTTAAGAATCTTTAGGGGCACCTGGGTGGCTCAGTCAGTTAAGCATCTGACTTTGGCTCAGGTCATGATCTCACATTCGTGGGTTCGAGCCCCATGTCGGGCTCTGCTGACAGCTCAGAGCCTGGAGCCTGCTTTGGATTCTGAATGTCTCTGACTCTCTGCCCCTACTCCCCTCATGCTCTGTCTCTCTCTGTCTCAAAAATTAATAAGACATTAAAAAATTTTTTTAAAAAGAATCTTTAAAAATTTGCAGTATATTTATATTTTAATTAATAATAGTAATAATAATTGTAAAGAAAATTCAAACCAGAAGAAATTGTTTTAACACTTGAAGTCTTTTATTACAAAAAATAAAGAGAAATTTATTTTCAATTCATGGGTAGATTTTTGTTGAGGAAAAATAATAACTGTCCAGTAAAAAACTTTCAAACATAAAATATATTACATTAGAAATAATTTGTGTGAGGGGCAGTTGCGTGGCTCAGTTGGTAACTGCACAACTCTTAATTTCAGCTCAAGTCATTATTTCACGTTTTCATATTAGCCCCATATTGGGCTCTGTGCTAATAACCCAGAACCTGCTTAGGATTCTCTCTCTTGTTCTCTTCTCCCCACCCTCAAAAATAAATAAATAAACTTAAAAAAAATCAATATTTACAATATGTTAGAAGTTACTCCTTTGCAACTGCTTAAACTTATGGTGAAAGATTTTAAGTGTCAAGTTAAGAATGTGCCTAGGGATGTATAGTTTTCAAAATTTTCTTGGGGGTCTGCAAATAAAAAAGCGAGATTTCAATTACCCCCATTGATGAAGGGTCTTCATTCCAAAAGTGTATTTTTTAATTAATTAATCTATCTATATGTCTATTTATTTATTATTTTATTATTCTAAGTGGGCTCTACACCCATTGCAGAGCCCAGTATAGGACTTGAACTCACAACCTCAAGATCAAGACCTGAGCTGAGATCAAGAGTTGAACATTTAACTGACCAAGCCACTCAGGTGCCCCACAAAAATTTATTTTCAAAGAAATCAAATTCTTAATTGCCAGAGGTAGTTGAATATTAAAGAACCTGGGAGCTGTCAGTTAAGGGTAGGATTAAAAAGGAAGAAGTATTGTACTGTATTTAGATGCTGTCATTGGGCTTTAATGCCTGTTGTTTTAATAAGTATAAATGTGTTCACTTGCTGTGTTCTAAACAGGAAAGCAAAGAAAAGGAAAGGGAGGTAGAGAAGGGTTAGATTTTTAGCAGTCTGTGTTAGGGAGGGCAGAGTGACAAAGGATAGTCCCCTCCACTTACCCTAATAGGTCTACATGAGGTTTACCTTTAGATAATACATGATTTCAGACTTCCTTTTCCTACCCCCAAAAAAGAAAATCTTTATGCTTGATGATCTCCCAGTCTTAAGTAGGGGGTTAAGCCTTTCGCTGTTAGCTGACTTAACTAATCTATACCAGTACTTTGGGATTAGTCAACATTATAGTGTAAATTAAATTCAGTCATTTGATATATGTAAATTACATCTGATCATTTTTCTAGTTGATAGAAAAGTGGACTATGAAGGAAAAGCATATCATGGAGTACAAGAGGGAGTTTAAGAAGGTGGGGAAGCAGAGAATTTTGCTTTGAAAGCTACACATAGAAGCAGAAAGTGAGGTATTTTGGTCTTGCTAATGCATTGCTTGACATGATTTATGAATGTTTTCGTTAATATTTAAAAATACTTCTGACTGCTTTATTAAGGAATTTGTGTCTCTGAGGATTAGTTAACCTAAAATAGATCCCATTAAGTCAGATTAATATAAAAGTGGCCCATAGCTAAATCTACCAAATAAATTTAAAAGTCATTATGTTGTGCAGATTTACCTCCCCAAAGGGATAGAAATTAACCATCTAAAATGATAGTTTTGGGTTATAAATGTCTTATATAGCAAGCATTTTTGTTGAAGTGGTTTTGAACTTAAAAGTAGAAAGAATTCTAATGTTATGTTAAGAGGAGTAATATGCTTTAGCATGAGATTTCAGGCATGTGATTTTCCTTGTATCAAGCTCCTTTGTCTTTCTTGGCCTTACTTTCTTCATTTACTGGTGAGATGATAATGATCATTGATAGAGTTTTTTCTTGCCTCTCTTCTAACAGTATTTTTAGTAGTAAATGAGGAATTCTTTAGCTTCCTCATAAAATGTGATCATATCCCAAAATTAGAAACTTTTTAAAACATATTATGGCCATTTATGTCATGTGCTTGTCTACTTCAGAGCTTTTTGAAGTCAGACTAGTGATGTGGTCAGTTTGTCCTTTCAAACTGTACTTCTCATGGCATATGTTCATGACCGTCTTGGAGAAATCAATGTATTTTTTCTTATTGAGACCTGTTAACATATCTATTACATAAAGATTTCTCAAAATTCATTTACTAGTAATTTTAAAATTTTGTCATATTGAATATAGAAAATGTCATTATTTTGTGTGATGATAAACAAATGCTTTAACAAACTACAAAGTCACACAAATTTCTTTTCACTTTCAATTTTAAAAATGACATACTTATGTTACCTAATGTAAAAAGATTCCCCTAATATTTTTATAGAACTTTGAATAAGAAAACAATTTACATTTTTACTTGAGGAAAGAGCCTAGAAATAGGAGATATAAATCAATACTATCTATATTTACTAAGGAGAGCTGCATGTGATTTTTGTCTTCCTTTATCTATAAACACTTTCAAGAGGCAAGTAGTACATGTATGTCTAGGGACATGAAGGGATGCCCTTCAGGTAAGGGAGTGGGTAAGCTTAGATTCACATGTTGGGTCACCTACAGACAGAAATGGTGAGGATTATAGCATCATCAGGAGACTGCTTCACTTCTAGGTGTTGGGAGAGGTTAAAGTGGGGA
Source organism: Proteles cristata cristata (assembly GCA_017311185.1). Lineage (NCBI taxonomy): Eukaryota > Metazoa > Chordata > Mammalia > Carnivora > Hyaenidae > Proteles > Proteles cristata. Next base: position 439,169 of record JAESUZ010004270.1, on the reverse strand, counting down.
GTAGCCATAGTTCATTATTTAAGATTATGACTTAATGTGGGGGTGCCAGGGGGTTCCAGGCTCAGTCGGTGGGTGGCTACTTCACCTCAGGTCATGATCTCATAGTCCATGAGTTGAAGCCTCGCATCGGGCTCTGTGCTAATAGCTCAGAGCCTGGAGCCTGCTTCGGATTCTGTGTCTCCCTGTCTCTCTCTGCCCTTCCCCTGCTCACATTCTGTCTCTCTCTCTTAAAAATAAATAACCATTTTAAAAAAAGATTATGACTCCGTATGAAAAACTCTAATATAGTCATTAAGTATACAGTTCTATAATACTGGCAAGTATGTTTTTACTTCTATTATAAAGAATGGCATTTAAGTTTTAAATAAACTTTATATTGAATTGTTTGAAAGTAGACTTTGAAATTCCTTATAAATGAAGGATGATGGAACTACTCCCAGGTCAAGGTGTGATTTTTAACCCTGAAATGAAACTTTGACACAAACTGACAGTTATTTTAAAGTTTAGGGTTTTACAAAGAAGAATGAGTGAAAGTGCTTATTTCCTCTTAGGTACCATATCTGTAACTTGGAAAGGCATCTGCTAAGTAATACTTTTCTGAACAGAGAACTATCTGATTCAAAGATCAGAAGCTAAGCTAAAGATCAGTAGTCTTGTCAATCATGTTTATTCTGCCAACCTAAACTTTATTAAAGTTTTACTAGCATCCATATTAAATAATCAATACTTGTCAGCATAATTTAAAATAATAACATTCTCTAGAAGAAGATTTAGAGAAAAGCATACACCTATAAACAATCAAGAACCTTTTAACTAATCTTCATTTTTGATGAAATTGCTTAGTCTGTCCCTGCTTCTTTCATTATGGCCTAAGTAGGAATACTCACTGTGACTTGTCTCATTTGAGGCCAGTCGGCTGAGACTTCTGTTGAGTTTCCCATTTAGTCAGTTGTTAAAAGCTTTCAAACAATAGACAATCCTAAAATTTGTATAGAATCACTAAAGACCCTGAATAGCCAAAGCAGTCTTGAAAAAGAAAAGCGAAGCATCAAAATCCTGGACTTCAAGTTATATTGCAGAACTGTAGTGATGAAAACAGTATGGTACTGGTACGAAAACAGACATTTATATCAATGGAGCAGAATAGAAAATCCAGATATAAACCCACACTTATAAGGTCAATTAATCTTTGACACACAGGGAAGAATATGCAGTAGGAAAAATAGTCTCTTCAATAAATGGTGCTGGGAAAACTGGACAGCAACATGCAAAAGAATGAAACTGGACCACTTTTTTAAAACCAATACAAAAAAATAAGTTCAAAATGGGTGGAAGACCTAAATGTGAGACCTGAAGCCATAAAAATCCTAGAAGAAGCCACAGGCAGTAATTTCTCTGATTTTGGCCATAGCAACTTTTTTCTAGATTGGTCCCCTGAGGAAAGAAAACAAAAGCAAAATTGAACTACTGGGACTACTTCAAAGTACAAAGCTTCTGCATGGTGTAGGAAACAATTGACAAAGCCAAAAGGTAAACTATGAATGGAAGAACATATTTGCAAATGACATACCCAATGAAGGGTTAGTATCCAAAATATATAAAGAATGTATACAACTCAACACCAAAAGAATAATTCAATTTACAATTTAAAATGGGCAGAAGATGCGAACAGACATTTCTACAAAGAAGACAAAGAGATGGCCCACAGACACGTGCAAAGATGCTCTTTATCACTTACCAGAGAAATGCAAATCAAAACTACAATGAAGTATCACCCCATACCTGTTAGTACAGCCAAAATAAGAAACACAAGCAACGGGTATTGGTAAGGGTGTGGAGAAAAAGGAGCTCTTTTGCACTGTTGGTAGGAATACACCAGCCCAGCTGCTGTAGAAAACAGTATGGAGGTTCCCAAAAAAGTTAAAAATAGAGCTATCCTATGATCCAGCAATGTCACTACTGGGCATTTACCGAAAAAATTAAAAAACCCCACTAATTCAAAGGGATATATGCATCTGATGTTTATAGCAGCATTATCAACAATAGCCAAACTATGGAAAGAGCCCAAATACCCATCAACTGATGAGTGGATAAAGAAGATGTGGTACATATATACAATGGAATATTACTCAGCTGTGAGAAGAATAAAGTCTTGCCATGTGCAATGACATGGCTGGAGCTACAGAGTATAATGCTAAACAAAATAAGAGAAAGACAAATGCCCTATGATTTTACTCATATATGGAATTTAAGAAACAAAACAAATGAGCAAAGGAACAAAAGAGAGAGAGAGAGAGAGAAATAAACCAAGGAAGAGACTCTTAACTATAGAAAACAAACTGATGGTTGCCAGTGGGGAGGTAGGTAGGAAGATGATGGGGATTGAGGAGTGCACTTGTGATGAGCGTTGGACGGTGTATGGAAATGCTGAATCACTATATTGTACACCTGAAACTAATATAACCTTATATGTTAACTTAGGAATTAAAATTAAAAAATCTTTTTAAAAAATCTGTCAAACCTTTTTATTGTACATCTTCTGGTGGCATGGAGTTTCTATCTTAACACACAACTTTTACTTCCTCTATGAGTTTTTATTTAAAGACTCAGTTCAGTCCCTCTATGAGTCTTCATTTTAAAAATGGAGAAAGGGGTGACATGGGGTTGGAGCATGGTCTGTTCGTATATAGCCTTCTAAAGTGATTAGGCAGAAGACAAAGAAGATTAACATCACCTCATGCTGTAAGGCCCCAGGTATGACAACAAAGCAGGGATAAAATGGTGGTTAAGAGCATCAGCTTGAGAGTTAGACATGCCAGGATTCAGGATTCTATCATGTTTGTGCTATTTCCCTTTGGACAACATACTTAGCCTAATTTTCCTTAACTGTACAATTATGAAGATGATACAATTATTTCATAGAATTAGGAGAATGAGATGAAATAATGTATGTAGTGCACTTTGTTCTGTGTATATATTTCATAATAAGAACAATGATAAGGAGAAGATTAAGAAAATCTTTTTTTTCTTTATTTTAATTTTTATTTATATTGAGTGAGTGAGAGTGCACACAGGGGAGCGGGGAGAGAGAGAGAGAGCGAGAGAGAGAGAATGAGAGAATGAGAATCCTAAGCAAAGCCTCCATGCTATCAGTGCAGAACATGGGGCTCTGTCTCACAAACTGTGAGATCACGTCTTCAGCTGAAATCAAGAATCAAACACTTAATCAACTGAGCCTCCCAGTACCCCCAGAAAATCATTGTTTTCTATCACCTTTTCAATTTTTTCACATCATAAAAGGGCAAATTCCCTAACCTAGACTGTTACTAGATCTCTAATTCTGTGAAGCTCTGAGTTTGCTAAAAGTTAATCTGCAATTAGCTTAAAATCAGTTCAGCTCTTAGCCCTTACAGTGTATTTTGGCATTTATTCAAGAGCAGTGGATTTTTTTATGAGAAAAGTCAGAACCTCAGTGCAAAATAGCAAGAAAAAGTACTGCTTAATAGCTTTTTTTTTTTAATGTTTTTTATTTATTTTTAGGAGAGAGAGAGACAGCGTGAGCAGGGAAGGGTCAGAGAGAGAGGGAGTCACGGGCTGAAACAGGCTCCAGGCTCTGAGCTGGCAGTCAGCACAGAGCCCGACGCGGGGCTCGAACCCACGGACAGCGAGATCATGACCCAAGCGAAAGTCGGACGCTTAACCGACTAAGCCACCCAGGCGCCCCTGCTTAATAGCTTTTTATTGAAGTATAAATAGGTAAGGAGAAGTGCATATTTGATCAAGAAATAGAACCTTGCCAGCACTCTAAAAGCCCCCTGTATGTTCTTTCTGTCACCTCTACCCCCTGCAATGGTAACCACTATCCTGACTTCTAATACTTATTTACTTTTAAGAGAGAGAGAGAGAGAGAAGGAGGAAGAGGAGGGGCAGAAAGAGGGAGACATAGAATCTGAAGCAGGCTCCAGGCTCTGAGCTGTTAGCACAGATCCGGACATGGGGCCTGAAATCACAAACTGTGAGATCATGACCTGAGCTGAAATTGGCCACTTATCTGAGCCACCCAGGCACCCCACACTATCCTGACTTCTAATGGAAGAGATTAGTTTTGTCTGTTACTGTTTTGTTTTTAAATATATAAATACTGGCTTCTTTTGCTTAGCACGATATTTGTGACATTCATCCATATTGTCACAGGTAATTCACTCTCATTGCTGTGTAGTAGTCTTTGTGTGAACATACTCCAAATTATTTATTTATCCATTCTGTTGTTAATGGATGTTTGGTTTGTTTCTAGTTTTTAGCTATTACAAATCTGGAAGCTGTGGACATTTTAGTACCTGTCTTTTGGTGAACATATGTAAGCATTTCTGTTGAACTGGAATTGTTGGGTCATAGATATGCCTACATTCAGTTTTAACAAATAACCAGTTTTCCAAAATATTGTAGCACCAACAGTGTATCAGTGTTCCACACAGTGCTATGTGCATATCCTCATTAATACATGGTATTGTACATCTTCTTCACTTTAGATGTTCTGATGTGTGTAGAATCATACAATTTGCATTTTTCTGATGACTAGTGAAGTTGGACATCTTTTCACATTTATTGCCATTTGGATAGCCTGTTTTGTAAAGTCATACATGTTCAAGTCTTTCGTTCACGTTTCTGTTGTGTGGTCTATGTTTTTCTTACTCACAAAAATTATGGAAAATCTTTATGAGTCATTTTTCAGGTATATTATTGTTATATCTTCTTCCCCTTTTGTGGGTTGTCATTTTGTTCTCTTGATGTCTCTTGAGGAACATAAATTCTTACTGTAATACAATTTATCAGTTTTTTCTTTTGTGGTTAGAGTTTTTTATGTCCTATGAGGATTCAAATACTTCAAATACTCTAAAGTCACAAAGATATTTTATGTTTTTCTCTTAGCTTTATTGTCTTATTTTTCACACTTAAAATTGTAGCCCATTAGGAATCGATCTTTGTAAATGGTGTAATGAAAGGTTAAGACATTTCCTTCCTAACTGGATAGTCAGATGACCTTTGGTGAGATATTTCAGAAAGCAGCATGAATATTTTGGTGATGGTTGGGTCATTCACTGATAGAATGAGTTCCAATCCTAGCCTAAAAGGAGACTGAAGGAGCATTTTAAGACCTATTTTTCTTTCCTGATTTGGTGTTTGGTCTCTAGCACAGTAAAGCAGGTATGGATTTTTATTGAAATTCTCATAGGCTGAAAGTCATGTCTGATAGAGTTAGGTAGAGGTATAGTATGCTTTTAACTGTGAAGTAATACTTGCAAATTATTTACCATTGGTTAGTCACTAGTTAATGTACTGTAAGGAAGTTGGAGTGATTGGAGAAAAGATGTTGATCTGATAATATCTAGCTTTGGATTTTATATGAAAGATTTAAAAAAGAAACTCAGTAATAATATTGCCTTACATTTATAGAACAGTTTATAGAGTACTTTCATTTACACTATTTCATTTTGATCCTTATGGTAACTAGCCTTGCAAAGTTTTCAAGTTGGATATATTGTTCCAGTTAAGCGGAGGGGAAAGCCCAGAAATTCAGATCAGTTAATTTAGCCTGGTAAATAATTTGATAAAACTTGTAACTCTGTAGTCTTATTGTTCTGATCCGACCTTTTTTACAACACCGCTCTAGGCAAATTGAACCAGAGATACAGACAGCCCAAGATATGATTTATTCTCTCAAAGAGATATAAAGCTTCAGTGTTTAATCAAAACAAAAATATTTTAGGTTTGACAAATGAGCTGGACCTTGGAAGGGTTTCAGCTCAAAGAGTTTAATAATCTCACATTTTCCTCTTCTTTTTACAACCATCAATTGGATTAACTCTTTATGATGCCTTAATCCCTTTTTCTGGCACCTTATAAATGAACTTTGTGTTTGATGTCTGTTAGCAAATAGACAAATAGGACCTAAATGCAATTAAACTGGATATAAAAAAAAAACTGGTTAGAACTTAATTTTACAAGTATAATTCAGGGGCACCTGGGTGGTTTAGTTGCTTAAGCTTCGACTCTTGACTTCACCTCTTAAAGTTCAAGGCGCAGTCAGGGTCCAGATAACAGCATGGAACCTGCTTGGTATTCTTTCCCTCTTCCTCTGCCCCTTCCCTGCATGCTCTCTCTCTCTCAAAATAAATAAACTTTAAAAAAAATGTATAACTCAAAGGTTAGGAAATTTTGCATGACCTACTCAATTGTAAACTCCTGGAAGCTGGTGGTTGCAGGGACTATGTTTATACTTTGCAGTTTTCCCTAGGGTAGCTAACAGTAAATTGCATATAATGAACTTTTGTAGTCTGTATAAACTAACAATTGTCTCAAGTGGAAAAATGAAGGTAAAAGTTGTTTCTATTAATTGTAGATTGAAGGGAAAAAAAAAAGGTCTAAATGACCTGTTCATCAAAATGCTTAAACATAAATCATCCATAATGTTAAACATAAACATGTAGAACAGCATTCAGTAAAGATCAGGGTTCTTCATATCTGATACAGGTACATGGTACTTGCTATGGGGTTCTGGCAAGAATAAACAGCGCCCTGAGCTTCTTTCAGTTTCTTCTTTGTTCCCTTTCAGAAAGACTAGACCTAGGTTTTCAAAACTTTCTACTTGGTGAAATGAATGCAGAAAGATGTGATCTAAATCATCATAAATTCAACCGTCTACTACAGTTTTCTCCAGATAGTGTCTTTCTCTCTGACTCAGTGCAGAGCCAAATCTACTGCTTTATAATAGTAGAGATACTCTGTCTTTTAACTTGTTAACCAAGAATGGATTGATGGGTTTATTTCTTTGCTCTGTTATTTGAATGTTATAATATAATAAGGATTAGATAAAGGTCTTATCCTCAAGTCACCTGGAATTGTATTTTAAATGATGGAATAAATTAATTCCTAAATATAGCAATCCTGATCCAACTTGCTTGTTTTATAGCTAAGGAAGAAACAAGGCTTAAGTCACCTACCCAGTCAGTAGCAAAGCTAAGATTTAATTCCTAGACTTAAGGAATCTTTCCAAGTTTAAAGATACAGAATTTCTTAGATGTGTTTTAATAGTTTGTGATTCAGTTGTTACCCCATTTTACCTTGGTGACCCTGGAACTTAAAATACACAGTCCTTTTAAAAACTGTTATGTACAGGATCACAAAATGAAAATACTTTCATACAAATTGTCATTTGTACCAAAATATTGATTGAGAAAGAGTCTGTGACATTCAAGTGTTTGAAATTAAATAAAAAGAGTTTAAGATACAAGCAACATGGTATTTTAAATATTATTTAGAAAGGTGGTATGGCCAGGACACATGGGTGGCTCAGATGGTTTAGCGTCCTACTTCAGCTCAGGTCATGATCTCATGGTTCATGAGTTCGAGCCCCACATCAGGATTGCTCTGACAGCTCAGAGCCTGGAGCCTACTTCCAATTCTGTGTCTCCCTCTCTCTCTGCCCCTCCCCTGCCCACAGTCTGTGTCTCTCTCTCAAAAATAAATAAAAATTTAAAAAATTTTAAAAAGAAAGAAAGGTTGTATGGCATAATAGAAAGTTTGAAAGATTGTTGAACTGGGAGTCTCAAGACCTGGATTTTGTAATGTCACCAACTAGCTGTGTGATTTTGGATGACTTTTCCCTAGTCTTCTGTTTGCTTGTCCATACAATAAGGAATGAGGGCTAGAATTGTAACTGTCTGAAATAACTTTCATTATTGCAGAATGTGAGAAGTTAGGCAGAGCAAGTTTGTTGTCAGAAGTCTTTGGACATGAAAATGATCTGTGCATAATATTCTTTATCTTGACACTAGTAAGTAACCACAGACCAGCCAGCCAGCAATCAATCTCCATCTGTACAGCAGCCACTGTTGTCCATGTATAGAAGTCTGGAGAAGAGCCAAATTTTATTTTTGCCAGAAACACTCTTGGCAAGTCTGTGTCCCTAGAGATGTCTGTTTTAATTTTGTGGTGCAGTGCATGGTTTAGTGAAAAAGAAAGAGTGCTGAGCTATTTCATTCTAACTACTCTCAGAGACAGCTTATGTTCATTTGTTTCCATACTATCTATGTTTCAAGATGTTTTGAGGGTGGAGGTGAGCCAAAATGATGAAATGAGGAAGGTGAGAAACCTTCCACAGTATATGCTGACACTGGATGTGATTACCTCTATAGTGATGTGTGTGTTTACATATACTGAAAACTTATGATATATGGATATAGTATTAAATGTCTTGCAAATTTGTCGTTTGACTTTCTCATGTTAATTTTTTAAATTGTTTTAAATTTAAATTGTTTTTTTAAACTTCTATTTGTGGCATATTCCACGGATATTTCAAAACTATCCCATTATCTTGCCTTCTGGAAATAGAGATAAAAGTATTTGAATTTGAATACATTTGTCACTGATTTTTATTCATTTATAAAGATCCCACTTAACAACTGGATTTAAAATTTATTTGCTTGAGAAAGTTTGTGACCGAAATTTAAATGCTGAAAATTAAATATCAATTTCTTAGGCTATGGGAATAAATCTAGTCGAAGTTGCATTTATAGATCTTACTCGCCTTAACAACAGGGCTACATCCTGATCAACCCATAGTAAGTTGACAGTGCATTTAACACACCTAACTTCATAGCTTACCATGGCCTACCTTAAACATGCTCAGAACACGTACATTAGCCTATGGTTGAACAAAATCATCTGCCATAAAGCCTGTTTTATAATACAGTTTTGAATAGCTCATGTAATTTACTGAATACTGTACTAAAAGTGAAAAACATTGGTTTTATGGGTACAGAATGGATGTCAGTATCAGTTGTTTACCCTTGTGTTTGGGTGGCTAATTGGGAGCTGAGGCTGCCACTGTCCAGCATCACAAGAGCGAATAGTAGCCTGGGGTATTACTAGCCTTGGAAGAGCTCAACATTCACAATTTGGATTGCAGTTTCTACTGAATGTATGTCACTTTCACACCATTGTAAAGCCGAACCATCGACATCGGAGACCATCTGTAGTTAAAATGTCATTGTATGGCACCAATGATCTTCATTCTTCGTTTTCTGAATTTTTTCAGTCTTTCAGATACCTTTTATATATACATATATTTTAATATTTATTTATTTTTGAGAGAGAAAGAGACAGACAAAGTGTGAGCAGGGGAGGGGCAGAGAGAAAGGGAGATACAGAATCGGAAGGAAGCTCCAGACCCCGAGCTGTTGGCACAGAGCCCAAAGTGGGGATGGAACTCGTGAACCACAAGATCATGACCTGGGCTGAAGTTCGACACTTAGCCGACTGAGCTACCCAAACACCCCAGTCTTTCAGAGACCTTTAACACCCTTCTCCTAACTTCCATATCCACTTATTAACAAATTCTAATAATTTCATTTTTCTAATGTCTCTGAGATTTCACTGTTCATCTCACTGCATTTCACCTGTCCTGCATTGCTGCAACAATGTCCTAAGTAAGTTCCCTGCCCTCCGTATCCCCTCTCATGTTAGTAAACTCAAATCCAGAACAGTCTTTAAACATCAGCTTTACTAGGCTCTGTTTAGAAATCTCAAGACTTCTTAGTTTAGTTCTCTATGGTCAAGCATTTAAAGCCCCTCTACATATAATACTTTCTCTTCCAAATGAATTAATTCAAATAATTTTTTGAGCATCTATGTGGGAGACACTGTGCAAAGGTAAAAAAAGAAAAAGCTTCTTGCAGATGTATGAAATCAGTGTTAATGTTAACATTTCCAGGATTTTTTTTTTTCCCATTTAGAAACTAGTTCTACTTCATTCCATTCTACTTAAGCTGTTCTTGGCTAAGGTAATCTGTGATCTCCTTATTGCCAGAGTCATCAGGCAGTTTTCCATTATAATTGTTTACTTTTTTATGCCATTGGGTACTGTTGACTAAGCCTGCTTTCTTGATACTTTTTCCTTCCTCAGTTTCTAGGTGTAGAAACTATTCACATTTTCTAGTTCTTCTTGAAACTTTTATTTTAAATTAAAAGAATTTACGGGGAGGGGGAGCGGGCATGGGTAGCTCAGTCAGTTAAGTGTCCAACTCTTGATTTTAGTTAAGGTCATGATCTCCCAGTTCATGAGGTTGAGCCTTGTGTTCCACTCTGCTGTGAGCATGGCATCCACTTGGGATTCTCTCTGTCCCTCTCTCTCTGCCCCTCCTCCATTTGTGCATATGCATGCTCTCTCTATCAAAATAAATAAGTAAACATTAAAAAAAAATTTTTTTTAACTAATCTCTACTCCCAACGTGGAGCTTGAACTCACAACCCCGTGATCAAGAGTCACAGGCACTTGTGACTGAGCCAGCCAGGTGCCCCAGAACTTTTTTTTTTTTAAGGAACAAACTTTCATTTTGTTAATCTTTACTTTAGGCTATTCTCTATTTTATTATTTTCTGTATTCTTCCTTTCCTTCTATGAAGTTCCTGTTTTTCTAAATGTTTTTTGTTTTGTTGTTGTTTTTTGTTTTTATTTCTAACTTCTTGAGATCTATGTTTGGCTATTTTTTTAAAAAAATAGACTTCATTTTTATAGCAGTTTTAGGTCCATAGTGAAATTGATTGAAAAGTAGAGTTCTTTTATAAACCCCACACACGTACAGTCTCCTCCACTACTAATGCTCCCCACCAGAGTAATGCATTTGTTAAATTGATGATCCTACACTGATACTTCATTATTGCCCAAAGTCTTTAGTTTGTGTTAGAGTTCATTCTTGGTGTTGTACATTGTATGGGTTTGGACAAATGTATAATGATATATATTCACTATTATGGTATCATATAGAATAGTTTCACTGCCTTGAAAATCCTCTGTGCTCCACCCATTCATTCCTCCCACCCCATAGCCTGGGGTTACCAGTGTTCTTTTTACTACTGTCTCCATAGTTTTGCCTTTTCCCAGAATGTCATACAGGTGAAATTAATCAGAGTGGTTTCTTTCATTTAATGAGATGCATTTAAGGTCTCTCCATGGCTCTCAATAGCTCTATAGCTGTTTTCTTTTTAAAACTGAATAATATTATTTTATTTATCCACTCATGAAATGAAGGATGTCTTGATTGCCTCCAAATTTTGGCAGCTCTGAGTAAAGCTGCTATATAAACATAATATACAGGGTTTTGTGTAGACGTAAGTTTTCAGTTAATTTGGACAAATACCAAAGAGCATTACTGCTGGATTATATAGTTAGAGTAAGTTTCATTTTGTAAGAAACTGCTGAACTGTTTTTCAGAGTGTGCCATTTTGCATTCCCATCAACAATCTGATTGATATGCATCCTCACCCGTTTTTGGTTTTGTCAGTGTTTTGAATTTTAGCCACTCTAATAAATGCATAGTTGTGTCTCATTGTTCTAATTTGCAATTTCCTAATAATGTATGACGTGGAACATCTTTTCACATATTTATTTGCCATTTGTATATCTTCTTTGGTGAGGTGTCTTCAGATCTTTTGACTCTGATTTCAAAATTCTTTTCTGACATGTGCCTTTAAGGCTATAGATTCTCTGTTGTTGCTTATTTGTATGATTTGAACCCTTTGCATTTTGTTGAGACAAAATTTATACCTTAGCACTAAAAAAAGTTCCATGTGTGCTGAAAATAATATGTATGTGGCAGTGTTGGGTGAAATGTTCTATATTAGTTCAAGTTTCCTGCTCATGTTGTCATATTGTTCAAATCTTTTCCAGTCTTACTAATTTTCTTTGTTTACATATATTCCCAATTTTTGAGAGAGGTATTCAAATCTCACTGTCATTGTGAATTTTCCAGTTTCGCCTTATAGTTCTGTAATTTTTGTTTTATGCGTCTTGAGATTGTACAATTGGAACCTGATAATCTAAAAGTGCTATATTTCACAGTGCTGGGGTGGTTCAGTTGGTTAAGCAGCTGACTTCGGCCCAGGTCATGATCTCATGGTTCGTGGGTTTGAGCACCAACGTCTGGCTATGTGCTGACTGTTCAGAGCCTTGAGCCTGCTTCAGATTCTGTTTCCCTCTTTCTCTGCCCCCTCTCCCCTCGCTCACTCTCTCTCAAAATTAAACATTAAAAAAGGGGTGCCTGGGTATCTCAGTCTGTTAAGTGTCTGACTTCGGCTCAGGTCATGATCTCACAGTCCGTGGGTTCAAGCCCTGTGTCGGGCTCTGTACTGACAGCTCAGAACCTGGAGCCTGCTTCAGATTCTGTATCTCCCTCTCTCTCTGACCCTCTCCCACTTCCTCTCTGTCTCTGTCTTTCAAAATAAAATGAAGACATAAAAAATTTTTAAAAATATAAAATAAACATTAAAAAAATTAAATATGCTTTATTTCATGATGATTTCTCATTTTATCATTAGGATGTATCCCTTGAAGTCTGTTTTGGCTGGTAGTAGTATAGTTATATTATTACCTATAGTACCAGCTTTCGGTTTGTATTTGATCAGTGTTAACTTTTTCCATTCTTTTACTTTCAGCATTTTTGTATTCTTTTTTTTTTTTTGAGATAAATGAAATCATTTTAATAATATAATAAACATTAGATAATCAACTATTTTGTGTATAATACATTGTTGTAATCCCTATTGAGCAGATAATATTCTTTTAAATTTGTGGATTTTCCATGGCAAATATTTTCATAGTTTTGAGGTTTTTTTGGTGCAGGGAATGACATGGCTGGTGAAACATATTATACATGTTTTAGGACTACCTACAAAGACCAAATGTAGACAAATACTATTTGACAGGCTGGGGATACAGTAACTTTCCAATTTTGTACAGAAAACAATGGGTTGCAATAGATTATGCATGGGAAAACATCTACATTATAAAGCATCCTATATTCTGTTATACACTTTTTACTTAGAGTGAATAATGCATCAAATTCCTTTTGACACCATCAATTTTTAAAATATCCAAAAACTATACCATACTTCTTGTTAGTAATGAAATATAGGAGCCCTTTGAAAAACTTTTACGCCACATAAATTTGAAGGCTTTGCCAAATATTTTCAGTGAGAAAATAAAGATGATACCATCATGCCGCTAAAACTTCAGTTAGCAGCTGTGTGCAGTGCTTTTGTAGACACTTTGATTATTTTAATAGTCATACACAATTTAGATCACAAGCCGAAAGTATACTTTTGAAAATACCAAGTTGAATTTTTTATGCATTAAAAAATTTTTTTTATGTTTCTTTTTATTATTGAGACAGAGAGAAACAGAGCATGAGCAGTGGAGGGGCAGAGAGAGAGAGAGAGAGAGAGAGAATCTGAAACAGGCTCCAGGCTCTAAGCTGTCAGCACAGAGCCTGATGCGGGGCTCAAACCTGTGAGATCATGACCTGAGCTGAAGTAGGATGCTTAACCGACTGAGCCACCCAGGCGCCCCTATACATTTTTTTTTTTTTTTGAGATACATAGAGGGAGAGAGAGAGAAGAGAGAGAGAGAGATTGTATTCTTAAATTAGATGTGAGTCTTATGAATAGCACATCATTAGATTATGTTTTGTTTTTATCTGTGAGAATCTTTGTTTTTTTAACAGCAATTTGTTCATTCGTATTTTATGTTGATCTATTTGAGTTTGAATCTACTATCTTGTTTTGCCTCCCTTAATTTATGTAATGCTGGCTGGTTCCCTTCACACATTTCTGAGTATTTATTTGGGTGTGGGGTGGTGCTGTTTTCACTACTTAAATGCTCATGGTCTCCAGGATCTTATTATTTGCCTTATATTTATCTTTATTTACTTGCCCTCTCTGACTTTATTCATACTCATAATTTCAACTACAATTTATTTGCTGAGCTCTAAACTTCAATATTCAAATGCCTCCTGGACTTGACCACTTGGAAATCCTGTCACCACCCCAGATTCATCATATCCAAAATCATATTTACCTTCTTTTACTCTAAAACTGATTCACTTTTATATTTCCCGGATTGGTAAATATCACTACCTTTTCTCTTTCAGTATATCCTTATCTCTGCTCTTTGCATATCCAATCTCCAGATCTTAGAGCCATCTCTTTTCTGTTCCCAAAGCCACTGCCTTATTTTAAGTTTTTATCATAATTTGCCTAGTTCATTACAATAGTCATCTTAATGGCCCCTGCTGCATTTATTCTTACGTCACTACATTTTACTTTCCGTTGCTTTCAGAATGAACTTGAAGCATTTAAACAGAAGAATGACATTAGATTTACATCTTAGATATATATGTCTGAAAATTTTCTGGTGAATATGGTAGACAGTTATTTAAGAAATCTAATGTATTTTCATCTCTAGTAGATTCTCTAGAGCAATGACTTTTTAAAAAATGCTTATTTAGGGGCGCCTGGATGGCTCAGTTGGTTAAGTGTCTGACTTTGGCTCAGGTCATGATCTCATGGTTTGTGGGTTTGAGCCCTGCATTGTGCTCTGTGCTCACAGCTAGCTCAGAGCCCAGAGGCTGTTTCATATTCTGTGTGTTCCTCTCTCTCTCTGACCCTCCCCTGCTCATGCTGTCTCTCTCTCTCTCTCTCTCAGAAATAAACAAAACATTAAAAAATAAAATAAAATGCTTATTTATTCTGAGAAAGATTGTGAGCGGGGGAGGGGCTAAGAGAGAGGGAGAGAGAATCCCAAGTGGGATTTGCACTGTCAGCACAGAGCCCAGTATGGGGCTCAGTCCCATGAACTGCGAGATCATGACCTGCACTGAAACCAAGAGTCAAATGCTTATCTGACTGGTCCACCCAGGCGCCCCCTGAATGATTCTTTTAATATACTGTTGAATTTGATTTGCTATTATATTGTTGAGAATATTTGCATATATATTCCTCAGGGATATTGGCCTCTAATTCTCTTTATAATTGAGACAATGACTCTCAGGAGTCTTTGTCTGGTTTGGGGATCAAAGCATTGCTGGCCTCATAGAATGAGTTTGGAAGTTTTCCATTTCTTTTTTGGAACAGTAGGAGAAGAATAGGTATTAATTCCTGCTTAAATGTTTGGTAGAATTCTCCTGGGAAGCCATCACCTGTACTTTTGTTTGTTGGGAGATTTTTGACTACTGATTGAAATTTTTTTGCTGGTTAGTAAGTCTGTTCAAGTTTTCTATTTCTTTCTGTTTCAGTTTTGGTAGTTTATATGTTTCTAGGAATTTATCCATTTCTTCCAGATTGCTCAATTTATTGGCATATAATTTTTCATAATATTCTCTTATAATTGTATTTCTGTGGTGCTGGTTGTGATCTCTCCTCTGTCATTCATGATTTTATTTTATTTGGGTGCTTTCTCTTTTCTTTTTGAAAAGTCTGGCTAAGGGGTTTATCAGTTTCGTTAATTATTTCAAAGAACCAGCTCCTGGTTCCATTGATCTGTACTGGTGTTTTTGTTTCTATTTCACTTATTTCTGCTCTAATCTTTGTTATTTCCTTTCTTCTGCTGGCCTTAAGCTTTATTTGTTCTTTTCCTAGCTCCTTTAGGTGTAAGGTTAGAATGTGTATTTGAGATTTCTCTTGCTTCTTGAGGTAATTCTGTGTTGCTGTATACTTCTCTCTTATGGCTGATTTTGCTGCATCCCAAAGGTTTTGGACCATTGTATTTTTATTTTCAGGTTTTTCCATGTATTTTTAAATTTCTTTTTAAATTTCCTGGTTGACCCATGCATTCTTTTTTTTTTTTTTTTAATATTTTTATTTTATTTCTAGGATAGAGAGAGACAGCATGAGCAGGGGAGGGTCAGAGAGAGAGGGAGTCACAGACTGAAACAGGCTCCAGGCTCTGAGCTGGCAGTCAGCACAGAGCCCGACGCGGGGCTCGAACCCACGAACCGCGAGATCATGACCTAAGCGAAAGTCGGACGCTTAACCGACTAAGCCACCCGGGCGCCCCACCCATGCATTCTTTAGTATGAATTCTTCAGCCTCCATTTTGTGGTCTTCCAAAATTTTTTCTTGTGGTTGACTTCAAGTTTCATAGTTTTGTAGTCAGAAAATAAGCATGGTATGATCTCAGTCTTTCTGTACTTGTTGAGGCCTGATTTGTGACCTTGTATGTGATCTTTTCTTGGGAATACCCTATGCGCACTGGAAAAGAATATACATTCCACTGCTTTAGGATGAAATGTTTTGAATGTATCTGTTAAGTCCATCTGGTCCAGTCTGTCATTCAAAGTTATTGTTTTCTTACTGGTTATCTGCTTAGGTGATCAGTCCATTGCTGTAAGTGGGGTGTTAAAGTCCCCTACTATCATTGTAGTACTACCAATGAGTTCCTTTATGTTTGTTATTGTTGTATATATTTGGGTGCTCCCAGCTAAGGACATAAATATTTATTTTTTAAAAAATATTTATTTCTGAGAGAGAGAGAGAGAGACATCATGAACAAGGGAGGGTCAGAGAGAGAGGTAGATACAGAATCTGAAAAAGGCTCCAAGCTCTGAGCTAGCTGTCAGCACAGAGCCCAACGCGGGGCTCGAACCCATGAACTGTGAGATCATGACCTGAGCCAAAGTGAGACACTCAACTGACTGAGCCACTCAGGTGCCCCAGGGGCATAAATATTTATAATTGTTAGATCTTCTTGTTGGGTAGACCCCTTTATTATGATATAGTACCCTTCTTCCTATTTTGTTACAGTGTTTGGTTTAAAATCTATTTTTCTGATGTAAGTATTGCTACTCCAGCTTTCTTTTAACATCCATTTGCATGATAAATGGTTTTCATCCCCTCACTTTTTTTTAATGTTTTTTTATTAATTTTTTTTTATTTTTTATTTTTCTAGGAGAGAGAGAGAGAGGGAGAGACAGCGTAAGCAGGGGAGGGTCAGAGAGAGAGGGAGTCACAGACTCTGAAAGAGGCTCCAGGCTCTGAGCTGGCAGCACAGAGCCCGACGCGGGGCTCGAACCCACGAACCGTGAGATCATGACCTAAGCGAAAGTCAGACGCTTAACCGACTAAGCCACCCAGGCGCCCCATTTTTTTATTTAGTTTTGAGAGTCAGAGAGAGAGACAGCATGAGCAGGGGAGGGTCAGAGAGAGAGAGAGAGAGAGATACAGAATCTGAAGACAGGCTCTAGGCTCTGAGCTAGCTGTCAGCACAGAGCCTGATGTGGGGCTTGAACCCACGAACTGTGAGATCATGACCTGAGCTGAAGTCAGATGTTTAACTGACTGAGCCACCCAGGCTTCCCTCCATCCCCTCATTTTTAATCTGCAGGTGTCTTTATGTCTAAAACAAGTCTCTTGTAGGCAGCTTATAGAATGGTCTTTTTTTATTATTTTTTTCAAACTATATCTAGCTTTATTAAAGATACTTTTCACAAATAATCCTGGTATTTCAGGCAGGACATAGGCAGATGATCATTAACAGTATACAACAACTTTCAAATTCCCTTCTTCAGTGGACTACCAAAATCTGAAAGCTACTATAAAACCCAGTGAAGTTTTTATTGGCTGCCCTGAATACAGAAAGTTTAGAGTAAGGGTTGACATTCACATTTAGCATATTGTTTAACAACTTTTCATAAGCCATCCCTGACTTTCAGGAAATGAAATGAAAATGGCAGAGTTATCAGTCTAAAGATCCAATAGCTAACTAAAAAGGGAACCCTTTTGAGAGATGCATTATCAATGGTGACACTATAAAGTCCAGGTTGCCTGACATACTGGGAACCATTTCTTGGGGTCGAATTCTAACAGGTCTCTGGGTTTAAGGGAGTCAAGTCTATGTTGAAGGCAGAAAGGGAGAAAAGGACATAAAATATGAATTTTAGTTTTTCCACATCACAAGGCGATTGTGTCAAGGTGGCTAATGTGTGTCAACATCAAGGAATCCCTCCGCCTGGGAACCACAAGGAAGTTTCTCAAA
The DNA here is from genome assembly GCA_017311185.1 of Proteles cristata cristata. NCBI lineage: Eukaryota > Metazoa > Chordata > Mammalia > Carnivora > Hyaenidae > Proteles > Proteles cristata. The sequence goes on along the minus strand of JAESUZ010004270.1, from coordinate 421,304 downwards.
ACTAGAATGGGAAAGTGTTTTTCCCTTTGTATCAGTCTAGCTTTGGAGATATTCTTTTAGTGAGATCGATACCCTTCCCTCAAAACAACAATGAAGTGTACTGGATGCTAACAATACAGCTTTAAAAAAAGTAAAACAAAATTCTGCATTTTTATACAATTTGATAAAAAATAGTATTTCATACTCTACAGTCACCAGAAATACACAGTTATCAAAAGTGCACACACTTCACTTGGCATCTCCAGCACCTTCAACTTTCTGTGTCTGTCTGCTCTGGCATCTCCATTTTCTCAGGGTTATTCACATCCTTGCCAACATCAGCTTTCTTCTTTTCCCCTTTGGGTACCTTCCCTCCCTTCTTTGCAGGGGTCATTTTAGGCTTGGGCTCTGGCTTTGAGGAGCAGGTTTAGCAGATAACCATGCAGATCTTCTCTGTAGCTCATCCTTCACCTTGGTTTTATCTCCTTTAGCATCTCCTTCAGCCTTTCTCTTGGGCATGGTGGTGACAGTGGCAGGATGTGGGCACTAGGCGTGGGGAAGCAGAGGCGCACAGGCTTTGGCCGGTCTGTTTGTTGTTCTCGCCTCTTCTGCTTCCTAGATTAGTCTTGTTTTCTTATCCATTCTGACACCCTGTGTCTTTTGATTGGAGCATTTAGTCCATTTACATTCAGACTATTTATAGATATGAATTCAGTGCCATTTTATTATTCATTTTGTTGTTGTTTCTGGAGATTTTCTTTGTTTTCTAGTCTTTGCTGCTTTTGGTCTTTCTTTACCACTCACAGAATCCCTTTTAATATTTCTTGCAGGGCTGACTTAGTGCTCATGAGCTCCTTTAGTTTTGTTTGGGAAACTCTTTTTCTCTCCTATTCTTGCTGCATTTATTTTTCCCATTCAGCACATTGAGTATATCATGCCACTCCCATCTTGCCTGCCAAATTTCTATGGAGAGATCTGGTGCTAACCTTATTTATTTTTTTAATGTTTTTTTAATTTATTTCTAGGAGAGAGAGAGAGAGACAGCATGAGCAGGGGAGGGTCAGAGAGAGAGGGAGTCACAGACTGAAACAGGCTCCAGGCTCTGAGCTGGCAGTCAGCACAGAGCCCGACACGGGGCTCGAACCCACGAACCGTGAGATCATGACCTAAGCGAAAGTCAGACGCTTAACCGACTAAGCCACCCAGGCACCCCTGGTGCTAACCTTATTTGTCTTCCTTTGTAAGTTAGGGACTTCTTTTGTCTTGTTGCTTTTAGGATTTTTCTTTATGATATGTCTTGGTATTGGCCTGCTTTTGTTGATTTTGATGGGAATTCTCTGTACCTCCTGGATTTGGATGTCTGTTTCTTTCCCCAGATTAGGGACGTTTTCAGCTATAATTTCCTCAAATGAACTTTATGCCCCCTTTTCCCTCTCTTCTTCTTATAGGACTCCTATGATATGAATGTTATTATGCTTTATGAGTTCCTTAAGTCTACATTGATGATCTAATATTTTTCTTTCCTTCTTCTTCTAGGCTTCATTATTTTCCATAATTTTATCTTCTATATCACATATCAGTTCCTCTGCTTCTTCTGTCCTGTGGTCATTACATCTAGTTGGTTTTCAATATTAGTTATTGCATTTTTCATTTTGGCCTGACTAGTTTTTAGGTCTTTTATCTCTGTAGTAAGAGATTCCTGGGTATCTTCATACTTTTGTCAAGCCTATCCTTATGATTGGCACTTTAAATTCTGGATCAGGCATATTATTTATATCTGTTTCGATTAGATCTTTGGTCATGATCTTTTCTTGTTCTTTCTTTGGGGATTAATTCTTCCATCTTGCATTTTGTCTAGATCTCTGTTTTCTTCTCTGTTTTCAGAAAGCCTGTTATGTTTCCTCTCCTGATAGTAATGGCTTTATGAAGAAGAGGTTGTATTCTGTCCAGGGCCTGGCACTTCAGGAAGTGTCTCTGGTGTATGTTGTATGTACTCTGCTGCTATGTTTTGGCTGCTCTTTCCCTCAGGTCAGTTTTCTGCAGAGTTTCTCCTTGCCTTCAGTGGGGAGTGTTTGGACCTTGGTTAGAGTGTGGCAAGTTCTAACCAGGTATGCTCTAGTCTGCTTATTAAATGAGTTCTGGTGCTATTTCCACTAGAATTAAAGCTTTGCAGAAGGCTGTGGTTAGTAGACATGGTGTGTGCAGGATGTTTGTGCTGCTCTTCTGGGGAAGAGGTCCACTGTGCTGGTTCTTAGGCACACTGGCCTGAAAAAAGCAGCACCTGCAAAGTGCAGGGGGGTGAAACTTGGTATATATAAGCTGTTTATGGCCACTTATGCTTCTTATTGAAGGTCGTTTTTGCTGAGGGGTAGGGGAGAGAAATGGCACCATCCTCCTCCCTCATCCCCTGAGAGGGGAGTTTGTGCTCACTACTGTCTAAGAAGCCCTCCCAAGAGAATGAACTGTCTCCTCTCATGGGTCCCGGTGTCCCTCAGATCCCTGCCTTCATCCTGTCTGTACTGGCTGTCTGCCTGCCTGGCAGCACAGCACATCTTGGGCTCTATCCCAGTCAGGCTGGCTGAGTTTTAAAACTCCAAACTTTAGGGACTTCATGTGGTGGGGACCCTCGCTGGTCTCCGGAGAAGGATCTTACCAACCTGGAACTGATATCCCAGAAGGACAGTCGCACCAAAACACAGGGACATGGTATTTGGAGTAAAGCACAGCCAAGAACCAGTGTCCAGGTTAGCTGCCCTCAGCAGGGGTCTCTGAACCTATGCTGAGGAGCAGGAGAGAGAAATGGTGACCGCTGTCTCTTTTGGCTCTTTTTTCTCCTGGGGGAAAAGCAATAATATCTCTCCCAGATATGTTCCAAGAAGGGGGAACGATCTCTCTCATTGTGTCCCAGGAGATCCTCAGCCATCTGCCCTGGAGCTATCTGCCCTCCTTCTCCACAGAAACACTGCAGTGCCTTCCAGGCTCCACACCAGCCATGACTCTAAAGTTCCAGTCTTTGAGCCATGTTGGTTGTAAAAACTCACGAAAATCAGCCCTCTTATTTTCCCACTCGATAGCTTTGCAAAAAGTGTTTCCCTGTGGGCTCCCCTTTCTCTTTCTCTCTCTCTCCTCTCTGCTCTCTGTGTGACCAGGGCTCCCTCTTCTTCACAGCACCCACCATCCATTTCTCCCCCAATCCATGCTTTAGCACCTCCTACCTTTCATGATTTGACCTCTTCTCTCCCTCTAGTTGTGCAGTTTGTTCCCTTAGTCCTCAGATCAACTTCTTGGGTATTCAGGATGATTTGATATTTATCTAGTTGTGGCTGAGGGACGGGACAAGTTGAAGGTCCTCTTACTGCTCCATCGTCTTAGCTCCACCTCCTAGGATTTAGAACACTTTCAGAACAAATGAAGGGGAACATCATTATGAAAATTAAAGGATGAACAACTTTGAAAAGCATTTAATATAAGATCTATAAGAAATTTTAAAACATATCTGTTATCCTTTGTTGATGCAGGAAGACCTGGCCTATATTGAACTGAAGCATAAAAGCACAAGAAATGAGAGGGCTGAGATGAAAAGGGGGCAGTAAGGATGGCTAGGTATAGGTACACTGAACATACAGTAGCAGAATTAAAATACAAATTGGAGGGGCGCCTGGGTGGCTTAGTCGGTTAAGCGTCCGACTTTCGCTTAGGTCATGATCTCGCGGTTCGTGAGTTCGAACCCCGCGTCGGGCTCTGTGCTGACTGCAGCTCAGAGCCTGGAGCCTGTTTCAGTCTGTGACTCCCTCTCTCTCTGACCCTCCCCTGCTCACGCTGTCTCTCTCTCTCTCCTAAAAATAAATAAAAAACATTAAAAAAAATTTTTTTTTAAATAAAATAAAATACAAATTGGAGACAGTAAAAGGTAGAATTCACACTGAAGTCTGCTGAAGCAATGATGTAGAAAACACATTTGAGAAATGTTCTGGGAACATAGGGAAGAATAAAAGATGAAAACTGCGGAAGAGATGGTAGCTATGGATGATATCAGAAGTCAGAAGGTGAGCCAGTGTTCAGGAGAGAAGACCGACTATAGTGTGGTGCCTAGCTGCATGTTGTTTCATTCACGAAGGTGACAGACATTCCTGTATGCCAGGCAGGGTTCAAAACTATGCCGACATTTCACCTAACCTCTTGAAGAAAAAAAAAATTTGGTTGATTGAAAAACAAATAAAAATGAAGAACTTAAGAACAGAATATATGCTATGAAAGGCCTGGCAGAGTTCCTAAAGGACTGCCAGGAAACAGAGGCCACGCAGGTTCTTAGTACAAGCCTCATCCTAGCAAACCACACAGATGGAATGGAGCACACTGATGAATCTGAAAGAATGTGTATCTTGTGGAATCTGGATTAAACTTAAAAGCAAACAGTTTCCTCATGAGTTGTTATTCCCACTGGACAAAATTGTGTAATTGGGCACAAACAATTCATCTGGAAAATCCTCTCCCTCAGGCACTGTTTACTACACGACCAAAAGTTCAAATAAGCAATATTACAGTACAGTAAGTAAAGAAAAAGTAGGCTTCTCAGAAAAAAAGACCGAAAGGAATTACTTCAAAGTGTTAAATGATTACTACAAAACTATGATTTTTTAATCTTCTGCTTTTTTTATTTTTCAGCTTTTGAGATGAGCATGTATTATTTTCAGTGAAAAAAAAAACCTAAATAAAACTTGATGAAATGCTATTACTAAGCAAGGAAAAAAAAAAAAAGGGCACAAAATAGTGGAAAAAGAGAGAGCCAAACACCAGGTTTCATTAAACAGTTAAATGAGAGAATATAAATATTATGCAAAATACAACATTAGCTAAAACAACATAAAAAGAGACATTTAAAATATTAACCTTTTTCAGTCTTCAAACTTCTTAAATTTTAAAAGTAGACCATAAGATGGGGCACCTGGGTGGCTTAGTCGGTTAAGCGTCTGACTTTCGCTTAGGTCATGATCTCGCAGTTCATGGTTCGAGCCCCGCGTCGGGCTCTGTGCTGACTGCCAGCTCAGAGCCTGGAGCCTGTTTCAGTCTGTGACTCCCTCTCTCTCTGACCCTCCCCTGCTCACACTGTCTCTCTCTCTCTCTCCTAGAAATAAACATTAAAAAAAATTTTTTTTTTTCAAAAAAAAAAAAGTAGACCATAAGACAAATGCAACATCTTAACACCCTTGTGCAATGGCTTCCAACCTGAGGTGAACAATAAGAGGGCATTCTGATTACCTTTAGGTGTGATGGATTTCCAGGTAATAGGAGAGTCAAGAGGTTGAGATCCGAATTCCTGGTCTCTTGCCTTCTACCTTTTGTAAATGACTTCCTTGTGCTTCTTAACAACTACCCTGATTTGACACTTGAAAATGGAGGCAGGATGAAACCATTAGCCACACTCACACCTAATAGGCACCATCTCTACCTAGTAGTAGCCTACCAGGTCACCCCTGCTTCTCAGATATCTGAAAATACAAGCAGGAGCCTAGTATCTTGCTGGCTCTGGACAGCTCCACATATTCATTCCCTGCCTTCCAACACTGGGCCACACAAGGTAATTAATGCCAAGCATTTTTGTTGGGAGTCTTTTCTGCTCCAGCTAGGAATCGTTAACAGCTCACCTCTTGCCTGAAGACTCCTTGGAGAGTTCTCTGTATATGCTACTTCTGACTTGGGAAATCTTTCCAGACACCTCCCCTAACCTCAGCTGTCAGAATCTTGTAGGCCTTTCATTTTGGATCCAGCTCTTGCCCATCGCCCAGCCCTAAGGAATTATCTTGCTCCAGACTGTTCTTACTCCTGAGACCACCTGCCTGAGACTACGCAACAGCCACTGTCCTGCCTGAGTCTGGTTCCTGGGTTGCCACTCTCCTGCTGTCCTCAAGGGCATTTAGAATGTAGCACATTGTCTTATTATTATTTTTTTAACTCTCTTCCACCAAACTCTCCTACTTAGTAAGCCTGTATATGCCACCTTATTTTACTTCAGATTTTTTAACAAGTACATTTTCTGTAAATATCCTCTGGATATGGTCTGATATATTCATCTTTGCTTTCTACTTTCATTCCCTCCTTTTCTGGGAAATCTTTCACGATTTTTCTATCTTCAGTGTGTTTCTATAGCACTTAAAATGAAATGAAAACAATTGCTTTCTCAACACAGTGCAAACTCTTTGTGGGCTGGGATGGTGGCTCATACTTTTCTTATGCAATATAGGACAAAGCAACCTGGGATTTAAAATAATAATAATAAAGTGTCTGTAACAGCAGCAAGTAAATATTTTTCTGACTTTACATTAGCCTCTCAACTGTGGAAACTCTGGTTTCCTCCAGACTCTTTCCCAGCTAGGTCAGAGTCACCAGGGATACCTCAAATCTGCCTTGGAATACAGTTTTCTGGGATACTTCGTGGGTAGCCGTTTCCTCCAGTCTGGATCCCTGAATGTTTTTCTTTCTACGACCACATCCCACACCTCTTTCCTTCCTCTTACACTTTGGCTACTTTGGTAAAATCTTCTGCCACCCACAGGCTCTGATGTACCAGTGTCCTTTGAGATCCAGTTCTCTTTTGTTCTTCCTCTGATCCAGTTGAAGACACAGTATTGTCTGCCTTTCCAACACCAACTCACTGTCCTTACCATAGCTTATGTTCTAGGATTCGGTTCCCCTTAGAATGAGCGATTTCCCAGGAGAATACTTGATCCATAGAGCAACTAGTCCCCTTCATGGACACCCATCAACCAAACATATTAAGGCATGCCTTGATCATCTAAGAGCCCAGGGACCCTTTTCTTTAGGAAGTTTTTCCCAAATACCCCCTCTCCCCACCACCATCACCTCTAACTAGATAATGTACATCTCTTCCTTATACCCTCGTATTCTGAACATGTCCTGGATATAGGTGTTATCATGCTAAATGGTGATTATCTTTTTATGAACCTAATTTCCCATCTCAGCTATGAGCCCTTTCAGGGAGAGAATCATGTCTCATGCATATTTATTTAAGTTTATTTATTTATTTCTCTGAGAGAAAGAATGCAGGTGGGGAAGAGGCAGAAAGAGAGAATCCGAAGCTGGCTCCGTACAGCAGAGCTTGACAGGAGGCTCGAACTCCCAAAACTGTGAGATCACGATCTGAGCCAAGTCAGATACTTAACCAACTGAGCCACCCAAGGTAGGCCATCCAAGTGCCTACCTTAGTTCTTAGCACTAAGATTCCATAGAATCTCAAGCTGGGCTCCCAGTGTGCTTGTGTGCACCACAATTGATCTCGCTGAAATGATACCTTGTTTTTATTAATGGCAGTTTTTCCTCTAAGAATTTCATGCCAAGTGGTTCATTTTTTCTTTTTAAGATTTATGTCAAAAAATTTCTCAAGCATTTGGTGAGTACTGTATGTCCTAAGACATGCCCTACTCCCTGGAGATATAGAGATAAGTGAGACATGGTTCCTGCTTAGAGGAGGTCACAGAAACTTCCTTGGGTTTCCTGGCCTCTATTTCTCCACTCTTTCCTCCCATCCTGCCTTACCTAGATAAATTTTTACCAAGCCTGGAATTGTGTCTAATGGAATAAATACAGGTAGTAGGTTAATTACAATACAGTACACTCAATGCAAAAGTAGAAGTTTTGTTCCAGGTATAGATATAGAACAGGAGAAAGTGTCATGCAGGTTTTAGGGTAGACATGGAGAATCCTAGAGGAAATGGCTTCTGAGTGGGCTATAAAAGATGGACAGATAATCCAGATGCTTGGTACGTGAAGGGTACGCCTGAGAGGAGGAAACATGTGAAAGCCCTAGAGATGTGAAATAGCACCTGTGTGTTTCAGAAACATTATACTCTGGTATCTCTGCAGCATGAAGTTCAGTAGAGTAGAGATGGATGGACTGTGCCGGGAGATGAAGCAAGGCTAATAGGCAATGTTTTCTGGGCTGTGATCTTTAATGTTTAAGCAACTGTTTAGTTAAGAGAATGGTAGAATCCAGGATAGCTGGTGGTATTAATAGTCCAAGTGTAAAGCCATATACTGCTATTCTCCATCCTCTTCTCTCAGAATTAATAAGTAAGGTTTTGTGATCACCTAGCTTCATTTTAGTGGTCATTGTATTGGTAGATAAAAGTGAAAAGAAGACATTCCCTGGAGTTTACAGTCTTGTGGACACAAAACATTCTCAGACAAACAGTTTAGAGCACTTACCAAGCAATGTACAGAACAGTGCAAACTAAATTTGTAAGCACAATAGGTCAGCACAATCTTGACATTGGGTTATAGGAATGATTAGGAAAGTGTGGAGTTATAAAGAGGCAGCCTGATTTTTGACGTAAGAAAAACAGTTTCCATCAGAGCTAGCTGCAAAATTGAGGAATGGACTTGTAAATTAGAAACTATTTAAGGTTCTATAGTCTGTAGTCAAGAACTGGCCTTCTAAGTTAGACCAACAAACATTCATCTTTGAGCTTTATTGTGTAAGCAGGAGACAAATTTATTTTTTCTGTATATTTTCCATTAATTTTATTTTTATGTACTTCTGCATACTCAGCTTGCTTAAGAGATTGCTTATTGCTTATTTGAAGGGGATCCCTGTGTTTCTGCCAAGCCCCTCAGTCTAGACTGCACTGAGATATTCTTACTCTCTTTTCAATTTCTTTATTCTCAAAAATATACCACTTCTGCTTTTTTCCTTGTGGGATGTATTTTCAAATTTTTAAAAATGTATTATTTATTTATTTCAGAGAGAGAGAGAGAGGACGGACAACGTGAGCAGGGGTGGCTCAGAGAGAGACGGAGATACAGAATCTGAAATAGGCTCCAGGCTGTCAGCACAGAGCCCTACACGGGGCTTAAACCCATGGACTGTGAGATCATGACCTGAGCCAAAGTCTGACGCTTAACCGACTGAGACACCCAGGCGCCCCTTTTGTGGGATGTATAAACCCCACCTCCTTTCCTTGTCCCACTGGTCCTCACCTCCTACAGCCCTCTCCTTGGAAATTCTTTCCTTCCATGGAGGTAGTATGGACTTCTGTCGGGTCGTAGGGGTTCCATGTGGGCCATCTTAGAGCCTCTGATCATTAAATCACATTTCACACTTACGTAAACTCAAATTCAGGAGGTGACATGTTTTATCATCAATCCTCCAGGGAACCTTTCCCTTTCTATTTGTATCTTTTATAAATTATTTGACAATGAGCATTTACTATTTTTATAACTAAAAATAAAAGTGATTCCATTGTGAAAATGAAATTTAGGGGCGCCTGGGTGGCTCAGTCAGTTAAGCGTCCGACTTCAGCTCAGGTCATGATCTCACGGTTCATGGGTTCACGCCCTGCGTCAGGCTCTGTGAGGACAGCTAGCTCAGAGCCTGAAGCCTGTTTCAGATTCTGTGTCTCCGTCTCTCTCTGACCCTCCCCTCTGACCCTCATGCTCGCTCGCTCTCTCTCAGAAATAAACATTAAAAAAGAAAATGAAATTTAATAGTAGAAGTACCATTTCATGTTTGTTAAATTAACCTTTCTGTCTATATCTACAAACACACATACACAGTGCAAAATAGTGTTGAAAAACTGATGTTAGTTTAGGGCCTCCTGGGTGGCTCAACTGGTTAAGCGTCTAACTTCAGCTCAGGTCATGATCTCATAGCTTGTGAGTTTGAGCCCCATGTCAGGCTCTGTGCTGACAGCTCAGAGCCTGGAGCCTGCTTCAGATCCTGTGTCCCGCCCTCTCTGCCCCTCCCCTGCTTGTACTCTCTTTCTCTCTCTGTCTCTCTGTCTCTCCTTCAAAAATAAATATTAAAAAAAATTTTTTTTAAAGAGGGGAAAAACTCATACTAGTTTAGAAAGCAAGAGCCATAAAAATGTTCATACTGTATGACCCAGAATCTCTACTGCTAAGGAAAAACTTAAAGAAATAATTCAAAAGAAGGGAAATATAAAAGTCTATATACAGCTTGTCTACATACAGAAAAATTGAGGAAAGACTATTTTAAAGTCGATATAAGGAGAAGAGTTAGGAAAATAATGATGCATCAACTGGATAAAATATTATTACAACACTGAAAATGATTGTTATAAAAAATCATGTTAACAACATGGCATGTTTACAGTATAATGAGGAAGGGAATGCAAAATTATATACACACTGATTATATCTGTGTATAAAATGAATTACATGTGGATGACTAGAAGGAAAACAGAATACTGAAAACAGCTGTTGTTCCAGTGTGGTATGATGGGTGAATGTTAAAATTTTATTGACTGTCTCTTCAAATTTTCCCATTTTTATTTATTGAAAAGTTTAAGATTGTCGACTAGTGAAGATTATTATTGTTCTGGGACTTCTGCAGGAAAAAGAAGGAAGGATCCTGGAATTTGAGCCCCTTTCCTCTTTCTTTCTTGGCCAGAGAATTATTCCCTAGGAAAGAAGGAAACGTCTACTTCCCTAGAAATTATAAAAAGGGACATTTTTATGGGGCACCTGACTGGTTCAGTTGGTAAAGCATGTGACTTTTGATCTCATTTCAAGCCCCATGTTGGGTGTAGGATTACTTAAAAATAAAATAAAATCTTTAAAATAAAGGAACATTCTCAGGACATCTATTGGAAAGCCTCCCAGGGAAGATCATAGGCTTCATTTTTACAAATCTTTAAGAAAAATTAGAAAATTGTTATGGTTGATTCATATTCATATTACTAAAGATGTATCAAATACAATCATTTTTTCCAAAGCTGATAATTTCTAATAGCTACTTTGTTGGGATAAAAGTCATAACACTATAAAACTCACCCTTTTTAAACCAACCACCCAGTGTTGGCTAGTATAATTACAGATTTGTACAATCATCACTATTTTTTAAGGATTTTATTTTAATTCCAGTTAGTTAACATACAGTGGCCCAGTTTCATTTCAAGTGTACAATATAGTGATTCAACAACTCCATACATCACCCAGTGCTCATCATGACAAGTGCACTCCTTAATAATGCCATCACCTGTTTAACTCATCCCCGTCACCCATCTCCCCTCTAGTAACCATCAGTTCTTTATAGTAAGAGTCAGTTTCTTAGTTTCTCTCTCTCTTTCTCCCTCTCTCTCTCTCCCTCCCTCCCTCCCCCCTTCTCCTTTCTCCCTCTCCCCCCACTTTTTCCCCTTTGTTTGTTATATTTTTTAAAATTCCACATATCAGTGAAATTAAGGTGTATTTGTCTTTCTCTGTCTGACTTATTTCACTTAGCATTATACTTTCTAGCTCCATCCATGTCAATGCAAATGGCAAGATTTCATTCCTTTTATGGATATATGTTTATATTAATATTACATTTATATATATATATATATTTTTTCCATCCCCGTGTCTTCCTTATCCATTCATCAATCAATGGCTGGACACTTGGGTTGCTTCCATACTCTGGCTATTGTAAATAATGCTGCTTGAAATATAAGGGTGCATGTATTCCTTTGAAATAGTGTTTTTGTATGGGGGGCCATAAATAACCAGTAGTAGGATTGCTGGATTGTAGGCTAGTCCTATTTTAACCTTTTTGAGGAACCTTCATACTGTTTTCCAGAGTGGCTGCACCAGTTTGCATTTCCCCCAACAGTGCACAAGTATTCCTTTTTCTCCACATCCTTGCCAACACCTGTTGTTTCCTGTGTTTTTTTTTTTTATTTTAGCCATTCTGGCAGGTGTGAGGTGATACCTCATTGTAGTTTTCATTTGCATTTCCCTGGTGGTAAGTGATGATGAACATCTTTTCATGTGTCTGTTGGCTGTCTGGAGGTCTTCTTTGGAAAAGTGTTTATTCATGTTTTCTGCCCACTTATTAATTGGATTATTTGGGGTTTGTGTGTTTGTTTATTTTTTGGTGTTGAGTTATATAATTTTTGATTCTCTCTCTCTCTCTCTCTCTCTCTCTCCCCCCCTCCTTCCTTCCTTGCTCCTCCCTTCCTCCCTCCCTCCATCCCTCCCTCCCTCACTTCCTTCCTTCCTTCCTTCCTTCCTTCCTTCCTTCCTTCCTTCCTTCCTTCCTTCCTTCCTTCCTTCCTTCCTTCCAAGTAAGCTCCATGCCCATTGTGGAGCTAGAACTCATCACCTTGAGAGCAAGAGTCACATGCTGCACCTACTAAGCCAGCCAGGCTGTGCCCAGAGTTATATAAGTTCTTTATATATTTTGTATAGTAACCCTTTATTTGATATGTCATTTGCAGATATCTTCTCCCATTCTGTAGGCTGTCTTTTGGTTTTGTTGATTGTTTCCTTTGCTGTGCATAAGCTTTTTATTTTGGTATATTCCCAATAGTTCATTTTTACTTTTGTTTCCCTTGCCTCGGGAGACATACCTAGAAAAAAGTTGCTACGGCCAATGTCAGGGAGTTATTGCCTATGATCTTTTCTAGGAGTTTTATAGTTTCAGATCTCATATTTAGGACTTTCATCCATTTTGAATTTATTTTTGTGTATGGTGTAAGAAAGTGGTCCAGTTTCATTCTTTTACATGTTGCTGTCTAGTTTTCCTGCACCATTTATTTAAGAAACTGTCTTTTTCCCATTGGATATTCTTTCCTGCTGTGTTGAAGATTAATTGACCATATAGCTTTGGGTTCATTCCTGGGCTTTATATTCTGTTCTTTTTATCTATGTGTCTGTTTTTGTGCCATTACCATACTGTTTTTCATCACTACAACTTTGTCATATAACTTGAAGTCCAGGATTGTGATCCTTCTAGCTTTGCTTTTCTTTTTAAGGACTGCTTTGGCTATTCAGGGTCTCTTGTGGTTGCATACAAATTTCAGAATTGTTTGTTCTAGTTCTGTGAAAAATGCTTTTGCATTAAATGTATAGATTGTTTTGGATAGTATAGACATTTGAACAATATTTGCTCTTCCAATCCATGAGCATGGAATGTCTTTTCATTTCTTTCTGATGTCTTTAATTACTTTCATCATTGTTTTATAATTTTTGGAGTATAGGTCTTTCACCTTTTTGGTTAAGTTTGTTTCTAGGCATCTTACAGGTTTTGGTGCAATTGTAAATGGGATTGCTTTTTGTTGCTGTTGTTGGTAACTTTTTTTAATGTTTATTTATTTTGAGAGAGAGACAGACAGACAGAGTGTCAGTAGGGGAGGAGCAGAGAGAGATGGAGACACAGAATCCAAAGCAGGCTCCAGGCTCTGAGCTGTCAGCACAGAGCCCAACATGGGGCTTGAACTCACGAACCACGAGATCATGACCTGAGTTGAAGTTGACCGCTCAAACAACTGAGCCACCCAGGCACCCTGGGATTGCTTTCTTAATTTCTCTTTCTGCTGCTTCATTATTGGTGTATAGAAATACAACAGATTTCTGTACATTGATTTTGTATCCTGTGACTTTACTGATTTCTTTTATCAGTTCCAGCAGTTTTTGCTGGAATTGTCTCAGGTTTTCTATGCGTAGTATCATGTCATCTGCAAATAGTGAAAGTTTTGCTTCTTCCTTACAGTTTGGATGTCTTGTATTTCTTGATGTTGTCCAATTGCTGTGGCCAGGACTTCCAGTACTATGTTGAATAAAAGCAATTGTCACTATTATCTATTTTTAACCTATTTTTTAGGAGTACCTATTAGCAGCCACACCCCATTCTTCCCTCCTGCCAGCCCCTGGCAACCACTAATTATTCCTTTTTTAAAAATTGTATTTATTTATTGTGAGAGAGAGAGAATGCTCACATGCATAGGAATGGGGTAGGGGCAGAGAGCAAGAGGGAGAGAGAGACTCCCAAGCATACTCCGTGCTGTCAGCACAGATTATTTGGTTAGCTTTGTCTATAACTGTTTCCCCCTAAATTTAATATGAATCATCTGGGAGCTTTTAAAATACATATTCTCAGGCTTGTTCACTAAGGATTCTGATTCATTAGGTCTGGGGGTAGATCTTGGTAACCAGCATTTTAAAAATTATATCAGGGGTGGGGCGCCTGGGTGGCTCAGTCAGTTGAGCGTCCACTTCGGCTTAGATCATGATCTCATGGTTCGTGGGTTCGAGCCCCGTGTCGGGCTCTGTGCTAACAGCTTAGAGCCTGGAGCCTGTTTCAGATTATGTGTCCCTCTCTCACTCTGCTCCTTCCCTGCTCATTCTCTGTCGCTCTCACTCTCTCAAGGATAAATAAACATTAAAAAATTAAAAAAATTACATCAGGGATACATGGGTGGCTCAGTCAGTTGAGTGTCCAACTTTGGCTCAGGTCATGATCTCACTGTCTGTGAGTTCAAACCCTACATTGCATTCACTGCTGTCAGCGCAGAGTCCACTTCAGATCTTGTGTCCTGCCTCTCTCTCTCTGCCCCTTCCCTACTCACGCTCTTTCTCAAAAGTAAATAAACATTTTTTGCACGTATAGGTGGATTAGGGGGAACTTAAAGGAGGACCATGGGGGAGAAGAAGGGGAAAATAGTTGGGGGGATGGAGGGAGGCAAACCATGAGAGACTCTTGAATGCTGAGAACAAACTGAGGGCTGATGGGGGTAGGGGAGAGGGGAAGAGGGGTGATGGGCGTGGAAGAGGGCACTTGTGGGGATGAGCACTGGGTGTTATATGAAACCAACTTGACAATAAACTATTAAAAAGAGTAAATAAACATTTTTAAGAAACTAAAGAATAAAAATTACATCAGCTGATTCTGATTCAAGAGATCAGTGGGCTGCACTTCGAGAAATACTGAATTCTAGTTTTATGGTAAATAAATAGGAGCACTTTAAATTCTTTTGTGGCATAGAGAATTTGTGGTTAGGTGAGAATTTTAAGGGCGAATTACTGATAAAATTTTTCAAATACACACATGTCAAAAAAAGAATGTTGAACCAGACTGAGTTATATACTTTCTCTAAATCAATAAGAACTTTGAAAAGAAAGGAGCCTGTCCTTGATTCTTATTCATATTGAGGAAGTCCTGCCTGACCATTTAAAAAAAAAATTTATTTATTTATTTCGAGAGGGAGAGAATCTGCACCGAAAGCACAGAACCCAACACTGGGCTTGATCCCACAAACCGTGAGATGGGGCATTGATTCCACAAACTGTAAGATCATGACCTGAGCTGAAATAAAAGAGTCAGATGCTTTTTGTTTTAAATTTTTTTAATGTTTATTTATTGGAGGGGGGGGCAGTAAGAGAGGGAGACACAGACTCCAAAGCAGGCTCCAGGCTCCGAGCTGTCAGCACAGAGCCCGACACGGGGCCCAAACTCATGAACCATGAGATCATGACCTGGGCCGAAGTTGGACACTTAACTAACTGAGCCACCCAGGTGCCCCAAGAGTCAGATGCTTTTTTTTTTTTTAATATTTTTTATTTATTTCTAGGAGAGAGAGAGACAGCGTGAGCAGGGGAGGGTCAGAGAGAGAGGGAGTCACAGACTGAAACAGGCTCCAGGCTCTGAGCGGGCAGTCAGCAGAGAGCCCGACACGGGGCTCGAACCCACGAATCGCGAGATCATGACCTAAGCAAAAGTCGGAGCTTAACCGACTAAGCCACCCAGGCGCCCCCCAAGAGTCAGATGCTTAACTGACTGAGTCACTGAGGAGCCCCTTCCTGACCACTTGTAATTTGTTTTTGCAAAGAGGACAAAGACTTCTGTTTAAGTTACAAAGACTGCACAAAGGAAATGCTTTTCCAGGTTGAGTAATGTTTGAACTCACAACCCCCAAATCAAGAGCTGCATGCCCTTAGCCAGTGAGATGCCCCTAGATCCTTAGTTTTTGTAAATAAAGATTTTTACCCCTAATCCATACCTCAGAGACATTGTGGGTTTGATTCTAGGCCAGTGCAATAAAGTGAATGTCATAATAACGTGAGTCAAATGAAGTTTTTGGTTTCCTAGTGCATATAAAAGTTATGTTTACACTATACCATACTCTATTAACTGTCAGTGGCAGTATGTATAAAAAAAAAACACAAAGCACATGCCTAAACCAATGCACCTGGGAGGTTCAGTCAGTTAAGCGTCTGACTCTTGATTTTGGCTCAGGTCATGATCCCAGGATTGTGGGATTGAGACTTGTGATGAGGTCCGCACTGAGTGTGGAGCCTGCTTGAGTTTTCTGCCTCCCTGTACCTCTGTCCCTCTCTGCTTTGTGCACGTGCTCTTTCTCTCTCTCTCAAAAATAAATAAATAAAATAAATAAATAAATAAATAAATGAATAAATAAATAAGAAAGAAAGAAAGAGAAAGAAAGAAAGTCGTTGCTGAAAAATACTAACCATCACCTGAACTTTCGACAACTCATAATCTTTTGCTGGTGGAAGGTCTTTCCTTGATGTTGATGGCTGCTGAGTTATCAGGTCAGTGGTTGCTAAAGGTTGGGATGGCTGTGGCAATTTCTTAAAATAACACAGCAATGAAGTTAACTGCACCAACGGACTTTCCCTTTCACAATTTCTCTGTAGCATGTGGTGCTGTTTGCTAGCATTTTACCCACAGTAGAGCTTCTTTCACAATCAGAGTCAGTCCTCTCAAATCCTGTCACTGCTTTATCAACTAAATTGATGTAATATTTAAGTCCTCTCTTGTCATTTCAACAGTCTTCACAGCATCTTCACCAGAAGTAGATTCCATCTCAAGAAACCAGTTTCTTTGCTCATCCATAAGAAGCAACTCTTTACTTGTGAACATGAGATTGGAGCCATGCAGTCACATCTTTGGGCTCCACTTCTAATTCTAGTTCTTTGCTATCTCTGTCATATTTGCAGTTACTTCTTCCACTGAAGTCCGAAACCCCTCCAAATCATCCATGAGGGCTGGCTAGAATCAGCTTCCTCCAAACTCCTGTCCATGTTAATATTTTGACCTCTTCCTATGAATAATGAATGTTCTTAACAGCATCTAGAATGGTGAATCCTTTCCAGAAGGTTTTCAGTTGAAATTGCCCAGATCCATCAGAGGTATCACTATCTATGGCAACTATAGCCTTATGAAACGTATTTCTTATATAAGACTTGAAAGTTGACATTACTTCTTGACCCATGGGCTGTAAAAGGGATGTTGTGTTAGTAGTCATGAGAACAACATTAATCGCATTGTACGTCTCCATCAGAGCTGGGTGACCAAGTGCATTGCCAATGAGCAGTAATATTTTGAAAGGAAACTTTTTTTCTGATCAATAGTTTTCAATAGTAGGCTTAAAATATTTAGTAAGCCATGTTGTACATAGATGTACTACCATCCAGGTTTTGTTGTTCCATTTATAGAGCACAGTCCATGTAGATTTAGGAATAATTCTTAAAGTTGCTAGGATTTTCTAAATGGTAAATGAGTATTGGCTTCAACTTCAAGTCATAATCTTAATTAACTCCTAACAAGAGAATCAGCCTGTCCTTTGAAACTTTGAAGCCAAGTATTGACTTTTCTTCTCTAGCTATGAAAGTCCTAGATACCATCTTTATGTTAAGTCTATATAAAAAATCTGTTGAATATAGCTACCTTCATGAATTATCTTAACTAGATCTTCTGGATACCTTGCAGCAGTTGATGGATACCTTGCAGCAGTTGAATGTGCAGAAAGTAAATGCTTTACCTTACATTTTTCTGTTATAAAGACAGCTTCTTACTTAAACCTTATGAACAAATCTTTGCTAGCTTCCACCTTTTCTCCTGCAGCATCCTCACTTCTCTCAGCCTTCACAGACTCAGAGAGTTAGGCCTTGCTCTGGATTAGGTTTTGACTTAAAGGAATGTTGTGGCTGGTTTGATCTTCCATCCAGACCACTAAAACTTCTCCATACCAAAAATAAGGCTGTTTTGCTTTCTTATCATCTGTGTGTTCACTGGAGTAGCACTTTTAATTTCCTTCAAGAACTTTTCCTTGGCATTCATAACATGGTTAATTCAGATTAATAATTTCTAGCGTTTGATTTAAAGTGAGAGATGTGCAACTCTTCCCTTCTCTTGAATACTTAGAGCCCCTTGTAAGTGTTATTAATTGGCCTAATTTCAATACCATTGTGTCACAGGGAACAAGGAGGTCCTGGGAGAGAGTGAAAGGGGAATGGCTGCTCTGTGGAGGAATCAGAACACACAACATTTATCGATTAAGTTTACCATTTTATGTGGGAGCAGTTTGTGGTTCCCTAGAACAATTACAAAGATCATTGATCATAGATCACCATAACAGATGTAATAATAATACTAAAGTATAAAATATTGTGAGAATTACCAAAATGTGACACCAAAGCACAAAGTGAGCAAATTCTGTTGGAAAGTGGTACCTACAGGAGCACCTGGGTGGCTCAGTCGGTTGATGTCTGACTCTTGATTTCTGCTCAAGTCACCATCCCAGGGTGATGAGGCGAGCCCTATGTCAGCCTCTGAACTGAGCATGGAGCCTGCTTGAGATTCTCTCTGTCTCTCCCTCAGCCCCTTTCCCCTGCTTCCACATACTCTCACTCTCTGTCTCTAAAATTTAAAAAAAAAAATTTTTTTTAATGGAGCCAATAGACTTGTTCCACACAAGGTTGCCACAAACCTTCCATTTGTAACAAATACAGTATCTGCCAAGTACAATAAAGTGAAGCATGATGAAATGAAATATGCCTGAAGTCAAGTCATTTAAAAAGATGTTGTTATTGAAAAACAGATGCAAACGAATTGTCCTCTTCTGCCTTTTTGGGATGTGTAGGTGGCACCTTATTAAAATCTAGGTGACCTCTGTACCACCTTAAGCAGATAATCAGGGCACCTTTACTTGGAGATTCTTTAGACCTATGTTGTTCTCATGCCTACTAACACAACATCTATTCTACAGCCCATGGATCAAGAAGTAATGTCAACTTTCAAGTCTTCTTATATAAGAAATACATTTCATAAGGCTATATTTGCCATAGGTAGTGATACCTCTGATGGATCTGAGCAACACCAACTGAAAACCTTCTGGAAAGGATCCACCATTCTGGGTGTATGCTTTGAGGTAGTGCCTTGTCCTGTGGAAGCCCACTCTCTGTAGGCAGGAGTAAAAGAAGGTTACCCTGTCCCTTTCTCTCAAGTGTATGCAAAGTAGAACAGTATATCCCTGCAGAGAAACCTCTGCATATCCTCCCTTCTCTTGACCCTGGATCTGACTCTGGTGCAGGGGTGGAGTCAGAGAGCCAGCCCTGGACCTTGTGGCTTTTAATGTGTGTACTTTTGTGGGCATGTCACTGGTCTGTATCTTTGTGCCTTACAGCACAAAGCACATGGATAGCCCTGTATGTTTTATGTACTTTATTTAGTAAAAACAGGAAAATAGATATGGTAATGGAAGACACTGATTTCCAGATGATGGTTTCCTCTGAAGATGAAGGGAAAGATGGAGAATAGAAGGGGAGGGTTTAGGTCTCATTGTAACATGTTCTTTCTTCTTGGAAGGGAGTTTTAAGTTAGTATGGCAAACTGTTGACCTCTGTTTACACTTAGTGGCAGATATAGAGCTGCCTCTATATTATTTTCTCTAACTTTCTATATAGACGTCTTTTTCCATATGTGCCAAATGTTTTATAATTTCAGAGAAATTAGAAATCATCTAATAGGCAGATCTTTTTGCCCACAGGTCCTATCTCCATGCTTTAATAAAACCACCTATTTGCACTGAAAAGAAAGAAAGAAAGAAAGAAAAGAAAGAAAGAAAGAAAGAAAGAAAGAAAGAAAGAAAGAAAGAAAGAAAGAAAGAAAGAAATCATCTGAGAAAATAGAGAAAGAGAAGACAGAGAAAATAGAAATCATCTGATAAAACTATTCCAACTCCCTACCCTCAGATACACACATGTGCACCCATCCTTTCCTTCTTCCCTCTGGGTACAGGGGAGCCGGTGTTGCTTCATCTCTGCTCTGTATCCCCTCCCTTATAACTGTCTCAGGAACCTTGTGCTGTTTATCTGTCAGACCTTACTCTCTTCAGCCAGTCCCTTTCTGCTGACTTCCTTTCAATTTTTACATATGTGCTGGTTTCTCTTAGCTTTAAAAAACTTCTGCCTCAAGCCCAACTAATGTCCATGTCTATATCCTCTGGATAATCAAACCTCTCTCTCTCTCTCTCTCTCTCTCTCTTTTGCTTTATATTTGCTTTTTTTCTTAAATAGTTTATTGTTAAGTTGGTTTCCATATAATACCTAGTGCTCATCCCCACAAGTGCCCTCCCCCATGCCCATCACCCCCCTTCTCCCCCCACCCCCATCAGCCCTCAGTTTGTTCTCAGCATTGAAGAGTCTCTCATGGTTTGTCTCCCTCCCTCTCCCCAACTATTTGTTCCCCTTCTCCTCCCTCATGGTCCTCCTTTAAGTTCCTCCTAATCCACCTATATGTGCAAACATATGGTAGCTGTCCTTCTCTGCCTGACCTATTTCACTTAGCATAACACCCTCGAGTTCCATCCATGTTGCTACACATGGACAGATTTCATTCTTTCTCATTGCCATGTAGTATTCCATTATATAGATAAACCACATCTTCTTGATCCATTCGTCAGTTGATGGACACTTAGGCTCTTTCCATGTTTTGGCTATTGTTGAGAGTGCTGCTATGAACATTGGGGTACATGTGCCCCTATACTCAGCGCTCCTGTATCCCTTGGGTAAATTCCTAGCAGTGCTATTGCTCGGTCATAGGGGAGTGTTTATTTTTTGAGGAACCTCCACACTGTTTTCCAGGGGTGCTGCACTAGTTTACATTCCCACCAGCAGTGTAGGGGGGTGCCCATTTCTCCACATCCTCGCCAGCATCTATAGTCTCCTGATTTTAGCCACTCTGACTGGCGTGAGGTGGTATCTCAGTGTGGTTTTGATTTGTATTTCCATGATGATGAGGGACACTGAGCATTGTTTCGTGTGTCCGTTGGCCATCTGGATGTCCTCTTTGGAGAAGTGACGGAATGGGAAAAGATAGTTGCAAATGACATATCAGATGTCTAGGGCTAGTGCCCAAAATCTATAAGGAACTCACCAAACTCCACACTGGAAAAACAAATAATCCAGTGAAGAAATGAGCAGAAGACATGATCAAACTTCTCTTAAGAGCTATCTACATGGTTGTTTTTAATTTTCACACTTCCTGTGCTTCACCTCACTCCAGTCGGGCCCCTCTCCCATGAAGTTGCTTTTGTCAAGGTCAACACTGGCCTCTGTGTCACTAAGTCCAATGAATACTTTACAGTGCCCAGCTTTCTTGCCTCTCAACCACATTTGCTACCATTGACTGCTCTCTGCATATTGAAATCCTCTTTCCATGATTTCCACATCACAATATTCTTCTGGTTTTCTTCCAATCAATCTGCTCCTACATGTTCACTGTTATAGCTTGTCCTTTTTCACCCAGAGATTAACTAGTGAAGATTCTCTGGGCTCAGTCCTAAACTCTTTTCTCTCTCAGAGTTTTTTCTCTAAGTGATAGCAGCTTGCCCTGGTTTTTATAACTTTTTCCCTGTGTCTCTCCTGAGCCTTCCCTGTGACTCCAGACCCCTGCCTATAGCTCTGACCTATGTTTTCTCAGCCATAGATCTCTATCTCCAGCTGCCTCCTAAATATCACTTCCATGACTCATAGGCATTTTAGTCTCCACATGTGCAAAACCTAACTTCTTAGTTTATCCTTCCCCAAATATTTTTGTCCTCCATTATTCCCAGCTTTAGGAAATGGCACCACAACCTATCTAGGTGCTCAAGCCACAAACCTGGGAGTTCTTGATTTCTGCCTCACCGTCACTCCCACATTCATTTAAACATGAAATCCTGTTAATTCTTTCTCCTATCTTTCAGACCCTTCTCTTTTCCTGCTATTTTTCATGGCCACAACTCCACTGTAGTTGCCTTCTGATTTCTTTCTTGACTCTATAAGAGATAGACATTTTTCAGTATTTTAGAACTTGATATATTTATCTTTAAAATTTTCTTATTTAAGTATAATTTACATATGACAGAATCCTCAGATGTTAAGTTGTACAGTTTGATCAGCTTTGGCAAGTGCATTTACCTAATGTAACCTCCATCCCTGTTAAAATACAGAGCATTTCTATCTCCCTAGAAATTTCCCTGGTGACCCTTCCCAATCAGTCACCCATCAAAGCAGCCACTGATCTGATTTAATTTTTAAAAATACTTTAGGGGCACCTGGGTGGCTCAGTCCAACTTCGGTTCAGGTCATGATCTCACGGTTCATGGGTTCAAGCCCTGCGTCAGGCTCTGTGCTGACAACTAGCTCAGAGCCTGGAGGCTGTTTCTCCCTCTCTCTCTCTTCTGTGTCTCCCTCTCTCTCTGACCCTCCCCTGTTCACACTGTCTCTATCTCTCAGAAATAAATAAAACATTAACACTTTTGATTAAAAATTTTTTAATTGTATTTTTAAAATTTGTAAACATTTTTTATTAAAAATTTTTAAATGTTTATTCTTGATAGCGACAGAGCATGAGTGGGGGAGGGGCAGAGAGAAAGGGAGACACAGAATCCAAAGTAGGCTCAAAGCACTGAGCTGTTAGCACAGAGCCCAATGCTGGGCTTGAAGTCATGTCCATGATATCATGACCTGAACAAAGTCAGATGCTTAACCGACTGAGCCACCCCGATGCCTCTAAGTGTATTTTTTTAAAGTTTATTTATATTGAGAGAGAGAGAGAGAGCCAGTGAGCACAAGAGGGGGAGGAACAGAGAGAAGGAGAGACCAAGTCAGAATCCCAAGCAGGTCCCACACTGTCAGTGCAGAGACTAAAGCAGTGCTTGAACTCACGAACCGTGAGATCATAACCTGAGCTGAGATCAAAAGTCAGATGCTTAACCGACTGAGCCACATAATACCAGGTGCCCCTAAGTGTATCTTTTTTTAAAGACAAATACCCCAGAATAAACACGAAAAGATGCTCTAAACCTTAAAAATAATTTATTGGTAATCTTGACGTGGAGCTATTCTAATATACCTGTGGCAGGTGGTGATTAATTTTAGCTATCCTGTTTTGTAAGCTATAAAAGTTTTACTATTACGTTCAATATAAATGGGTAGGAAAATAATGGCCAATTTTCTATCTAAACTACCCATTTAGTATGATTAGAAATATTCTAGACTTGGGGCGCCTGGATGGCTTAGTCAGCTAAGCGTCCGACTTTCGCTTAGGTCATGATCTCGCGGTTCGTGGGTTTGAGCCCCACGTCGGGCTCTGTGCTGACTGCCAGCTTAGAGCCTGGAGCCTATTTCAGAGTCTGTGTCTCCGTCTCTCTCTGACCCTCCCTTACTCACGCTGTCTCTCTCTCCTAGAAATAAATAAAACATTAAAAATTAGAAAAAAAAAAAAAGAAATATTCTACACTAACCTTTTAACTTATAATTTCAATAATATTCTAATTATGCACACACACACATATATGTGTAAATACACTAACACACATGCACATAACACACACTTTACATTTTTTGTTGTTTTTGTTTTTTAATGTTTTATTTATTTTTGAGAGAGAGACAGTGTGAGCAGGGGAGGGTCAGAGAGAGAGGGAGATACAGAATCTGAAACATGCTCCAGGCTCTGAGCTAGCTGTCAGCACAGAGCCCAACGCGGGACTCGAACCCACGAACTGTGAGATCATGACCTGAGCTGAAGTCAGATGCTTAACCGACTGAGCCACCCAGGCACCCCAACACTTTTGAAATATTTAGAGCTCTAAGGAGATGGGGAAAGTGAGTCCAGAAAAAATTTAAATTATATCAATATCAATTGAGAATCCTTTATGCATGAGTGTATATAAAGCAATACAAATAATGGTTATTTTTATTTATCTCACAAAGAATTCTACATTTTTTACTGAGACAAGATCTCCAGAGAGTTCCAAATCTCCCAAAAATGTAAAAAAAAAACCTTGTAGCATTTATAGGCTATACAACATCTTTTTATTTCTCTTATTTTATTTTCCCAGTTAATTTGTTTAAATCATACTAGCAAACTAAAAATAGAGATAAGAACATTTAAATTCCTTTGTCATTTACTTGCATATTAAACATTTAAAGAAGCTAGCAGAGCCAGGAAACTGGCCTCTTTTGTTTAGTCACAGAGTAGGTACAGTGGAGGCAGCCATAATGTGAGCTTGCCTATACAGGTCCATCACGGGACACATTTCTAATTCAGAGGCACCATCTTTAAAAGTAAGAGGTAGCTTAAGCTCCTCCATACAGACAACTCAGCCCTTTTTCTTTCATAGTTAGGCTGGTTTGGGGTCATTAGATTCTGGATGGAGACCTATGGCATAGTGAGAAGAGCAAGAGTGCTCGATCTGACACTTAACTTGGGTGAAATGAACACTACCAGGTCCCAGGGATGGTGCCTTTTTTCACTAATCCCCACAGTTAACATTGTGCATTTCTATTGGGAATTTTTTTGAGCATATATCCCTGACATATGTGTCACTGTATTAATATTACTTATATTAGTATACTTCCATGAATAGGAATTTTTAAGTATTTTTTTTCATCCATGAGTTTAATTTTCACAACATCTGCATTTTATAGATGAAGACACTAAAGCTCAGGGAAGTTTAACTTGCCCAAGGACACATAATTTACTGAGTGATATTTGGCAAATCCCAAACCATTTGGGGCCTCAGTTATAAAATTACAGATTCCAGCTATGTGATCTGCAAGGCTTCTTCTAGCTCTGAACAACCTGTGCTTCTGTGCTGACACTAACACTCACCCAACTGAGACATAATCTCTGGTTTAATATTTCTAAGCAGATAAGGCCTTATTATGGTCCATATATTAATAACCAAGAATTTTAGGAATTAGTGGGTTGTGGAAGAGAAACTGAATATCTAAAATAGTGTCAAGTTAGCTTGATCTTTGGTATAATTTTAAAAATCAACTGGCATTTTTGTGTTTAGAGGATATGTTGCATATTTTAGAGATTGGTAGCACTAGTCACTACAAACATAATTTATAAGATACCCATTATCTTAAGCACCATTGATAATTCTATCACTATATATTCATGAGGATTTTCTGGTAATTACTTTTCAACATTTACCCCTCCAGCAAAGTAGAGCCTATTATTTCTTTAAGTACTTGTGTCAGCTACCAGTGTGGTAGGTGCCTCACTTAACACAATGACAGCAAAAACATTCTCACATAGAAGCTGTTTCAGTGCATTTTCTTTTTAAGTCAGCTCCTTTTCTTGTACAGAAATTGCTATGATCAAAATCACTGTCATTTGCCTTTGAAGCATTTTCTATAGGTTTCACTTCGGTTTTTTTTAGTTTTCTCTGCAATTGAAGAGAGAAATGGGAAGACAATTTTAGATTAGCACCTGTCTGAGAAATTCCAAAATTAGAGATGACCATCTGGTTTGCATGATTCGTAATATTTTATAAATAGAATCTTACCATTCCAAACAGACTTTTAGCTTACTCTAAAATAATACTTACTTTAAAAACTGCTTCAACTGTCAACATTTTACTATCAAAACTGAAAACGGAATAGCTAGATGTTGGTGATGTTCACACCAAGAAGGAATGCTTCTGTAACCACTTTGTCCTCTGATACAGACAGTGGAAGGTAATATTCCTCATTCATTGGACTCATATAACCTGAAGGCCCATCTTATATTCCTCTGTGCTTCTAATTATTCTTTAGAATAATTTACTTAAGTCAAAGCATTTAACCACACTAGCTACCCCAGTAGCTCTTAAGATATCTGAATTTGACTGAGGTCATCTTTAACTTGGGGTACTTAATTTTTAAAAAATTTTTTGTTTATTGTTTAATATATTTTTGATGTTTATTATTATTGAGAGACAGAGAGGGACAGAGCATAAGCATAGAAGGCTCAGAGAGAGGGGGAGACAGAATCTGAAGCGGGCTCCAAGCTTGTCAGCACAGCTTGACAGCACATCGAGCTTGAGCCCAATGCAGGGCTCAAACCCACAAACTGTGACATCATGACCTGAGCCGAAATCAGACACTTAACCAACTGACCCACACAGGCGCCCCTGTTTGTTTTTGAGAGTGAGAGACAGAGTGCGAGCAGAAGGGCAGAGAGAGAGGGAGACAGAATCCGAAGCAGGCTACAGGCTCTGAGCTGTCAGCACAGAGCCTGATGCTGGGCTCAAACTGATGAACTGCGAGATCATAACTGGAGCCAAAGTTGGACGCTTAATCAACTGAGCCACCCAGGCGCCCCAGTTTGGGGTACTTTAAAATTAGACTAGTTTTTGCCACAACTAATGCTAAAGATTCAGAGAGCATGGAAAAAGTATCAAGGCCATTGTCAAAGAAATGAAATTAAAACTAATTTGCATATCAAATTGGATATGAGGAGGAAGGTAAAATAAGTGCATTTGAAAAAAACCAGTGAATGTTAATTGTTGTAAGCCCTTTGGAAAGCATTGTAACAGTATGTACCATAAACCTTTTAAAACTACATCCCCTTTGAAATTCTACTAACTGAAATCTCTCTTGAAGAAATAATCAAATACCCTGGCAAGTATTTGCATATTTAATACAATATGCAATAGAGTAAAGTGAGGACAGACTCTAAAACCAGGTTGCCTCATGGAGTGCCTGGGTGGCTCAGTCGGTTAAGCATCTGACTTTGGCTCAGGTCATAATTTCACGATTTGTGGGTTCGAGTCCCACTTCAGGCTCTGTGCTGACAGCTAGCTCAGAGCCTGGAACCTGTCTTTGGATTCTGTATCTCCCTCTCTCTCTGACCCTTCCCTGCTTGCGCTCTCTCTGACTCTCAAAAATAAATAAAAAACATTAAAATTAAAAAAAACAACAGGTTGCCTCAAGTCAAATCCTTGTTGTCCTACTTACTACTATTATAGTCTTGCTTTAACCTCTATTTTCCTCATTTTCTCTGTCCGTAAAAAGAATAGTCCTCCACTCACAGAGTTTTTGTACGGAGAGAATAATAATTCCCTCCAGTATTGATTAGCTACCACAACAGTGCTAATAACAAATTACCCCAAAACTTAGTGATATCTAGTGAGCATGTAATGAGTATCAGTAACATCTAATGAGTCACACATCTGCACGTCAGCTGGTGTTCAGCTTTTCTGGGCTGCCCTTCATTCCAGGCCATGAGATTGCTTCAGGTTGCCTGCAGTGTGACTTAATCTCCTGGGATCAGTGGACTACCAGGGACCTATTTTTCTCCTGATAGTGTCTAAAATATAAGAAAGCAAGTCCAATTATGTCCAATTATTTGCATCATATCAACTAACAAACATTGGCCAAAGTAAGTCACATGGCCAAGCCCAACATCAGTAAGGCAGAGAAAGTGGGGCAGGGGGAGGGAATGAATATTTACAATTCAAAGGTTGACATACTATTTCTATAAAGAGCCAGATAGTAAATATTTCTGGCTTTGCTGGCCATACAGCCTCTGTTACAACCACTCAACTGTGCTATTATGGCATGAAAGCAGCCTTAGACAGTAAATCAATGAGTGGAGTGGCTGTGTTCCAATAAAACTATATTTACAAAAACAGGTGGCAGAGTGGATTTGGCTCATGGGTCATAGTTTTCTGATCCCTAACCAATTTATCACATCAGATCTTAGAGTTTTTATAAAGACTAAGGAAATTAATATATTGAAAGTGCTTGTAACAGTTCCTGGTAGAGTATCACTAATAAATATTGGCTCTCATTAATAGTGTTATTATTATTATAGCACAATATTTAAAATAATAAAAAATGTCCAACAATAGATACAGGGTTAAATAAATTAGGGCACACCCATATTATTAAAGGTTATACATTCATTTTACATATCATATTTTATACATATCAAGATTAATGACTTAGGGGCATGTTTGTAATATATTAAATGAAAAAAAAAGAGACAACTGATATTTAACATATAACCCCAATTTTTGGGGTGCCTGGGTGGCTCAGTCAGTTAAGTGTCTGACTTCAGCTCAGGTCATGATCTCACGGTTAGTGGGTTTGAGCCCCACGTCAGTCTCTGTGTTGACAGCCAGCTCAGAGCCTGGAGCCTGTTTCAGAGTCTGTGTCTCCCTCTCTCTCTGACCCTCCTCTGCTCATGCTCTCTCTCTGTCTCTTTCTCTCACTTTCTCTCTCAGAAATAAATAAAACATTAAAAAAATTTTTTTTAAATCCCAATTTTATTTTTCTTAAAAGATATGTATTTTTTATACATACATGGAAAACAATTAGGAAAGGAATATACCAAATTGGATCATTTATTTTTCTTTTTTGTTATTTTTATCAAGATATAATTGATCTATAACATGGTATTAGTTTTAAGTGTACAACATAATGATTTGATATATGTATATATTGCAAAATTATCACCACAGTGTGTTTACTTAACATCTACCACCACACAGTTATAATTTTTTTCTTATGATAAGAACTTTTAATTAGTTAATTTTAAAATTTTATTTTAAATTCCAGTAAAATTAACATACAGTGCTGTATTAGTTTCAGGTGTACAATACAGTGATTCAACAATTCCGTATATCACCTACAGCTTGACACAAGTGCATTCTTTAATCCCCATCATGTGATAAGGACTTTTATGTCTATTCTCAGCAACTTTCAGATATACAATATGGTGTTACTGACTACATTCTCCAGGCTGTACATTACATCCCTATGACTTACTTATCTTATAACTGAAATTATATAATTCTGTATTGTCCTTTTTTTCCCTCTGCTGGGCATGTACTGTTTCCTGGTATTAAAATTCTTTTATGACAAAAAAAATAGAATCTGGGTCCACTGAGGACTCTTCTTACTCTGATGTAGTTACTGTTTTTTTTAATGTTTATTTTTATTTTTGAGAGAGCATAAGTGGGAGAGGGGCAGAGAGAGAAAGACAGAGGAACTGAAGCAGACTCTGCCCTGACAAGCTGACAGCAGCAAGCCCTATGTGGGGCCCAAACTCACAAACCACAAGATCATGACGTGAGCTGAAGTTGGATGATCAGCCAGCTGAGCCACTCAGGTGCCCTTGATGTAGTTACTATGTCGGCTACTTTTTTTTAATGTTTTAAATGTTTTTTTTATTTAGTTTTTTTTTTTTAATATTTTTATTTATTTCTAGGAGAGAGAGAGAGAGAGACAGTGTGAGCAGGGGAGGGTCAGAGAGAGAGGGAGTCACAGACTGAAACAGGCTCCAGGCTCTGAGCTGGCAGTCAGCACAGAGCCCGACGCGGGGCTCGAACCCATGAACCGCGAGAGCATGACCTGAGCGAAAGTCGGACGCTTAACTGACTAAGCCACCCAGGCGCCCCTTTTTTATTTAGTTTTGACAGAGAGAGACAGAGCGTAAGCAGGGGAGGGCTAGAGAGAGACATGGAAACACAGAATCTGAAGCAGGCTCCAGGCTCTGAGTTGTCAGCACAGATCACAGCTTGGGGCTCAAACTCGTGAACCGCAATGTTATGAGCTGAGCCAAAGTTGGCCGCTTAACCGACCGAGCCACTCAGGTGCCCCATGTCAGTTACATTTTAATTGCTTAGCAAATTAAGAGTTTACCCTCAGAGATGTCTGATTAGAATGGATTGTGTGGGGACACCTGGGTGGCTCAGTCGGTTGAGCATCTGACTTCAGCTCAGGTCATGGTCTTGTGGTTTGTGGGTTTCAGCCCTACACCAGGCTTTGTGCTGACACTGTAGAGTCTGCTTCAGATTCTCTGTCTCCCTCTCTCTTTCTCTCTGCCCCTCCCCCACTTATTCTCTCTCTCAATAATAAAAAACAAAACACTTAAAAAAAAAAAAGAATTGACTATGTGGACACTTTCCAACCTCTTGTATTTTTAACTTAAAGAAAAGTTATTCTGCTCTAGGGCTACTAGAAAATGATGACAAGGTACCAACCAATGGGAAGAGAATCCTGACATAGCCCCTCAGGTCATAGGAACAGTAGTTCCTTTCAGACCACATTCCCTGAGCAGCCACAGTCCTTTCAGTGATTAAAGGCAGAATACTGTTGTACAGAGGTGGACAACAGCATCCCTGCTCTGGCCACCCCAGTGTTTGAACATACATAAATGCTTTTCTTATGTATCAAAGGGAGGTTATTTCAATATTTAATTGCCACTGCACCGAGAAGTCCCATAAATAAATACAGGGAAAGGAAGCTAGAGAACTCAGTAGCCTCTTTCATCAATATCATAGAATATTAATTAAAATTAATCTTTTTAAGAATCCTTTACAACAATCAAGTTTCACCTAAATTATAATTAGTTAGCCTCTAGATACTCCCAAGATTTAAAGTGGGTTGAAAATTGGGTTGTACAACCTTAGGAAGAACTATCCTAGATAAAATTTGCCCTAGAATGTGCTTTAGAATCTGAACTTTAAAGAGACTGTGCTTTTTTTAATCTTCAAGTTTCAGTAGAACCTAGCTAACCTTTATTTTAAGTGAATTGTTCGTGAATTTAAGTGCAAAGTAGGATTCCCATGTAAGATTTGCTTGTGACCACTGTATGCTTCAGTAAGCTTGAGACCCAATATGGTGCCTTAGACCTACTAAAAGAGAAAAATGGACACCTAATTTTCCCATTCTAGGTGCCAGAATCTTAACTGAAATAATAAAGTAATTGGAATCTTATATTGAAACTTAACCTATAACCATATCTCAAGTAGTTCTTTAACTGGGGACTTTGTATATATAAGATAAAGGCTTATTAATAGTTTTTGAGCTCATGATATGGAATGAAAACTGTATTCGTTCAGTCAATTTAAACATAAATATATACAACTACACACACTATAATGGATTTATTAACTCTAACATCCAGTTCTTCCCCACTAAGGAAGAAAGAAG
The DNA here is from genome assembly GCA_017311185.1 of Proteles cristata cristata. Lineage (NCBI taxonomy): Eukaryota > Metazoa > Chordata > Mammalia > Carnivora > Hyaenidae > Proteles > Proteles cristata. Next base: position 390,533 of record JAESUZ010004270.1, on the reverse strand, counting down.
AACCCTTAATCAGAATGGCCAAAAGAATTGTCTCTCTTCTGGCCAGGACCCCCACATTGCTTTTCTCCTTACCCCTAGACCCTTGTTTGTTGTTCCAGCCATTCCAGCTAAGGAGCTGGACATGTCTAACCCTGTCTGGCCTCTTTCATGTGCTTTCATCCCTGATCACAAATGCATGAAAAACTTGAGGGGCACTGACCAGCTGATTCAGTCAACCTTCAGAACCATGAGAGATGTAAATTGCTGTTGTAAGCCATTAAGTTTTGGAATAGTTTGTTACATAACAATAGAAAATTAGAATACTTAGCTTTCTTAACCCCTGTCTTTCTGCAGGGGTTTGTTGAAGAACCCCATGACTGAGTTCATTTGCTATTGCAAATGCTAATATTTCTCTTATGTAGAGTGCTAATGGAGGCTACACTTCCTTCCCATATGCTCTGTAAAATGCTGACTGCCTACTTGTTCATAAAAAACAGTCAAGAGACTTCTAGATCCTAGAGATATACTTTTGCTGATTAAAAAAGTAATATATTCATTATAGAAAATCTGCATAATAGAGAAAAAAATAAAAATCACTCATGATTCCACTGTTGTGAAACCAGGCTGGATTGCTGCCGGAAAAACCAAGTGACACTTGGAGATCTTGGTGGATCAGAGTTTTATTTTATACTAGTGGGCTCAGAGGAGATCCTTCTCCAGAGTTCTGAGACCCAAGCACAAGCATGAGGGACAATTTATCATCTGTTACTTCCTCATTCCGCATTAGTAGTAATTTGGGGCCCACAGCAAGCAGGGCAGGAAGAAGAATCTGGAAGAGGAGTCTCTAAGCTAGCGACTAGAGCTTATGTTAGTCCTGTTGGCCATCTTATGGTGCATAACTTTACTTATGTTCCCAACACCACTACTCTTGACATTTTGAGATAACTACTCTTGACGTTCTGGTTTATTTCCAAGACAGTCTATTGGCGGATTTTTCTCTCTCTCTTTTTGAAAATTTTAAATGTTTGTTTATTTTTGAGAAAGAGAGAGAGCACAAGCTGGAGGGTGGAGAGAGAGGGAGACACAGAATCCAAAGCAGGCTCTAGGCTCTGAGCTGTCAGCATGGAGCCCGATGTGGGGCTCAAACTCACGAGCTGTGAGATCATGGCCTGAGCCAAAGTCAGATGCTTAACTGACTGAGCCACCCAGACGTGCCTCTCTCCCTCTCTCTCTCTCTCCCTCTCTCTCTCTCTTCCTCTCTCTCTCTCTCCCTCCCTCTCTCTCCCTCTCCCTCTCTCTCCCTCTCTCTCTCTCTCCCCCTCTCTCCCTCTCTCTCTCCCTCTCTCTCTCTCTCCCCCTCTCTCTCTCTCTCTCTCCCTCTCTCTCTCTCTCCCCCTCTCTCTGTCTCCCCCTCTCTCTCTCCCTCTCTCCCTTTCTCTCTCCCTCTCTCTTTTTAAAGCAGAATTGGGAACATACATTTTGTTTTGAAAACTGATTTTTTCTATTTACTGTGTCATGAGCATTTTCCCTTACTTTGACACTTCTTTGAAATTTCATCAGAACTAGTCACAGACTTAAGGATCACTCCATGTAATTAATTCACCAGGTGTTCTGCATTTTTGATGCTGTCAGCCTGTAAGCATAAAAAATAGGGACCAGCATTCAGAGAAAAATGTGAAAATTATCTACTCCTTTTTGTAATTTTATTTATACAAAAAAAAATCAAAACAGAGAATATGCTCAGGCAAATAAAACTCTTAGAATTGAGATCAGAGAACAACTAGGATTCTTCCTTTAGATATGAAAATTCACCTCTTAGAAGATGAAGAATGCTAAAAAAAAAAAAAAAACTCTGACCACTAGACTAATACTGCTATTTGACAAGGAATTCTCTAAAGTTTTGTCCTAAAAAGCATTTTTATGCTCAAGACAAGTTGGAAAGCATGGACATTTTTAGAACCTTTCTTTTCACTATTTTTAACTTCTAAAAACTCAAGGTTTTCCTTGTTTGGAGTGACATAAAACATTTTTGTAATGTTTCTTTGAGAATCATAGCTGTTTTTGACATTTGCAAGAGCACTAGGATAGTTTACATTTGGTACATTTAGACCTTAGTAGTTTTCCAGTGGCCCTGCAGCTAGTAGTGAGACACCCATTTAATAAAGGTATAGGAGCAATTCCAAATAAAGTTAGCCTGCATGTGTTGTGGTGTATAGTTAACTATTTACCCTATTAAATTGTTTCTTCATATTTCTGTTTTTTGGGAGCTAGCCTATTTTTCAAAAGTGTTTTTAATATGAATAGAATATATTTGAAGAAAGGATAAAAGTTATGACTGGGGATACTTATCCATAATTTTTAACTCTAGTTTTTTCAGCCAAATTAGTACTAAATACACAGTAAAAGTTAGTCAGCTATAAAGTTATCAATATAACAAGAAGGAAGAAAATCTTTTGGAAGATTATTTCAGGGTAACTGGTAATTGAAAAACTTGAATAAAAAGACAAACACACATCTCTCGGCTTTTTCTTTGAAATGGTGAATGATAAAATGATTGTTGAATTTGTGCAAGTCATAACCTTATCAATTTGTTATGTTTTCTGAGTGTTCAAGTCCACTAAATATGTTAACTAAATATTTGTGGGTAAAAGTAAATATATATTATTTTCCCCTGCTTTTCAAAATTAAGAACATCTGGGGGCGCCTGGGTGGCTTAGTCGGTTAAGCGTCCGACTTTCGCTCAGGTCATGATCTCGCGGTTCGTGGGTTCCAGCCCCCAACGGGCTCTGTGCTGACTGCCAGCTCAGAGCCTGGAGCTTGTTTCAGTCTGTGACTCCCTTTCTCTCTGACCCTCCCCTGCTCACACTGTCTCTCTCTCTCCTAGAAATAAATAAAACATTCAAAATTAAGAACATCTGTGTAGGGACTATTCAGGGGTAAAGCTTTATATAGTTATATATTTACGAAAGACATTAAGTATGAAAAAAATAAGTAATGGAAGTAGTCTTAAATTTTAATGTGTTTCCCACTTCATGCCTATTTTTAAAACATTGTAAAACTATTTAAACAAGATCAAAGGAGCACCTGGGTGGCTCAGTGGGTTAAATGTCTAACTCTTGATTTCCTCTCAGGTCATGATCTTGCAATAATGGATGGATCCCCGTGTCAGGCCCTGCAGTGACAGCACAGGAGCCTGCTTGGGATTCTCTCTGCCTCTTTCTCTGCCCCTCTGCTCCTCATGCTCTCTCTCTCAAAACAAACAAACAAACTTTTTAAAAAAATAATAAAGACTTGGCTTTGAAATTATAAAAAAAACTCAAAGATTTTCAGATTTCTTTTGAAATAAAAAGTTATCACAACGAAATAAAACAATATAGAAAAGAAGAAAAAGCATCACTATTCTTTAGAGTGGAATTGGTAAGGAAAGTTTGTTTCATTATTTATAGATTTGCCATCTCCAGTGATTTTTCTCTCATACACTACTAATAATTTAGTCATAAAGAACTTCTTTTATTTCCACAAAGATGCTATATTTTTCTAACTAGTAGTAGTTGGAGTTGATGTCTTAAAGACTATTTGAATATAAAATGACAGTGTAATCCAAATTTGATTCTTTCCGTTTTTGTTCTCATTTTATAATATAGCCATAATGCAAGGTTTCTCAACCTTAGCACTATTGACATTTGGGGTCATATAATTCCTTGTTGTAGGAGGCTCTTCTGTGCACTGTAGGATGGTGAGCAGCATCTCTGGCCTTTTACCTGCATGATTCTAGTAATACTCCCCAGCCTGGAAACAAACAGTGTTACCAGGCATTGCCAGGTGCCCCCAGGGAGCAAAAGTGACTCCATTTGAGAACCACTGCCATAGTGTATTTACTAAAATTCTTATCATGCTTTCCAGGAGCATAATTTGGAATAAAGCAGTGTACCATTAGTAGCTAGACACAAAATCAAAACAGAAAACTACTAGGCAGTATTTTGGATAGCATAAATAAAAAGATCAGAAACAGTAAGTACATTTCTTAATCAAAGATTGGATTGTCTGGGTAATTGGTACAGAACAGACTACTGGAAACATTTTAGTGATTACCACACAGGGAAATAAAATTAGTTAATAGCTAGAGAAGTCTTTTATGGCTGTTTCTCTTCAATCATTATTTTACGATGTGAAGCAGCAGGATCTGCAGATATTAAAGGACACATGAAGGTCTTTGTAACTATTTTGTGATACCCCCACATCACAGTGATTTTCCATGGTGTGCTGGAATAAAACTGTCTCACTCCTTTTGTCATTATGTCTACAACAGGTGATGCCCAGTGCCCTGCTGGGAACATCATTAATCTAACTTCCTCTCCAGAATCTTTGGCATTCGCTATCATGACAAGGACTCAGCAGGCAAGGCAGTTCACAGGGTGTTTTTCAGTTTAAACATATGCCAGAGAAAAATTTTAAAATCTAGCTCTTTGAGAGATATAGAAAAACGAAATGATTTCACATTTTACTAAATTGAATATGCAAGAGGGAGAGGTATACAAACGCCTTAGTTGCCTACATATATTAAGTTTACTATGCATTTGAAAGGATCTTACATTAGCTTTACTGAACATTTGTACAAAACTTGAATAAATTATTGTTAAGGGCAGTTAACATCACTAGACTCCTTGAGATGGGGTCAAGAAGAAGGTAAGACAGGACCAAAGCCTGAGTGCTGGGAAAGACCCTACTCACTAGGTCTGTGTTCTTTTCCTTTACTCTCTGACTTACACCCACTGCAGGGCAAGGCAAGGAGAGGAAAAAGGAAATAGTACATCTTAATCTTATTTTAAAATCCTGCTTCAGGGCAGAGCAGCTGGGTAGCTCAGTCAGATGAATATCTGACTCTTCATTTCAGCCCAGGTCATAATCCCAGGGTCATAGGATGAAGCCCTGAGTTGAGCTCAGCTCTGAGCATAGAGCCCGCTTGAGATTCATTCTCTCTCTCTCACTCTGTCCCTCTGTCCTGCCCCCCTGTTCGTGTGCATGCTCTCTCTCTAAAAAAACTTAAGTAAATAAATAAATAAATCCTGCCTCAAAAAAAAAAAATCCTCTGAAATGTTAATATTAGATTGGACTTCCGAAAGTAAAATCATGCCATGCTGTGGCACTTCAGGTGACCCTCTGAACTATTTATGGGGGTGCTTGGATGGTAATTTATTAAAAATTTTTTTCCTTAAATAGTTTATTGTCAAGTTGGTTTACATATAACACCCAGTGCTCATCCCCACAAGTGCTGTCCTCCATGCCCATCACCCCCCTTCCCCTCTCCCCACCCCCATCAGCCCTCAGTTTGTTCTCAGCATTCAAATGTTTCTTATGGTTTGCCTCCCTCCTTCTCCCCAACTATTTTTCCCCTTCTTCTCCTGCTTAATCTTCCATTAAGTTCCTCCTAATCCTCCTATACGTGCAAACATATGGTATTTGTCCTTCTCTGCCTGACGTATTTCGCTCAGCATAATACCCTCTAGTTCCATCCATATTGCTACAAATGACCAGATTTCATTCTTTCTCATTGTCATGTAGTATTCCATTGTATAAATATACCACCTCATGCCAGTACAGCCCCTCTGGAAAACGGTATGGAGGTTCCTCAAAAAATTAACAATAGAACTCCCCTAGGACCCAGCAGTAGCACTGCTAGGAATTTACCCAAGGGATACAGGAGTGCTGATGCATAGGGGCACATGTACCCCAATGTTCATAGCAGCACTCTCCACAATAGCCAAAACATGGAAAGAACCTAAGTGTCCATTAACTGATAAATGGATTAAAAAAATTTTTTAACGTTCATTTATTTTTGAGAGGAAGACAGAGACAGAGTGCAAGCAGGGAGGGCAAGGAGCAGAGAGAGAGAGGGAAATGCAGAACCTGAAGCAGGCTCCAGGCTCTGAGCTGTCAGCACAGAGCCTGACAGGGGGCTGAAACCCATGAACCATGAGATCATGACCTGATCTGAAGTTGGATGGGCAACCTACTGAGCCACCCAGCCGCCCCTATAGGGTAGATCTATAATTTGTTCTTATAACTGGAGATGTTCTTAAAATGCCTAACACAATAACAATAATAGACATAATAGATAACCAGTAAATAGTGGCTGGATGAATATATGGAAAGGAAGCTTGGTGTAGAAGTATGCCTTATTGTATAGTATAAAACATTTTTACATCAGTAGAAAAAGACATACACAGAAGAAGGCATGCATCCATCACCCAGCTTGAAAATTATCAACTCATGGCCAGTCTTATTTCAAATATATTGCACCTACTTTTTCCTTCTCTATTGTTTTCAAGCAAATTCCAAATATATCATTTCATTTATAAATATTTCGATGTTTGTCTCTAAAAGATTAGGGCTCTTTTAAAATTACATTATCATGCCTGAAAAATTAAAACAATTTCTTAATAGCATCCTGTCAGTTTTGAGGTATCCTTTCAGTCTTCAAATTTTCAAGTGTCTCATAAATGCCTTTTTTTACAGATGTTTGGTTGAATCAGGACTCAAAAAAGATCCATAGACTGTGATTATTTGATATATTTCTTAAATGTTTTTTAATATTCAGATTTCCCCATCTTCTTCATATTTTCTCCCTGGTAATTTATTTTTTGAAGTACTGGGTTGTTTGTACTGCAGCGTTTTCCATAGCCTGAAGTTTGGTGATTGTATCCTAATAGTGTCATTTACTGAGTCTCCCCTATATTCTTCTGTCTCCTGTATTTTCTGTAAACTGGTAGTTGGAGCTAAAGACTTAATCAGATTCAGATTAATTTTTTTTGTTTTGTTCTGTTTTGCAAGTCCAAAAAGAAGATGGTGGCCAAATCAGAGAACATTCTTGACTTTTTGCTCAGTGCTTTGCAAAATGATTTAGCTAACGTTTGTCGAGTGTTTTCTGTGTGCCTAACAATGTGCTTATGTTCTATAGACATTGTCATTTAATTGTATTTAAGCTTAATAAGACTAGGGCATATCCATTTCTGTCTAATGACTAGATTTCTTTAAGAGGGCTAAGGAATCTTAAATGCCTTTCAAACAAACCCCTCAGTGTATACCCAATTGTCATTTATGTGATTTAACTTAGAATTCTGTCTAAAATTTCTTTTTACTGGATTCATTTAGAGCTATACAAAAATAGCTTGCATTAAAGGCATTTTTTATATTTTAATAATAAAGCTTGAAGACCTGTCACTTCACTGTGAATTTGTTGTGCTCAAGCTTTTTGGTACTGGAATTCACCATCTGTTAATCTCACAGAAAAGATAGATATCTAAACCACAAATAGGGCCAACAGAATTCAGTATTTCCTGAATCTCTTTTTCTTTTGCACTCATTGTCTTCTGCAGGTGCACTTAGGTCTCTTTCATCTTTCTCTGCTTTCTTTGCACTGGTCACAGTGCTCACAGTATCCTACTGTTACCCAGGGTGAGAAATTGGCTGGTGATTGCAAAAACAAAAGTAGCTTTTCATTGTTTGTTTACAGATCTTTAGTTTATTCTGTTCGGTTATCTCCATACTTCCCAAATTTACCATTTATAAAACCAGACTATTGGAGAGCCAAACTCAATAAGTCATTGTCAAATTATCTTGACCAACTGACACTTTTGAAGATTAAACTGTCTGATATGTGGTTGATGGAAAAAAGGCCGTAACTGGCCTGAGTTGCAATTAGATAGCAGAGAACTAGAAACAAAACAATGCAAAGAGGGTCCCATTGTGCAGCTTTACAAGCTGACATACAAAGAGTAATTTATTCTTTATATATTTTAACCCTCCTTCTCCAGTCATTTCTCCTTTAAGAGTTGTAACAATATTCTCCTTAAGTTTCCATAATATCTATTAGGTGAAGCATTTGATTGGTTGAATGGAAAGAACATAAAGCCTTGGTAAATATGAGAGAAATAGGAGTGAATGAAAAGGAAGTTTAATTTCTTATTTTGGTTGCACTTCGCTATGACACATTAGACATATAGCCAAATTCTCTGTCTTTATTTCTTTAAAACAAAATTATTTTTATACTGATTATTCATAAAGAACCTTAAGTTTCCTATTTGAAATAGTCTCCTGTGAGCTCATAGTGTATATAGGAATTGTGTCTCTCTACCTGATCTTACAGGGTGCCCAGGGTAGCATAGTGCACGTGCTCCTGCTTCCTAAGTGGCTTTCGATGCTGGTGGTATTTGAAAGGTTATACATTTTAAAGGGTATTTTGTTCCCTTTTTCCTTGGCAGGACCAAGGAGCTTCCTTTTCTGAGACCAGTGCTGTTTGTACTCAGTGAAAGTACACTTTGTTCTAGGAGAATTGCCATGTGAAAGCCTAGAATATATATTGAGTTCTTCCAAGAAAGGGGGGAAAAATCATGTTCTAGGACAGTGAATGCTGACTTGGTACTGAATGAATGATTGTTATATGCTCTTTTACTCACAGGCTCGCTTTTCATATGTGCGGATGAAATACCTTTTCTTTTCCTGGTTGGTGGTTTTTGTTGGAAGCTGGATTATATATGTGCAATACTCTACCTATACAGAGCTATGCAGAGGAAAGGACTGTAAGAAAATAATAGTAAGTATTTTTAAATTTCCTACTATTTAGAAAAACTGTAATAGGTTATATTAATAATATATTTAATACATACTTACTAATAATTATTTTCAAAAGGTAAAAGTTAATTTGGCCTTAGAGTTGTGTTGAACCTTAGTTTTTTGATGTGGCCAAGTAAGTAGGAGTGTTCTGCACCTTGAAAAATCTAAAATTCATAAAGTTAAATATATAATACAGATTAGTGTGAGAGCATCCTCATTTCAGAAGAGGATTCTTTTTAAAATATACTATAAGTTTAGTTTAATCAGGTAAGTTTTTAAATGTTTATAGAGTATAAAAGTATTATTTACCTTTGTGGAACACATCTTTTGAATAAATGGAGTCATTCTCAAATACTGAAAATGTATCTGAAAAGCATATAGTTTATTTAGTATTCAGTTTCTGTCCTAATGATTGGATAGGTCTTAGGAAAATTGCTCTACCAGTCTAAGGTGTCTAGTGGCAATTATTGACTACATGTTTGAGGATAAGTTAATTTTAGCCCTTGTTTTCTGCTAGTATCTTCTGATATAAATAATATTAAACCACTGCATCTGAGAATTATATTTTTAATAATAATGATTGTTAGGATCCCAATTATTATAACTTATTAATGATTCTATAGTTATTGAGTGGTTACTCCTTACCCAGGCCCATGGTGCTAGGTATATGCATATAGCAGGGAACAAGCTATCATGACCTTAAGAACCTTAGTCTAGCAGGGAAGATGCTGAATACAGTCAGAGAGGATAATTATTACAGTTGTAAGTGTTATAGGACCATAAGACAGGGAGGCCTGAAGCTTTCCAAAGTTCTAAGGAAATGAAATCAGTTTAACTCTAGGCTTTCTCAATCAAGATAAACAAAAAAATGTATATATATATTTCCTAGGAGTATTATAGCCTCTTAAATAGGCAAGGGAGGAATCACTAATATAATATGCAGAGAAATGAATTAGTAAAGATGGTGTCCCAAGTCAAGTTCAAAGATGTCCATCTTATATGTCCATTCGAATTGGCCATTCCAGATCCTTGAGGAATTTTAAGATCAGAGGAACCTCTGGGCCGGGCAATGTACTGCATACTGGTCAGTAATACTTAAAATAATACCATGAAAGCCTCCCAAAGCTCATTTTACAAATAAATATGTACACCTGAAACTAACATAGCATTGTATGTCAACTATACTTTAATTATGTGTGTGTGTGTGTGTGTGTGTGTGTGTGTGTGTGTGTGTGTGTATGTGTGTGTATGTATGAATAAGAGAGAGAAGCATTTCCTTGTGATGTGGAGCCAGAATTTGGTCCTAATTCTGCCTTTATATTAAGTTCAGACTCTTGGTGCTACCTTATGTTAGAAAAGACTGACAAAATTATAGCTAAATAAAGCTAAGGGGGAAAAAATCCCAAAAACCTACCTATTCACCTTCCAATGAAGAAGAAAGAAGCAGGAGTTATATAATCAAATTATAATAACATAAAATACCAAAACTAGGGGCACCTAGGCGGCTCAGTTGGTTGAGCATCCAGCTCTTGATCTTGGCTCAGGTCATGGTCTCGTGGGTTCATGGGACTGAGCCCCAAGTCAGGCTCTGCACTGATAGCGTGGAACCTGCTTGGAATTCTTTCTCTCCCTCTCTCTGTTTCTGTCCGCCCCCCCATTGCATGCACTCATTTGCTCTCTCTCTCAAAATAAATAAAGAAACTTAAAAAAATAACCAAAACTATTTGAAAGTTTATTTTCCCTTTTTCTCGGGCACTTTTCTCAAACTAGGTACCTTGGGGCACATTAAAAGATATCCCATGAATAAAAACTTTTTGCAGTCAGATATATTTGAAAACAGTGGGTTAAACAAAAATAAATTGCTGACTTTACTGAGGACTTCTCAAAATGTTAAATATACTAATATGCACTGTGTATCCCCAGAAAAAGCAAATATACTTGATTAGGAAAACCATCCCACCACAACCCTCCCAGGAAGACCTATTAACTTCATCTGATGATGTTGGAAATACTGTATTAAGAGATTAAAACAAAATGAAATAGATATGGCTTTATTGTGTATTAATACAATAACATCCAAACTATAAGACATATGCTGATGCATATTATGTTATGAGTGAATTATAGTTGTATTTTTAATTATTTTATTTATGATTTTTAATATTTTATTATTGAAGTTTTTTATGATTTTTCCTTTAATTTTAGAAGAATTCTAGCATAATTTAATAATTCTAATATAGTAATAATTCTAGCATAATTTAATGGTTATCTTATTAAAATTTGAATAAGATAAAACATAATGAATAATGAAAACATTTTCTGAGCCTAAAACATATCTTTTCCCTAAAGCTGGCTTAAAAAATTGTAGTTTCTCTGCACAATTTGGGAATTATGTCCTTAAAACATACCAAAACTGGTAGTATTAAGATCAGTAATACTAAAATAGTACTAATATTTTAATTGAATAAGAATTATTCAATTGTATGAATTGAATAAGATATTGTATGATTAAATAATAAGAATTTATTTAATAAGAATTGTATGATTAAAACCAAAAAGCAAGCAGAAAAAATATATTTTTTTAAATGTTTTATTTATTTTTAGGAGAGAGAGAGAGAGACAGCGTGAGCAGAGGAGGGTCAGAGAGAGAGGGAGTCACAGACTGAAACAGGCTCCAGGCTCTGAGCCGGCAGTCAGCACAGAGCCCGATGCGGGGCTTGAACCCACGAACCGCGAGATCATGACCTAAGCGAAGGTCGGACGCTTAACCGACTAAGCCACCCAGGCGCCCCAGAAAAAATATTTTTCAAGTATACATTAAAGCTTCAAATAGCTAACAAGATAGTGAGGAGTTACCTGGTCAAGATCTGGGAAAGGATGGTGAACCTAGATTTTACTTTATTTGCCTGGGGTATATAACCTTAAATACAGTTTGTGGGGACTAGGAAGATACAAATCTAGTTCAGATCCTACCAAGGATGGGACCGTGGTATACCACGGTGTGGGCTGATACCCCCAACAGCTGAAGCACAGCAGTAAAGATGAACTAAAAGAACCTAGAGATGTGAGCTGACTTTTGTAGCCTCTTTTTCCCTTGGGGGTGTTGCTGATACTAGGCATGAGCAGGGGACTGAGAAACAGGACTGTATACTGGGAGAGAGCTGCTTCTGGGGACAAGAGACTAGCAAGCTTTTGTAGAAAACTAAGAGCCTCAAGCATACAGCCAGTTATCCTGTTGGGATATTTGCCAAATCCTAGGGTTTTACAGAATGGAAGGCTAAACATCTCATTGCCTTTGAAAAGCAGAGCAGACATTTTGGCAGTCACACAAGATACTGTCTAGAGTTATGAACCTACCCTTGGGGGGAAACCCCAGTGAATTCCCAGGCTCTCTGTTAAAAACCCCAGAGGGCTGTGATACGTTCTTGGAATGGAGATCAGCCAAAAATAGCTTGAGCTTTACTAGAGCTGCAGCCTAGCCTCCATTCAGCACAGTCCCTGATTGGGTTAAGATGATCAGCTACCATTATATCTTTCTATCTAAGGGAAGGGAAACCCTCTCTGAAAGCATTATGTAAAGAATTACAAGACACAGCAAAAGACAATGTGACATAATCAAAAACCAAGAGATATACATGAACAATAGAATCAGATCCATAGATGATCCAGATATTGGAATCATCAAAAAAGGATTTTAAAATAACTGTGTTATTTTAACACGCCAGTGTTCATAGCAGCATTATTCATAATAGACAAAAGATGGAAACAACTCTGATATCCATTAATAGATGAATGTATAAACAAAATACATGGAATATTATCCAACCTTTAAAAAGAATACTACATGGGTAAACCACAGAAACATTATGCTAAGTGATATAAGACAGACACAAAAGGGCAAATATTATATTAATTCCACTTGTATGAGGTACCTAGAATAACAATTTTATATAAATTGGGAGAATGGTAAAAAGAGTTAAAATGTTTAAGATTCTTATCATATGGCAGAGTAGGGTAAAAGTATCAATTAGTCTATTAATATCAATTAATTAATAAAATATCACTCAGTTAACTTTAGACTTTGTTGGGGTATCTGGGTGGATCGGTTGTTTAAGCATCGGACTTTGGCTCAGGTCATGATCTCACAGTTTGTGAGTTCGAGCCTTACATCAGGCTCCCTGCTTTCAGCACAGAGCCCGCTTTAGATCCTCTGTCCCCCTGTCTCTGTCACTCCCCAACTCATGCCCGCTCTCTTTCAACAATAAGTAAACCTTAAAAAAAAAAAAAAACTTTAGGGGCGTCTAGATGGCTCAGTCGGTTAAGCATTTGACTCTTGATTTTGGCTCAGGTCATGATCTGATGATTTGTGAGTTCAAGCCCCACATTGAGCTCTGTGCTAATACTGATTCTCTCTCTCTCTCTCTCTCTCTTTCTCTCTCTCTCTGCCCCTCCCCTTCTCTCTCTCTTTCTCTAAAAATAAGTAAACTAAAAAAAATTTTTAAAAACTTTAGACTTTGTTGATTGAAATATGCATATTGTTATTTCTAGGATAATAGCCTCTGGAATTGAAAGAGTGTCATTTCCAAACTAATAAGGAAAAGTGGAATAATAAAAGAATACTCAATTCTATTTTTTTTTAATGGCCTTTTTTTTTTTAATGTTTATTTATTTCTAGGAGAGAGAAAGACAGCGTGAGCAGGGGAGGGTCAGAGAGAGAGGGAGTCAGAGACTGAAACAGGCTCCAGGCTCTGAGCTGGCAGTCAGCACAGAGCCTGACGCGGGGCTCGAACCCACAAACCGCGAGATCATGACCTAAGCGAAAGTCGGACGCTTAACCGACTAAGCCACCCAGGCGCCCCAAGAATACTCAATTCTAAAGAAAGCATGAAAGTAAAGAAGATGAAACATATAGACAGTAGAAGTACAAAATACATAACAAGATGATAGATGTCCCAAATTGAATTCCCTGAGAAACAGATTCAGAGACTGAGATTTGCCTAAAGGGTATTTATTGGGATGGGCTCTTGAGATTAACATCTGTGGGGGAGGGAGGAAACAGGATAGACCAAAGAAATTAAACTGCAATACAATGGTAACAAAGACCTCAGTGGATTCTACAGGGTCCAGGCATTTATACCCTATCACTGACCATTCATTGGATACAGTTTTCTACCCTCTTCCACCCTCCCTTAAGGGAGGGGACATGACCTTGCATAAGGCTGTATTCTAAGGCTGAGGACAAGTCCCAAAGAAAGATTCAGCTGAGAGCTGTTGACTACTTATATGCCTAACAGCTAAGGGAATGAGTGCTCTAGTTCTGGACAAGATATCAGTGGCTTATCATAGCATTGGCTGTAGTATATTTAAACCCAAATATATTGGTAATTACATTAAATGTCAATAGACCAAATGCTTCATTTAAAAGGTAAAGATTGTCACACTCTACTAAAATTTAAAAAACAGGCGTGCTTGAGTGGCTTAGTCAGTTGAGTGTCTGACTTTTGATTTTGGCTCAGGTCATGATCCCAGGGTCATGGGATTGAACCCCACACTGGGCTCCACACTGCTTAATATTCTCTCTCTCTCTCTGCCCCTCCCCCTCACTCATACACTGTCTCTCAAAAACAAACTGTTATGCCCAGATCGCGATCTCCCCAAAATCCCAAGACCACCAAGGAGTCCGAGTCACGAGTCACGTATGCAAAAGCAAAGGGCTTTATTATGGTCTTAAGCTACGACTCCCAGACTTCACCAGCGTATGGCTCTGTGCTGAGAGCCCCGAACAAGGGCAGAGTAGGGTTTTTATGGGGTTTGAGACGGGGGAGTTACAGAAGTTGTGACATGGGAACAGTGATCCAATCATAATTATTCAACATCATTGACAGCGGGTTTGACCATACACATTGTCTAGAGTATTAGTTACTTTTGGCGGGATCCAATTACAACATTTAGAGTACCTTTAAATTCAACCAATCACAGAGCGAGTCTAGGATCTTGTTCTGCGACTAACAGGTTAACTTTAACATTAGGTAACAGGGTCCTATCTATAGTTTCTGTCTCCAGGCCTCTCCCTTAACAATGTGGAGGGTGGTCGCTGGCCTTTCGGGATCGGGTATTGCAAGGGTGGTTACTCCTGCCTTGGGCAATGTGTAACTACCTGGTAGTTTTGGGAAAGCCAAAACTCAGGCCTTCTAGTTTAGAGGGGAAACTTAAAGCCTGTCATGGAGTGTTTGGTTTAGACGTTTAGACTTGTGGCCTTACAAAACAACTATATTTACAAGAGAAACATCTAAAATATAAAGATGCAAATGGAGTGAAAGAAAAAGAATAGGAAAAACATTCATGCAAATATGCAAATTATAAAAAGGGGCCATATTCTGGGGTGCCTGGGTGGCTTAGTCGGTTGAGCGTCCGACTTTCGCTTAGGTCATGATCTCGCGGTTCGTGGGTTTGAGCCCCGCGTCGGGCTCTGTGCTGACTGCCAGCTCGGAGCCTGGAGCCTGTTTCAGTCTGTGACTGCCTCTCTCTCTGACCCTCCCCTGCTCACGCTGTGTCTCTCTCTCCTAGAAATAAATAAAACATTAAAAATAAAATGGGGGATGTTTAAAGGAAAAACCATAGCTATATATATTTACATAAGTTTCATATAATACCTCTTTTTTAGAGTCTAAATTAGCCCTTACTGGCTTAAAATGTAATACTTTTTAAATTTGTTTCTTCTGTGTTTTAGTTTTACAATATCTGCACATATAATTGCCTGGCCTTTTCACAACCTTTGGCAATATCCACACATACTTTTTTTGGTCCTGGTAATTCCTGTTTTGAAATGTAGAGTCTAAACTGATTGTCTCTCTCCCTTATTGCATAGACTGTTCTATTTAAATGGACTGAACTGAACTAGAGTATAAGAGGCTGATTTTCAATTTGGATATAAAAATACAAAACTGCATTATCTTGAAACCACATTTAGCAAAAACATGCTTTCCAAGGGATTTGTAGTATATAAACTCTGAACAGATTTTACTCAAAAATCTTCAATTTCATCTTTGTGAACTAAGGAAGATTATAAAGAAATAGAGAGTGCTCTCGTTCTGGACAGAAGGTCCCAAAGACGTCCTACAAATATTACTTGCTGAAGTTTAACCATGTGGGTTCTTTCCTTCTTTTTGTAATTTGACAGTTTGACTTTTAACTTTTTTCTAGTTATTTTTTCCTGTTTTTAATCATTTAATACTTATATTCAAGGTAATTATTATCACATAGCAATAATATAAAAAGTATAATCCAATTTAGAAGAAGTTATCAGTTAACAAATATTTTTTGAACACCTGCTATATGTCAGTCATTATTTTAGGTGTGGTGATATAGGGTAGGCAAGATATAGAGTTCGGGTCTTAAGGAGCTTACATTCTTATTATGGAATATGTATAATAAAAACAAAAATGCACAATGACTTTAGGGACTAAGAAGTGTAATAACAAAGGATATATTAGCAATATTTTTTAGAGAATGGGTAGGGCATGCTACCTTAACCAGGGTATCTGGGAAAGTCTTCCCTGAGAAGATGGCATTTTGATTAGAACTTGATGAGAAGGAAGCAGTTATATGAATACTTGGGCACAACACATTTAAGGAGAAAGGACTATAAGTGCAAATGTCCAGGAGGGAGCAAGCTTGGGAAATATGGTTGATTTCATGAGTATTTATGAAAAGTCTGCCTTATTACTTTAGTCGTTTCATGTACATTTTATTTATTTTTTGTTTGTTTTTTAATATTTATTTTTGGGGAGAGCACAAGTAGGGGAGGGGCAGAGAGAGGAGGATCTGAAGTGGGCTCTCTGTCAACAAGCTGACAGCAGTGGGCCCAATGTGGGCCTCAAACTCTCAAAACTGAGATCATGACCTGAGTTGAAGTCAGATGCTCAGCCAACTGGGCCATTCAGGTGCCCCTAATCATTTCATGTACATTTAAAAATATTGGATATTGATGGTACAGTTCTTCAAGTATGGGAAACTTCTTGATTATAAGTAGCTCAACCATATCATGTTAGTCTCTTGGAGAAAATACTAGGCTGGGGTCAAAGCACCAGACTTCACCTTTGTTGTGGTGTACTGTATGACTTCGAGTAAGTGACTTCATTTCATTAACTTGCTATTAAATTCATTCATTTTACAGATGGGAAAACTACCCCTGCCTTGCCCTACCCACATCACAGATTTTATGGACATAAAGTAGAATTGAACCAGTTATGATGGCTTTCTATTACTGAATGATACTGTAACATGTCTGTTGAGTATAGAGAAGGTTCCCAAGTCTTTGCCTTGATTCCATCTGACGTGGGGCAAATACCTTAATATTTGATATTGCTGTAGCTATAACATTGTAATTCAGAAGCTTCTCCAGAAGATTGCTTTGGCTCTCCCATGCAGAGCATTGCCTCCAAGCTGAGATCACTGTTTAGGAGTTAGATATCATAGGTGATCAATAGAGTGTGATAAGAAGTTTACTTATGTTTAAAAATTATGGTCTATCTTGTCCTGCATAGCTTTCTTCTTCTCTGTATATCTCTTTTTCCCTGTCTCTCTCCATTTGTGTGTGAGAGGTCATAGCTATTGTAGTGGTTAACAGCATGAGCATCGGAATAAATAAATGAGCTTCAGGCTTGAGTTCCAGCTTTGCCATTTCCTAGCTAGATAGCTTTGTCTTAACCTCATAAAGTGGGGATTAATAATCCTATTGTCTCATCAGGTGGTTTTGAGGATAAAATGAGTTTATGTATTGAAAGGCTTAACACTGTGCCTGGTACTCAGTAAATCATCATTATTGTTTTCTCCAGTTTATGCCTTTGAATCTGGGAAGATAAGACAGACAGACAGACAGACACACACACACACACACACACACACACACACACACACACACTATATGATCAGTTATGTCAATCAAGGTTCAAACAGAAGCAGAACCCATAAGAAATATATGTTAAGGGGCACCTGGGTGGCTCAGTCAGTTGAGTGTCTGTCTCCTGATTTTAGCTCAGGTCCTGATCCCAGGGTCATGGGATCCAGCCCTTTGTGGGGCTCCATGCTGAATGTGGAGCCTGCTTAAGATTTTCTGTATCGCTCTCTCTGTAAAAGAGAAAAAAATTTTTTGAAGGTTTAGGGGTGGCTGGGTGGCTCCATTGGTTAAGCCTCGTACTTCAGCTCAGGTCGTGATCTCACAGTTCCTAGGTTTGATTCCCACATTAGGCTCTCTGAAACTCTGTCCTTATCTCTCTCTGCTCTCTCTTGCTCTCTCCCTCTCAAAATAAATAAATAAACTTTTAAAAAAAGTTATCACAAGAACAAGAATGTTTAACTGTGTTTGGTAATGGATGGTAACTAGAATCACTGTGGTGGCTATTTCACAGTATATGCAAATCCCAAATCATTATGTTGTACACATTAAACTAAGATAATGTTATATGTCAGTTATATCTCGATTTTTTTTAAAAAGAGATTTATAACAAGGAATGGGCTTACCCAGTTGTGGGAGCTGGTTAGACGAAGCCAACATCCACAGGGTAGACTGTCAGAACATCTTGGGCATGGACTGAAGTTGCTGTCCACTGACAGCATTTCTTCCTCATCAGGGAAGCCTCAGTAATTCTCTAAAGGCCTTTCAGTTAATTGAATCAGGCCCACCCAGATTACCTGGTATAACCTCTTTTAAAAGCAATTGATCACAGGCTTCAATTATATTCACAAAACTACCTTCACAGCAACACCTGGATTATAGTTTACTTCATTAACTGGAGACTATAGCCTAGCCTCGTTGATACATCCAAAGACCATCAGACTGGATTAAAATGATTTAGTTCGGAGGCCCCTGGCTGGCTCAGTTGGTGGAGTGTGTGACTCTTGATCCCATTGTCATGAGTTCAAGCCCCACACTGGGTGTAGACGTTACTTAAAAAATTAAATATTTTAAGAAAAAAATTAAAAAATAAAATTATTTAGTTTGTATCAGAAATAGTTGTACTACACAGATTTAAAGAAAGAGACTTAAGTGAACACAGATCACTAGGTAGAATAGTAGAAAAAGGCTTCATAGAGGATGTAGAAACTTCTGGAGGCCTTCTAGAATAGAAAGAATTGGGTAGGTTCTTGAGGAATGTCTTTCTCTTTTTAATTACAAATGAGGTTTGCTTTAGCACTTTTATCCCAGAGCAACTTGCTGATTAACATTAGATCTGAGAATTCCCAAAACCATGCATTAGTAGGCACTGAACCACAGCCTTGGTTGTTGAGCCATTTGGCTGCACATAAATTAATGTATCTTCCTCTTTTGTCTTTTTATAGTAAATTTAAAAACTGAACCTAGAATGTGGAACAAATCAAATATGTATTTCATATAAATTATATACTATGTATGAATTAGTCTAATTTAGTAATCAAGTATATTTCTCATAATTTCAACATTGGAAATCACTATAGAACTTTAGTATTATTTATCTGAGATGTTTTCTCTAATCAATGGATAATTTTGATTAAAAGGTGTTATAAAGTTAATGGGATTCTTATCTATCTAAGCTTCCAGGAAGCTAGGAGCTAAAACTGGAATTAATTTCCCATATCATATATTGATTCACAATTTGATTTAAGGTTTCTTGTGTTCCAGTTTTTAATAACAGTATGATACTATCCATTGTCACATCTATTATTTAGAACTTGATTCCAGTGAAAAGCATAACAGGCCTTTAAGTAATAGGCTTTTAAAACTTTGAGAAGGAAATTCAGTGGGGGAGGGAGGGTCTACTGGGGGAAGCCAAGGTTAAGTTGTGGATGTTGTAAGCACTGAGAACTGTGTTCTGTTCTTCTTTGTTTAAAGGCAGCTCTCTCTGAAACTGAGGGCAACCACTAACTAACCCTAATTAGATGCTCTTGGAAGGATCTATTTTTTTCCAGTTGTCTTTTCTTCTTTTATCCACCAAGCTAATTAGAATATGTTGTATAGTTTATTGTACATTTCTCTGATTATAGAAATCACTAATTCACTCATTATATCAGCAAGTTCTATTTGGTGTCCAATCATAAAGGAATTTTGCACTGTTTGTGTAGTTTCTGGATTCTTTAAAAAAGGAAAAAAAGACTGGGGCGCCTGGGTGGCTTAGTCAGTTAAGCGTCCGCCTTTCGCTTAGGTCATGATCTCGCGGTTCGTGGGTTTGAGCCCCGCATCGGGCTCTGTGCTGACTGCCAGCTCAGAGCCTGGAGCCTGTTTCCCTCTCTCTCTGACCCTCCTCTGCTCATGCTGTCTCTCTCTCTCTCTCCTAGAAATAAATAAAACATTAAAAAAAATTTTTTTTAATAAAAGAGAAAAAAGAGTAGGGAGAGGGAGAGAAATTTTCCTTCTATACAATTTTCAGGACAACACTGTTTAATATTGGTATTTCTGGCGTATTCCTCAATGGTTGAGAGTGTTTATTTTGAGGTTCTATCTGGATAATGAGGAATCACTCACTGACATTCTGGTGAACTTTTGTGAGTATTACATGAATACATGCTTTAAAGTGGAAGCAATAAAAGATGAAAGAGCCCCTAAATTTTATTATAGTCTCTTTAAAGACCTAATCTCCTGGGATAATGATTTGTTGCTTAAAACTACCTTAACATATATGAAAGTTAGGATATTTAGAACCATGTTTTTAATTAGATAGTAATACATACCGATTTCGTTTAGCTTTGCATTTGCTTAGGATCAATTATTATATGACTCTAGGGGTTCATCCTCTGTTTTTAAAATATATGGAATGTGGAGCGCCTGGGTGGCTTAGTAGGTTAAGCGTCTGACTTTCGCTTAGGTCATGATCTCACGGTTCGTGGGTTTGAGCCCTGCGTTGGCTCTGTGCTGGCTGCCAGCTCGGAGCCTGGAGCCTATTTCAGAGTCTGTGTCTCCCTCTCTCTCTGACCCTCCCCTGCTCACGCTGTCTTTCTTTCTCTCCTAGAAATAAATAAAAATATTTAAAAAATAAAATAAAATAAAATAAAATAAAATAAAATAAAATAAAATAAATGGAATGAATCCACTTGGAACATACTGTTTTCAGAGTACAAGCATAATTTTTTTCCTTTTAAGAAAAGTAGAATTTTCTTTTATGCCAACTTGAATTAGATTACCAATCTCTTCCTGGTAAATTTACAGAAAAATATTTGCTAAACAAGTGTATTTCAAATCTTAACAAACATAAGCCCTATTCTAAGGATAATGTTACTGGTTAGATTAGCATTTCTGGTGACCTTCATGTGTTATTCTGCACTGTCTTATGTGATGGTCACTGTAATCCTGAAACAGGTGGTATTGTTACCATTAGCATGATTCCTAAGAAGCAATCAAGAGAAAGGGTTAAAGCCAGTTTAGAGGACACAAGCCAGTAGGGCATCTGGCTGGCTCATGGTAGAGCAAGCTACTCTTGATCTCAGGGTTGTGAGTTCAATACCCATGTTGGGTGTAGAGATTACTTAAAAATAAAAAACTTCTAGAAGAAACAAACCAGCAATAAACACCATGTTATTTTAGTTACATGCTTACCAATACTTTTTTTTTTTTTAATGTTTTATTTATTTCTAGGAGGGAGAGAGAGAGACAGCACGAGCAGGGGAGGGCTAGAGAGAGAGGGAGTCACAGACTGAAACAGGCTCCAGGCTCTGAGCTGGCAGTCAGCACAGAGCCCGACGCGGGGCTCAAACCCACGAACCGCGAGATCATGACCTGAGCGAAAGTTGGACGCTTAACCGACTAAGCCACCCAGGCGCCCCACATGCTTACCAATACTTGATAGAACTGGGACATACAGAGATAAGACATGTCCCCTCCCATAAGATGCTTACAGACTACTAGAGGATATGGAAAAATAAACAAGAAGCACATAATTGAGACTGGGAGTCGAGTTGCTAAATTTAGCAAAGCAGACAAACATAAAAACAGGACACCCAGTTACATTTGAATTTAAGTTAAAAATGAGTTTCTTTTTTGAATATAAGTATATCCCAACTATTGCCAATAAGCAACTAATATTTTTTCAATATAAGTAAGTCCCATGTGATATTGTACTGGGCAGTCGGAGAACATCCCAGAAGACTCTCTGAAGAGGTTGTATCTTAGCTGAATTTTGAAGAATCAAGCTTTGCAAGAAGGAGAAGGCATGTGCATGGCTACCTTCAGATAGGAAAGAGTGCTACATTCCAGGAACCACCTGGCTACTAGAGCAGAGACTATGGGGAGCAATTTGTAGAGGTCACAATAGCAGAGTCAAAATCATAAAAGACCATTTACGGCCTGTTAAGGAGTTTGCCTTCCATCCTCAGGGCAGTACAAAGTCAGCAGAAGTTTTTAAGCAGGGAAGTAAGTGGTCAGATTTATGTTTCAGAAAAATTTCACCAATTGTGGTAGAGAGGGTGGATTGGATAGGAGATGTCACAGGAAGGGAGACCAGTTTTATGGTTGTTATAGTAATCCAGGTACAAGGCAGTCAGGACTTAAACCATGGCAGTGGTGGTAGAAATGGAGGGGGAAAATCATTTCAAAAGATATTAAAGAAATAATTTGATTGCTAGCACTTGATGACCAATTGAGTGTGCGGGGAATGAGGAAAAAGGAGAAGTTTAGGGCAACTCACTGTTTCTTCCTTCAGATGCATGGGTGATGGCTCTCTTCAGTGAGGTGGGGAATAAAGAAAGCTTAGGTTTGGAGAAGAGGAAATAAGTGTTGACAACAAGTACAGACTACTGTTTCTACGAACAGTGCTGGGAAATCAGTCAGTTTTGATTTGGTTTAAATTTTTTAAAATTGTGGTAAAGTATACAGAACATAACATTTGCCATATTTTTAAATGTGTATTTATTTATTTTGAGGGGGGGAGGGTCAGAGAGAGGGACAGAGAAAACCCTAAGCAGAGCCCAACTCCAGGCTCCATCTCACAAACTGTGAGATCATGACCTGAGCCGAAATTGAGAGTCGGACATTTAACTGAGCCACCCAGGTGCCCCTAACATTTACCATCTTAATCTCTGGGGTTTTTTTTTTTCCAGTTTATTATTACCTTTTTTCAGCTTTATTGATGTATAATTGACAAAATTATAAGATTTTTAAGGGTACAGTGTAATGATTTGATATATATATACATGCAGAAAGCATACCCTCGAGTCAATTAACACCTCCATTATTTCACATATTTACCTTTTCTGAGGGGATGAAAACATTTAAGTCCTACTCTCAATAAATTTCATTTATACAACACAGCATTATCAACTACAGCCACCATGTTATACATTAGATCCTCAGACCTTATTCATCTTCTAACTGAACATTTGTACCCTTTTACAACCTCTCCTTATTTCCCACACCCTCCAGCCCATGGTAACCACTTTTCTACTCTGTTTCTATGATCTTGACTTTTTCAAAAAATGTTTATTTTGAGAGAGAGGCTGAGTAGGGGAGGGGCAAAAATAGAGGGAGAGAGAATCCCAAGCAGACCCCTTGCTGTCAGCACAGAGCCCGACCCAGGGCTGGATCTCACAAACTGTAAGATCATGACCTGAGCTGAAATCAAGAGTTGGATGCTCAACTGACTAAGCCACCCAGGTACTCTGACTCTTTTTTAAATTCCACATACAAAGGATACCATACAGTATTTGTCTTTCTCTGTCTGGCTTATTTATTTCACTTAGCATAATGCCCTCCAAATTCATCCATGTTGTCACAATGGACAGAATTTCCATATTTTTTTTTAAATGTTTTATTTATTTTTAGGAGACAGAGAGAGAGACAACATGAGCAGGGGAAGGTCAGAGAGAGAGGGGGTCACAGACTGAAACAGGCTCCAGGCTCTGAGCTGGCAGTCAGCACAGAGCCCGACGCGAGGCCCGAACCCACGAACCGCAAGATCATGACCTAAGCGAAAGTCGGACGCTTAACCGACTAAGCCACCCAAGCGCCCCTGGAATTTCCATATTTTTTAAAGGCTGAATAATATTTCATTTTGTGTGTGTGTCTGTGTATATGAATAAAGAAAATGTGGTATGTGTGTATATATGTATATATATACACATATATGTGTGTATACCTGTGTGTGTATATATATATATGTATATCATACACCCCTCCCACACACATTTTCTTTAAATATCCATCATTGGACACTTAGGGGTTTCATTTTTTTAAGTAAGCTCTACACCCAACGTGGTGCCTGAACTTATGATGCTGAGATCAAGAGTCATGTGCTCTATAGACTGAGCCAGCCAGGGGCCCCACTTAGGTTGTTTCTGTACTCTGGCTGTTGTGAATAGTGCTGCAATGAACATGAGCAGGTATCTCTTTGAGATGATGATTTCATTTCCTTTGTATATATACCCAGAAGTCAGATTGCTGGATCATAATGGTAGTTCTATTTTTAATTTCTTACAAAGCCTCCATACTGATTTTCACAGTGCACTGTAACCATCTTTAAGTGTCCAGTTCAGTAGTGTCAGGTGTCAAGTATAGTCATGGTTGTGCAACCAGTGTCCGTAAACATTTCCATCTTGCAGAGCTAAAACTCTATATTCATTAAACAAGAACTTCCCACTTTCCCTCCTCCCCAACCCCTGGCAACCACCATTATACTCACCATTTCCAGGAGTGTATCTACTTTAGACACCTCATAAAAGTGGAATCACACAGTACTTGTCTTTTTGTGCCTGGCTTATTTTACTTCGTATAATATCCTTAGTATTCATTCATCTGTAGCATGTTTCAGAGTTTCCTTACTTTTTAAGGTTGAATAATATTCTGTTGTACATATATACAGTGATTTATTTATCCATTCATCCATCAGTGGGCCCTCAGGTTGCTTCTACCTTTTGGTTGAGGAATTGTTTTAAATTGGCCTCATTCAGTTTGGTTATGCACACTCCTTAGATTCTGTTTTGAAAGATAAGGGTAGCTACTGAGAACGTTGGCTGCAGGTGAGTATTAACTATTCCTGCACAACCATATTAATAGATTATAATGAAATGATTTCTGCTACACATATAGGCATTTATTCAGCACATTTTTATTGGTAAGCAGTCACAAAACCTTTCATATAATCAGTCTGTAAATTTATTAAAGTTTAATTCTGCCCTTTTCAGTGTTATGTCAATTTGCATGAAAGATTTACTCAAGGCAGAAACAATGATGCTCCAGACAAGCTTCTGTTACCCTTATAATTAGCATCAGGCAAGTAGAAATTCTGAGCTGGTGGTTCTTAAAATGTGGTCTCTTTGACCAGCAGCATTAATATTACTTGAAAACTTGCTGCAAATGCAGATTTTCAGCTTCACCTAAAACCAAATGAGTCAGACAGAAACTGACACTGAGGCCCATTTTTCTGTGTTTTAATATGACCTTCAGGAAATCTGAAGCTCCCTAAAGTTGGAGAATCTCTTGTAAAAACTGTTAACTCCAAGTACCTCCCCAAAGATAAAGGTTATAGCTTCAACTGGTTCTTCTACCCCCATTATGAAAAGATAAGGAATATTTCATATTTTAGCCAATCCACATATTTTAAATGCCTTCAATTTCACTGACGATAGTCCATTTCTAACACCCACTGTAATATATAACAAGCTAAAAATTTCACCCATATGACTCTAATTTGCTAATTAACAAAATCTCAGAAATGGATCAATCTTACTCAACATGTGGACAATAGAAGCATGTGTTGCCTTGGAGTATGTGCTTCCTAATTACCTGATTGGGACTGTTGTGGAACCCCTGTACCTTCCTGGACTAAAAGCACAAAAATATCATACTGTGTATGCTGAAGAATTTTAAAGTACATTACAGACATTGTAACAGAAAGGAAAGAAAGAGCAGAGAGGGTTCTTGTGTGTGTGTGTGCATGTGTGTATACATGTAGGGAGAGGAAAAGAGTGTGTGATGTACACAATTAGTGGCTGAGAGAAAGAATTCAGGAAGAAGGAAAAGGAGAGAGGCTGGAGATACAGCGAGAGTACAGAGAATGGTGAAGGTTATGAATAGCTGATGTAGAGAATTGGAGAGTGCACTGAACTTTTCAGGCACTGGTTAAGACCCCAACTCTGCTGTTTTGTCCTAAGGAGAAATTGTAAGATTGTCTAAAATACATTTTAGAACATGGATCTTAGAAAATGATTTAAGACCTAGTAATTATACATCTATTTGTTATCACCCCTTGAGGTACAGTTTCCACATTTCATGAAATTATTCCTTCAGCACCAATGGGTTTTATAAAATTTAGCTGAAGAGTGCCATCTTCTGGTACTACCAGGTATGTGCAAGCAAAGGCAGAGTGTGTGAGAGAATCATCGTAGTAATAAAATCTTAGGACTGAAAAAACCTTTAATGTTTTGTGCTGAGTATCCTGTTGTGAAGTTGAACTCCTTTATAATCTATGTCTTTTTAGTTAGGAGATCAGATTGCTGACAGTGATTATAGGTTGTGTGTATGGCCATGCCTGAAAAACAAACAGAACAGTATGTGGCCAACCATCCTTTTCATACAAGCATGTGGGAAATTTGCTTTTGGTTTGTGATAGAAGCCACAAGTTGAAGAGCCTGTTCTCTGTGACTACCTCTTTGATGAAGGGTTGGCTTGAGGCCTTTGCTCAAAACAAGAATCTGATTCTTGTAGCTGAATGTCAGACTTGTTTTCACTGCTTAACAGTTTACCAGTAAGATAACTTACTCTTTTTTAAAAATGTTGAATGGATTATAGAAAAGTATTAATTTTATCTTCAGCGAAGTTTTGATATCAAAACCATTATTTTTTTATCATGGTTATATATACACATATATTTATATTTGAGAGAGAGAGACAGTACAAGCCAGGGAGGGGCAGAAGAGAGATGGAAACAGAATCTGAAGCAGGTTCCAGGCTCTGAGCTGTCAGCACAGAGACCAATGCAGAGCTTGAACCCACAAACTATGAGATCATGACCTGAGCAAAGTCTGATGCTTAACTAATTGAGCTACCCAGGTGCCCCTTATCATGGTTATTTAGTAAACATTTACTGAACATTTAGAATACTAAACTCTGGGGGCACCTGAGTAGCTCAGTTGGTTAAGTGTCAACTTTGGCTCAGGTCATGATCTCACAGTTTGTGGGTTCGAGCCCCGCATTGGGCTCTGTGCTGACAGCTCAGAGCTGGAGCCTGCTTCGGATTCTATATCTCCCTGTCTCTCTGCCCCTCCCCTGCTCACACTCTGTTTCTCTCCGTCTCTCAAAAATAAAAAAATGTTAAAAATAATTTTTTTAAATAGTAAACTCTGTTCTGTATGCTAGAGAGAAAGGGGAGGTTCAAAGATTAGTATGACTTTGTCTCTGCCTTTGAATCATCTTACTTTCCATTAGGGAGACTATCATGAACATAAATGATGCCAGATCTGGAAATATAAAGAAAGAAGGGAGGAAGAATATAGTATCAGGAAGGAAATATACAGTCTTAAGATTATTCATTGTCAGATGGGTTTTATGGAAAGGGTCACGTTGAAGTGTTGACCTGGAACAGGTTATGAATAGAGTGTTCTTTAAGATTCCGGAGCCAAAGATCAGGACATTTGATCTTTTAAGTCCTTTAAGTTCTGTTCCAGAAGCCCTTCATAACAGAATGTGCTATTTCTGCATAAAAACCCAGAACATAGTTCATTTATTCATTCGTTCAGCAAGTGCTTTTTATACACATGTGATTATGTGTCAGGTATTGTGCAAAGTCATAAGGAAACAAAGATGGAAGTTCTGGCCCTACTTTGAGTTACTTGTGCAGAGGGAATGAATGTGACCATAGCCCTTTGGCAGGAACACCGTGGATGGGCATCTGACCCAGCCATTATTATATCTGCTCTACATGTTCCTCTCCAAGATTAAGTCATTCTGGTTCTTTTACCTCAATGGCTAATTAAAAGCACAGACTCTGGAGGCAGACTACCTAGCTTCAGATTCTAGCACCACCACTAACCTGCTCCGCAAATTCCTTATCCTCTGTTACCTTCTTTCTTTATCAATAAAATGTAGATAAATGATGGTAACATCTATTTTATAGGGAGGTTGTGAAGATTGAAGTTATACACGGAAAGCTGTTAGAATAATGCTGGCATATGGGGCGCCTGGGTGGCTTAGTCGGTTAAGCGTCCGACTTTCGCTTAGGTCATGATCTCGCGGTTCGTGGGTTCGAGCCCCGCGTCGGGCTCTGTGCTGACTGCCAGCTCGGAGCCTGGAGCCTGTTTCGGTCTGTGACTCCCTCTTTCTCTGACCCTCCCCTGTTCTCTCCTAGAAATAAATAAAAAAAACATTAAAAAAAAAAAAAAGAATGCTGGCATATAGGAAACAATATGACAAAAACCCATGGAGCTACCATCTACCTAAAAAACCTTTTGCCATATTTGCTTCATTTTTAAAAGGAAAAAGTATCACAGGTACAATTGAAACTCTTTATCCTTCCTAATATTTTCCTTCTTCCTCCCTAAGGGTAATCACCATCTTGAATTTACTTTGAGTCCTTACCGTCATGTTCCATACTTTCACTATATGTGTATGGGGACATAAACAATAGATAGTTTTGCTTTGCATGTTTCTAAACTCTTTTAAGAGAGTGAGAGAAAGCATGAGTGAGGGAGAAAGGCAGAGGGAGAGAGAGACAGAGACAGAGAGAGACAGAGACAGAGAATCTTAAGCAGGCTCATGCTCAGCGCAGAGCCCAATGCAGGGCTCGATTCCACGACCCTGGGATCATGACCTGAGCCAAAATTAAGAGTTGGATCCTCCACCAACTGAGCCACTCAGGCGCCCTGAATGTTTCCAAACTTTAATTAATGATACTAAACTGCACATATCATTTTGTAACTTTTTTCACTTGACGTTATGTTTTCAACATTTTTCCATGTTGATCTATATAGCCCGAGTTCTTTCATTTTAATTACTATATAGTATTTCATTGTATGAATACACCTCATTTTATTCAGCCATTCTCCTCTTGATGGACATTTGTGTTGTTACCCATTTTCCACTTAGAAATAGTACTACATCCTAAATGGCACCTTGAGGTCCTCCTAGACTATACTTTGAGCTGAGACTTTTGGAGGGAAAGATTTTTCATTGTGGATTCAATTTTTTAATGTTTACCAATCTTATTCAGATATTCTGTTTCTTCTTGCATCTTTTCCATTGTTTCTATTTTTCTAGAAAAACTGTTCATTTCAAATGTATTGCCATAGTATTATTTATATTGTTCACTCTCCTTACCCTTTTCTGTCCTTATAATCTTTATTTGTGCCTCCTCTTTTTTCATAATCAGTCTTAAAGGTTTATTTCCTTTGCTAAAGTTTCAGAGAACTAGTTTTTGCTATTATTGATTTTTTATTTTTTATTAACTTTTGCTTTTTTTCCTTCTACTTCTTTTGGAGGTTTAGTCTGTTATTGTTGGGGTCTTTTTAAGCCTCTTTAGTTGAATGCTTCCTATTTATATTCAGTTTCTTGTTTTCTTCATCATTGCATTAAAGCTGTAAATTTCCCTCTAAGAACTGCTTTAGCTGCATCTTACAAGTTTTAGTATGTATACTTTTGTTGTTGTTCATTCTAAATATTCTGTATTTCCATTGGGATTTTTTTCTTTAATCCATAAAATAGTTACAAATGTGCTTTTTAGTTTCCAAACGTGTCTGTTTATGTTTACATTATTTTTGTTGTTGATTTCTTATATCTTTGTGCAGAGTATGTGGTCTATGTGATTTAAATTAATTAAAAACTCTAACCTGGACCCAGAGGAGGTTTCGCTGCAGCTCCTGAATAAGTCCTCAGAACTCCCACCACCTTTGCCTCAGTGAAGACACATGTCAGTGAAATTGCTGGCCATCTGCTATAAGAAGAGATAGCAGACAGATGGTTCTGCATTCCCTAAAAATCCCTAGAGGTTGACCCGGGGAAGGAAGTATTGAGCATCTCCCATGTGATCCTCCCCAAACATGGGTCTAGGAACTAGATTGCTCTGCTCCTCCTGTGAAAGGAAAACTTCATCTTCTTGGTTACAGCCAGGTCTGCAGGAGAAAGCAGGCATGATGGAGGCTTATCCAGGAACTTCTCTGGTAGTGACAGCCAAGGGGCAGTAGCCCCCAGGTGTTGGCACTTAACTCTATACATGGGCAGGGCGCTCCATCTCTGGCAGGGCTTGTCCTTATCCTCTCAGCAAACCATAGAAAGTGTTGGTAGGGGGTACCGGGGGCAAGGCTGAGGAACCTTTGCTGGCCTCTTCAAAAGTTGAGTACTTACTGGATTCAACTGTGCTTTGGCTATTTCCTTGGGATCAATGAAAACTGGTATACTTTGTAATATTAACATTCTGAATAACATATAATAGTTATTAAGGGAATGAACTCTGGAACCAGACTGCTTAGATTGGAATCTTAGCTTTATAATTTTTAGGTGTATGACCTTGAGCAGGTTGCTTAACAGATACTTATTTCTGTTTCCTTGTTTTTACAATGGATGTAACAGTAGATTCAACCTCACTTTCATGATAATGAATGAAAGTATAGCACTAAAACAGTGCCTCACACATAATGAGCATCTAGTAATTATCAGATATTATATTATTATGAAGTAGATTCCCAGTGTTGTTTTCATCCCAGTCCTATATTTCAAATGGCCTCCATGTTCAGGTTCTCTGTTCATCTCTTGGTTGCATAAAATTCATTCTCTAGTAGTTAAGAGACACAAATGGCAGGGGCACCTGGGTGGCCCATTTGGTTAGGTGTCCAACTCTTGATTTCGGCTCAGGTCATGATCTTGTGGTTTATAGGTTCAAGCCCTGCATTGGGCTCCCATGGAACCTGCTTTGGATTTTCTCTCTCCCTCTCTCTCTGCCCCTCCTCTACTCTCTCTTTCTTTCTCTCTCTCTGAAAATAAATAAATAAACCTTAGAAAAAGAGAGACACTAATGGGAGTTATACTTTCTAAACCCTTATGTTCAAAAACATTTGATGCCTTTTATTTGAAGTTTAGCTATGTAAAATAATAGTACCTACTACTGAGCACTTATTAAAACCACAAGTAATCTGCATTTATTATTGTATCATTTTACCTCATAATAATGCTATAATTTTTTTAAATTTTTATTTTTTTAAGTAAGCTCTATGCCCAGTGTGGGGCTTAAAATCACAACCATGAGATCAAAAGTTGCATGCTCTACAGACTGAGCCAGCCAGGTACCCCGTAAGTCAAGTATTACTTATATTATTCATATCCCCTTTCACAAATGAAAAATTGGGATCCAGGCAAGTCACACTTCCTTTCTCAGACTTTGCTGGCCTTGAACCATTATCTAACATTGATGTCGCTGTGGAGAAATCTGAGGCCAATCTCACTTATTTCCCTTTAAAGATGCCTTGATCTTTTTGCCTGAATGTTCAAAGGATTATTTATTTTTGAAGTCTAGTAAAATTCAGTGGGATATGTCACAAAGGTCATTCTGTGTCAGGTTTCTTGGGACATTGTGTGTCCTTTCAATCTGTGAAGTGTGCTTTCACTTATATTAAGTTGCCTGGAATTCTACTTTGAATATTTTTTCTTTTCCACCTGTTCCGTTCTCCCTCAGGTGGACATGCTGGATATCCTTTATCTTCCTGTGTCTGTAATCTTGCCTCAAATTCTTTTTAGTTCTTTTTAAATTTCCACTTCCTTTTTCTCACTTTTCTTAACCTAGCCCTCGTTTAAGTCTGTGTTGTTATCCTTGTCTGCCATCTTCTTCCACTCCCATTTATAATATGGCTTTAATTTCTAGGATCTTTTCCTTTTCTTCCTTCCTAAGTTCTGCTAACTTATTTCACATTTCCTTCTGTTGTCTCATCATCATTTCTGCTTTGAGGTCTTTTTCTTTTTTTAACTTTCATTAAGCCCTTTGAATTCTTAGCATTATGCTTGGTCTGTTTCATGGCAACATTTTTCTAGAAAATTTATTTTTATAATATTTCTTTTTCTTTCTCTTCCTCCTTTTCTTGTAAGAGATTTACTGTATAGATCTTGGTTTCCTTGGTTATTGCTAATTACTAAATGAAAAGAGTTCTTCTTCAACCAGTTATTTACAAGAAGCAACTGGAGCACTGAACTGTGTTAGTTGTGAGGCTGCTATGGCCCAATGTGTGTGTGTGTGTGTGTGTGTGTGTGTGTGTGTGTGTGTGTGTGTGTGAAAGAGAGAGAAAAGGAGAAACATAGAGACAAAAATATTCACATAGATTGGTTTAGCTAGTGGTATCTCCCCAGCAGATGCTCATAATATAGTCTTCCTCAACCCATTTCATTAATAGATTGCTTCCAACATAGATAACATTTTAAGGACTTTATCATTCAGCACTGCCTTGTCCTATTATTTCATGACGGTAAATAGAGTCCTTGAAAGTTCCCACGGGGGCCCCTGAATGGCTTAGTCGGTTAAGCGTCCGACTTTCGCTTAGGTCATGATCTCGTGGTTCATGGGTTCGAGCCCCGTGTCGGGCTCTATGCTGACTGCCAGCTCAGAGCCTGGAGCCTGTTTCAGTCTGTATCTCCCTCTCTCTTTGGCCCTCCCCTGCTCACGCTGCTCTCTCTCTCTCTCTCTCTCTCTCTCTCTCTCTCTCCTGGAAATAAAAAATTAAAAAATATTAAAAAAAAAAATTTCCCATGGCTTGTGCTCCCTTAAACCTTCATTGTAAATCAGGGTGATGGTTCTGCCCCTCAGGTGTACCATCTGTTTGGTTTATGCCAACTATGAGAAGTAAAATCATAGCAGGTACTTAATCTCAACATACTCTGGACTCTGGTGTAATTTTCACTGACTTTGGTAGGCCATCTTTATTAATTGTGCCTAAGGGTTACCTTGGTACCTTATCTTATCAAATATGGAGTTTGTGTTTATTTTCCTAATTTTTTTCGAGGGGGGGTGATCTCAAGGAGGACAAGATGACATCATGAGCTGATTTTATTTTCTTATGGTAAAATATTTTGGCATTTTATCTTATTTTTAAATACTTATGTATTTTGAGTAGTGGGGAGGGGCAGGGGGAGAGAGAGCGAAAGAGAGAGAAGGAGAGAGGAAAAGAGAGAGAGAAAGAGAGAGAGAGAGAGAGAGAATGCCAAGCAGGCTCCATGCTGTCAACACACAGCCCAATGCAGGGCTCAAACTCACAAACTATGACCTGAGCCAAAGTCAAGAGTTGGATGCTTAACTGACTGAGCCACCCAGGTGCCCCATAAGATATTTTGGTATTTTAATTTTTTATTTGAAAATTAAAGCCATTTTTTAAGAGTGCCTCTAATCTTAGAGCATGTACCATACCACCTCAGAGCCGGTTAAGTGAGAAAAATAGCTTCCAATTTTTTGCACAACATAGTCCCAACAAGATCTCTCATCATCATATAGCTAGTAAGAACAGAGTTTGGATTCAAATCCAAATTTGTCCAAATCCAGAGCCTGAGTTCTTTTCATCAGAGAATTTCATCTTAAAAAATATAGATATCTCTTTACAGTGTCTTTACTATGTTTTTTCTTATAAACATTTTTCTATTAACTACTCTTTTTGTTTCCTGATTTTTAGTGTGACAAGTACAAGACTGGAGTCATTGATGGGCCTGCATGTAATAGCCTTTGTGTTACAGAGACTCTTTACTTTGGGAAATGCTTATCCACCAAGCCCAACAATCAGGTATGGACATTATGAATAAACATTCCAGAATGATAGTGTACTCTACTTTTACCTTAAACTAAAGTATTATAAGGAATTCTTGAACCAAAGCTTTAGGAAATTTTATATACTTTAACTTTGTATGCTTTGAGTCACTCATCTAACAGATATTTATTAATCCTTTATTCCCAGTATATTCCAGACACTGTTTAGTTGTTAGGAATACAGTGGTAATTGAGATAGATAAGATTACTTCCCTTATGGATTTTATATTAATTAATAGCAACTGATTCTGGGATATGGGATTAGGGAAATGGAAACAGAGGAGTTTTGCCTTTTATCTTTTTTGTGTAGTATGACTTGAAAAAATGTACTTCTAGCTATAAATGCTTACATCAAGAAATCAGAAATATCTCAAATCAACAATTTAACTTTACAACTTAAGTTACTTGACAAAGAACGAACTAAGCCCAAAGCCAGCAGAAAAAAATAAATAATACAGATTACAGGACAGATAAATGAAATGGAGAATAGAAAAACAATAGAGAAAAATCAATGAAACCAAAAGTTGCTTCTCGGAAAATATCAACAAAACTGACAAACCTTTAGCCAGATGGCCTAAGAGAAGGCTCAAATTACTAAAATCAAGAATGAAGTGGGGATATTACTACTGACTCTATAGAAATAAAAAGGATTAAATGAGTACTATAAATAATTGTACACCAACAAGTTAGATAACCTAGATGAAATGGACAAATTCCTAGGAACAAAAAACCTACCAAGAAATAGAAAATCTGAATAGACCTATAACTAGGAAGGAGATTGAATTAGTAATCAAAAGTCTCCCAACAAGAAAAGCCCTGACCCTGTTGCCCTCACTGGTGAATTCTACCAAACATTTAAATCTTTCCAGGCCTTTTCCAAAAAATTGAAAAGGAGAAAATACTCCTTAACTCATTCTGTGTGGCCAGCATTATGCTGATACCAAAGACAGATTAAGACACTACAGAAAATCTGCAGACCTTGTGATTATTAATGGAAAATCTGCAAAAAATACTACCCAACAAAACGAATGTGTTAAAAAGACCGTACACTGTGACCAAATGGGATTTATTCCTGGAATGCAAGGATGGTTCAACATCTAAATTCAATCAATTTAATGCACTAGATTAACAGAATGAAGGGAAAAAACCACAGGATCATCTCAGTTGATACAGGAAAAAAAAGTATTTGACAAAATTCAGTACCCTTTCATGATAAAAACACTCAACAAAGCAGGAATTGGAAGACAACTACAATATAATAAAATCCGTCTATGAAAAACCCACAACTAATTTCATATCAATGGTGAAAGTCTGAAAGCTTTTCCTCTAAATTGAGGAACAAGGCAAGTATGCCCACTGCTAGAACTTGTATTCAAAATTGTACTAGAAGGGGGCGCCTGGGTGGCTTAGTCGGTTAAGCGTCCGACTTTCGCTTGGGTCATGATCTCGCGGTTTGTGGGTTCGAGCCCCGCGTCGGGCTCTGTGCTGACTGCCAGCTCAGCGCCTGGAGCCTGTTTCAGTCTGTGACTCCCTCTCTCTCTGACCCTCCCCTGCTCACGCTGTCTCTCTCTCTCCTAGAAATAAATAAAACATTTAAAAAAAACAAAAAAATTAAAAAAAAAACAAAAACAAAAAAACAAAATAGTACTAGAAGTTCTAGCCAAATCAATTAGAATGGGAAGAGAAATTTTAAAAGGCATCCAAATTAGAATAGAAAAAGTAAAATTATCTTTGTATGTAGGTGACATGATCTTTCATATAAAAATAACTTTGGAGGAAGGGGCGCCTGTGTGGCTCAGTTGGTTAAGCGGTCAACTTCGGCTCAGGTCATGATCTCGCAGTTTGTGAGTTGGAGCCCCATGTCGGGCTCTGGGCTCAGAGCCTGGAGCCTGCTTCAGATTCTGTGTCTCCCTCTCTCTCTGCCCTCCCCTGCTCATGCTCTGTCTCTTTGTCTCTCAAAAATAAATAAATGTTAAAAAATTTAAAAAAAAAACTTTTTTGCAAAAAAACTTTTATATAGAAAAAAATTGCTAAGCTAATGAATGAACTCAGCAACGTAGCAAGAAACAAAGTCAACACATAAAAACTAATTGTATTTCTTCTATACATGAACAATAAACAATCTGCAAAGGAAATTAAGAAAACCATTCCATTTACAATAGCATCAAAAAGAATAAAGCACCTAAGAAGTAACTTAACCAAAGAGGTAAAGGACTTGTACAATGAAAACTTCAAAGCATTGCTGAAAAAATTAAAGACATAAACAAATGGAAACATATCCCATGTTCATGAATTGAAAGACTTAGTATTGTTAATCTCTGTCAAAATCCTGATGACATTTTTTGCAGAAATAGAAAAACCCAAAAAATTAAAAAGGAATCTCAAAGAACCCCAAATAGCAAAACAATCTTGAAAAAGGAACTACAGAGCTGGAAAACTCATACTTCCTGATTTCAAAACATACTATATAAAGAAGTGCCTGGGTGGCTCTGTTGGTTAAGCATCCAGCTTTGGCTCAGGGCGTGATCTCAGAGTTCATGAGTTTCAAGCCCTGTGTCAGGCTCTCTGCTGTCAGCACAGAGCCTGCTTCAGGTCCTCTCTCTGTCCCTTCCCACTCACTCACTCACTCTCAAAAAATTAAAAAACATTAAAAAAAAAAAAACCTTACTACATAGCTACAGTAATCAATACAGTGTTTACTGGAATAAAGATAGGCAATCAGTAGAGTAGAGAGCCCAGAAATAAGCCCAACATATTTGATCAAGTGATTTTTGAGAGGAGTGCTATGACCATTCAATAGAGAAAGGAGTCTTTTCAACAAATGGTGCTGGGAAAACTGGATATCCACATGCAAAAGAATGAAGTTGGACCCTTACCTAATGCCATATGCAAAAATTAAATCAAAACAGGTTAAAGACAAATGTAAGAACTGAAACAATAAAACTCTTAGGAAAAAATATAGGGCAGGGGTGCCTGGGTAACTCAGTCTATTAAGTGTCCAACTCTTGATTTCATGTCGTCATGATCTCATAATTCTTGAGTTCGGCCCTGTATTGGGCTCTGCACTGACAGCACAGAGCCTGCTTGGGATTCTCTCTTCCTCTCTCTCCATCCTCCCCCCTACTCAAAAGTGGATAAATAAACATTTAAAAAACTTTAAATATAGACCAAAAGCTTCATGACATTGAATTTGGCAATGATTTCTTGACTCTGACACCAAAGGCACAGACAACAAAACAAAAAGAGACAAATTGTACTTCATGAAAACTTAATTTTTTTGTGCATCAAAAGAATATCAATTGAGTAAAAAGCAAATTCAAAGAATGAGAGAAAATATTTGAAAATCATATATCTGATAAGGGGTTAATATCCAGAATATATAGAGAACTTCTAAAACTCAACAACAAATACAACCATATTTAAAATGTACAAAGGACTTGAATAGGCATTTCTCAAAAAAAAAAAAAACAAAAAAACAAAAAGAAGATATACAAATAGCCAGTAAGTACATGAAACAATGCTCAACACCGCTTGATCTTAGGGAAATGCAAATCAAAATCACAATGAGATATCATTTCACACCCATTAGTATGGCTACTCCCCCAAAAATGGAAATTAACAAGTTTTGGCAAAGATGGAGAGACATTGGAGCACTTGTGCACTATTGGTGGGAATGTGAGATGGTACAGCCATTACAGAAAGCAATATAGCAGTTCCTCAAAATAGTAAACATAAGAATGATTTTATGATCCAGTCGTTTTACTTCTGGGTATATTCCTTAAAAAATTGAAAGCAGAGTCTAAAAGACATCCATGCTCATATCAGCATTATTCACAATAGCTAAAATGGGGAAGCACCAAAGTGTCTATCAGCAAGTGAATAGAAATGCAAAATGTAGTATGTACATACAGTGGACTGTTAGCTTTAAAAAGGAAGAAATTCTGACACATGCTAATGTACGGATGAATCTTGAGGACATTATGCGAAGTGAAATAAGCCAGTCACAAAAAGATAAGTTTTGTATTGTTCCATTTGTATGAGATACTTAGATTGTTAAAACTATAAAGACAGAAAATAGAATGTTGATGCCAGGGGCTGGGGTGGGGAGGGGGAACCGGGAGTATTATTTAATAAGTATAGAGTTTCACTTTTACGAGATGAAGAGTTCTGCAGATGGACGGTGGTGAGGGCTGCACAACATTGTGAATGTAATACCACTCAACTGTACACTAAAAATGGTTACGATGGTAAATTTTAAGTTTTTAATAATTTGTCACAACTTAAAAACTGGAAAAAATAAAATTGATCACAGTCAAAAATATATGTATTTCAGCATGCATAGCTTTTATAATCTAAAAAAGTTATGGAGAAAAGCTCAGTCCTAATGTTTTGTTGCTTGTATGTTTTTATAATAGAAAAAGGACACTAAAAATACAGTGGTTAATTTTCTATTTAGCCTAGAGAGTAATTTGTCATTCTTTTTTCATATAGATGTATTTAGGGATTTGGGGTAATCTACCAGGTGTTGTGAAATGTCAAATGGAACAAGCACTTCATCTTGATTTTGGGACTGAATTGGAACCAAGGAAAGAAATAGTGCTATTTGATAAGCCAACTAGGGGAACAACTGTACAGAAATTCAAAGAAATGGTCTACAGTCTCTTTAAAGTAAGTGGTATATCTATTCACATGTTATTAGCGTGAAGCAGTATATTCTTGAAGAGTTGGTAAGACCTTATTCTAAACCATAAAAATGTTGCTATTCTTTAACCTATATCAAGGACCCCCCCATCTTGAGGAAATAATTCAAATAAGATGTGTGGAAGATGGTCACATTAATATTATTTATGATAGCTAAAAATGTCCAGATATGAAAGGGGAGTTCATTAAATTGATGAGCTCCTCTATAGTTTGCCACTGTAACTGACACTTTTAAAAGGTGGAGGAGGGGATAAAATTAGTATATATACCTTGATTGCAAATTATTTTTTAAAATTTAAAGAAATATTTATACAAAGAT
Source organism: Proteles cristata cristata (assembly GCA_017311185.1). Lineage (NCBI taxonomy): Eukaryota > Metazoa > Chordata > Mammalia > Carnivora > Hyaenidae > Proteles > Proteles cristata. The sequence continues at coordinate 352,193 of JAESUZ010004270.1, read as the reverse complement.
TAAATGTATTAAAAGATAGCTACAATTTTGGAAAGAATCTTTTTATTGCTGTCAGATTTCACTAAAAATCTTTCGTTTCTGGGACTTCTGGGTGTTTCAGTCAGTTAAACGTCTGACTTGTGGTTTCAGCCGGCTCAGGTCATGATTGGTTCATGGGTCCGAGCCCCACATCAGGCTCTGGCTCTGCACGGACAGTGTGGAGCCTGCCTGGGATTCTGTCTCGTTCTCTGTCTCTTCCCCTCCCCACTCATACTTTCACTCTCAAAATAAATTTTTAAAAATTCTTTTTCTTTGAACAGTTTACATTTTCATACTATTTATACCAAGAACCTTCACAGGGAAATACTTTTTTTTAAGTTTTTGTTTAATGAACACCCATCCTGGGGTTTGAATTCACAACCCTGAGATCAAGAGCTGCACAACCCTCTGACTGAGCCAGCCAGGAGCCCCAACGCTTTTTAACCTTCATTAGAACAATAGAATTGAACAAAATAGTTCTGTTAATGTGGTGACTACAAAATAGTAGAAGATCGGGGCACCTGAGTGGCTCAGTCAGTTAGGCATCTGACTTCAGCTCAGGTCATGATCCAACAGTTCGTGAGTTCGAGCCCTGCATCAGGCTCTGTGCTGACAGCTCAGAGCCTGGAGCCTGTTTCTAATTCTGTGTCTCCCTCTCTCTCTGCCCCTCCCCCACTCACACTCTGTCTCTCTCTCTCCTTCAAAAATAAACATTAAAATTTTTTTAAAAATAAGAGAAAATAATTTTCAGTTGACCCTTATTATAACTTTGGATATGAGCACATTACACTATTCTTGCAAGTAAATGTGTAAGACAGAATTATTACTTAGTGTCTTGGATAACTGTATTTATCTACAGGGCCCAAGGGGCTAATGGAAGCTAGGATGGCCATTTCTTAAAAAAATATAATGGAGTGGGTTTTACTATAATTATATAAAATATACTGATTCACTTAGTAAGCATTATATTTGGAGATATATTAAGTTCCTTTATGGGATTTTGGTAACAAGATCATTACTTAGCATAGTAATCACATAAAGTTAGTATGTGTATTATATGTGAGGTATTTTTCATTCCTTATATAAATAGGCAAAGTTGGGTGACCAAGGAAATCTCTCTGAACTGGTTAATCTCATCTTGACGGTGGCTGATGGAGACAAAGATGGCCAGGTTTCCTTGGGAGAAGCAAAGTCAGCATGGGCACTTCTTCAACTAAATGAATTTCTTCTTATGGTGATACTTCAAGATAAGGAACATACCCCCAAATTAATGGGATTCTGTGGTGACCTCTACGTGATGGAAAGTGTTGAATATACCTCTCTTTATGGAATAAGCCTTCCATGGGTCATTGAACTTTTTATTCCGTCTGGGTTTAGAAGAAGCATGGATCAGTTGTTCACACCATCATGGCCTAGAAAGGCTAAAATAGCCATAGGACTTCTAGAATTTGTGGAAGATGTTTTCCATGGCCCGTATGGAAACTTCCTCATGTGTGATATTAGTGCCAAAAACCTAGGTTATAACGATAAGTATGATTTGAAAATGGTGGACATGAGAAAAATTGTGCCAGAGACAAACCTGAAAGAACTGATAAAGGATCGCCACTGTGAGTCTGATTTGGACTGTGTTTATGGCACAGATTGTCGAACTACCTGTGATCAGAGTACAATGAAGTGTACTTCAGAAGTGATACAACCAAACTTGGCAAAAGCCTGTCAGTTACTCAAAGACTACCTACTGCGTGGTGCTCCAACTGAAATTCGTGAAGAATTGGAAAAGCAACTTTATTCTTGTATTGCTCTCAAAGTCACAGCAAATCAAATGGAAATGGAACATTCTTTAATACTAAATAACCTAAAAACATTACTGTGGAAGAAAATTTCCTACACAAATGACTCTTAGTTCATTTGGACAGTGTGACCGTTCTAGGAAACTTAACAATTCTAAGGAAAATTTTTGAGCATTAAAAAAATGGCTTCTGATTCAAATTCCTGCCAATTATACAAAACCCCTTTAACCTAGTTTTAAGAAGCCATCATCTTGAGATACATATTGAAGTAATGGCAGGAGGTATAGGATGAACTGGTCCAAAGATTTCATTCCTGCTATTATAAGCCCTGGTACATTCACTGTGTTTAACTATTTTGACTAATGACCTAAAATAATGCTGTGAAAAGCCTCATTCCATAAACAGTGACAATATTTCTTAGATTTACATTAGCCAAAATACCATTGCTGGAAACATGGTTTGCATCGAAGCTGCTGTTAAAAAAAAACAAAAAACAAAAAAACTATACCGTACATTTACTTAAGTCTTAGCATGGTAAAGTTTGCACATTAACAGAAATTAAGACTGCAAAGCAGGTAAAGTTACTCCTTTATAAACAGATGTTGGGTTAATAGCATGGTTTGTTGTACTTGTAGACTTAAAAAACATTTGTTATATGGCTTCAGAAAGTTTTGAGTGGCTCTTAATAGCTTAAAAATAAAAATCCATCAGAAAGTGTTCTGTTTGGCAACAATTGCCAAGTTTAGAGGTTGAAATTGGATGAGCTTTCATCATCCTAGATTTGATGGGTCTTTTATAGTGTCAATGAGTGGAGTCCTTCAAAACTGATTTAACATCAACTCAATCCAAATTTACAAGTCTGAATTTGAGCTATGGGGAAGAGCCAGACTCTGAAATCATGGGACTTTTTAATAATTTTCCATTTTGAACAGTATTTCCTGTTGGCCAAAGGGCTATTTCTTAAGAGGCATGTAAATTTATTTTTCCACGTGAACTTGATATGCAAGTTAATGTTTGTTCTTTTCATGTTATTTTAACGTTAAGATCTGGCATGTACCTTCCAACATCTCCATAAAATGGAACACCTCTTTTGAAGGAAGACCCAGTATTTTCTGCTCAGATGTTTAACCTGATTAAAGTGAAATGTTATGTGAACTTCATTGGACAGCCTTCTCTCAAAAATTAAAGCTATTGATGAGCACATGTTTTGCTTATTTTAAAATGGTGTATTTTGAAGGTATCTTTTCTTCCCACTAATCATCTGGTTACAATAAATGAATGGAAGAAGTATTTCCTAGTTGGATGGCTGGTCTGTTGCTTACCAGACTTTTTTAGGGAGAGCTGTATTCCACACAATTAGAAGGATTAACTCCTGTCATGGAAAACAGAAGCTCAAGAAGCAGGTGTGAATTTTGAGTCAATATGGAAAGTTACACTTTTTTCTTGAAGCAAAACCAAACCAAAATACCCTCGTCAACTCTTCTGCTTTTGTATTTCGTGTTATTTCTAACAGTTTCATTAACAAGAGCTCAACACAGAAGCTGCTTGGTGAATAAGTTTATTATTGTCTTTATCTGAAAAATCTTCATAGAAAATTGTTTGGTTTATTAGCTCTCAGCAGCCCGCTCCTGAGCTCTAAGAAAGCTTGCCTTCTTCTGAGCCACCCGATCTTTCTTCTGGGCAAGAGACATTTTAGGACGGTTCCACCTACAAAACAAAGTAAAATTAAGAGAAAAATGTGATTTTTAAAAACCACAGCTATAAAGGACAGAAAATATTTAACCTTGAAAAAAAGAAGACTTTATCATCAGGTCAAACAATCCAAATTCCAGTATACCTATTTATGCTCTTAGGCTAACTTTCCCACATCCATTATTAAATACATACAGTATTTAAAAATGCAGTTATTGGATAGTTATACTGTACTGGGACAGAATGGGTCAGCTCAGTTAAGTGGCTTCTGAGGCTAATACATTTCTATCACCACAATTACTTTAGCAAACCTGGTTCCCCTCACTTCTGCAACATCATGCAGAGTTAGTGATCGAGTTTGCACAACTTCAACAAGACTTTGGGTAAGATGAAAACAAAGCAATTAACTCCTCCCAACCTCTCTCTCTTAAAAAGACAACAGGAGGATGCATACCTCTTCTTTTTAACTTCTTTCTTAGGCTTCTTCTCATAGACTGGATTCTCTCGTATAGCAGCGTGAGCTTTCTTATACATCTCCTCCATCTGAAAGAAAGCAAAGCAAACAGTACTTGGTTTCATTTCACATGCCCTAAACAGTCACGTAACACTACATTCTACTACTGGCTCTATTTTGTCCTTCTAACCCAGACTGTCAGAAGGAACTAAACTAGGTCAATGCTGCTATCTCCTTATATTTCTTTAAAATACTGTCTCACCTCTGTCCCCCACTTATGTGTTTTCAAAATAAATAAACTTTAAAAAGAAAAAAATAGTGCCTGAGTGACTTGGTCAGTTAGATGTCCCCAACCTTAACCTCGGCTCAGGTCATGACCTCTAGAACCCTGCATCAGGCTCTGTGCTGACAGTGTGGAGCCTGCCTGGAATTCTCATTCTCTGCCACTCCCCCTTCTCGTGCTCTCTCAAAATAAATACATTTAAAACATAAAATACTGTCTGACCTATATTCTTTTATTTTGAGCGCGCACACATGACACTTAACCAACTGAACCACCCAGGTGCTCCTGACCTCAATTCTTTTATTCAAGTGAGAATACATGTCAAAACCAAATATTTAAGATGTTAAGATGAAGAGTATATGGGGCCAACAAACCAATTGCTTACTTTATTTGCGTTCTCCCACATTCCCATGATTTATATTTTCCTTTAGGACCTGAGAGGCTTTTCAATGCTATACCCAGAACTGCATACCAAGGACCTCTTCTGTTACTAGGAATCACTAGTATTTGGCAACAGTATTATGCCTCTGTGGAAACGTTGGTTTGAATTTCCCTAGAAAACCCTGAAACACCATCCAATTAGATCTTAATGAGGATTCTGTTCTAAAATTCATAAAAAAGTGTTGTAACTCTCTGAATTGTTTCAATTGCCACCTCCAAATAAGTGACTATTGGTTCTATGGAAGACCAAGTCATGAAGCAGCTATAAATTGCCTGAATGATTACTATCACAATCTAGTAACAATTACAGCCCCCTAAAGAATGAGCCAAAGTAATCCAAGTCTCTAAAATTACTCACTGAATATGGAGAAAATGTGATTACTACATGCATTTGTATACAACTTAGCAAATGAAAATAATGCCAACACTTTCACTACATAAGATCTCAACTCCCTAAATCCATCCTCAGTTAATTTCTCTACCTCTTTGATTTTAAGCACTATGACAGCTCTCCTCTGTAACTAACAAACCCACTTGATGACTTCAGATGTAGTCATTTAATAAATATAATCAATTTGGTCCACTCCTTCAAAAGAGACAGAGAAAATACAACCACGTATGTAGATAATACCATGAGTTTAGGTGAAGACCACTTCCTCCTGGAGACAAGATGTCTGCAGAGGATTTCAGCAGCCATGCAGAAAAGAGACTTCCATAGATCAAATTAATGAGCTAGCCAGGAAAAGTACATTAGCCTAAGAGTGGTCCAGCTGAAGTATATACCACATACATTAGAAAGCATTAAGAAATGGATATCTGAGAGCAGCTTATGAATTTGAAAAGTTTTGAACAAGTGTGACAGGACCACAGTAAGAACTGGCTTAGGAAGAAAAATTATGCAGGCCATTTAGAATCATCACAATTAAAAGACCTATTTACCACAGTGAATGAGGACAATGTCAATAGTAACATAGAAGTATAGATTTCTGAAAATTATTTATTTGCGACACTAACAAATACTACCCTTTTCTTAGCTCAAAAAGTCAAGCTATGTGTTTATTCAGCCCTAGACTGTGTACTAAGCATACAAATAACATTGATTTTCCCAATTACAACTCTACTTAAAAGATTTTCATAACCAAAACTGTGTCAAAATAGAAACTATGCACTAACAGAAAAGAACATTTAATATATAACCACCAACTTATATACAACTCCAGAGCTATGTAATTGTTTTATAATAATCAGTGTGACTTTTGTGTTCTGTCCTATTATCTTCCATTACTACACTGAATAGAGAACTTTGGAGATATAACATTAGGGCTGATAAATTGTCCTTTTTTAAATGTTTAGGCTCGAAGCTCTGAGCGGTCAGCAGAGCCTGATGTAGGAATTGAATTCACACACCAGGAGATCATGACCTGAGCTTATGCTTAACTGACTGAGGCTGATAAATCTTCCAACATTAAACTCACATCTGCAACATCATGCAGAACCAGTGACTGAATCAGTACAACTATGTGTGCATGCCTGACATTCAGAAAATCCAGAACATAGAACTCATTTGCTATAAAGAACCTTTCTTCGACATGGCTTCAAAATGAAGTTTAGTAACCAGCATCTCGTCAGACAGGACAGATTGTAACTATGACCACAGGAATCAAGTCTACAAATATAGAACAGCGAAATGAACAAAAGCCGCCACAGGCTTTAGATTTAGAGGCTTCAAGCTTGCCACCTTTTAAGATCTAAAAAGTCCCTAAAAGCTTGGAAGTCTAGCTCTTTATACTACCTTGTCTGACTTTCTGAAGCAGGCTCCAGGCTCTGAGCTGTCACACAGAGCCTGACATGGGGCTCGAGCTCACAAACCATGAGATCATGACCTGACCTGAAGCTGGACGCTTAACCAACTGAGCCATCCCTGCAGGTGCCTCTACCTTGTTTGTCTTTTAACTTACCCTCACCCAGTATCCCAGTTTCAGGACATTCCATTTTAAGCTAACTTGAGTTAATGGACAGCTCACTTAAGTCTATTTATACCTATTAACATACTCATATTCAACTTTAACTGTTAACCAGAAATAACAACTATTAATTTTCCCACCAAAGCCAACTAGTAAAGCTGACTCTATAAATTAACCAATACAGGCATTTTTAGTTAAAATTTTTACCATGTCTGGAGTAACGTTGTTCTTTATGTATTGAGAGAACTGTTTCTTGTAAGCATCTTCATCTTCTTCCATTAGGTAACGCATATAATCTGCAACATTTTGACCCATGATGTGCTTCCGATGTACTTCTGCATTGAATTCCTTGCTTTCCGAATCATAACCAGGGAATCGTTTGGTACTAAAATAAAGTTTTTCATATTAGTATGTAATGACTGATTATCAAGTTCACTAGCAGGAATTCATTTCAGTAGCTGCCATCAGTCCCGTCTTGAAACAATTAACTGCATCATATGCAATCAAAGGACCAACTACTGACTGCTCAGTTAGTGGGGTATCATCATTCAGCAGCTGATCTGAATTCCAGGATGAAAGAGAAAATCATACCACAAACACCTTTATAAGTCTTGAAATGAACCAAGTTTGCACCACTATCAAGTTAGTTCTCCTTATTAGTACAGAAAATGGTTTCAAAACTGCTCCCCCCAAATGCTAGAATTTCTCAGTGGTGCCTCAGGGTACATGGGAATAGGTGATGTTCAACCACATCTAATAGGTGCTTTGCAAGAGACCTGCAGGTCCTTAAAAATATTATGCCCCACCATTATAAAAGTTGCAGTTAGGTTACATTTTATAAGGCTAACCTCCCCAACCCCAAAACCTATAGCCAGAAAAAATTTTGATTAAGTCACCAACTACTAAAATATCCCTAAGAGGCTAAACATAAATCACTTCTTAAAGATGCATCTACTCAACAATAACAAAAATTAACTTAAAACCAAAGGAACTACCAAATTAAAATCACCTACTTAGCCTCTAATGATCTACAATCTTTTTTTTTTTCCTAATGATCTACAATCTTATTTCCAGTTGAAAGTATGGGAGTTTTATCTTAAGCTTTTTATCAAAATCTTTTTCTGGAGTTGATAGTTTTCCATAACCGAATAAAGCAATTTTCTTTCTGAATGAAAATAAAATGCACTGACTGGGAGGGGAGTGGAGTAGACTTGAGTCGCTCGTTTCTAACCAAAACTAAGCCACAACCCAAAAACTAGTGGTTTCAACCCTGGCTTTTCTACTACTGGCTCTAAAACCTTGACGAAATCATTTACCTCTGACCCTCAGTCTCATTTATGAAATGCGGTACTACAAGTCCTTCCTGCCCTGACACGTTCCTTTTGCATAGTATTAAGCATACAGCAGATACACAGTGATAGTCTCCTGTTACTTTGATTCAGTAATCTCCACAGTCCAACCAGTTAGAAATAGAAATACTGGTGTCTAAACAATGAAAACTTGAGTGCTATATTACCTGTGAGGAATAGACAAGCCTCCATCCACAGCTCCCTTGAGGGCCCCAAAAACTTTATTTCCAGTAGTAGTTCTGGCAAGCCCTGCATCCAAATAGCAGGTGAAGGCACCAGGCTGACCATCGATGCTTTCCACATTGTATTCATCTCCAGTCACTTCTACTTGGCCTTCATAGATCTTATCCATGCCAAACCTATTGAGAAGCTATTAACAAAAAAGCCAGTCTAAATATATTCAAACAATTCTAACATCTAGTCACAACATTAATAACCTGACATCCAGAAAAAATTTCCTTCCAATTCTCTTACCCTCTGAACCAACTTACTTTTAAATATTAAGATGCTACAAAAAGACACTGCAGACATTCAACTTTATAACTTTGTCTTGTAGCTTCTGAATCTCTGCTCTATGTCCATACTTGATTTTTGTAGCAATCAATTAATTTTATTTAGAGTTTATTTTTGAGACAGAGCATGAGCAGAAGAGGAGCAGAGAGAGAGGGAGACACAGAATACGAAAGAGGCTCCAGGCTCTGAACTGTCAGCACAGAGCCTGATGCAGGTTTTTAACTCATGAACTATGAGACCATGACCTGAGCCGAAGTCAGACGCTTAACCGACTGGGCCACCCAGGTGCCCCTGTAGCAATCAATTAAGATGTAACCGTACTGTATCTATCAATTCAAAGGAGATAGTCTCCACATTTCTTCAGTCGTATTTGGCTACAATAAAATTCAACCATTTATGTTATCACACATGTAGTTTTGATTAATTTCATTAAAATCGTAGGAAGAGGATCCTTGGCAGAAGAGAACATCTTTTATGGCTCTATTCTCCAAAGACATTACATCAATAAGGGTGATTCCTCTGCTAGTGTATCTAGCTATGAACTTCACCACAAGCAGTGTGACTTTGTACCACACTATTCTCGTATTTAAGGACAATGCTCCCCACCCCTACTCAAGCATATTTATGACCAATAAAAATTTGAGTCCCTAACAACAACGCATGCTTAACAATTCCAATGCAAGACAAGATTGGTAACTGAGAAAACAAAACAAAACTAAGGCAAAAACCCCATCTGCAACTACTTTCTCATATTATAGGAAATGCTGCGCCACCCAAAGGCAAAGATGACTAAAAAACAAAACTGAATCCTAGGCCTGCTGGCCCTCCCCAAAGAAAACATTGTTTCTCAAAATTAACAGGTATATATATAAATAACCTGGACATCCAAGTAAAATATAGATTCCAAGGGCGTGGAGTGCAGCCTGAATTTTAAATGTGCACTGACTGATGGTCAGAAGATCTATACCTCTGAATAGCAGAGGTCTGCACTGTCCAACAAGGCAGTAACTAGTCTACAAATGGCTATTTAGAATCGTCTAAATTCAGTTCCTCAATAGCACCAGCCACATTTCATGTGCTCAACACCCATATGTGGCTAGTGGCTATCATTCTTTGAATTAGACTCCAGTGATCTAGATCTACCTCGCAGGGCAAAAAACAGAAAAACTATCTCCCCAGAAAACTAGAAAATTCTGTGCAGTCTCAAACTCTGTATTTATAAAATTGTCTTCCCTGATGATGACCATGTAAGCAACAGCACAACAGCAGGCACTCCCCAGAACCCATAGCTGAGGGTATCTTATTCATGTATGAACATCTATCTTGCAGACAACTCTAAACAGTGAGCTAGAGTTCTAAAGTTTATCAGTTAAAGTTATCTTCTACATACCCTGCGGGCCAGCAGCAGGCCGGTACAATAGGCTGCAGCATAATTTGTCAGGCCAACCTTCACACCGTACTTTGGGAGTTCATGAGCATAAGCTGCACAAACTATCATGTCTCCTTCTATACGGGCATAAGCAATCTGTAAGAAAAAACCAGATTAGTAATCTGTATTTTCAACTTTTTGATTACTTGTCCTAGGGGTCTTCTTTGTTAAAGGACTAAAAAAAAAAAGCCAGACAAAAATTTACAATACTTAGAATCTGTCTTTGTTAACCTCAATCACCAAAAGAATGGTTTAGTCAACTATAGCAGATCGGTTTTATCTAAATGTCCCAATAGTATCACAAACTGAACTAAAATTACCATACCACATAGACACTGACCACTGAAATGCCTTTGGAGTAAGTTAGACTACTGTTCCTTCCAAATACTGAAAAGACTCTTAGCTGCATTAGCCAATGAACTGAAGACATTGTGAAAAGTCAATAGGAACCTATGATTATTTCGAATACCTTTTGAACTAAGCATGTCTAAGTCCAACGATGCTTCTAATACCTAATGTTTAGTTATCTGAACTTAGGCATGAAGGAACACATTGTCTTCACAATGAACAAGTTAGTCTGCCCATTAAACAGGTATGCCTGCCCCCTGCAAAAGCTCAGCCATCTTGACTGTAACGTTCCCTAATTGTAAAAGCCCAGAAAACTGGCTTCTAGGAGCAAACTGCCATCTTCTGGATGTCTCTTGTGTGAAAGAAGCTTTCATACAGAATTATCAAAGCCTATTTCAACCAATAAGCAGAAATAAAAATCTTAAGAGCCTAATTTAACCTCCACAACTATCTCTTCAAAAAGCAGTGGTATTGTGGCATATAAGGCCATACAGCACAAGTCAGTATTTAATCCATGACAAATTCTATTATTCTCTGGGAACTGGAATGTGCTAGAACCTACTTGGCTTCACTTTTATCCTCCTACCCCTACAAGATAGCATATACCTTAGATTTCTCTAATCCTCTCCCACCATTAGAAAATGGGATTAAACCAGTTTGGTCAGGATTGACCAACCAAGGCCAATTTTTCAGTTGAGTATTTTATCATGCCAATCCCTCCCATGCTCCAACTTCAGGCCTACTAAAAGAAAACAAAAACACACTACTCAACGTTTTTAGAATGCCAGGCACTAGAGAGCTTCTAACCCATACATGTGTTTTGCTCCCCAGGTACAACTTCTCCAGCATTCAGTTAAAGGGAGTGAGGGTTACCATCCATTGCTTGAGTTCTGAATACAACTTACCTGACAAATGATATCTCTGTTGGTTACACGAACTATCATCCTGTATTTAGGTGTGTTGTACTTATTTTTATCCTGAATTACCAAGCGTTTCCGTGCATAGTAATCAGTTTTACCCTCTGAAAAAAAAAAAAAAAAGAAATTTAAGAAAGTCTGCTTCACTGCAGATTCCTAATATCGTGAATATGAATTAAATGACCATACCTCGTCTTCTTCTAAATTTCACTTGGTATCTCTTGAAATAAGCCTTATTCTTGACAACTTTAACAAACCCCTTTAAGAATAAAAGAATGTTATTAAAACTTTGAAAAATGGTTTAGAATATTTTTGACATGTGAGTTAACTCTGTAACAAAACTTCAAAAGTGAATCCACACAACTGTCACTTTTGTAGAGTCCAGTTTCTCAAACCACATAGGGTCAAGAATCACTTTTTCTACTTCCCATCAGTCACTTTTCCAAAGCATTGCTCTAGACAGCAACTTTGCCTAACGTCAGTTTCTTCCAAACGCCGTACGTCTCATTTTGAGAACCTAACCTCTTATTTCCTGCACTGTCCACGCACGTTTTCCAAAAGCTTCAGTTACTTGCCACAAAACTCATCTGGTCAAGGGCGTTATTTTGCAATTACTCCCGATTAAAAGAGCACTGTCCCCCTAGCACCAAAGCAACGCCACATCCCCAAAATAATAATAAACTAGTGCCAGCAACAGTCTAGAGAGAGGAAGACACATACCAACTAAACGAGCTTCCTTCGGGGCCCAGAGAAGCCACAGTCTCCGAGCTGTTAAGTTTCAAAGCCACTTCTGGAAGACCCACCGACCCGAGATTCTCCCGAAAAAACAATGAAGCAGTCAGCGCTGGATGGGCCCGAGGAGCCGCAGCCCATCTCCACTTAGGCATCCCCAGTTAGTCTTCAAACAGATTGCATGCAATCTTCCCCGCCTGCTGGTGCCCCCTCGGAGGAGCCGGCACTATCCCCGCAGCTTGTCTACTAAATTCATCCCGCTCCTTAATCCGACGCCCTGGCTCCTGATTTTCTCCGTCAACCCCTCCCCCCAAGCTTGCGCGCCGGGCGGCAGCCATTAAGGCCACGCTGGGAGCGGCAGCCCTACCTCAGCAGAGCTCACTATCGAACGCCATCCAACTCCGGCGCCGCGCGAAACGGATCCTAGGCTGGCGTCTGACCAAGGACAGGGAACCCCCGTGCATCCGTAGCCCCTATTCCAGATACCCACTCACCATCCTGCGGAACAGAGACCGGCGTCCCCGGCTCGCCACAGACCAGCAGGCCCAGGAGCGCTCCGCCGGGGGAAAAGGCCGCAGCCCGTGCGCAGGCGCAGTATGTAGCACTGAAGATCACGCGAGCGACGTATGGAAGAGAGAGCGCGCCGGCCCTACGCGTGCCGAGTACTGCCCCCATGTGGCGGGAGGACCGACGCCGGACTTAGCTAGTGAAATTAGGGAATAAACTGTTTCCTTTCCATATTCTACACATGCAGACTGAGAACTAACCAACAAGCAAGCAACCAAACAAAAAAGGACCTCAAGAGAAAGTATTCCCTTACCTAACAGCATGTCAAAGGTGGTCTTTGGGCTATTGCATGGGACTCATTTGGGCACTCATTAAAAGTCAGATATCTGAATATTCCCCCTCCTCTCCTGAATCAAACTTGCTGATTTGGGGACCAGGAATCTGCATATTTTAATTTGGCCTCAATCTTAAAAGCAGCAAAGCAAAAAACAAATCCGATTTTTGTCCAGTAATGGAATTTACTGACTCTACCAGGAAAAGAAAGCAAATTACTTACCAGCATAGCTGTTTAAAATATTCCCATCTTCAGAATGAGTGTTAACTCTGTACCCTCATCGTCCAAAATTTAAACTTACTCTTGGGAAGTGAATGTGCATGTGATATATCTAGCAGGAAAAAATCAGTGTGCAAACTGCTCAATATCAGAGCAAGGAGAAGGGTCTGTCAAACAGAATGACAAGGTTAAGTGGCTCCAAAAAACTGCCACTAGAATAAACTAAAATAATAATACTAATCGCCTTCGGTTTCATTTGTAACTTCTTATATAACAGCAAAAATACACATCGAATCCACTCTGGCCAATGTCAACAAAGCTTTCAAGGAGAAATGTTAAAATATTCTTTATGGACAAGTGTGGTTCGGTCTTTGCCAAGTGGCTTTTGGAAGTATAAGGAAAGAAGTATATAATTTATATTTATAGAAAATAATTAAAGATCTTCATTTTGGTGTTCCATTAATTTATTAGCCTCTGAAAGGTTCCACATGTCTTTATCAGGCCCTGCTAACCCTGGAGCGTGGAACTATCAGAAGGGAACTCTACCTGGAGATAGGCCCAGCCCTTTTACATGTTTTAGGGCAAGAGTATGTATGAAGGCCCACATACCATGCATCTGAATATTTAGAAGTTATGAAGCAACCTAACACATTGTTGAATTAAACACTGTTTTAATCCTTCTTCTTACCTTCTTTGTCTTTATAACAACACAATTAAAAATACATATACCTGTTGCCTTTGGCTGCAGCTGGGGTTCTGTACCACGTACTGGCTGGCTCAGCCAGTATAGATGGTGACACCAGGAACCAGGGGGACCTGTCTAGCACCACTAACTAACATAATCCTGCTCAAGTGATAAAAGTTAAAAATCACCAGTAATGGGACAAGTCAGCTTTCTGTGCCTCCTGATATGATGAACTGAGAAGAACACAGAAGTTACTTGCTACCAAATTTATGTAATTTAATCTAATCATACAATTTAACTATTCTGATATGTGATGAACTGCAAACAAACTCAAATTGAGGGATATTCTACAAAGTAACTAATCTGTATTCCTCAAAAATGACAAAATAAAAATGGATAAGGAAGAACTAAAGAACAATTCCAGATTGAAAGAGACCAAAGTGATTTAACAGCTGAATGAAGCGTGTGATCCTAGAACACATCCTGGATAAAAAGGAAGATAAAAAGGAAGACTTTAATTTCTTTTGTACATAGAACATTCTCAGAACAATCAATGAAATTTGGAATTTGTGGATTAGATGGTAGTAATAGATAAATGTTAATTTCATTTTTATAAGTACACTATGGTTATGTATAGGTGTTCCTGGTTTTTAGGAACTCTACTCTGAACTATTTTGAAGTAATGGGCATTATTTCTGCAACTTCCACTCAATGAATGGCTCAGGAAAAAAAAAACACATATGTGTGTGAATACACATACACATATATTTTTGTAAAGAGAAAAAATAATAAAGCAAATGTGTTAAAATATTAACTATGGGGAATCTGGGAAAAGGATATATGGAAATTCTTTGTACTATTCTTACAAAAGCCAATTTGTGATTTTGAATTTATTTCAAAATAAAATATAAAGCAACAATTCCTGCTGGAGTGGGAAATATTTTTTATGATTTGAAATGAGAGTGAACTCCATTTTATGAAATAGGTCAAACATATATTACACATAGAAAATCAGAAATTTTATTTATTGTAGTGATGGTTTCATACCAAAATATGAAAAGATTTCTATGGTGTTATTCATATATTATGATTTTGAGATAACTACTTACTGCCCTAATCAGCTTGTTCTGTACTGTTACCAACTTTGATAATTATAACCAAAAACATCTTAAGTTATTTCAAAATATTTTTTTCTTTGCAATTGGCTTTTGCTTTATTTGAACTTATGGTTATACACTGAAGGATAGCAAATAGTATGAGCTACTTTATGGTTGGATACCCTTAACTGATATTAGCCCATTAGAAACGTTTTAAACATTCTAAACCTGTACTTTTGTGCAGTAAAAAATAATTATCCTCTTTCAATAAAAGAGTAAACTTTCTTTTTGAAATAAAGTATAAATCTGTGGTTTTTATGGAACTGAAAGTCCGTAAAATATCAAAGGCAACCAAACATAATTATGATCACCACGTAAATATGTCTGCGTGTTCTGTTGATAAACTATTGATGTTTGAAAGACTAATAAGATAAAGGCATACAAATGAGAAACAATGAAATCTGGCCATGTGTAGCAACATGGATGGACCTTGAGGGTGTTATGCTGAGCGAAATAAGTCAGGCAGAGAAAGACAAATATCATATGTGTGCACGTATAGGAGGATTAGGAGGAACTTAACTGAGGACCAAGGGGGAGAAGAAGGGCAGAAATGTTGGGGGAAAGGGGGAGAGGCAAACCATGAGAGACTCTTGAATGCTGACAAAAACTGAGGACTGGTGGATGTGGGGGGGAGGGGGGATGGGCATGGAGGAGGGCACTTGTGGGGATGAGCACTGGGTGTTATGTGGAAACTAATTTGACAATAAACTATATGTAAAAAAATAATAATAATAAATAAATAAATAAAAAGTTAAAAAAAAAAAAGATAAAGGCATACAAAATTAATCAATTATATTTATTCCATAAAAGCTTTTCCATATCTTCATATCAGCAAAATTTCTATATTGTGATCACTAAGTTGCCATACCATTTGTATTCTACAGATAGTAACGCCAAGTTGGACAATTTTTCTTGGGTCATTGATGTGCTTACATGATTTTTATTAATTACAACTAGGAGAAATTGTGTTATGCCGGAGCAACAGAAATTGGAATTCTAAATAAAATCTATAAAGCAATACAATTTAGATTTGGAAATGAACCACGATTTTACATATCACATTCCAACAATGTAATGATGTCATAGAAGGTAAATTATTATTTTCAATAGAATACAATAGAAACTATTACTAGATTAAAATTTTTTAAGTATTTATTTTGAGAGAGAAAAGAGTGTGCACATGCAAGCAAGTTGGGGAGGGGCAGAGAGAGAATCCCAAGCAGGCTCCACACCGTCAGCGCGGAGCCCAACGCAGGGCTCCATCTCCCCACGAACTGTGAGATCGTGACCTGAGCCAATATCAAGAGTTGGACACTTAACCAACTGAGGTACCCAGGTGCGCCTAGATATTTTGATATTATCAAATAACTCGCTTTAATTGTGATTTTTACTGTCTCTTACAATAGTATCCATATCCACACGGGTCTTGTTATTCTTCCAATGTTTCAATGCTGCGATATGATAAAGGACAACAAAAATATTATGTTGCTCAGCTTGTTCAAATGTTTTTTCAATCAGATTGTACACTGATCTATCAAGGTCAGGAAATATACTCCATAGGGGCGCCTGGGTGGCTTAGTCGGTTAAGCGTCCGACTTTCGCTTAGGTCATGATCTCGCGGTTCGTGGGTTCGAGCCCCGCGTCGGGCTCTGTGCTGACTGCCGGCTCAGAGCCTGGAGCCTGTTTCAGTCTGTGACTCCCTCTGTCTCTGACCCTTCCCTGCTCACACTGTCTCTCTCTCTCCTAGAAATAAATTAAAAAAAACAAAACAAAACAAAAAAAAAACAACTCCATAGAAATTAGTTTCAGGTTTATTTGTACATGAGTTTTCTTTTTCACAGTCATGGAAACTTATCTTGTTTTCTTGTTCTAATTTCTTTATATTTAATTAGAATGTCACATTTATTGAATATTTCTCATGCAGTTATATTTAAATTAGAAAAAAATTGTCTAGGGGTACCTGGGTGGCTCAGTTGGTTAAGTGTTCAACTTCAGGTCAGGTCATGATCTCATGGTTCATGGGTCAAAACCCTGTGTCAGGCTCCGTGCTAACAGTGTGGATGGAACCTGCTTGGGGTCTTCTCTCTCCCTCTCTCTCTTCCCCTCCCCAACTCATACTTTTTCTCTCTCAAAATAATAAACTTAAAAAAAAAGAAAAAATTATCTAAAATTTTAATCCTTTTAAGAATTAGAGCTGGAGGTGCCTGGGTAGCTCAGTCGGTTAAGCGTCCGACTTCAGCTCAGGTCATGATCTCACAGTTCGTGGGTTCGAGCCCCATGTCGGGTTCTGTGCTAATAGCTCAGAGTCTGGAACCTGTTTCGTTTTCTGTGTCTCCCTCTCTCTCTGCTCCTCGCCTACTTGTGCTCTGTCTCAAAAATAAATAAAACAAAAAAAAAATTTAAAAAGAAAGAATTAGATCTGTTTGAGTTTTTAATACCTATATTATTACTAAAAGCAAGCAATACTGTATATCATATAAATAGCACAAATTCAAAATTCATTTTTCTTCCAAAGACTCTGATTTGCCTTTTATTTGAACACTTGCTATTCTTTCACTTTACTTTTTTTTTTTTTTTTTACAAATAGTTTATTGTCAAATTAGTTTCCACATAACACTCAGTGCTCATCCCCACAAGTGTCCTCCTCCATGCCCATCCACTTTACTTTTTTTTTTTAATTTTTGTTTTTGTTTTCATTTATTTCTAAGAGAGAGAGAGAGACAGTGTGAGCAGGGGAGGGTCAGAGAGAGAGGGAGACACAGAATCTGAAGCGGGCTCCAGGCTCTGAGCTGGCAGCACAGAGCCCGACATAGGGCTCAAACCCACGAACCGTGAGATCATGACCTGAGCCGAAGCTGGACGTTTAATTGACTGAGCCACCCAGATGCCCCTTACTTTACTCTTCTATAGCATCTCGTGTCTTGTCTAAATTAAATCTACTGTTTTAACATAATGAATACTTCTGGAACCAGGAACTGGAACAAAAAGGTAAACAAGAAAATGGAATTTGGGCTCTACTCAGACATAAAACTTTGTTATACCAGAATATACCAGAATCTGATGGGTGGGGGGGTCACATAATCACAGAATGGATTTGACAAATTAATTTGTTTTCTTCCTCTTTCCTAAAAAAGTTTCCATTACTCAAATCCTCCTGCACTCCAAAGAATGTCTGTTTCAAATGTCAACAGCAGCCCAAACCCCAAACTTCCATTACATTCAGATACAATTGCCTTTTGTTTCAAGCACACAGCACAAGAAGACTGGAAAAGCATTTCCCTGGGGCCTGGAAGGTGTCGATTACCAAGGCATAAAGCTTAGGGTTTCTGGTCAGAACTGCATGTCAAATCCTACGTGACAGAGGCAGCCATACCCATGCGTTCTTTAGTAAGTTTACTTTTCTATGGGTTTTGTGACCTACAGGGTATTATAAAGGGCAGAGCTGTGGCAAGAACCCAGGTAAGGGGCCCTCTTGCTGAGTCAAAGGGAGGTACTTACAGAAACTTCATACGCACCAAAGATCACAGGACGTGAAGTGTCTGAGCCCCTCTTGTTGGACTGCTCTGCTGGAGTCATCTCAATGACTCAGTCTTGCCTGGGATATTAGTGAGTGGGGATAAAAGAGGGGGCTGTAGGGGCGCCTGGGTGGCTTAGTCGGTTAAGCGTCCGACTTTCGCTTAGGTCATGATCTCGCGGTTCGTGGGTTTGAGCCCCGCGTCGGGCTCTGTGCTGACTGCCGGCTCAGAGCCTGGAGCCTATTTCAGAGTCTGTGTCTCCCTCTCTCTCTGACGCTCCCCTGCTCACGCTGTCTCTCTCTCTCTCCTAGAAATAAATTTAAAAAAAAATTAAAAAAAAAAAGAGGGGGCTGTAGGGTTTCTATATAATAGAAATAGCAAGCATCTATTGAGAACCTACAGTGTGTCAAAGCCTATGCTGAGTGTTTATTACAATATCTCATTTAATCTCAAAAGTGCTCTAGTAGACAGTATTACTACCCTCATTTTACAAAAGAAGAAATGGATGCCACAGCCAATCATAGCAGAACACAGGTGGCTATCATCAGTAATTTTCGGATGTGAGCCTACCTTAAAACCATGCTAAAAGGGACACCTGGGTGGCTCAGTTAGTTAAATGCCAGACTCTTGATTTGGACTTAGGTTATGATCTCACAGTTCATGGGATTGAGCCCTGTGTCAGTCTTTGTGCTGATAGTATGGAGCCTCCTTGGGATTCTCTTTCTTCCTTTCTCTCTCTACCCTTCCCCAATTTGCATGCTCATTCTCTTTCTAAATAAATAAATAAATAAATTTTAAAAGATTGTGCTGAAAAAGGGACTCTAAATATTCATAAGCTTGTATACTTGACTTTGGAACATATTCTATAATGTCTTTTTGTTTGACTAACATGTAAACATTCTTTGGCTTAGACTAACTACAATTAATTTTGTTTAAAAATAAAGGTGAAACTGCAGCCCATAAAGTGTTTATCATCTTCTGAACCTGGAGCATCACAAAATTCCAAAAGAAGAGGACTTAACAAAACTCTGATCAGTATTAACTAAGAGACATAATCTTGTTCACCAGATGAAGCCCATAGTTTTAGAATTAGGAGGGAAGCTCTTGGTGCCTGAAGAAGGCAGTCTCAGGAGAAATCTGGGAAGTCCAGTACTGCTTTATTAGATGGTTAGTTAACATATGAAAGGCAAGATATTTAAATAATTCAGTAACATTTAGATGATTTTCTGAAGACTGGGTTTATTATATGTCATTAAGAAAAAGTTAGAAACGTCTAGGAATTGCTAAACTTTAGAAGTGCTGCTTTAAGGGCAGTTATCATCTGTCCTGCTTGCCTAAAAAATCACTTATTGCTACAAGATTGAGGGAAGTATGAAATAAAGGCAAAGAGGCATCTGGCTAGGAGTGTGGTAGGTGGTAAGAAAGCTACCTGGGAATTAAAAGTATATGTCTACATCATTCCTGGAATCATCAAAACTGATAGTCTTATTTCGCCTGTTCTTCAAGGCTAAAAATAGATGGTTAATGGCTAGCTCCATAAATCCTTTTCAGATTCCACTTGTTAAATGACACTAATAATATTTGTTTCCTCCTTCAGTTATTTTGGTCGTATAAGGAGGACCCAATGAAAGCTGACCAAGTACTTTGGGAGAAACATTATAAATTATTGTGGCTGATTCTCTCCACAGCACATGATAGTAAAGCCAGTTTCTGGATTCTTCCAGTTTCTCAGGTCAACTTCTTCAAGGAAAGATTACAAACAAAAAAGGTGTAATTATATCTGTTACAGACAACTTCAAAGTGATGGTCATAATGCTCTGAGTCATTCCTACATTTTTGTGTGCAGTCAGCATCTCAGACAGTCTGTGCTTAAAGGCACAGTGTCTTGAAGGGCACTTGAAGGGCACATCATAGCCATTAGAAGAGTTTATGAATACATAGAACTACTCTAGGAGCTCTAATGGAGGAAATAAGACAACCGTATAAGATGAACTTGCTATAGAGCAAATAACACCAAAAACCTTAGAGTCATACTTGATGCCACTCTTCTACTCAAGTTCCACATCCATAAAGTACCTGGCTGTACTTTAAATATATGTATGCAAAATATACAACTAATTCTCATGTCCTGGTCCAAGCTACCATTATCTATTACATGGAATATTGCATTAACCTCTCAATAGGTCTCTGCTTTGAGCTTTGTATTCCTACAATCTATTCTGCAGACTGATTTTTTAAAAAATATAAGTCAGGGTGTGTCTGGCTGGCTTAATCGACTAAGCATACAACTCTTGGTTTGAGTTTAGGTCATGATCTCACAGTTCATAAGATTGAGCGCCACTTAAGGCAATGACAGCACAGAGCATGCTTGGAATTCATTGTCTCCTTCTCTCCGCCCCTCCGCTTCTCTCACTAGTGCACACACTCTTTCTCAAAATAAATAAACTTAAAAAAATAATAATATATATACATGTCAGAATATGTTACCAACAGGCACATGAAAAGATGCTCAACACCACTCATCATCAGGGAAATGCAAACCAAAACTATAATGAGATATCACCTCACACCTGTCAGAATGGGTAAAATGAAAAATACAAGAAACAAGTGTTGGTGAGGATGTAGAGAAAAAGAACCCTCATGCACTGTTGGTATGAATGCAAATTGGTACAGCCACTGTGAAAAACAGTATGGAAGTTCCTCAAAAAATTAAAAATAGAGCTACTCTGTGATCCAGGAATCACACTACTGGGTATTTACCTAAAAAAGGCAAAAACATTAATTCGAAGGGATACATGCACTTTGTGTTTATTGCGGCATTATTCACAATAGCCAAATTATGGAAGCAGCCCAAGTGTCTATCGATAGAAAAATGGATAAAGAAGAGGTGATATATATAAAAAAATATATATATATATGTATATACACACAATGCACAATGGTAAACTATTCAGCCATAAATAAAGAGTGAAATCTTGCCAATTTGCAATGAGATGAGTACAGTTAGAGAATATAATGCTAAGTGAAATAAGTCAGTCAGAGAATGACAGATACCATATGACTTCAATCATGTGGAATTTAAGAAAGAAAACAAACAAGTAAATGGAAAAAAAGAGAGAGAGAGACAAACCAAGAAATGGACTCTTAACTATAGAGAACAAACTGATGGCTACTAGATGGGAGGTCAGTGGGAAGATGGTAGAAATAGGAGATGGGGATTAAAGGTGTATTTATTGTGATTTAAGAGAGAGAGAGAGAGAGAGAGAAAGAAAGAAAGAAAGAAAGAAAGAAAGAAAGAAAGAAAGAAAGAAAAAGAAAGGAAGAAAGAAAGAAAGAAAGAAAGAAAGAAAGAAAGAAGAAATGAAAAAGGACTATGTCACTTTTGTCCTCAAACTCTTTCAATGGCCAAAGTCCTGACTACGGTATATGCAGCACTATATGCTCTGCCCACCACCCCATGTTTCTTTGACTTCTTCTCAGCTCCTTCCATCCCTTTCTTATTCTACAACAATTTGCCAGCCTCTAAGCCATTCCCATCTTAGCTTGGCACTAACTATTCCCTCTGCCTTGATTGTGCATCCCCTAGAAGTTCCTTTGGTATGCTGCATTACTTCTTTCAGCTTTCTATTCAATTGTCTATTTTGGTTTTTTTACAGAAAGGCATTTCCTAACCACTCCATCTAAATTAAAACACTCCATCACTCTTTATTCCCCATATCCTGCATCATCACCATAGCATCTATTACCTCCTAGCAGTTATAAATTTGTTTACTTGCTTATAGTCTGTCTGCCCTTTCTACCACAAACATTTCATGAAGGCAGAAAAGGGACATGTTGAGAATACAGCACGAAGAGTAGAACTTGGTATGAAATAAATTGAGTAAATGAAATAAATATGATATTATGATAGGCACACTGTAATCTCTGATCGTTTATTCTACCCATTCCATTTATCAATTGGCATATAATACTCTACCTCAAAACATAGAGGCTTAAAAAAATAGAAATCATTTATTTTGCTTATGAATTTGCAATTTGGGCAAAACTCCGTTCAGAAGGCTTATTTCTGCTCCATTTGGCAACAGCTAAAGTAGCTCAACTGGGGCTGGAAGGATCCATTCAAGATGGCTCATTCACATGATTGGTAAGTTGAAGCTTGGTGTTGGCTAGGAGCTTGGCCCATCTCCACATGAGCTGTCTGTGACTTCTTGGGCCTCTTGACACAGACTGATGGCTAAGTTCCAGGACTGAGAGCCCCAAGAGAAAAAGGTGTGGTTTATACAGTACTTCACTAGTCAAGGCAGTCACAAAAGCCTACCCAAAAGGAAAAGAGACATAGATTTCACCTCCTAACAGGGGACTGGTATGGTTCTAGAAGTACATGCAGATTGGACGATATTGTTGTAGTCATCTTTTAAAAATATAATCTCTGTGATTAAACCAATCTTTGAGACACTAAAATAATTATAGCAACCAAAACATTGGGGTGTATGGAACTGTCCTATATAATAGCTACACTACTCATGTTAAACACTACGCATGTTAAAAAGTTATGCTTAGAGGATCTCAGAAAAAAAATTCAATTTCTCTCTGGACTTTACTTCTTTTTTTTTTTTTTATTTATGTTTTTAGGAGAGAGACAGCGTGAGCAGGGGAGGGTCAGAGAGAGAGGGAGTCACAGACTGAAACAGGCTCTAGGCTCTGAACTGGCAGTCAGCACAGAGCCCGACACGGGTCTCAAACCCATGAACTGTGAGATCATGACCCAAGCGAAAGTCGGACGCTTAACCGACTAAGCCACCCAGGCGCCCCTCTCTGGACTTTACTTCTAATGCTGCCTCCTGTGGCTCTTCTCTGGCTTCCATAAACACCTCTTCAAATGGGACTTCAACCAGGACTGGATTCTTGCTCTTTTTTTCACCTCCAGTATTAAACAATTATATTAAATAATATTTAAAATGCCAATAAAAAAGTCAGTATATGTATTCTGACCACATAGCTTAAATGTTCTAATTCTTTTTTATTTTTTTAATATTTTTATTTATTTCTAGGAGAGAGAGACAGACAGACAGCGTGAGCAGGGGAGAGTCAGAGAGAGAGGGAGATACAGACTCTGAAACAGGCTCCAGGCTCTGAGCTGACAGTCAGCACAGAGCCCAACGCGGGGCTCGAACCCACGAACCGCGAGATCATGACCTAAGCGAAAGTCGGACGCTTAACCGACTAAGCCACCCAGGCGCCCCAAATGTTCTAATTCTTAACCGACATCTTTTTCAAATATTCCTCCTTCTGTGCAATTGAATAGACATGGGTTAAAATCCTGGCCTTTGCAAATACTATCTGTACAACCTCTGTGAACTACTTGTTTGCAATCTTTGTCAATTTTTTTATTGGCTTGTTAGTGTTTTCCCGTATCAATTTATAAGTGACGTACAGAGAACATTAACTCTTTTCCCCCTAAGTTGTGGTTAACCTTTCAATTTTATGTGAAATATTTTTTGACAAATATAAATTGACATTTGATTATGGGGAATTTGGTATTGCCTGCAGTGCCTCTGTGTACCAGAAGGAGGAGTGCAATCAGAAGGCTGCCAGAACATAAAATTGTATTTCAAGAAGCAAAAAGCAAATAGGGAATTGAACAAATGACCAGCTTCTCTACATCCAATTGTACCTTAAGAAAAGTGCAACCACTGGCTACTGTCCCAAAACTGTGAGACAGAGGAGGAGGATATAGGTGAAAGCTGGTGAGAAGCTTGTCAGGATTGTTTTATTTCCAATAACAGAGGGGCTGGAACAGGTCAGTTTGAATGTGTGTGTGTGTGCATGTATGTGCGTGTGTTTCTGAGGATGGATGAATGCCTCAGGAAGAAAAGGTGGTTCATAACAGACTCAGTAGGTGTCAGTAAATGACTCTACAATTCTAAGTGCTGTTACCTTACAGCCAAGAGGAAATAAGAACAAGACTTTATGGACATTATACAGATCATGTTCATGTACACTTGTGAGTTTGGCCCTAAAATAGGAGACAACATCCATGTGTGCCACAACTGTCCTTTGTTATAACACACAAATGGTCACACTTCCTTTAGCATGGAATTGAATATATTTCCTGTCCCTAGTGTCTTCTAATTTTTGCCCCTCTCTTTAACGCATTAATACCTGCTGCCAGTCTTTTGTTGAGGCAAAGACCAGCTCAGGGTGAGATGCCTTTTCAAGAATATCTGAGGCTTGGGGCGCCTGGGTGGCTTAGTCGGTTAAGCGTCCGATTTCGCTTGGGTCATGATCTCGTGGTTCGTGGGTTCGAGCCCCGCGTCGGGCTCTGTGTTGACTGCCAGCTCAGAGCCTGGAGCCTGTTTCAGTCTGTGACTCCTCTCTCTGACCCTCCCCTGCTCATACTGTCTCTGTCTCTCCTAGAATAAAAAAAAAAAAAAAAAAGAATATCTGAGGCTCAGTAGTAGTGAATTGTATATTTTAAGGACCTTATGGGACTGAATCAATTTTGAGATGGCTTCAAGTTTCAAACCAACAAACTGGACCATTTTGGGCTCCAGAGCCAGGGTAGCCTTGAAAAAGGAAAAGAGCCATCATGTCCATGCAATCTTCATTAACACCATAGTGATTGATAGTGACAATTAGTATTTTCTCAGTTTCTTGAAAGTGCTATGTAAATGCAGCTCTAAGATCTGTTCCCTCACCCTACCTTCCCACCTAGGAAGCTGTCTGCCCCATCCCCCTGCTATGTAGAAATCCTAAAGCCATTGCTAGTTTGTTATCTGCAGTGACCCACAACATTTGGCTTCCTGTCTTGGCTGGATGGTTACAGTCTTATCTTTAGTTTTTGAGTACATGCAATTGAGAGCCTTTGAACTTTGCCCAACTTCAAGTCTCACACAACCTGTGTAGTTGCAATGTTTACATTGGAATAACAGGTTCTGATCAGCATCAGTATGGGTACAAGTAGGTGTAGTTTTAACTTCTCTACTAAACTGGAATGTTGGCCTCTATTTTACTGTGTGTACTTTCTTTGGTTGTTTAATTATGGAAGTGATCACTGAAACATTAAATTATAGGTAAAGTAAAGGTCTAGACAAAAAATTTCCAAAATGGCTCTTTGTTTTAAAACCAACTAACTTAGAATAACTTTCTGTTCACCAAGAGTGTAAATTTAACATGACTTTCTAGATGACAGATTTTTACATTTTGCTGTTACCATTACTTGACACATTTGTTAAAGAATGATAAAATAAATTATTTTCCTCATAGCAAAGTAACTTTCTTTTTCTATAATAGACTATATACTTCTCTCTCTCTCTCTCTTTCTCTCTCTCTCTGTCCTAGAATTCCTCTAAGGGAGAGCACAATATTTACTGGAGGACATACTTGGTAAAGATGCTGGTATAAAGGGTGAGACCTTAAGGACATGTTATGCAGCAAGCTTGCTAAATTACTATGCAGAAAGCCAGATGAAGAATGTTTTTCTTCTGAGAGAGACTAGGATGGATAAGAAAGAGGGGAAAGGAAGCAGAGGAGAGCAAAGCCATTGTAGTGGCTTTCTATGAGTTGATCCCTCTACATGACCCCACCCACACATCTTCAGTGAAGTCTACTAAAATTCATAGAAAGTTATGGAAGCAAGTTTCATCAAGGGCTGAGTACTGGGAAGGTATTAATGAAAGAGGAACAAAAATAGCAAGCCTCAAAATATGAGCCAAAAATCACCATGAAGTCATAAGACACAGGGAATTAACACAAATCCTGATTAGACATTGGATTTTATAGGTCTCAGAAATGGAGGGATTGAGCTCTCTGAGGAGCAAAGGAATTCCCCAGATGACTCTGAAATAATCCTAAATGTCCTTTTGACATTCAAGTTCAAAGGAAAGATAATGAGGGACTTGGGTGACTCAGTTGGTTAAGCCTCCGACTTCAGCTCAGGTCACAATCTCCCAGTTCATGGGTTCGAGCCCCGTGTCGGCTCTGTGCTGACAGCTCAGAGCCTGAAGCCTGCTTTGGATTCTGTGTCTCCCTCTCTCTCTGACCCTCCCCTGCTCATGCTCTGTCTCTGTCTCTCAAAAAATAAATAAACATTAAAGAAAATTTAAAAAAAAGAGAAAGATAACTACTGCCTAACTATAATTTGTGAATTTAAAATCCATATAATAAGATTTAGTTTTTTTGTATTACCTTAAAGAATCTATTGGTTTACTGGTCCTATTTTTTAAAACTCCTCCCATCCCCCCAAATTTGCAGAAATATCTTATGTTATTTTATTTTATTAATTTTTTAATGCTTATTTATTTTTGAGAGAGAGAGAGGGCATGAGCAGGGGAGGGTCAGAGAGAGAGGGAGACCCAGAATCTGAAGCAGGTTCCAGGCTCTGAGCTGTCAGCATAGAGCCCGACATGGGACTTGAACTCGTGAACCACGAGATCATAACCTGAGTGAAGTCAGACAGTTAACTGACTGAGGCACCCAGGTGCCTCCAAATATATCTTATTTAAAGTATTGGGGCACCTGAGTGGCTCAGACAGTTAAGCGTCTGACTTTGGCTCAGGCCATGATCTCACAGTTCGTAGGTTGGAGCCCCATGTCGGGCTCTGCGCTGACAGCTAGCTCAGAGCCTGGAGCCTGTCTTTGGATTCTGTGTCTCCCTCTCTCTCTGACATGCTGTCTCTATCTCTCTCTCTCTCAAAAATAAATAAAACATTAAAATAAATAAATAAATAAATAAATAAATAAATAAATAAATAAAGTAGGTAACCAGAAGTACTTGGGTGGCTCAGTTGGTAGGGAGTGTGACTCTTGATCTTGGGGTTGTGAGTCTGAGCCCCATGGTGGGTGTAGAGATTATTGAAAGAAAATAAACCCTTTTTTTAATAAAAATAAATAAACAAATCAGGTGAATATTAGAAAATGGGATGTAAGACTGGAATTTTGATGTACCTAAGAATTGACTTTGATAAATCTCTCTAGAGTTCATTTATGTTGCTTTCATTCTCTATTCTTTTACATCCTGTTTCTTTGGAATGGATATTTAGCTGAAGTTGTTAAGTCCTGGGTTTTGGGGTGAGCAGTTTCACCTTTTCACCATGGCTCTACCACTCACTACCTCTCTGACCCTTAAATTCTTTTTCTGGAAAATGACAATAATAATAGTACCTACCTTCAGGAGTTACTGTGAGGATTACAGAAATACTCACTGTTCTTTCTTACTTGTTTTATTGATGGAAATACACATAGCCTAAATTTTACATTGATGTTTCATCATCCTCTCAGTGTTCAGGTTTATCTTTTGAAACAGATACGGGAAAGTGTTAGGGCCTAAACACAAAGAGAGTTTCTGTTGAATAGGGCTAGACATAAACAAAGCAGATACGCGATAAAGGATTCTTCAGAAGGACAACTGGAAGTCTCCATAGCTATTAAATCCCCTCAACTGTTGGCTAATAGTCCATGATCAGAAATCTAGCTATTTAGATAAAGATTTTGCTCAAATATAAATACTACTAGGAAAGATAACTTTGGAGTGAATAATTCTTAAATATTCTTTTCCTAAGAAGAGGGATTTTGAATGAGCTTATGATGAAGGAGAAAATATGAGGGCAATAAGCTTCAGATAATCATGAAAAGACAAAACAATTAGAAAATTGAGAAGAGCATTCCAAAGACAAATGAACGATTTAGTGATTCAAATGTTATAGTCAAGAGAGTCCATCTGCAAAATCCCGATGTTGTAGCAGATTATGAATCAGGGAAATGTTAGACAAGCCAACACAGAGTGGAAACTTCGGTCTGTGGGTGTTGCCTTGGAAGGCAGAGTGAGTGGTTAGGCTTCTTACCTGCCTCTCTTGGTTTGCTTAACCACACTGTTGGAATTTATCTGGCTAATTTCTCTGGAAATTCATGCAGTCTTGGAAATAGAAGGTTAGAAATGAGGTTCACAGTGAGTGTGGTGGCCCCACTCAAAACCGTGGCTCTCAGCTTTGATGTAGTTGCCATGATTTCACTAGAGAATTGGGGACTGAATAAACACAGGAAATCTATTCAAGACCAAAGGATTTCCGAAATCATGGACTTGTCAGAAGTTAGGCTTAGGTTTGTGTCCTGACTCAATGGCTTATTGTCTAAGTGCTCTAAACCTCAGTTTTTTTCACCTGTGAAATAAAGATTAATAATACCTCATGGGGCTGTTGTGAGCATTAAATGATATAGTTCACAGAACAAATGAACAAAGAAACAAAGAGACAAACAAACAAACAAACAAACAAACAAAGCCAGACTCTTAAAATACAGAGAACAAACTGGTGGTTACCAGAGGGAAGATAGGGGGTGTGTGTGTGTGAAAGAGATAAAGGGGATAAAGAAGTACAAACTTCCATTTATAAAATAAATTAGTCACAGAGAGGAAAAGTCTAGCATAGGGAATATAGTCAACAGTATTATAACAACATTGCTTGGTGACAGATGGTGACCACACTTACTGTGGTGAGCAGTGAGTAGTGATAGAATTGTCAAATCATTATGTTGTACACCTAAAACTAACATAATGCTGTATGTTAATTATATATATAGTTCATCTGAAGTGCCTAGCATTATACTTGGCACATAATAGATACAGTTTTATCAATCACAATACGTTATAATACATTAAACAAAACTAATGTAGGCATTGCTGTGAAGGGATTTTGTAGATGTGGTTAACATGTAAAATTGGTTGGCTCTAAGTAGAGGAGATTACCCTTGATAATGTGAGTAGGCCTCATCCAGTCAGTTGAAGACCTCGTGATCATATACTGACTTCCTGGAGAAAAAATTCTGCCTCAAGTATGTAGCCTAAAATCCTGCTTGAGTTTTTAGTCCTCCAGCCTGCCCTACAAATTTTGGACTGAATTTTACAGCATCAACTCCTGCCTGAGTTTTTAGCCTACCTGTCTGCCCTACAGATTTCAGACTAGCCATTCCCCCAAATCACATAAGCCAAGTCCTTAAAATAAAGGAAGTGTGTGTGTGTGTGTGTGTGTGTGTGTGTGTGTGTGTGTGTGTGTGTGTATCCTATTGGTTTTGTTTCTCTGGAGAATGCTGACAGGTACCTGGGGTATAGTTTGGCCATAGATCAATATAAGAATTTTAGAAAATCCAATAGAGACAATGGAAGAAGGAGAGAAGGCAAGAAAAATTCTAAGAAAAATAGGATCCTGGGGGTGCCTGGGTGACTCAGTCGATTAAGCGTCCGACTTCGGCTCAGGTCATGATCTCATGGTTCATGGGTTCGAGCCCTGCATTAGGCTCTATACTGACAGATAGTTCAGAGCCTGGAGCCTGTTTCGGATTCTGTATCTCCCTCTTTCTCTGACCCTCCCCTGCTCACACTGTCTCCCTCTCTCTTTCTCAGAAGTAAATAAAACATTAAAAAAAATTTAAAAAGAAAAATAGGATCCTCCTTAGTTAAAATTTCCACAGGAAGTGGGAGTCCCTCAACTAGTGTATAACCCAAAGTGTCGACACAAAGCTGGGCCTGGTCCCTCCAGAGAACTTTCAAACTTTCACTTCACTATTCCTGAGGATCTTCTTCCTCTATGAGTTGTTTGCTCTACCACGCCTCTTCCATTGGGGCCTTCTGGGATTCACTGGGAGGAACTATCAGACTTGCCACTTTTTTTCATGGCTGAGGTACTTCAGAGTTAGACTGAAGACTGAATGATGCTGTTTGAGAATCACTGCAGGAAACCTGGCCCTCCCAGACTCCTATTCCTTAGTGGCTCTGGACAAAAGGTAAATGGCCACAAAATGTGTAGACATAAAATTCTCCAACTCCTAAAGATTCCAAGGATGGACTCTTCCCTGGTTTTATGTTATGTACCAGCTGTTATGTTTCCAAAACAAATACAGATACCACATAGTGATTGGGGTCAGAGTTGGAATTTGTTGTTTTAGGGTCCCAAAGAGCACCCAGCTGTTAATTAAAACTCAGATAAACGGGCTCAGTTGGTTAAGCATCTGACTTCAGCTCAGGTCATGATCTCCCAGTCTGTAAGCTCAAGCCCCGCATCGGGCTCTGTGCTGATAGCTGGGAGCCTGGAGCCTGCTTTGGATCTGTGTCTCCCTCTCTATTTCTCTCTGCCCCTCCCTTACTTTCAGGATAGGAAAAAAGAGTCTGTGGACAATTTTTAGCAGGTAAGGTGTGACCCATAGGGTACCTAGAATTTACCAAGCCATAAAGCCAAAAAGGAGGTGATAAGAAAGGAAAAATGTGGCAATGGCTGAAAACCGTTGGTAAACGGTTAAAACAGTTTGGAGGACTGACTCAGGAATCATACTGAGGGGTGAGGATGAATTGGGTAGACAATGAAGCTGATAACCACGAAACAAAGACTAGACTGAGGAGGCAAATACTGGTCAGATACTGGTAAAATTTTGCATTGGTAGATATTAGAAGTTGGGGAAGGGATGGTAAAATGTCCTCCAAACTGGGAAGGCACTCTTGTGACTGTAAAGCCAGGCAAGCCACTCCAAACTATTTACAGTTTATTTCCGGTAACTTGCTGAGAGGAGGGGGTTGTGGTAGAAGGGACCAGGCAGACAACGATCCAGGCACTGGGGAGATACTCTCCTCAAAGTCTGGAACTTAATCCACAGATTTTATAGAGTGAGCGGAAATGCAGAAGTCATTGTGGTGAGGTCAAGAGTTTAACATTTAACAGACCACGTGTACCATCCATGAAGCAGAGGGGAGGGAGGAGAAGAAAGCATGTTATCTCTACTAGTTATCTAAACAACTTTAGGGAAGGTCAGAACAAGCCTTCCTTCATTCCATCAGGGCGTACATCAACCTCCAAGGGGCCTGGAACACGTAGCCCTGAGGGAGGCCATTGCATGGACATAAACAAGATGGACGGCCAGAGATTTGCCAAAGATAGCATTGTTGGCACTCCCAGGCTACAGCCATGTTTCTTCCTATTTTCCTTAAAAAAAAATAATTTGAGAAATAATGTAGCTGTAAAATTGTAGAAAAATTATTGTGCATGTGACCACAATCTGGGTTTTGATCTCATATCTCTGCCTACTCTGTATCTACATCCAAGCAATTCAGTGTGCCTGGGGTAAAACAAGTAACGATGCCAAATGCTCTCATTTTAAATTCATGACTGTGAAGTTCAATTAGGTCATTGATGATACCTGGCAATTATACTACATTTCTCTAGTGAATTTATTTTTTCACTCTCCTAGACAACTATTTCGTACCTTTTCTTGGCTCCTTAAACTACCAATATTTTTTCCACTTTCACTCTCAGATGGTGACATTTCTTTTTATTTCACCAAGAAATAAACACAACCAGAAAAGAAGGTCCACAAATTCCCAGCATAACCTCCCATCTACATGCCTTCTCTCTTGTAACAAGAAGAGAGTGGTGAATTGTTCATGATTCCATTTGGGGCTAACTCCTCTCCTCTGGCACTAGACCCCATCTCTTCTTACCTATGCCATGATGCTCCAGTAATTCTCCATATTCTCTACTGCATCCTCAGTTTTCCCTCTCTGATAAATCTTTCCCATTAGCATTCAAACATGTTGTCTTGGGGCGCCTGGGTGGCTCAGTTGGTTAAGTAGCCGACTTCGTTCGGGTCATGATCTTGCAGTTCGTGAGTTCGAGCCCCACATCAGGCTCTGTGCTGACGGCTCAGAGTCTGGAGCCTGCTTCAGATTCTGTGTCTCCTTCTCTCTCTGTCCTTCACCTACTCATGCTCTGTCTCTTTCTCTCAAAAATAAATAAACATTAAAAAAAATAAGAAAAAAATGTTGTCTTGCTTTAATAACAAACAAAAACCACTTTCTTCAACTACTCCTCCATTTTTTCACCTTTCTTTTATAGCCAAACCCTTTCAAATATTTGTCTGTTTCTCTGATTCTACTTTCTTCCTCTTATTTTCTCTTAGACCCACTTTAGTCAGTCTTTTGCCTACAATGTTCATGGAAACAGCTCATGGTCACCAATGAGTTCTGTTGCTAACTCTGATCATTTCTCTTGACCCATCAATGGCAATGGACTCAGTATTCCTGAAATACTCTCTTTTTCTCTGGCTTCTGAGACACTATGCTCACCTGATTTCCTTTTCATTTCACTGGCTACTCTTTCTCAGTCTCTCTCATTAGTTCTTCTCACTATATTTGGTGATGAGATTACAAGTGATTTTAATCTCTGTGCTTTTCTGTAATCACATTTTAAACAGTTAATGTGTAATTTTCTGTAATCAGGTTTGGAAAAAAAAGAATTAATGGCTGGAGGGAAACAGAGAGACTTATCCAATGAAGTTTAAAACAGTCTTTTCACACCCAAAGCATCAGAACACTTTGAAAGTAATGAGAGGCATGCAGATTTGAAGCAATCTTTTAGGGGTGGAAGAGATGAAGTCTCAGACAACAAAAACTATTCCAACTTACTTGCATTGTCCAGGAGAGGACATATTTATATGTACTAGGTGCTCAATGACTCAGAGTCAGGGACATTCTCCTGGTAAGAGGGACAATGGGAAGGTCTGAAGGCTCATGGATCTCATCCTCTCAAGAACCTCAGGCTCTGGGATTTCTTAGAAGTAGAATGAAAATTCACTGAGTATTTTTGTTTCCTAAAATTGGAATTTAAATAGTATTCCTTCTTGTTTACAAAATCAGAGTTTTTCTTTAAAAATGTTTTTATTGGGGTGCTTGGGTGGGTCAGCTGGTTAAGAATCCAGCTCTTCCGCTCAAGTCATGAACTCTGTGCTGGCAGTGCGGGGCCTGTTTGGGATTCTCCCTCTCCCTGTGCCCCTTTCCTACTTGTATGCTCTGTCTCTCTCAAAATAAATAAACTTAAAAAATGTTTTTTATTATGTAATGTTTGCTAGAGAAAAAAAAGAACATCTATGTGTAACAAAACTCAACAATGAAAACAGATGGACTTGAACCTGAAACTTCACTTGGTTACTAAACATTATCAATGCTTTCACACATATTTACACCACTCCTTTTCTCTCCTATTTGCCTGCCTCTCTCCCCAGAGAAAAAAACCACTAAGCTGAATTTATCATTTCCATATCTATTTCAGTAGTTTTTTTCGGGTATGAATATTTTCTTTTTATTTTTTTTTTAATTTTTTTTAATGTTTTTTATTTATTTCTAGCAGAGAGAGAGAGACAGCATGAGCAGGGGAGGGTCAGAGAGAGAGGGAGTCACAGACTGAAACAGGCTCCAGGCTCTGAGCTGGCAGTCAGCACAGAGCCCGACGCGGGGCTCGAACCCATGAACCGCGAGATCATGACCTAAGCGAAAGTCGGACGCTTAACCGACTAAGCCACCCAGGCGCCCCGCGGGTATGAATATTTTCTTAAACAATATATTATTTAGTTCATTTTAGAGTTTCCTAAAAATAGCATCATACTTTGTCATGCTTCCTATAAGTTGCTTCTGCAACTCAATATTATGTTTCTAAGGTTAATCCACCTTGCTGTACCGAGCTGTAATTCATTCATTTTCACTGTTATATAATATCTCGTTGTGTTACTAGACCATATACATTCACCCATCAATGAATATTTGGTTTGTTTTCAGTTTTGTCTATTTCTAACAATGCTACTATGAACTTTCTCAAACCTGTCTCCTGATACACATGTGTACAAATTTTTCTAGGCCAATAGCTTTTGGGCTTTTGTTCACTGCAACCCAAGTAATGAGTACATTTTACTCAGTAGTTCAGTATACCATACAGCACAGATAGCTAGCTATTCATACACTTCAATTATTGTTGGAAAATAGAAGTCACTTAGAAGTTTCTTTTCTTTTTTTTTTAATTTTTACAGTTTATTTATTGTTGAGACAGACAGAGACAGAGCATGAGTGGGGAAGGGTCAGAGAGAAAGGGAGACACAGAATCCGAAACAGGCTCCAGGGTCTGAGCTGCCAGCACAGAACCTGATGCAGGGCTCAAACCCACGAACCGCGAGATCATGACCTGAGCCGAAGTCGGATGCTTAACCAACTGAGCCACCCAGGCGCCCCAGAAGTTTATTTTCAAATACTGAAACTTCTGGAAATTAAAATTAATTTCTCTATCTTCTTATCTTTAAGATAGAAAGAGAATAAAATTTTGTTGTTAACTTCTAATTTAGCTGCATTTTGTTCAAAGAAAATATTCCATATAATATCAGTTGTTTGAAATTTGTTGAGACATGCCTCATTGACTGAAAAGTGGTCAAGTTTTAGAAATGTTCTCTACCAATTTTTATACATGTTCCATGTGTGCTTGAGATGAATGAGTATTCTCAAATTATTGGATGTAGGTTTCTATATTTATGTAATAAATCAAGGTTCCTAATTATTTTGTTTAAATATATTTTTAAAAATATGTACAGGTGAAATGATTTTTAAAAATATGTACAGCTAGCATATTTGCTTTAAAATATTCTAGCTCCTCTTACTCCTCAGAAATCATTAGAGAGATATCTTCTTTTATTACTTATTTTTGTGTTTTGTAACTTTAATAGAATATTCTAACTATTCTGTACACTACTGAGCACTCTACAGGACTGGTCACAGTATAGACACGGCATTTCTGGTTGCCAGAGACCATGGTCACACACTTGGAAACCCCACATGCTGGCCAAGAACAGGTTACTCTGAACCCAGGGCTTTGAAGATAAGATGATCAGGGGGCCAAGAAACAGGGGCTACTGAGAAAGCAAGACTGGATGCACACACTAGAAGGAAAAGCGGCCCTTCCTAGTCCAGGCCTTTCATCACAAGAGCCTGGCAAACCCTGGTGTCTTGCCCACAACCCCTTGTCAGAGCTGCCTTGTCAGAGCTAGTCGTGAAAAGGAAATCCTGGGGGTGCCTAGATGGTTCAGTCTACTTTGCTCAGATCGTGATCTCAGGATCTGTGGGTTTGAGCCTCATGTCGGGCTCCATGCTGACAGCTCAGAGCCTGCTTCAGATTCTGTGTCTCCCTTTCTCTTTCTCTTTCTCTCTCTCTCTGCCCCTCCCCTGCTTGAGCTCTGTCTCTCAAAAATAAATAAAATGTTAAAAAATAAAGAAAATGAGCTCCTGGCCACAGCTGCTGGCCTGGCCAGTCCAAGTGAGGTTTCTTCTTTGCAGGCCTCCCTCCTGTGGGAGCTGCTACCACACCCACCTGGCGAGTCACCAGGTCACCAGTCAGTTTCAGAAACTGTAAGGACAAGAGACAACATGTGTCCCAAGCCCTCACAAGCAGGAAAGAATAAATAAGTGTGAGGATGAACCACAAATACTCACGCCTCAGAGCTTAGAGAGTGCACACGCCCTATTCCACCCTGAGGAAGACAAAACCGAAGAAAGAACGTTCTAAGCAAAACAGGACTCTCCTCTACTGAGACAATTAGAGCAAAAGAGACCAAATAGTGGGAAACACAAAGCGTGTGGGTTTCTTCAAGTGAAGGAATAATCCAGTCCAACTGTGAAGTGGTGTAATTGGTTTTAGATGCCCTGTTACCACATCCCCAGACATCTGCCCTTGGCCTCAGCTGATTTTCCACTGCCCCCAGAGCCTACAGGGCCTTCCCAAAGTCAGGGCCTGGGAAAGTCTACTGAGCTGCATCCAAGGCCGTAGAAGCTGCTGGAATCAAACGTTCTATTTCAGAAATGCACTTAAGTTGCCGCTGTACAGGTTAAGCAAAATAATAAGGATAAAGGAAAAGATAAGGTCAAAATCATGCACTTGAAAACAAGTTAAAACAAAACAAAACAAAACAAGTTAGACGTAAGCACTGCCAATACGGTTGTGCTGTGGCTGCAGTGAGTCCTGAGTGTCGTCTGCTGGGTGCAGCCCCACCTGCGGGGCCCTCACTTCTTACTGCCGTTTGCACTGGGAAGGCTGGCTGGGCTCCTTCTTGGGGTTAATTTTGGCATTGTCCTCAACTTCTTCCTCCTCGTCAACTTCTTCCTCCTCGTCACCTTCTAATTCTTCCTCTTCTACTTCCTCACCCTTGTGAAAGTTGTCATTTTCCTCTACGGCCTCCTCCAAAGTAGAGCACCGCCTGCAGGATCATCCACTCATGAAAGAAGTGTCCGATTTCAAAAGTTGGAGGCTAACATGAATTCCGAGTCTTCATCCAGTGATTCTCCATCCCCACACACGTTAAGTAGGCTAAACATGAAAAATGAGTTGTTGGTGACTTGTTCTCACTGTGCTTGGGCCTTTCTATATGTTTCTACTTTTTCTTGATTGCTTTCGACTGTTCATTTTTTCTTTCTGCCAGTCAATAACACACTCGTCACAGCCAACTATTTCAGGACCTTCAAAAGAAAAGAGATCAGGCCTTATCTGGCTCTGATTTCATCTTTCACTTTTTTGTCAGGACTGAATTGGTAAATAGTCACTGGGTTCAAAGTGGAACTCTGATACAAAGACATAGGCTGCCAGGGTCTGAAAACTTCACTTTACTATCCTGCAGGCCCTTCAAGATCGGCTTATCATACTCCTGGATTAATTCACTTAGCATATCTCATTTCTAAAGATGGTAAACATGAACCTTGGAATTCCTTTGGGGTTTGGCTCCTCTGCTGTTGCTGCTTCTTTTTTTTGTTACGACTACTTTATTTTTCATGTCTTCAGCCAATTTATCTATTTGTTTTCACTGTACAGTTCTGATTCTGCATCTGCCAGCTCAACATCACCAGTGATTAATTCCCTTCTCTTGTCAAAGAGAGGCTGGTACAGTCAACACACTTTCTCTCCAGGTCATGGACCTCCTCGTAGAACTTGGCTTTTATGTGAGCACATTTCAATTGCATCTGCTTCAACATGTACATTCTTTTCACTGTTCTAAGGTAAAGTGTCAATGTAACTTGAACGAGTGTGGGAGACATAGTCAAACCATTTCTATAAAGCTTCCAAAACTTGAGGGTTCTGCATCACCTGAGGGTGAGCTTTTCTGTATTACTCGCATTTTTAGCAGCCTCTAAGGCATATGAAGGAACACCACTTGAAAAACTTATCTGCCATATGAATGCTTTGATCTCCAAATGCAAAGTTATGGGAAATCTCAGAAGTGAAGAGCACAAGTTCAGATGTGGGTACCTTGCTGGGATTCCAGGGGTTGTAGTTCCTCAGTGGCTGGCTCCTTCAGATCGCTCTTCTTCTTGTTTTCTTCCCTCCCCCTCCCCCTCCTCTTCTTCCCTCCTCCTCCTCCTCCTTCTCCTCCTCCTCCTCCTCCTTCTTCTTCTTCAATGTTTATCTATTTTTGAGAGAGAGAGGTGGAAGGAGAAGCAGAGAGAGGAGACACAGCATCTAAAGCAGGCTCCAGGCTCTGAGCTGTCAGCACAGCTGACATGTGGGGCTCAAGATCATGCCCTGAGCTGAAGTCGGACGCTTAACTGACTGAGCCATCCAGGTGCCCCAGATCCCACTTCTGACATCATCTAATGTCAATCAGGCTGGGCGCCCTGACTTGGCTCCTCACGTCTCCTGTGATTGTGGAAGTGGCAGTGGTGGTGGCTAGGTCATTTCAGGGTCTGCACCACCAGCAGGAGAGATATTTAATTTTATTGTTAAATTTTTTAATGTTTATTTATTTTTGAAGGAGAGAGAGACAGAGCATGAGTTGAGAAGGGCAGAGAGAGGGAGACACAGAATCCAAGGCAGGCTCCAGGCTCCAAGCTGTCAGCACAGAGCCCGATATAGGCTTTGAAGTCATGGACAGCAAGATCATGGTCTCAGCTGAAGTCAGATGCCCAACTAACAAGCCACTGAGGCCCCCAGCAGGAGAGAGATTTTAAATAAGATTGCCAAAATGGGTGACGGTACTTAGAAGTTCATTATATCATACCAGGGGTTTTCAAAGTGTGGTCTCCAATCAGCAGCACCAACACTATCTGAGAACTTCTGAGAAATGCAAATTCTTGGGTCCCACTTTTAACCTACTGAATCAGAAACTTTAGACCTACTGAATTAACAAACTCCAGGTGATTGTGATATGCACTAAAGTTTAAGACTTTTACCACAGTCATCTGTTAGTTGATATTTGCCTGATTTATCCTTTTCTAGTTGAAATTGAAATTTCTGGTTGAAATTTTATGAGATGATTGCATATGTAATTTTAGGGAATAATGCAGGGAAATCTTATCTACATGTTGCCCAGTTTCTCATAATAATAACATTTTGCAATACTATAGTATGTCACAACCAGGTTACTAACATTGATGATTTGCCTTTTCCTCTATCACTTTACTTTAAACCTTTCCATAATCTTATGTTTCAGGAATGTCACTTATAAATAGTTTATCTTGGATTTTATTTCTGTTTTTTAATCCAATCTATAACAGGCTTCTTCAACCCATTTACATTTACTAAATTTGTAACGTTTCTACTTGTTTCCAGTTTCTAATTTTTCTTTTTTTTCCTGTGCTATTTTCCTTCTTTGTTGCATTTTGTTTTTTGCATTAAGGTTTTAAAATCGTTGTTAACTTGAATATTAGCATATTCCATTTTCTCCCCTCTACTAATTTGGAAATAGCATGGTCTATTTCTGTTTTTTCAGTGATCACCCTTGAAGCATTCTTAACAATATCCAAAGTTAATATCTTCCTTCCAAAACAATATAAGGAACTTTGAAAAAAGATTTTTTTGAACACTGAACACGTTAACTCTGGTCATCCTAAGTGATTATTTCCAGTTTTTTAGTTTTATCCTTTGCTTAATTTTCCAAATTAGCATATTAAAGATATTTGTTTAAATCTAATTACACATTTACCTATATCTTGGCTCATTAGTTCATCTCCCACATCCCAGCAAAGGATAATTTTTCTTCTCTCTCTTCCTGCCCCTGATCTGAGATCAGCAGCATTGGCATCACCTAGGCAATTATAAGGAATGCAGACTCTTAGGATCCCTGTTTAGATTTATTCAATCTACATTATCTGTATTTTATTTATTTACTTAAAAAATTTTTTAATCTTTATTTTTGAGAGTGAGACAGACAGAGTGTGAGCAGGGTAGAGGCAGACACAGAATGTGAATCAGGCTCCAGTTTCCGAGCTGTCAGCACAGAGCCTGATGCAGGGCTTGAACCCACGACCATGAGATCATGCATGACCAGAGCCGAAGTTGGATGCTTAACTGACTGAGCCACCCAGGTGCCCACATTTGCATTTTATTTAAAATTCCTAGGTGATTTGTAGATACATTGAAGTTTGAGAAGCACTGCCCCAAAGTATTCCCTTTAGAAATTAATGGAATTTTTATTCACTACAATCTGCCTCAAATATCGCTTCCTTCGTGAAAACTTCCTTGACCACCCTGGTACTAGTCAGGACTCTTGATTGCATATGATAGAAATCCAGCTCCAACTACTTCCCTACCACCTCTCCCTCTGTCTTCTCTGTCATAGTAAACGGCAACTCAAACTTTCTGTTTGCCTGGCCCCCAAATCTCAGAGTCATTTTTGATTTCTCACTATCACACAGTCAATCTGAAGAGGAATCATGTTGGCTGAAAATACATCCACATTTGTTCACTTTTCACCCTCTTGCACTTCCACTCCAGTCCAGGCAGTCATCTCTCAGTAGCTTCTGTCTGCTCATCCCCATTCTACCCTGCCCTAGAGTCAATTCACTGCATGGGAGATGGATGCTGCTTTTTATTTTTAAAATTTATTTTATTTCTTTTTTAAAGTTTGTTTATTTTGAAAGAGAATGCATGTGCATGAGTGGGAGAGGAGCAGAGAGAGGGAGAGAGAGACAATCCCAAGAAGACTCCGCACTCAGTAGGTAGCTAGACATGGGGCTCAATCCCATGAACCCCAAGATCATAACCTCAGCTGAAATCAAGAGTCAGATGCTCAACTGACTGAACCATCCAGGTGCCCCCAGATGATGCTTTTAAACAGAAAACATTGGGCACCTGGGTGGCTCAGTCAGTTGAGTGACCAACTCTTTATTTTGGTTCGGGTCATGATCCTGGGGTCATCGGATCAGGCCCTGTGTCAGGTTCCACACTAAGCGTGGAGCCTGCTTAAGATTCTCTCTCTTGGGGTGCTTGTGTGACTCAGTTTGTTAAGCGTCCAACTTTGGTTCAGGTCATAATCTCACAGCTTGTGAGTTTGAGCACCATGTCAGGCTCTGTGCTGACAGCCTAGAGCCTGCTTCAGATTCTGTGTCTCCCTCTCTCTTGTCCTTTCTCTGCTCATTCTCTCTCTCTCTCAAAAATAAATAAACATAAAAAAAAACATTCTCTCTCTCCTCTCTCTCTCTGCCTCTGCCCCACTCCCCTGCTCACACACCCTCTGTCCAAGATTTAAAAAACAAAAACAAAAACAGAAAACATGAATCAGATCATGTCACTCCGCTTACTTGTCCCACTTAGCATAATAGCCAAATACTTGAAGATGGCTGGTACAGCCCCTTATGTTGTCTCATTCTGCTTTCTCCCTGATTTCATATCTTAGAATTTTCTAGCTTGCTTATGCCATTCTAACCACACCACTAGCCTCCTTGCTATTCCTTGGGTATACCTGGCACATTCCTGCCTCAAAGCTTTTGTACTTGGCTTTTCTCTCTGCCTGGAATGTTCTTTGTCAAATGGCTTGCTCTCTCAGCACCTCTTTGTCTGGTCTTCCCTAACTATCCTCTTTAAAATGGAATAATCCTTCTCCACATTCCCTTTTCCCTTCCATTCAGTTTTCTCCATATAGTTACACCATCTCATGTACTATACATATATATTTTTTCGTTATTTTTATGTTCAACTTATTATTTCAACTAAGTCAAATCAAGACTCTTCCTCATTCTCTCTTCTTCTCTTCTAAGATAATTTAAATTCCTAGGAAGATTTCTTTCTTTTTTTTTTTTTTAATAACATGAAGTTTACCATTTTACCCATTTTTAGGTATATAATTTAGTAGCATTAAGTACATTCACAATATTGTATAACACTCATAATTATCTAGTTCCCAAACCCATTCATCACCCTAACCAGAAATTTTGTGGCCATTTAGCAATAACTTCTCATTTGCCCCTCCCTTGTACTCTAGTAACTCAATCTACCTTCTATCTCTTTCAATATGACTATTCTAGCTACCCTAAACAAGAGGAATCATATAATAGTTGTTCTTTTATGTTTGGCTTAATTCTTCTAGCATAATATTTTCAAGGTTTATCTATGTTCTGGCATTATTCCCTTTTATGGCTGAATAATAATTCAGTTGTATGGATATACCATATTTGGTTTGGACTCTTGGGTTGTTTTACCTTTTGACTACAGTAGAAAGTACTGCTGCGAATACTGGTGTCTTTGTCTGAGTTCCTGTTTTGAATTCTTTTAAGCAGCTTGGAGTAGAATTGCAGGGTCATATGGTAATTTTAGGTATAATTTTTGAGGAACTGCCTACTGTTTTCCATAGTGGGTGCATTGATTTATATTCCTACCAGCAATGACAAAGTTTCAAAATTTTGTCACATCCTTGCCAACATTTGTAATTTTTTTCATAATAGCAATATTAGTGAGTATAAAGTGATATTTCATTATAGTCTTGATTTGTATTTATCTGATGACTAATAAAATTGTACATCCTTTCATGTGCTTTGTGTTAGAGAAAGGTCTATTTAAATGCTTTGCCTGTGTTTAATTGGCTTACTTTCTAGCTATTGATTTGTAGCAGTTCTTTTTATAATCGAGATATTAAACCCTCATCAGAGATTTGATTTGAAAATAGTTCTCCTATTTTATGGGTTATTCTTTAACTCTTTTAACAGTGATTTTTGATGTATAGGCATTTTAAATTTTAATTAAGTCCAATTTATGTATGTTTCCTTTTGTTGCTTATGTTTTCAGTGTCATATTTTAAAATCATTTCCAAAAAAATAAAAATAAAAATCATTGCCAAATTCAATGTCATAAAGATTTTTCTCTATTTAAAAATTTTTTTTTAATGTTTTTATTGACTTGAGAGAGAGAGAGAGAGAGAGAGAGCATAAACAGGGGGAGGGGCAGAGAGAGACACACACACACAGAGTCTGAAGCAGGCTCCAGACTCTGAGCTATCAGCACAGAGCCTGACGTGGGGCTCAAATCCACCAACCATGAGATTGTGACCTGAGCTGAAGTCAGACACTTAACCAACTGAGCCACCCAGGCACCTCTGTTTTTGTTTTTGTTTTTATAAGACTTTTACGGTTTCAGTTCTTAAGTTTAAGTCTTTAATTTATTTTGAATTAATTTTTCTATGTGGCACAAGTTGAAGATCCAATTTTATTTATTTTTTTGCCTGTGGGTATTCAGTTTTCCTACTATATTTTTTTACTTATAGAACATATTTGTTTACTGTCTGTTTATTCCCACTATAACTTAAGGGGTATCAGGCAGGCATTTTGCCTGTTTTTGTCACTGATATGTTAATTAAATATTGCTTTTCTCTTTATTGCTATTTGAGGTAAAAAAAAAATCACCCCAAAATTTAGTGCCGTAAGACAATAGTAAACATTTATTATCTCTTACAGTTTCTATGTATCAGGGATTTGGGAATAGCTTTCTGACTGGTCCTGACTTGGGGTTTCACATGAGATTCAGACAGATGTCATTTGAGAAAGTTCCCAAGGGCTGAAGGATCCACTTCCACGGTGGCTCAAAGAGTGGCTATCAGGTTTGTCCTGGGTGATGATGGGAGATTTTTCTTCATTGAGCTCTTCACACGTGGTGACCAGCTTCCTCCAAAGCAAGCAATGTAGGAGAACAAAGCAAAAACTTCAGTGTCCTGACAACTTAGCCTCAGAGGTTATACTCTGTCCCTTTTGCTGTATATTATTGGTTACACAGACCCGCCCTCCACATTCAATGTGTGAGGGTCTGTACAAGCTCATGAAGAACAGGCAGTTAAGATCACTTGGCCATATTAGACATATTAGAGGATGGCTACTATATGTATCTAGAAAAGTGTCTAGTTTAGTAACCAGCTTTAATAAGCATAACGTATATAAAGCTCAGGGAAAGCAGGATTGACTGGAACCAGGGATTCTAATATCTTCAGGATGTTCTCCATCTCATTTTTGTTTCTCTGAGTATAGTCATGAACTCTGGGTTCATATCTTTAGAGCTTCATAATAAGAAGGCAAATCAGCTCTGATTTGAAAAATCTCAGGGCATGACTGTCCCAGGCCTTCCTACCTCCTAATCCAGTCAGTGTGGTCATGGGGTAAAGTGATTGGTTTAGCTTGAGTCAGGCACCTACACCTGTTAATAGAAGGTGGAAGGGGATGTGGGTAGATAAAAATAGTACAACTCTCTCAGCCAGGTTAGGTACTCCCCATTCTGTATGTTTCCACCAGAATATATATATTCCACCATATGAAAGAATGTATTGTTATTGTCCATTTATTTGTTCATATGTCTGTCTTTTATACCAGACTATATGTTTTTACACTAGAGGCTGAATACAAGTACTACATTTTTGTTAACTTCAAACAACGTAGGGTTTGTAGTGAAGAGAGCCTGGTGCTTGCATTTTTGCTTTTCCTTTTACTGTCATTGTAGCTTTTGACCAGCCTTAGTTTTCTCATCTTGTAATGATGATGGCTGCCTCATGTAGAAGCACATAATGTTACTGCTGACATGTGGTAGGAGCTGAACTGTTAGTTATTGTCCCTAGGAAACTGCCTGACACAATTGTATATACTTAATATGTTTGTGTGTGAATGACTGAATGAATGAGTAAATAAATGAAGCATTCTTAATGACTTGCTCAAGGTTCACTTGTAAATGAGGATCATAATAGGATTACAGTGAAGATTAAGATAGATGAAAAGTGCTTCCATAGCCCAGCTCGTGGTAAGACTTCTAAAATAATAAGCTATCATTATCAGTGAGGCAGTTTTCAAAAACCAACATATTGTAGGGGATCTCTTTCAAGAGAATGGGAGAATAATGGAGAATAGAATATTTCTTATTTACGTATCTCTCACAAAGCTTCTGTATTTCACAGTAAATTCTCATTTAATAGCCCTAAGTGACATAAATGCAGTATCCATTGATAGAATACAATGGTCTGCAGTATTTCAAAAGCTAAAGAGTAAAAAAAAAACCCACAAAGGTAAGTCCTACCAGATTAATAATTTTGTCTAGTGTCCAATTCTAAGAGCTGAAATCACCTAACATTTAGAAGCTTCTAGCCCATGCCTCAGAGTCAGCACCCCAAACACAACAGTTCATGTTCAGTTGTCATTCTGAGACATGTCAAGCCATTTAAGGAAGGAAGGAAAAAGGAAGAAAAGAAGGAGGTGGGGGAAGGGAGGGAAGGAGGGAAGTAGAGAGCAAGGAAAGGTGGAAGAAAAACAAAATCAATTAGTTTTTCATAAGACCAAAAAACTTTGGTTACTGCCTTTCTAGTTCTCCACATTTCCCAGCTT
This sequence comes from Proteles cristata cristata, assembly GCA_017311185.1. Classification (NCBI taxonomy): domain Eukaryota; kingdom Metazoa; phylum Chordata; class Mammalia; order Carnivora; family Hyaenidae; genus Proteles; species Proteles cristata. The sequence goes on along the minus strand of JAESUZ010004270.1, from coordinate 307,442 downwards.
CCCTGAAGGTCCTACTTACAAATGTATAGGGTGGAACTGAAAGGGTGTTAAATGGGTGGATCTGTGGCAATGTCATTGTAAACACTCCCTATGAGTCAGCTATAAATTCAATTCAAATCCCTAGTCTCCCAATCTTCTCTGCTTATCATGGTTACCACCAAAATGACTGCTGCCTTTAGAAATGCTAATGGGAAACAGGTAAGTGTCTACAATGTTTGATTTTATATTAGAATTTTTAAAAATGTAAGCACTGCAGGAGGGAATATTTTGTCATTGAGTTAGAGTTTATATACATTGCTTAGTCTTTGAAATACAGAACAGCTTGGTAACACTTCTTCAGTTTTATTTAAGAATGCTATTGCATTTTGGCTATTTGAGGGATTAACAAGAATTTATGCAGCGTTAGGTTTAATTTTGCACCTGTAGGAAAGGTATTTTAGTCATTGACTTTTTGTAATTCAATAGTTTCTGTCCTTGCTGTAATTAGCTACTGGTTATCTTTTCTGATTGTACATTCTCAGAGGAGAACTGATGAGTCCATAAGGGCTTCAAATTTTTCATGTGGAGAAAAAGAATAGCTGAGGAAAAAATGACTGGTTACCATAGCATTCATTCATAAGTTCCTGGTGACAATGTTGAACGTTGTGTGGTCTTTCAGTGATGAGTTCAGCAGTGGTTGCTTCCCTGTTGTTTAGGAGTGTAGTTTGTAATAAAAGCTAAATTAATTTCACTGTAAAGTAATGCCGTCTTAACATAGTTTCCTCATCCTTTTGTGGAGGTGAGGGCAGAGCGTTAACTAACATTGGCTAAAGTTTGTATTTTACTGTTAGACCATTTTCATGTGCAATAACACATCTCACAATACATCAGTCTTTGGCAACTCTTATTTGCCTGATGAAGACATGGAAGCTTAAAGGCCCATTAGTAGGTGGTATTTTTCTAATTCAGTCTTTCAAAAAAATCTTTAATCCTCCCTCTCTCTCTGACCCTCCCCTGCTCATGCTGTCTCTCTCTCTCTCTCTCTCTCCCCTAGAAATAAAAAAAAAGAGGGGGGGCACCTGGGTGGCTTAGTCGGTTAAGCGTCTGACTTTCGCTTAGGTCATGATCTCACGGTTCGTGGGTTTGAGCCCCGCATTGGGCTCTGTGCTGACTGCCGGCTCAGAGCCTGGAGCCTGTTTCATTCTGTGACTCCTTCTCTCTCTGACCCTCCCCTGCTCACGCTGTCTCTCTCTCTCTCTCCTAGAAATAAATAAAACATTAAAAAAAAATCTTTAATCATTTTAATTTTGCATCTTGGTGCTTTGTAGCTTTGGATAATAGCAATTACAATAGCTACCATTTGTTGAATGCTTCTAACGTACCTTGCATATATTATTTTATTTGTCACTTCAATGCTTAGGTAGATGTGATTACTATTATTTCCAGTTTATAGATGAGAAGATTGGATCTCAAAGAAGCTAAAGCATACTTTTGACAAGCACACTTGAAATTTTAGGTCACAATCTAGTCACTTGCATTAATGTAGAGGTTACTAGTTCCCAGATAATTGGATAGTTTACATGGAATTACTATTCTAGTTGCACCAAATTTTATCTTGCTTCAAAACAGTTATCTCAGAAACTCAAGAAAAGAACAGACTTCTTTTGCTGGGTGGGATGAAAATTGGCACTCTGTTGATGTCTCATTTTGGTCGTTCAATTTTAGAAGCTGCTGTTGGATCGATCGTGTGAATGTCTAATATCACATATAAAAATGATGCCCAAACTCTAGAGTCAGAGAGCTGAGTCTTTGCCACAACTGTGGCAGACCTAGTCTCTCTATATGTGCACAAAGCGCCAAGAGATAGCAACAGATTTATGTACCTCTTAAAAATGTTCTTTTCTAAGATAATGTGTCTTGCAAACAATAAAATGTGGTAGAAGTAAAGTGGTAAGGTTAAAGCCATCCTCATTTTCTGGAGAGGCCACAACTTTTATGCTTAACTTAAATTTGGACTCATATTGAGGAAAGCAGTGAACCAAGTGAAATAGGCTTCCACTATTTCATCATGAGCCTTTTCATTTTTCCAGAGCAAAATATTTTGAACATTAGCTGGGAGTTGCAATGGAGTGTTGTTTCTCCTTTTTAGTTAATTAATTGATTAATTTGTAATGTTTTTATTTATTTTTGAGAGAGAGAGAGACAGAGTGCAAGCTGGGGAGGTACAGAGAAAGAGAGGGAGACACAGAATTCAGAGCAGGCTCCAGGCTCTGAGCTGTCGGCACAGCCCGAGGTGGGGCTTGAACCCACAAACCATGAGATCATGACCTGAACCGAAGTCAGAAGCTTAACTGACTGAGCCATCCAGGTGCCCCTCTTTTTTTTTTTTTTAAGCTTTTTTCATTTTGACAGAGAGAGAGAGAGAGGCGCAATGAGCTTGAGTTGGGGAGGAGCAGAGGCAGAGAGAGAGAATCACAAGCTGACAGTGCAGAGCCTGATGTGGGGCTCAAACTCACAAACCATGAGGTCATAACCTGAGCCAAAGCTCGACTTTTAACTGACTGAGCCACCCAGGCGCCCTTCTCCTTTTGTCTAGAAGAGCGCTGCCAAGAATACTTTCTGATGGATGGAAATGTTCTATATCTGCTGTCCAAGATAGTAGCCAGTAGTCACATGTGGCTATTTATTGAGCACTTGAAATGTGTGAGTGTGAGTGGGAAATTCAAATTTTAATTTAAGTTTAAATGTAAACCAATCACATGTGGCTAGTGGCTCCTGTATTGAACAGTGCAGTTGGAGAATGTAACTGAGATGCCCTGGCTCTTTAAGGAAGCTGCAAATGCCAGCAGCCCAGGGTGAGTATGAGGTGTTGTTCACAAATGGGTTTGACTACACTGGTGAGTTCCTCTTCCATACACTGGGCAGTTTTTGCCTCTCAGGGGAATGCCTCCTTTGCTTTTCCTTTCTGTGAGCAATGACTCACATGCCTGGCTTACAAAACACCTTTGGCAGTTGAGAGCATGGTGTTCTGAGATTTAACCCTTGCCAGGTTTAGAGGGAATAGAGCTCAGACCCTCTCCAATACAGTGACAAAAGTCAATGCCAAGGGTTTGCAACATTAGAACATAGAAACCTTTGAAATGCTAATTGAATTGACCTCAAATTAGTCTCCAAGATGGGTGCCACTGCCCACTGCACCCATGCTTCCTCTATTTTGAAGTTCCAGAGTGTGAACAGCAAAGTGGCAGAAAGCTAGAGCAGAGGTGGTGTTGATGTGGAATTCACACGGTGGAATTTCGCTTACGCAAGTGCTCAAGCACTTGTGAGAAATCAGAATTAGCTATTTCTCTGGTTAGATTGAGCTATTTCAGTGACAAGTTAAAGTGTAAGCTCTTTCATCAAAAGAGTTGAGTGAGTGAAGGAAAAGCATAGACCAGGAAGAATGCTAGAGGGTCAGAGCTAAAGGAATAAACTCCTCTCCTCAGGCCAATAACTTCATTTAAGACAAAATATCTCAGACATTAAGCACAGCAGTGCTGATTATTTAGATTATTTGGAATATATGTGTGTGTATATATGTTACATATATATGTACATGTATAGTGTCAATTAAAAATATAATTTTGGGCCGCCTGTGTGGCTCAGTAGATTGGGCACCTGACTCTGGCTCAAGTCATGATCTCATGGTTTGTGAGTTTGATCTCTGAGTCGGGCTCTGTCTTGACAGCTCGGAGCCTGGAGCCTGCTTCAGATTCTATGTCTCCCCCTCTCTCTGCCCTTCCTCTGCTCACTCTCTGTCTCTCTTAAAAATGAATAAACATTAAAAAAATATATATATAATTTCTACCAATAAAATCAAAACGAAGCTTATTCTGTATCATTCATTCAAAATGCATTGAACAGCAAGTATGCAAAAAGTACTTGGAATACTGAGAAGCCTCAGACAGAATATGATTCTAATCATTGGAAAGCTCTTGATCTAGTGGACAATATGCATAAACCACTTATGGCATTAGACTGACTGGGTCCCAAGCTCTGCCTCACTATTTTTCAATTTGTATAAATAGGGGCAAGTTACTTGGTATTTACTAAGTCTCAGTTTTCTCATATGCAAGGGGGTGATAGATTAAAAGAAATAACATATGTATAGATGTATAGCCCTTGACAATACTAATACACAGGGAGTGATCAACTGTGAGTTAGCTTATTTTCAAAATAGTATGCGGCATTTCTCTTTATATATATATATATATATATATATATTTTTTTTTTTTTTAGGTAAAATTCACATTAATTGAAATGTTAACCATACTTTTTTTTTTTTTTTTGGTAAAATGAACACACTTGTGTAACTCACACCCTTTCAAGATTTAGACCATTTTTATCACCCGGAAATCTCTCTCATGTGTCTTCCCAGTAAATTCCCAGCCCGGGGCAACCAGTTCTGTTTTTTTCACCACAGATTAGTTTTGCTTTTTCTGGAACTTCAGGTAAATAAAATCATACAGTAAGCACTCTTTCGTGTCATTTATTTTTTAATAGGTAATATATTCACATGGTTAGAAACTGAAAAGGTACAAAAGGGCAGGCAGTCAAGAGTTTCCTATCCACTCCTGTCTACCAGTCACCCAATTTTCCTCTCTTGAAGCAACAAGTGGTATCAGCTCCATGTGAGGCCATCCTGTAGCTATTATTAATACAAGGGTTTATGCAAGGTGCTTTGAGAACTCTGTTTTAAAGTTTGTCCAAAGAATCTTGTGACAGCTCACTTATACAAAATCAATTTTACAAATAACAAGTTATTTTTAGATTCTGATTCCAAATGTCAAATTGTGACTTTTTACACATGACAGGTAATCTTTAAACCACATCTATTTCAAGTTCTAACAGTCTATGATTTTCATTCATTGATTAAACAAATATATATATTGAACAAATATATATATGGAACAAATATATATATTGAACAAATATGGAAATAACAACCATGAACCAAAGAAAACCAAGGTCTTGGACTTAGATAATCTAGTTGAGGGAGGGAATAAAATTCAACAAAATAATCATACAATTACAGGTTCAGTGCAGTGTGATAGGAAGGGACCAAGGTGAGGAGGTCTGAGGGTGCTCCTGAGAGATACAGACAAGAGCCAACTGAGGTAAGAAGGATGAGGGTTGGGAAAGCTTTCTAGGCCTGAGCAAAGCATACGCAAAAGCTCTGTCGAGAGAGGAAGATTTGAAAGATTGGAAAAGGCCAGTGTGGCTGGAACAGAGACAGCAGGATGGATGGAAGAGACGGCGGTAGTCTGAGCAGTGAGAAGAGGTGGGCCAGACATCTGACCATACAGGACTTGGTTAGTTGAGGGATTTTGTCTAAGAGAATGGAAAGCTATTAAAGTGGTTTACCTGGGAAGTAACCGGGTCACATAGTCTTTCCTGTGGAGAAGACATGAGAGAGGAAGTAAGGGCACATGGGTAAGCCATTTAGAAGGCTAGGTCAGGCACCCCTCCACTCCGATACAGGCAGCTTGGACTAGGCTGGTGATGGAGGAGATAGAAGAGAACAGGATCAAGAAAAATTTGATCAATAGGATTTGCTGATAGATGTAATATAGGAGGGAAAGGTAGATTTTTCAAGATATCTCTTAGCTTTCTTTTTTTTTTTTTTTTACAAATAGTTTATTGTCAAATTAGTTTCCACATAACACCCAGTGCTCATCCCCACAAGTGTCCTCCTCCATGCCCACCCTCCTCCCCCCACATCCACCAGTCCTCAGTTTTTGTCAGCATTCAAGAGTCTCTCATGGTTTGCCTCTCTCCCTTTCCCCCACCATTTCCGCCCTTCTTCTCCCCTTGGTCCTCTGTTAAGTTCCTCCTAATCCTCCTATACGTGCACACATATGATATTTGTCCTTCTCTGCCTGACTTATTTCGCTCAGCATAACACCCTCAAGGTCCATCCATGTTGCTACACATGGCCAGATTTCATTGTTTCTCATTGCCATGTAGTATTCCATGGTATAGATAAACCACATCTTCTTGATCCATTCATCTGTTGATGGACACTTAGGCTCTTTCCATGTTTTAGCTATTGTGGAGAGTGCTGCTATGAACATTGGGGTACATGTGCTCCCATGCATCAGCATTTCTGTATCCCTTGGGTAAATTCCTAGCAGTGCTATTGCTGGGTCATAGGGGAGTTCTATTGTTAGTTTCCTGAGGAACCTCCACACTGTTTTCCAGAGGGGCTGTACCAGTTTACATTCCCACCAACAGTGTAGGAGGGTGCCCGTTTCTCCACATCCTCGCCAGCATCTAGAGTTCTCTGATTGGCTCATTTTAGCCATCTTAGCTTTCTTATACAAAATGGATTCAGTTGCAATAAAATTGTTAGTTGAAATTAACTTTAAATAATGGCATGACCTAAAAATTATGAAAAATTTTGCCTCAAATAAAATTTCAAGGTTTCAAAGGTTTTAGCTGGATGGAGGGCATGGCTCTACTTCCTATTTTTCAGTATGTCCTAAGCCTGTTTTTTTAAAAAAAGGGAATTTTTCTTTTTCTGAAATGCTTACTACAGTGAAACTCTTTCTGGAGACCGTAAATCTGTATCAGAAAATAACCAGGGGCCATCTAATTTCCGGGCAAACAACTGGACTTTTTTGGTGCTTATAATTACTCCCATTTTGTAACTTCTAAATGTATAACGAAGGCAATTTGTAATAGCTTTATTATTTTTCTTGTCCGTTTTTCCTGGGGTTAGATCAGAATTAGTAGATAGCTCCTGTCCCAAACTAAGTACGTACTTCTAAGAATTTCTTCGTTGATATTGGATGGTTGCCCGGGTGGACTGCATGTATTTGTGCCCATGTTCTGCCCCCTGCCGTACTTTTGCATAAACCCAGTGTGTCGAGACGACTGATGGTAGAGGGATTTGTAATCCTAAACGCTATCTGCACACTGATTATTGTTTTTGAGAGTGACCTAGGTCACCTCGCGGGGAGCTGGGACGGCTTCTCGAAGCCTGCGCGTCTGCGTCGCGTGCCCGCGGCCTAGGAGGCGCGTGGGCGATGCGGTAGCGCAAAGCCTGCAGCTCCAAGCTAGGGGTCGCCTCGGGCCCCCGAGGGGGTGTGTCCTGTGCAGTTCTTACAGGCGAGGGGCGCTTCAGGAGACTGGGGAAGTCTGCAATTTGTAAGGCCGAGGGCTGGCGCTTTGAAAGAGAGGCGGAGGAGGGAGAGGGATTTCCCCGCCCCCGTTCCCCTCGGCCCAATCCCTTCGGCTTCTCCTTTTCTCGCCCGGCCGCCCGGCCCCTAACCTGCTCGAACCCATTATGCGGTAGAGGCGGCCGGTCTCTTTAAGGCCTGCCGCGCCTGCGCCTTGGGCTTTCCTGACGCGGTCGGCCAGACCCTGGAGTAGCCGGCGGGTGGGCAGGATAAGGGTCGGGTAGTAGTTAAAGCAGTGGCGGCGCCCGGAGGGGTGGGTGAGGGTCGGAGGGTCTCTGAGCTAGTCAGTGAGCTCGGCGCTTGAGAACGGACGGGGAAGGCGGCCCGCGGAGCCGAAGCCCGGGCCGAGGCGCTGAGACGCGGCGGCGAGGCTGCCGGCTGGATGGGAAGTTAATGTTTACGGCGGAGTCCACCCAACGTTTCCAAGGTGAGGGGCGCCGCGCCAGGCCGGGCGGGCCGGGAGGCCGGGCGGGCCGCGAGCGAGCCCGGGTTCCGCGGGGCGCACGGCGGGGCCGAGGCGTGGCGAGTAGGGGCAGCCACCAAACTTGGGGCGCGAGCGGGGCGGGCGCGCCCGGCTCCGCCAGGGCCTAAGTTCCCTGAGGCCGCGGCGGTCCGGGACCGTCCTCCTGTGGGCTCTGAGGAGAAAACTCGCCAGCCGGTCTCCCAGTGGAGTCCCAGGGAGGTGAAGGGGCCGGGCAGCTTCGGGGGCGCTTCCTCATAAATCCCGTGTGGGATATTGAGTTTCATGTCCTCCCTCGAGGCCAGAAGTCCGTTCTCTCCGGGTGTCCTGATGGAGTGAGACCACCTGCGCCCTTACTTGGAAAGTTGGCGTTTTCCTTTGGCCTCCGGGAGTCTGCGCAAGGCAGGTTCACCCCCGGCAGGTGATGGGCAAGCCAGGTGTGCTAGGGGGCTCCCTAGGATGCACTTGGAGAGCGTTAGTGCCCATCACCGAATCACCTTATGACTAGCGGGGCAAGCCTCAAATTAACCGCAGAATTTCCGGTAGGTTTAATTGTGGTGTTCGTGTCTGTTTTAGAATTGCCATGATTTCTTTGCGTCTGTTTTTTGGACGTTTTAGGTTAAGTCATTTGTTATCCTTTCACCGACGAGTTAACCAAAACTTTTGGAATGGTTCCTTTACTTTCCTCCTATCCGTTGCTGTTAGAGGTGATTTGAAAAGCAGTATTTCTTTTGCAAAGTTATCTTTTCTTTGGGTTACAGTGTAGGATAATAAACCTCTTTCTTTCCTGAAAGAAAGAAATCCAGTGTTTCTTGAAGATCAAGGAAAACTATCTGTTGTTGGTTTTTACCTTTGTTCTGGGCTGATTATGTGTTAATAGCTTTTTTTTTTTTTTTTTAGTAAACTCTTGAATTTACCTGAAAGCTCCTTTTCTATTAAAAAATGCTAGCCTTTAAGGTCTCTGAGAACTTTGTGCCAAGGAAACTTACAAAACTTATTGAAGTATATAATATACGGAAAAAGCGTACAATCCTAAGTATGCCGGTAAAGGATTTTTACGAAGTATACCATCACAGATCAAGAAACAGAACATTACTAAGTTGGGGATTTTACCTAGGAGTGGAATTGCTGGTTTGTGAGGTATGTGAGTGATAAACTCAAGTATTAGATACCGTTGAACATTTTCCCAAAGTGATTGTGCTAATTAGCAGAGAATTTTAATCCAGTTAAAGCTGCATCCTTGTTGATGCTTGTCAGTTTGAAACATTTGTGCTTTTCTGGTAGAGGTGCAGTAATATGTTAGTCTGGTTTTATTTTACATTTTCCTGATAGTTGTGGTTTTATCTTTTATTGGCCATTTATATGCCTTTTGTGAAATGCCTGAGTATTGTTTTTTTTAATTTATAATATTTTGGGTATGAGTCCTTTCTGGGAGGTACACTCATACCCCTATCTATAAACTATACATCATTTATCTTATTCTGCTCTGCCTTTTCACTCTTTTAATGGTGGGTTTTTTTTTTTTTTTGATGGATGGGCATTCTTAATTTTATAGAAATATATTTACTATTTTCCTTTATGATTACTGCTTTCTGTCTCCTATTTAAGAAATCTTGCTTAGCCTAAGAGTATGAAGATGTTTTCCTGGTTACCTTACAGAAATTTTATTTTGTTTTACTTTTCATGTTTAAAGTGTACAATTTACAATAGGTTTCCCATGGATTATAGGGAGTCAAGATTCACTTTTTACCAGGTGGATATTTTTTTGACCCAGCACCGTTTATTGAAAATAACCATATTTGTCCCTCCGCACTGGTTGGCACATTCTCACAAATCAGGTGATTGTTTAAGTGTGGATCTGTTTCTGGATATTCTGTTTTATTGGTTTATTTGTTATCCTTGTGCCAATATCACTATTAATGTAATTGAATGTGTGATAGTATAAGGCCTCCAATATTGTTCTTTAATAATGGACAGTTTTGGCTCTTTGCATTTCCATGAATTTCAGAATCTTCTTGTCAATTTCAACAAATTTTGGAAATTGGAATTGAATCTATAGATCGGTTTGGAAGTATCGACGTCTTAATATTGAATTTTCCAATTTACGAACATGGTATATACCTCTAAGTAGGTCTTTTAAAATTTCAGTAATGTTTTATAGTTTTCTTTGTAAAAGTCTTGCACATCTTTTTTTATTTAATGTTAGTTATTTTAAATTTTTGACATTGTAAGTGATATTTTAAAATATTTGTGGCCAGTATACAGAAATACAGCTAATATGGGACACCTGGGTGGCTCAGTTGGTTGAGCGTCCAACTTCGGCTCAGGTCATGCATGATCTCACGGTTTGTGTGTTCCAGCCCTGCGTAGGGCTCTGCGCTCACAGCTCAGAGCCTAGAGTCTGCTTCAGATTCTATGTCTCCCTTTCTCTCTCTCTTCTCTCTCTGCCCCTCCCCTGCTTGTGCTCTCTCTCTCAAAAATAAATCTAGAAAAAAAAAAGTACGGCTGATTTAAGTCTTTAATCTTCATTCAGAACCTAATATAAATTACACCTTGTATGTTCTAGTTTTCCAAGGTGGTTTGTTTGTTACTTTTTTCTTTCTTTCTTTCTTTCTTTTGGTGTGGTATCTAGGACCAATTAAAGAGTTACAGAGTGTTGAGTATATTCACAATCACTGTGTTAGGACTTCGGGGATACAAAGCTGATTAAGATGCTTCCCCTGCCCGTAAGCAGTTTAGAGTCTAGGAGGGTAAGTAGAAATTCAAGGAGAGACCTTTATCCTCCACTATAAATGCTGTTATGAAAATTGATTTGGCAGCATGCAAAAAGGACGTTTAAATTCAACTGGGCAGGGGCGAGAGTTGGGGAAGTAATATGCCTGGCTCGCAGTGTTCTGAGCACAAAGGAATTGGGCTGTGGGTAGGTAGGGGCTGCTATTCACAATACATGCTTTTCTGCTTAATCCCTTGGCTTTCAGCCTTTGCTTCACTCCAGTCTTTTGAGTCTGGAGTCTCTCCAAGTCACTGTTTCTAGGGAATAAATTTATGAGATTATATAAATGAAGGGAAACTAAAGGGTCTCTATATTGCAGACCTTAAATTACTAACCTGCTCTTCAGCCCTATACCTCTCCCATACACTCACGTTATATAGAAGGACTTGGAGACTCCAAGTCCTGAACCTTCCTGGGATTCTGTGAGTGAGACAAATAAGTATTTTTTTAAAAGTTTATTTATTTATTTTGAGGGAGAGTGAGCTGGCACACATGTGAGTGGGGGAGGGGAAGAGACAGAGTGGGAGAGAATCCCAAGCAGGCTCCATGCTGAGATCATGACTTGAGCCAAAATCCAGAGTCAGACCCTTAGCTGACTAAGCTATCCAGGTGCCCTGCAGAATAGCTTCTTGACCATATTCCCTTATGCAAGGCCTGTAGGTTTGGCTTCCTGTCCTTTACTCAATTATACATTCCTCCATCTCTTTCTTGTTCCGTGGTTGTGGTATCTTCTTTTATCTGTCTGAGAATGTTAAAGATAGTCTCTTTAAGGTTTCTTTTCTTTGCGTAGTTTGTTTCCTCCAAGTTACTTTTTTTCTATAATAGAGGCCCTCAGAGTTTTGATAATCCTTGGTGGTTTCTTCATGATGGAGAGTGGAGACTAAAAGCTGATTGGAAGCCCTGAGCTTGTAGGTGGGGCTTATTGACTTCCAGTTTTACTCTATAGTCTCCTGCATAGAACAGTGGTTCTCAATTTTGGTTGCACTTTAGAATCATATGGAGAGCTTAAAAAAGATATACACACCCTGCTAGACCAAATGCAACAGAATCTCTGAGGATAGGACTCAGGTAGCAATATTTTTTAAACAGTTATGATTGCATACAGTAAAACACACATTTTAAGTTTATAGTTCGATTTTGCCATGTATACACTCACATAACTAATAGGATACGGAGCATTGTGAAAACCCTGTGTATCTCTTTGTTCTCTCTTCCCTGCTCCCTGGCCAGAGGCAACGGCTATTCTGATTTCTGTCCCTACAGATTAACATCGGTATTTTCTAAAGTCGTCCAGGTGATTCCCGTATGTGGTCAAGAGTGAAACCATTGGTTTAGGTGGACTGTTTGAAGCTACCCCAGTATTTCTGTCTTTCCTTGTGGTCTGGCCATATTGCCCAAAAAGTATCTTCCAGTTTCGTGCTTGGAGGGTAGAGGTTTGGTTGCTGGTGGTTTGGGAATTCAAGAAAGATGGCTGGATAATGAATGAGTCATAGAATGTTCAGGATATAAGGTCACATAATTTGCTTTTTTTTGTTGTTGGGATACTTATGTCTTCTACCCATTATGGTTTGCCCTCTTGAGAGAATAAATCTCCAGGCAACTGCTGCACTGAAGATGGGCCACTCAGCAGCTTGGAGGAGGAATGGGTCTAGGTTTCTAACTCTTGACAGCTTTCACCTGATCCTTTCTTACTTCGGTCTCCCCTGCCCCTCTTTGTTCTGGCAGTTCCTAAGCCTTTTGAGGATTGTGTAGTATAAATTGAGTTGGTTCTAAATTGACAGCACTGCTGGCTTGTAATTTGACTGTCTTTGACAAAGTCAGTTACCACTCCTCCATCTTCTTTCCAGCTTCCAAAATTTTATTGCCGTTGTCTCTTTTTCCGTTCTCCCTGTCCTTATGGTTTATGAGCTAAAAACAGAATACAACATCATCTTCTTTATCCTTGTTTTAGTAGAGTTTTGGGAGGGAGGAAAATTAGATATGTGTGTTCTATCTGCCAACTTACCCTGGAATTCCATCATGTGCTTTCATTATAAAAATGTTGTCATCCGCCCTTCACTACTGTCTGCTTCTTGAAAGATTATAGCTTTTAAATTTCTTTACTGTTATCTGAATAGAATGTCAGGAGGGAGAGTACCAAAGTATTGGATCAAACCATTGTTTCCCTAGAAGTCCCCAAATTATTTTGAGAAGTACTTGTTGTTCCAGAGTCATACACCCTCAGGATTGGGAATGGTTTTAAAGGTAAGCCAAATAGTGATCTATCTGATGCTTTCTAAAAGTGGGAAGGAAACTCATGGTAAAGAGGGTGTTAGTGATTAGAGAAACAGATTGGCCTATGGGTCTCTGCAACGGGTCTGTAAAATCCATATAGACCTTAAACATTTAATAGTGAATGAATAAATAATCTTGCGTATTTGTAACATAAAAGTTATCAAAAAGTCATGGTTGTTTTGTCATTTCAGTCCATAATAGGTAAATCCAACTGTGGTCATGGGGGAAGAATTTTTTATTTTGAAGAAAGATTTTATACCAGAAAAAATTGGAATCTATTACTAAAGATAAAGTTGTAGAGATCTTAATTTATAGTTAAAATAAACTGATAAATTAAAACCACCCATTAAAAGTTTTATGTTAAGCTTCTCTAATAGCTTTGTGATTCTTTGCACTCTTTATTTAAAAAATATTTTTATTTTTTTAAATTTATTTTTGAGAGAGAGAAACAGTGTGAGCAAGTGAGGAGCAGAGAGAGAGGGAAAGACAGAATCCAAAGCAGGCTCCAGGCTCTGAGCTGTCAGCAGAGTCTGATGCAGGGCTCGAACTCACAGACCACAAGATCATGACCTGAGCCGAAGTCGGGCAACCAGCTGAGCCACCCACATGCCCCTCTTTATTTTCTTTAAAACGCTAAATCAGTAGGTTTCCAAATGGTCTTTAAGACAGACTTTTTAACAAAAAGTTCACAATGAAATCATTTGTTTTCTCTTAGACTAAGTTTATACAATTCAAAGTATTTACCTTTAAATTATGTCCATTTTTTTTAACCTGTGCTAAAGTGTCCTTTTGGAAATATGTAGGTTAATTAGTATTTTGTGGATAGAAACTGTTGCCTATTGCTCATTATTTCTGATGGCTTGGGCTTGGTATGTTTATTTGTTCCCATTTCCAGCTATTTTTTTTTTTTTTAATTGTATCTGTACTTAAAGAGAGCTTTCCCTGCCTGTGCTGTTTGCAGTTTATCCTTTAAGTGGCCAATGATAGTGTGAGTTTAGTGCTTGTTAATTGTTATTTGTACTAATCCAGCCCTCACAATTGCACTCTGAAAAGTGTTCCATAAAGCTGGTCAGACTGACTATTATCTGGGTCTTCATTGTTGGTTTTGCTATTCAGTGTCTTGTGAGTTCATGATTAGGGCTCTCCTGAGGAACTGCTGCTTCCTGTGTTCTTGGAAGGACCTTGATGAGAGATGGGAACAGAACTGGCTGTATTATCGATCATTGTTTGTGTTTTTCATAGGAAAGTGCAAGCATTGATATAAAAGTGAAGAGGGGATTTTTGTCTTGTCTTTGAGTTGGTGCCCAAATGATTAATAGCTGTCTTCTTTTTTGGCCTGATACAGATCTTTTGCCATGGCAAAAATGAACTTCGCATTTTCATAAATTGGGCTAGTAAATTTGTTAGATCAATGTTAACAGATACTGGAAAAAGTGTTGCTCTAATGAACAATTGTATAATATGCCTAAATAAGATACATGAGAGAAGGAAAAATTAATATCTTCAGGTATACCAGAAACCAGGATAGTTGAGAAGACTTGATGGTGAGAAAATAGAGCTTGAAGTAAATTGAAAATGAATGTTTTTGGGGCACCTGGGTGGCTCAGTCGGTTAAGGCTCTGACTTTGGCTCAAATCATGATCTCATGGTTCATGGGTTTGAGCCCAGTGTCGCGCTTAGTGCTGACAGCCTGGAGCCTGCTTCGGATTCTGTGTCTCCCTCTTTCTGTGTCCCTCTCCCACTCCTCTCTCTCAAAAAAAAAGTTAAAAAATTAAAAAATTTTAAAAAAAGAATGAATTTTAGGGAATAAGCCCGTGAAACTTCTAATGTCTTTTAGTATTCATTTGAAATAGACGTAAGAGATGATGAGCACAAAGTTAAAGACTCAACCTGACTGCCTTTTTGAAAATGTGGAGAAGCTCTTCTGTTGTCAGATGAGAAAGGTTTATTTTATTTACTTATTATTTATTGAAGTGTTTTTATTTATTTTTGAGAGGGGTCGGGGCAGAGAGAGAGAGAGAGAGAGAGAATGTCTGAAGCAGGCTCCAGGCTTTAAGCTATCAGCACAGAGCCCAACACAGAGTACAAACTCACAAGCTGTGAGATCATGACCTGAGCCCAAGTTGGACTCTCAACAGACTGAGCCAGGTGCCCCAGATGAGCAAGGTTTATAAAGGTTGTCAAGCACGATGGTTCATTTATATGTAACATACAAGATCAGAAAAGTGAATCAATAAGTGGTCTAGAAATTTAAAGAAGTTATACAGTTGTCAGTAGATCATTAAGAGCCAACAAAGATAACACACATCTCCTGTGTGTCAAACATAATGATACTTATTGGGAAGATAATGGTGGTCTATTCTACATAGACAAAACCCTTGCTCTCACAAAATTTGCAAACTATAGGGGAAGGCACTGTTGATATATTCTAGTTTCTGAGTGAGATGATTTTAAAAAAGGTAATTCAGTGATTAATTTGTCTTAAATCTTGATGCTTTTTGTAACTAGTAAGGGAAAATGCTTGGTGAAGTAAGTTTTAAATCTTAATGTCTGCTTTAAAAGTGTGTGAGGTAAATTTATATGTAGTGAAACACATAGAGCTTAACTATGTAATTGAGTTTTGATAAATGGTATATGTGTTTGTGAATCTCTTTACCTCTTCCCCCAATAATCCCTCATGGTTTCTTTAGTCAGACCCTGTTGTTGTCTTTTACCACCAATTAGTTTTTGTTGTTCTTGAACTTCTCATAAAAATAGAATAATTCAGTGCATTGGTGGCTTCTTTTGTTCAACATGTTTTTTGAAATTCAACCAGGTTGTTGTTCACATCAATAGTTATTTTTGACTGGTGTGCAGTAATCCATTGTAGAGCTATAATACAGTTTAGCCATTTTCCCCATTTGGTTGTCATGAGTAAAGCTGTTGTGAACACTGGATTATTCATCTCTTTATAGACATAGATTTTCATTTCTGTTGGATAAGTAACTAGAGGTGGAATTACTGGGTCATGGGGTAGATGCATATTTAACTTTAGAAGACAGTTACAAACAGTTTTCCCAGATGGTTATACCATTCTGCATTTCCCCCAGCAATCTGTGAAGGGTCTGATTAAATCAGAACCAAGTTTCAGAAAGTGTATTCTGGTAGGGAAAACACACAGTAAAAGAGTTGAAAATTGATGTATTCCTGTTCCAAGGAATTGATAGGGAGGGAGAGAATCTTAGGGATTCTAGAGGTATGGTATGTGGGGTAAGGATAAGGGAGGGCTCAGATAACCCCCATGTATCTGTCATAGACTGCTGGATATTGGTGTGGTAGTAATTAGTAGAGGGAGCTGAAGAGTAGATTTTGTAGGGAAAAGAAGGTGATAATTCTGTTTTGTTTGTAAATAGTAATTGGGGGTAAAAGGAAGTAAATGAGATAGTTCTGAAAGTGTGTGTAGTGAGGAGAGAACCTCTGTTGGAATTGGAACTTTGGGGGCCATTGACATTTCGGAAATTAATTGAAGAGGAGTCTGCAAAAGAATAGAAAGATTTGCCACTACAGAAGGAAAACCTGGAAGCTGACTTAATAGAAATAGAGAACTTTGAAGGAGAGAAGGGTTTGAACATTGTTACTATGAATAAAAACTAGTTACAGCTTTTTTGGAGGTTATTTATATACATTTATATATCTGTTAAATATATATATTTATATATTTTAAGCGTATGTATTGTGTATATTTATTTTATATATGATGTATATCTGTTAAAATATCAGATTTATTTTGTTTTTTATTATTTTATTAAAATATTTTTTTTACATTTATTTATTTATTTATTTATTTTTTCTTCAAGTCAACAAATTTACCTTTATTTCTTGATAATTTCTCTTTGTCAGTCTCTCCTATTCCAGTGCCTCCATTCTGGGTGATCTTAATATGCATATCAATGATATTTCTTTCTTTCTTTCTTTTTTTTTTTTTTTACAAATAGTTTATTGTCAAATTAGTTTCCACATAACACTCAGTGCTCATCCCCACAAGTGTCCTCCTCCATGCCCATCCCCCCCCCCCATATCCATCAGTCCTCAGTTTTTGTCAGCATTCAAGAGTCTCTCATGGTTTGCCTCTCTCCCTTTCCCCCACCATTTCCCCCTTCTTCTCCCCCTGGTTCCTCCATCAAGTTCCTCCTAATCCTCCTATACGTGCAAACATATGATATTTGTCCTTCTCTGCCTGACTTATTTCGCTCAGCATAACACCCTCAAGGTCCATCCATGTTGCTACACATGGCCAGATTTCATTGTTTCTCATTGCCATGTAGTATTCCATGGTATAGATAAACCACATCTTCTTGATCCATTCATCTGTTGATGGACACTTAGGCTCTTTCCATGTTTTAGCTATTGTGGAGAGTGCTGCTATGAACATTGGGGTACATGTGCTCCTATGCATCAGCATTTCTGTATCCCTTGGGTAAATTCCTAGCAGTGCTATTGCTGGGTCATAGGGGAGTTCTATTGTTAGTTTCCTGAGGAACCTCCACACTGTTTTCCAGAGGGGCTGTACCAGTTTACATTCCCACCAACAGTGTAGGAGGGTGCCCGTTTCTCCACATCCTCGCCAGCATCTAGAGTTCTCTGATTGGCTCATTTTAGCCACTCTGACTGGCGTGAGGTGGTATCTCAGTGTGGTTTTGATTTGTATTTCCCTGATGAGGAGGGATGCTGAGCATCGTTTCATGTGTCTGTTGGCCATCTGGATGTCCTCTTTGGAGAAGTGTCTGTTCATATCTTCTGCCCATTTCTTCACTGGGTTGTTTGTGTTTCGGGCGTGTAGTTTGGTGAGTTCCTTATAGATTCTGGATATTAACCCTTTATCTGATATGTCATTTGCAACTATCTTTTCCCATTCCGTTGGTTGCCTATTAATTTTCTGGGTTGTTTCCTTGGCTGTGCAGAAGCTTTTAATCTTGATGAGGTCCCAATCATTTATTTTTGCTCTTGATTCCCTTGCTTTTGGGGATGTGTCAAGTAAGAAGTTGCTGCGGTGGAGGTCAAGGAGGCTGTTTCCTGCTTTCTCCTCTAGGGTGTTGATAGTTTCCTGTCTCACGTTCAGGTCCTTTATCCGTTTTGAGTTTCTTTTTGTGCATGGTGTGAGAAAATGATCTAGTTTCATTCTTCTGCATGTTGCTGTCCAATTCTCCCAACATCATCTGTTAAAAAGGCTGTCTTTTTTCCATTGGATATTCTTTCCTGCTTTGTCAAAGATCAGTTGGCTGTATACTTTTGGGTCCACTTCTGAGTTCTCAATTTTGTTCCATTGGTCTATGTGTTTGTTTTTGTGCCAATACCATACTGTCTTGATGATGACAGCTTTGTAGTAGAGGCTAAAGTCTGGGATGGTGATACCTCCCGTTTTGGTTTTATTTTTCAGTATCACTTTGGCTATTCGGGGTCTTTTATGGCTCCATACAAATTTTTGGATAGTTTGTTTACATTTATTTATTTTTGAGAGACAGAACAGAACACAAGTGGGGGAGGGGCAGAGAGAGGAGACTCAGTATCTGAAGCAGGCTCCAGTCTCTGAGCTGTCAGCACGGAGCCCAATACTGGGTTCGAACTCACAAGCCACAAGATCATGACCTGAGCCAAAGTCAGATGCTTAACCAACTGAGCCACCCAGATGCCCCAGGTTTTATTTATTTTTTAAGTAATCTTTACAACCACTGTGGGGCTCGAACTTATAACCCTGAGTTCAAGAGCTGAATGAGCCAGCCAGGTGCCCTGAAATTTCACATTTCTTGATGCAGCAGTTATACTTTTGGAAATAACTCCTAGAGAACCATACAAATGTGAAAAGATGTGTTTAGAGCTATTTTTGGCACCTGGTATAAAATAAAAAATTGAAAACAACTCAAGTAGGGGTACCTGGGTGGCTGGGTTGGTTAAGCATCCAATTCTTAGTCTGGGCTCAGGTCATGATCTTGCCATTTTTGAGTTCAAGCCCAGCCCTGGGCTCCATACTGACAGTGTGGAGCCTGCTTGAGATTCTGTTTCTGTCTCTGTCTCTCTCAAAAATAAATAAACTTAATAAAAGAAACAACAACATCCCAAGTAGTCATCAGTAAAGGATTGCTAACTAAAATATGGTACATTCTTGGGGTGCCTGGACGGCTCAGTTGTTTAAGCGTCTGACTTCGGCTCAGGTCATGATCTTATGGTTCGTAGGTTCAAGCCCCATGTCAGGCTCTGTGCTGACAGCCACCTCAGAGCCTGGAGCCTGTTTCAAATTCTGTGTCTCCCTCTCTCTCTGACCCTCCCATGCTCATGCTGTCTGTCTCAGAAATAAATAAAAACATTAAAAAAATATGGTACAGTCTTATGATAGAATGATGTAAAGCTAAGGTAACATGGTGTGTGCATATACTGTATTTCCTATTGCTATTGTAATAAATTAAGACTTAGCTTAAGAAAAATTCAGTCTCTTACCGTTAGGGGGGGCCAGAGGTCTGAAATGTTTCACTGGGCTAAAGTCAAGGTATTGGCTGGGTTGTTTCCAAGGGTAGAATATGTTTTCTTGCCTTTTCCAGCTGTTAGAGTTGGATTCCTTATATACTCTGCATTGTGTTCTTTGGCCCCTTCTTCCATCTTGTTTAAAAATTTTTTTCAATGTTTTATTTATTTCTGAGAGAGAGAGAGAGAGAGAGAGAGAGCGAGCGCGAGCGAGCGAGAGAGGGCAGGGGAGGGTCAGAGAGGGAGGGAAAGACAGAATCTGAAACAGGCTCCAGGCTCTGAGCTGGCTGTCAGCATAGAGCCCGATGCAGGGCTTGAACCCTCAAACCATGAGATCATGACCTGAGCCAAAGTTGGATGCTTAATCAACTGAGCCACCCAGGCACCCCTCTTCTTCTATCTTCTAAGACAGCTATTTAGCATCTTCAGATGGGCCCAACCCAGATAATCTGGATAACCTCCTTATGGCCAAATCCTTAACTTAATCTGCCAAGCCTCTTTTGCCATTTAAAGTAACATTCATAGCGTCTGGATATTATGATGAGGAGCTCTTTAGGAGGCCATTAATCAAGTGTTAATAATACTAACAAGGACACGAAATCAAGGTACATTAAAAAATTCTTAAAAAATATGTATAGTACGATCTCATTTTTGTTAAGCTAAAAAAATACATGTATACTCCTATGTTAGTATATATATAGAAAAGAATTAAAAAAAATATTTTTAATGTTTATTTCTGAGAGAGTGAGAGACAGAGCATGAACAGGGGAGGGGCAGAGAGAGAGACACAGAATCCGAAGCCGGCTCCAGGCTCCGAGCTGTCAGCACAGAGCCTGACGTGGGGCTCGAACCCACAGACCATGAGATCATGTCCTGAGCTGAAGTCAGTCAGTCAACCAGCTGAGCCACCTAGGTGCCCCTAGAAAAGAAATCTTCATGGAGATAGGCCATACTGCTAACAGAGGCTCTTTGAGGGTAGGATTTCAGAGTATTTAAACTTCCCATTTTTCTCTGTGATATTTCAATTCTTAATTAGCATATATTTTCTAATCAGACAGATCACAATACGTAAAAGGATAGAGTATAACATTGGGTTGTATGTTGTGGAGAGATCGATAAACAGGCTTTTGGTGAGCGACCTGTGTGGTTTCACTAAAATGGTAGGGTAGAAGCCAGATTGCAGTGAGAAAGTGGAAGGTTAGGAAGGGAAGAATGACAAGCTAAACATCTTTCCAGTTTCTTAGCTATGAGAGGTGGCAGGGTGCTATGAGACCAGGGCTACTCAGAGGGATAAAATTCAGTGAGATTTTTTTCATATGGCAGAGCAGCATGTTTGAAAGTTGAGAGCACAAACCGGGAGGAAGAGAGAGATAACCCGAGTTACAGGATAATTCAAAGAGCATGAGGCCTCAGGTCTTCTGACTTGATTAGACAGAATACTCACTTGCCTGTGGTGTGTGAGACCTAGAGAGGTGTGGATATGCCTACTAGTTTATAATATTTTAGTTTTCTTCATTATTACCGGATGAAAAAAAATCTCTTGCAATCATAAATGCTTCTCTGGCATCTTCTGAAAATCTAAGGTTATTGTCTAACTATGTAAATTTAGTCTTGCTAATGTACGTACTCAACGTTTTCTTGATTTGTCCCCCAAACTTTGGATTGTTTCTGTAGCCTAGCATATAAGTTTCAGGGAATAAGACCTTAGTTTTCTAGGTGCACCATTTTGCACCTAGATCTTCTTTTTTAATTGAATCTAATTATTGCATAAGAAAATCTTTATATAAGATTGGATCAGTTTTCTTTTGACTCTAGAATGTTACACAGGAAAGCATTGGAGGTAACATTGACTTCAACCTTTTTTCAAGTTCCTGACAAGGAAAAAGAGCTCAAATAACTTCTGAGGAGGCCACATGTATCTTGTTACTAGAACATGGTACTTTTACCTTGCTGAGATGCTGAGGGCCTTTTAAAAAATTATTTCATTGATATTGAGTATATTTGTGCCAGGATTTCCTGATTTTTCATATGTATCCTTTTATCCAGTTCTGATAACATATATTTCCCCTCTTAATTTGATCACTTTTCCTTTTTTAAATTGTTTTTTAATGTTTGTTTATTTTTGAGAGAGAGAGAGTGTGTGAGCAGGAAGAGAGGAAAATACGGAATCCCAAGCACACTCCAGGCTCTGAGCTGTCAGCACAGAGCACAATGGGAGGCTTGAACTTACAAACTGTGAGATCATGACCTGAGCCACAGTTGGACACTCAACTGACTGAGCCACCCAGGTGCCCCTCCTTTTTTTTTTTTTTTATTTAAAGCTTATTTATTTTGAGAGAGAGCATGAACAGGGAGGGGCAGCAGAGAGAGGGAGGGAGAGAGAGAATGCCAAGCAGGCTCTGTGCCATTAGCTTGGAGCCAGATGGAGGGCTCGAACTCACAGATGGTGATATCATGACCTGAACCGAAACCAAGAGTCTAATGCTTAACTGACTGATCTACCCAGGTGCCCCACTTTTCCTCTGTTAGTATTGTTGCAATTAAATTAATGAACATGACTGTGCTTAAAGTAGAAGTTTTAGGACTTTGCTATGATCTGTGCACTATTTACCCATTTGGAGAATTATGTTGAAGATTCTAATTGCCATTTTATAATTTTTCAGAACAGTGGTAATCATTTTTATTTCATATTGGGTATGGAGTGACAGTGTTTAACACAGTTCTTGACACAGTGATTTATTGTGTATACTAAATAAAATATTCATGTTATATATGATATATATGATATATTTTAAGAGATACTTATGAATTTGTGCTTTTTCAGACTTTTTAGGTTGAGACATGGGGAAGCCAGTGTTTTGGTACATACTCTTGGTGCTACCAGGAAAAAATTGTGTATGTGGATATATCCTTTTTTTTTTTTTTTTTTTAAACAGTTTTGTGTTTGTATCAATGGAGGTTGAGGTCAGGGAACAGACTTATTAGTTCCTTACCCATGAACTTCAGCACCTCAGCTATAGCAATGTTACGTTTAGCTCAAAGGATCAAATTTTAGTTAGCTAGTACTCTTGGTTTTTTCTTTCTTTCATTCTCTCTCTCTCTTTAGATAGCATTCTCTCCTTCCAGTTTTAATACAAAAGTATTTGTGGGGAAATTACATCAGTCATGTGGTAATACAATAAAATAATTTACAGTATAATACCTTACCCTTCTATAAAGGAAAATAACCTTAGTTTTTATTGAGACTCTAGTAAAATTCTTTATTACAAATAATTTGATTATAAGAATTGATGGCTGGAAAAAATGTACCATTATGTAGTAGAAAGAACAAGCATTTTGCTTTGTCATTTTCCTTGTTATTGAACCTTTCTTAGTATGTTTCTTTACCAGAAAATGTGTGTTTTCATATTTACTGTGCGAAGATGGTCATGAGGAATGGAAATAGTAAATGTTAAGTATCTGGAGCAGTAGCTGGCATGGGTTTTAATGCTCAATATAAATAGCAGCTGTTATAATTCTGTAATTATGATGTTACTAAAGGAAGACTAAAGCAGAAAGGACAAGCAGAATTTATATGGAAGGTAATATATAAGCAAGATGTGTCTGATAACAAGATTGCTTTCAGTTTTTTATTCAGTTTTCAATTATCAAAATGACTAAGTGAATTACCAAAACTATAAGATCCTTTTCTCATATGTTAATGAATGTGATAAATGATAATAATATTTACCTCATAACTGTTTGGTGTATTGTATATGCTTAGAAATATTGATTGTCTTACCCTTTGGATGGTTTAGGTTTGTATATTTTTATAGATTCTTCACTGAAGTGTACAGTATTAAATAAGACTTGGATTTTTTTTAGAATAAACAAATATTATTACTAAAAATTTAAAAAAATATTTATTTATTTTTGAAAGTGAGACAAAATGCAAACAGGGATGGAGCAGAGAGAGAGAGAGAGGGAAACACAGAATCCAAAGCAGGGTGAGCTGTCAGAGCCCAGTCAGGATGTTTTTGTTTTGAGGCCAAAATGTTTAGTATCCTAACTCCATTGTTTATTAGCTAATGTATCTCGGACAAGTTGTTTAACCTCTACAAACATCAGTAAAACCCTATATTGGGGTTGTGAGGATTGAGTAAGGTAATTGGTGTAAATCTTGTCGCAGTGCCTGGTATATAGTAAAGTATATAGTAGATGATGGTGGCTGCAGCAGCAGTAAGTAGTATATAATTGTATATAAATTGTGCTTTTTAAAAACTTAGCTCTAGAGGTATGAGAGGTCAGAGAGAGATGGAAATATGCTATATGCCTACAGAAAATAAATTAACTTGGAAATTTATCATGTACACCTTTAAAGGGAGGAGTCTTGTCAGCAGTGTTGCTCTTATTTCCTGTTTTTTTCCCCTTTCACTGTAATATCTATTTTTTGATTCCTGTTGAAGCCAGTGCTCTGTATCTTCTCTTCCTGTATCTCTCTTTGACAGCTGTTAGCTTACATAAATGAAAGACATAGTTTGAAATTCTTCGTGGATATTTATAGGATATGTTTTAAAATCTGTGTCCTACATTTATTGATAATACTCCAAACGTACAAGACATTGCTATTTATAATCTTTATTTCCATATTTACAGAGTTGGAACAATACTTTCTTAAAACCTGCTTAAAAGATTGAAGATGTATATTAGAGTTGCACCAGCCTTAAATCCTACTGGAACAAGGTTGAGTATAAAGAATTTTTTTTTCTTTTCACACATTTATTCAGTAGTATATCAAGTTTTTCCTGGGCTCAGAATTTCCAGCACTTTGAAGAATGAAGACAAGTATCAATGTGTATAGGTATAAATTAATGTTTTTTTTAAAATTTACATTGATATAGCCCATTTTGAAATTTAAAATCTTTTTTTTTAATGTTTTATTTATTTCTAGGAGAGAGAGAGAGAGAGCGTGAGCAGGGGAGGGTCAGAGAGAGAGGGAGTCACAGACTGAAACAGGCTCCAGGCTCTGAGCTGGCAGTCAGCACAGAGCCCGACGCGGGGCTCGAACCCACGAACCGCGAGATCATGACCTAAGTGAAAGTCGGACGCTTAACCGACTAAGCCACCCAGGCGCCCCCCATTTTGAAATTTAAGCAAACATTTCAGAAGCTACTTCTAAGCTTAATACATTGTTTATTTTGGAAGCAAATAAGAAAACACTTCTCTGGATCCATTTGGCATTACAAAAAACACACAAATACCCACTATAAAAAAGTATGGTGCTCTAAGTTGGTGAGCTCTGGGGTTTGTGATCCCGTGTAAGCACAGTTGTAGTTTAAGTAATGATCCAAGAAATATAATAAATATCCTGTCATTGATCTACCTGCCAGTTTCCTTCTGAATTTATGGATTCCTATGAAACTTAACGGTGAAACTTTTGAGATGCTTGTCATAATCAATTTCAGACTAATTGTGTAAATAATTAAAAAAAATAAGATATAAGTAGAAGAGCTTGGCTATCTATAGATTTGTCCATGTATTTATTCTTTAGGTCAACTTTTGTTGTTGGTTGTCTACTATATAGTTGGTATGTACTAGACATTGTGGAGGGCAGAGTAGTACCTTCTTTTTGGTCAGAACAGAATAAAAAGATGCTGTCCAGTTCCAACTCCTCTCTCTCTTTAGTAGTACTCCTATTAAACTGCAATCCTGACCTCAGTATTGATCTATTAATAGCTTGCTTCAGTATTGTGTTGCTTTCTCCACTTTATTTCCTTATTGTATGTTATTTTTCAGATTAGAATGTATATATCCTGCCATGACAGAGGACTCTAAAAAAATGATTTCCCTTCATTTATGCAAATAACACATATTTGTTCAAGAAAGTTTGTAAAAAAAATCAACAGTATAAATACTAAAACCATAAAGTTAGCATTTATGTATTATAGAACATATTTATATATTAATATAGACTATAATAGAATGTAGTATACCTATCTTTCAACCTTAAATATACCAGGTTTTTTTATGGTCTCAGTTCCTAACACTTTGAAGAATGAGAGAAGCATACATATAATGAAATATTATTTAGCCACAAAATGGAATGAAGCTCTGATACATAACACAGCATGGATGAACCTTGAAAATGTTGTTGAATGAAATCAGCCAGACACAGAAGGACAAATGTTTTATGTATGATTCTACCTATGGATCTAGAATAGGTAAATTCATAGAGTCAGAAGGAGATGAGAGATTATGTGAAGCTGGAGGGAAGGAAGAACGGATACAGAGCTCCTGTTTGGGGTGATGAAAAGTTGGTAATAATGGCTGTCCAAATTCTGAATATAATTATTTCCAATGAATTATACACTTAAAAAATGGTTTCAGTGGCAGATTTTATGTGTTTATCATAATTAGGAAAAGAAGTCTGTTTGGAATGCTTATGAGCTTGTGGCTAGTTCATAGTTTTACTTTTAAAAAAAAATTTTTTTTACTGTTTTATTTATTTCTGAGAGACAGCATGAGCAGGGGAGGGTCAGAGAGAGAGGGAGATATAGAATCTGAAACAGGCTCCAGGCTATGAGCTGGCTGTCAGCACAGAGTCCCAACGCAGGGCTTTAACCCATGAACTGTGAGATCATGACCTGAGCCGAAGTCAGACTGTCAACCAGCTGAGCCACCCAGGCACTGCTATAGTTTTACTTCTAAGTGAGGTGATGATCTTGCTCATTCATGTTCCATTGTACTACCCTAGTTCCTGCTCCATTTTTTTTTTTTTTCGCTAAAGGCTAGCACTGATTGTTTGAGTGGTATTTTATGGATAATTAATTTTTTTCCTTGATTTAAGAAATGTTTTTTGCCACAAATGTGTATCACTTATAATGGAAAAAATCTGTAAGAATTATTTTTATTAAAAATTGTTTTGATGTTTGTTTATTTTTGAGAGAGAGAGAACGCGAGCGAGTTGAAGGGGTGGGGACAGAGAGAAATGGAGACACAGAATCTGAAGGAGGCTCGAGGCTCTGACCTGTCAGCACAGGGCCCAAATATGGGGCTTGATCTCACAGAGAGTAACATCATGACCTGAACCAAAATCAGATACTCAACCAATTGAGCCACCTAGGTGCCCCAAAGAGTTATTTTAAAAAACAAAGTGAAATCAGATATATTTCTCTTCTTTAGCCTCCTCTTTACTTTCTTTCTCATATCCTTTATCTCTTCCTGATTAATTTTCACTTTTTTCATGTATTTACCTCATTCTTTATTTTTTTTAATTTTTTTATATATTTTTTATTTATTTCTAGGAGAGAGAGACAGCTTGAGCAGGGGAGGGTCAGAGAGAGAGGGAGATACAGACTCTGAAATTGGCTCCAGGCTCTGGGCTGGCAGTCAGCACAGAGCCTGATGCGGGGCTTGAACCCACAAACCGCGAGATCATGACCTAAGCGAAAGTCGGACGCTTAACCGACTAAGCCACCAGGCGCCCCCTCAGTCTTATATGAATTTTATATAACCAAATTGAAGATAATTGGAAGAAGAAAGAAGAAAAAGCATTTCCTTATCCTCAAATTCTAACATAACCTTGTTTTTTTAAGTTTGATGTATTTTCTTTTCACCCATATGTTACCACCACCTTAACAAAAGCCTATTTACAATAGTGCTTTTTACCTAGTACATCATATTCAACTATTAAGAAAAATTACAAGAAATACTAAAAGACAGAAAGCACAGAGCAAGCATCAGAACTGGAGTTGGCGATACAGAAATGTTGATGCATAGGAGCACATGTACCCCAATGTTCATAGCAGCACTCTCCACAATAGCTAAAACCTGGAAAGAGCCTAAGTGTCCATCAACAGATGAATGGATCAAGAAGATGTAGTTTATCTATACCATGGAATACTACATGGCAATGAGAAACAATGAAATCTGGCCATGTGTAGCAACATGGATGGACCTTGAGGTGTTATGCTGAGCGAAATAAGTCAGGCAGAGAAGGACAAATATCATATGTGTGCACGTATAGGAGGATTAGGAGGAACTTAACAGAGGACCAAGGGGGAGAAGAAGGGCGGAAATGGTGGGGGAAAGGGGAAAGGCAAACCATGAGAGACTCTTGAATGCTGACAAAAACTGAGGACTGGTGGATGTGGGGCGGAGGAGGGGTGGGCATGGAGGAGGGCACTTGTGGGGATGAGCACTGGGTGATATGTGGAAACTAATTTGACAATAAACTATTTGTAAAAAAAAAAAAAAAAAAAGGACTGGAGTTGGCGAGGGTAGTGATATTGGAATTACCACACCAAGAAAGAAGAGTTAAGAACAACTGTGATGAGGGACGTCTGGGTGGCTTAGTTGGTTAAACGTCCAACTTTCGCTTAGGTCATGATCTCGCGGTTCGTGGGTTCGAGCCCTGCGTCGGGCTCTGTGCTAACTGCCAGCTCAGAGCCTGGAGCCTGTTTTAGTCTGTGACTCCCTCTTTCTGTGACCCTCCCCTGCTCACGCTATCTCTCTCCCTCCTAGAAATAAAAACAAAACAAAACAAAAACAAAAACAAAAAAACACAACTGTGATGAAAATGGATAAAGTAGACAGCCTGTAAGAATAGGTGGATGGGCAGTGTTAGAAGAGGAATGGAAATTGTAAGAACAAAAAAGAAATGCTAGAGATCAAAGATATCTTAGTATTGTAACAGGAATACATTGTAACCATTTGATGGGTTTATTAGTAGACTAGACTACTAATGACTAAATAATGTCTGAGCATGAGGATATGAATAGAAACTGCTGAAACTAGAAAAGAAATAGAAAAAAGATATAAAAAACAGAACAGAATATTCAGTAACTGGGACAACTACAAAAGGTTTAACATATGCGTCATTAGAGATGACATGTTTTAATTTCTGTGACATAGTCAATATGTGGGATATAGAATCCCTACTTTGTGGAGATTAACTTTGAACATGTAAATAAACCAAACCACATTAAAAATAAGTTTAACATATGCATAATAGGAATTCCATAAGGAGAAGAAAAAGAAAAGGAACAGGAGAAATATGTGAAATGGTAATTACAGAATTGCCCCAGATTAATGCCATGTACTGAATCACAGATCCAGGAAGCTTAGAGAACACCAAGCAGGCTAGGTGCCAAGAAAACTACACCAAGGCATATCATTTTCAAACTACAGAAAATCCAAGATAATGCAGAAAAAAAAAAAAAATCCTGGAAAAAGTTATAGGAAAAACACGCCTTACTTATAGAGTAGCATTGGTAAGGATTACAGCTAACTTCTCATAAACCATGCAGGCAAGAAGATGGGTTAAAACACTTGAAGTTCTGAGAGAAAAAAAACAAACCCAACCTACAATTATGTACCTTGCAAAATTATCCTTTGAAAGTAAAGAAGTATTTTCTCAGACAGAAAATAAAGTTATTTGTTGTTACTAGACCTGCTTTGCAAGAAATGTTAAAGTTTTTAGAAGAAGGAACATAATATAGGTCACAAACTAGAATTTACATAAAGGAAGGAGAACTTAGAAAAGGGGATAGGTGAAGGTAAAATAACTTTTATTTTTCTTAATTCATCTAACAGATAAGTTTCTTCAAAGTAATATCAACAGTGTAATAACAATGATCATGACCACTTCTGAATGCTTAAATGTATTCACACTACCTGGGAAATGGGTAGTGTGAAAAATGGGTAGTGTTGTTTGAAAGTGGAATTTGATTAGCTGTAAATGTATATTGTAAACTCTAGGGCAACCGCTAAGTAAAAGAATGTATAACAGATGTATAACTGATATACCAAAAAAGGAGAGAAAAGGCATTCATAGAAAATGCTCATTTGGGGTGCCTGCGTGGTTCAGTTGGTTGAGCGTCCGACTTTGGCTCAGGTCATGATCTCACAGTTCATGGGTTCAAGCTGCGCGTCGGGCTCTGTGCTGACACTAGCCCAGAGCCTGGAGTCTGTTTCAGGTTCTGTGTCTCCCTCTCTCTTCTGACCCTCCCCTGCTCATGCTGTCTCTCTCTCAGAAATAAATAAAAAACATTAAAAAAATTAAAAAAAGGGGCGCCTGGGTGGCTTAGTCGGTTAAGCGTCCGACTGTCACTTAGGTTATGATCTCGTGGTTCGTGGGTTCAAGCCCCGCGTCAGGCTCTGTGCTGACTGCCAGCTCAAAGCCTGGAGCCAATTTCAGAGTCTGTATCTCCCTCTCCTTCTGACCCTCCCCTGCTCACGCTGTCTCTCTCTCTCTCTCTCTCTCTCTCCTAGAAATAAATAAAAAATATTTAAGAAAAAAAAATAAAAAAATAAATGCTCACTTAAAACCATAAAGTGCAGAGAAAGCGGAAGACAAAAATAGGAACAATGAAGGTCAACAAATAGAAAATAGTTATGGATATGGTAGATATTAATTCCACTGTATCAATAATTGCTTTGAACATCAATGGTCTAAATGCATAAATGAAAAGACAGGTTGAGGGGTGCCTGGTGGCTCAGTTGTTTGAGTTGTCTGGCTTTGGGTCAGATCATGATCTCACAGTTAGGGGTTTGAGCCCCATGTTGGGCTCTGTGCTGACATCTCAGAGCCTGGAGCCTGCTTAAGATTCTGTGTCTCACTCTCTCTCTGCCCCTCCCCCACTCACACTCTGTCTCTGTGTTTCTCTCAAAAATAAATACTTAAAAAAAAGAAGATAGGTTGTTAGTGTGGATTAAGAAATAAGATCCAAGAAATTTAGAAGAAATTCACTTTATTTTTATTATTTTTTTTTAAGTGTTTATTTGTTTTTGAGAGACAGCACAAGACGAGGAGGGACAGTGAGAGAGAGACAGTACATTTGGGTGTTCTTTTTTTTTTTTTTCTTTTTGAGAAGCTTGGCTAGAGGTTTATCAGTTATGTTTATTTTTTCAAAAAAACAACTCTTGGTTTCATTGATGTGTTCAACTTTTTTTTTGGATTCTATCTTGTTTATTTCAAGAGAGGGTACAAAGCAGGTTCCAGGCTCTGAGCCGTCAGCACAGAGCCCATCGCGTCTCGAACCCACAAACTGTAAGATCACGACCTGAGCGGAAGTCGGATTCTTAACTGACTGAGCCATACAGATGCCCCAGAAATCCACTCTACACAGAAAGATGCATATAGATTAAAAACTGATTGGAGAAAGATATAAAAGATATACCATGCTAATGCTAACTAAAAGAAAGCAGGAGTAGTTATATTAATTTCAGACAGAGCAGAATTTAGACCAAGGGAAGCTTTCAGTTCTAAAGAGGGGAATTGAATAATGATAATAGTCATTTCTCCAAGAAGATATAACAGTCCTTAACATATATACACCTAAAAACAGAACATTAAGCTATGTGGGGCAAAAACTGATAGAATTCCAATAAGTAGATGAATCTGCTATCATAATTAGAGATTTTAATATCCCTCTATTAGAAATGGACAGTAAGGACAATAATGACATAATTGAACTCAGCATTATCAGTCATCTGATTATAATGGACATCTATAGACCACTTCATTTAACATCACCAGAATGCACATTTTTCTCAAGCTTACATGTAATATTCATCAAAACAGACTATACTTTTGACCATAAAACCAATTTCTTGAAGGACACCATCTGCCAAAACTGACATAAGAAGACATTAACAATGTGAATAGGTCTATATTCATTAAAGAAATTGAATCAACAGTTAATAACCTTCCAGAACAGGGGCGCCTGAGTGGCTCAGTCGGTTAAGCATGACTTCTGCTCAAGTCATGATCTTGTGGTTTGTGAGTTCGAGCCCCGTATCAGACTCTGTGCTGACAGCTCAGAACCTGGAGCCTGCTTGGGATTCTGTGTCTCCCCCTCTTTATCTGCCCCTCTTCTGCTCATACTCTCTCTCTCTCTCTTTTTCTCTGTCAAAAATAAACATAACAACAACAGTAGACCCTTCCAGAACAGAAAATACCAGGCCCAGATAGGTTCATTGGTGAATTCTACCAAACATTTAAGGAAGAAATTATGCCAATTCACTACAATCTTTTTCAGAAGATAGAAGCAGAGGGAATGCTTCCTAACTCATTCTATGAGGCCAGCATTACCATAATACCAAAACTGGACAAAGGGATTATAAGAAAAGAAAACTTACAGACCCATATCTCTCATGGACACAGGTACAGAAATTCTCATTTAACTTTTTTAATGTTTATTCATTTTTGAGAGAGAATGTGAGTGGGGGAGGGGCAGAAAGTAAGGGAGACACAGAATCTGAAGCGGGCACCTGGCTGTGAGCTAGCTGTCAGCACAGAGCCCGATGTGCAGCTCGAACCCACGAAGTGTGAGATCATGACCTGAGCCAAAGTCGGACGCTCAACCAACTGAACCACGCAGGCACCCCCATGGATATTTGACTGTACAGGGGGTGGGAGGGTTGGCACCCCTAACCTTCCCCCACTCCAGTGTTGTTCAATGGTCAACTGTATATACTTTTCTATGGCATTTGTTATAATTGTTTCCATGTTTGTCTCCTCACACTCCATTAATGGTGAGCTACTTGAGGATAGAACAAGACAAGAGCTAGGTGTCTTAGTCATCTTCCCACTCAGTATCTTGCCCTGTGCTTATGCTTACTAAGTATTTGGTGAATGAAATTGATAGGGCTATAGTGGAGGTGAAAAACTTAGAAGGACTATTAAATCCCTGAAGGTGAGATAGCCAGATTTTTGAATCGTCAGATAGCATGTAAAGACCACCCACACTGTTTCTTCTGAAGAGTAGTCATAGTCAGCTTCTGAACCACTACTGCTACTTTGGCTATAGGAGTTTGACACTGATTTTTAAGTCATGATACTTGGCTTCTACTTTGCTGTTGTTCCCTGGAGCTTAAGTTAGAGAGTATTTTCTGTAGATTTTAATTTGAGACTCCTAGGTAATTAACTGAAGCTAAATTTTTCTTTTCATTTTTCAAAAATATGAAAGAATTATAAAAGACCTACAGCCCTCTTAACTGAGGCTTTTCTTGTATATATACAGGGGGTATTACCCACATCCTAGTAGATTTTTTCCCCCTTTATTTTTAGGGAGAGAAAGTGAGCCCAAGTGGTGGAGAGGGTCAGAGGGAGAGAGAATCCCAGGCAGGCTCCATGCTTAGCATGGAGCCCAATATGGAACTCGATCCCATGACCCTGGGATCATGACCTAAGATGAAATCTAGACTTGGATACTCAATTGAATGAGCCACTCAGGTGCCCCCTTAATGGAATGTTTTTATTTTTGAATTATGGAGAGATAGTATATTACCAGCAAGAGGATATCATATCTAATTTTAGAATATCTGGGTTTGAGTCTTTTAGTATTTATTAGTAAGTATGAGCCTTTCTGAACTTGTTTTCTTATTTGGAAAAGTTCTTTAAAAATATTTTTGAAATGTTTATTTTTGAGAGAGAGAGAGTGGGGGAGGAGCAGAGAGAGGGAAACACAGAATCTCAGGCAGGCTTCAGGATCTGAGCTGTCAGCACAGACCCTGATGCAGGGCTCAAACCCAGGAACTGTGGGATCAAGTCCTGAGCCGAAGTCAGATGCCCAACAGACTGAGGCACCCAGGTGTCCTCTTATTTGGAAAAATTCTTGATTCATTTCCATCAACTCCAGCACCCCCTGCCAAATAACAAAATACTAATTTCTCCAGTCACAGTAAATGGCACCACTGGTCTCTCAAGTTAAGAGTAGACAACGCTTCATGATTTTTCTTTGTTATTGTCTACAGTTACTTAATCTAAAAATTCATTTTGTTTCTACCTCCATAATATTATTTTGCATGCATCTATTTTCTTTGACTCTTCTACCCCCATAAGTAACTTAAACCTTAATTATTTCTCATCTAATTTCTGTTAACAATTTTTTGCCTACTCTTCATATTTCTGCTCTTATTGCCTGTAATCTGTGTTTTAAAAAGGAGAGTCCTTTTTAAGAAACATTAAAAACATTTGTTTTAATGTTTTATTTATTTCTGAGAGAGAGAGAGAGAGACAGCGTGAGCAGGGGAGGGTCAGAGAGAGGGAGACACAGAATCCAAAGCAGGCTCCAGGCTCTGAGCTGTCAGCACAGAACCCAATGTGGGGCTTGAACTCACAAACCTGAGATCATGACCTAAGCCGAAGTCAGATGCTTAATGACTGAGTCACCCAGGTGGTCCTGAGAGTACTCTATTAAAACAGAAAGATCAAATTATTCTTTGCATGTTTAAAACCCTTGTGACTTACAGTTGTACTCCAAATAGATTCCAGATTTCATTCTTATAATACCCTTAATGATTGGGCACCTGTTGACTTTTTGTTTCACCTTTGGACATTTCCCTTTAAATTACTATGTGTTGCCATCACGGTCTTCTCTTACTTCTTCTAACCTGTGCTGTTCAGTATGGAGGCCACTGGCTACATGTAATTATTAAGCACTTGAACTGTGGCTAGTCTGAATTGAGATGTGCTATATAAGCTGCTATATAAGTGCTATAATGTTTTGGATATGTTTGGGTTAAATAAAAGATATAACTTCACTTTTTAAAGTATAGCTCCTAGAAAGTTCATTATTTTTTCATGTTTTTTAAATTTATTTCTGAGATTGAGTGAGTGTGTGTGTGTGTGTGTGTGTGTGTGAGAGAGAGAGAGAGAGAGCAGGGGAGGGTCAGACACAGGATCTGTCCCTGTGAGAAGGAGACACAGAATCTGTCCCTGTGAGAGGGAGACACAGAATCTGAAGCAGGCTCCAGGCTCTGAGCTAGCTGTCAGCACAGAGCCCGATGCGGGGCTTGAACCCACGAACCGTGAGATCAGGACCTGAGCCGAAGTTGGACACTTAACTGACTGAGCCACCCTGGCGCCCCTAGCTCCTAGAAAATTTAAAATAAGTAATGAAATTTGCATTTGTGGTTCACCTTGTGTTTGTATTGGACAGCCCTTTTCTAACCCAACACACTTTTTAAATTCCTCAGAGCCTTCGTACAGGTTGTCTGTCTCCCCTTCCCTGACTTTTTGGCGTAGCTCTTTGCACAGCTGGCGCTGCTTCTTGCTCATCTTCTAGATCGTAAATTGCTTATGTTGCCTCAAGAAAGGTAGTCCTTAAAAACTCTATCAAATTAGGTTGTCATTCGTTGCCCTTATGTCCTATCTTTGTATTTTTTTGTTCAATCTTTATCTCACTTTTTAACTAGTTATGTGAGGGGGAAAAACATGTCTATTTTGTTTATAACCGTATAATCATATGTATTTAGCACCCTGTAAAGTACTCTCTTTCAGAGTAGCATCTGAATAAATACTTGTCAAATGAGTAACACTGGGCTGTTGTCCTAGGTCTGTTTTAAAGATCAACTATGTGAAACTATTTTACAATCTATAAAGGCCTATACCAATTTTACTTATATGTGAGAAGTTGAAGAAATTGGTTGTATACCCCTTAAAATTAAGATTTAATTTGATGAAGCAAAATCTGTGAATTTATCCTGCATTTCAGTGTCTTCTTCAAACTGCATCTAATAGTTGGGCACACTATTTCGTGTATTACATGACCTAGAGCTTTTGAGGGTTCTCATGTTTTGTAAGTAATGTTTAAAAAGCATTACCTCTATTACTTTCTTCCAGGAGTTTTTTTTCATACTTTTTATTTTCTGTGTAGTGATAGGTATTTTAAATAATATCATAACTTCAGATATAACGGGTGCTAAAATAATTGTAAATGAACCCCTGTTCGCTTTAGTTTTGGCAGTCTTTTTCTTGGCAATTCCTTAACATGCTGAGGTTATCAGAATATAACTCATTATTCTAGTCAGTATTCAGGTATCTGTCTGGCTTAAGTCGTGAATTAAATTCTTTAAGAAATTACCTCTTGGATGCCTGAGTG
Organism: Proteles cristata cristata; assembly: GCA_017311185.1. NCBI lineage: Eukaryota > Metazoa > Chordata > Mammalia > Carnivora > Hyaenidae > Proteles > Proteles cristata. The sequence continues at coordinate 272,375 of JAESUZ010004270.1, read as the reverse complement.
GGTCAGTTGATTAAGCATCCAGCTCTTGATTTCAACTCAGATAATTATCTCACACTTTGTGAGTTTGAGCCCTGCATTGAGCTCTGTGCTGGCAGCATGGAGCTTGCTAGTGCTTCTCTGTCTCGCTGTCTCTCCCCCTCCTCTGCTCGCTCTCGCGAGAACCTATTACACCCAGTTCTCATCGTACCCAGTGCCCTTCTTAATACCCATCTCCTGTTTAGCCTATCCCCCTACCCTACCCTTCCTCACCCCTCTTTGTTCTCTGTGATGAGGAATCTCCTGTGCTTTGCTCCCTTTTTTTCCTCCTTCCCATATGTTCATCTGTTTCGTTTCCTAAATTTCACATATAACTCATATTGTATTTGTCTTTCCTGAATTATTTCGCTTAGCATAATAACTCTAGCTCCATCTGTGGCATTGCAGTTGGTTAGATGTCATTCTTTTTGATGGCTCAGTAATATTCCACTGCATGTATATACCACCTCTTCTTTATCCATTCATCAGTTGATAGACACTTGGGTTCTTTCCATAGTTTGAGTATTGTTGGTAATGCTCCTGTAAACATTGGGGTACATGTAACCCTTTGAATCTGTATTTTTGTATCCTCTGGGTAAATATCTAGCAGTGCAATTGCTGGATTGTAAGGGAGTTCTATTTTTACTTTTTTTGAGATACCTCCATACTGTTTGCCAGAGTGGCTGCACCAGTTTGCAATCCCACCAACAGTGAAGAGATTTCTCCTTTACCCACATTCTCACCAACACTTGTTGTTTTCCTGTGTTATTAATTTTAGCCACTCTGACAGGTGTAAGGTGGTATCTCATCGTGAGGTTTTGATTTTTATTTCTCTGATGATGAGTGATCTTGAATATCTTTTAGCTATCTTTGGGAAAATGTCTATTCGTGTCTTTTGCCCATTTCTTAACTGAGTTGTTCTTCGGTGTTGAGTTTTATACATTCTTTGTAAATACTGGATACTAACTATCAGAAAAATCATTTGCAAATATCTTCTCGCATTCTGTAGGTTGTCTTTCAGTTTTGTTGACTGTTTCCTTTGCTCTGCAGATGCTTTTTATCTTGATGAAGTTCCAGTAGTTCATGTTTGCTATTGTTTCTCTTGCCTTCAGAGACATGTCTAGTAAGAAATTGCTGCAGCTGAGGTCAAACAGGTGGTGGCCTGTGTTCTCTTAGAGGGTGTTGATGATTTCCTCTCTCACTTAGGTATTTCATCCTTTTTGAATTTATTTTTGTGTATGCTGTAAGAAAGTGGTCCAGTTTCATTTTTCTGTATGTCGCTGTCCAGTTTTCCCAACACCATTTGTTGAAGAGACTGTCTTTTTTTTCCATTGGATATTCATTCCTGCTTTGTCAAAGATTACTTGATCTTATAGTTGTGGGTCCATTTCTGGGTTTTCAATTCTGTTCTTTTGATCTATGCGTCTATTTCTGTGCCACTACATTACTGTCTTGATGGCTTGGTAATACAGCTTGAAATCTGAAATTATGATGTCTTCAGTTTTGTTTTTCTTTTTCAGAATTGCTTTGGCTATTTGGAGTCCTTTGTTGTGGTTCTGTACAAATTTTAGGATTGTTTGTTCTAGCACTGTGAAAAGTGCTGGTGCAATAGGGATTGCATTAAATGTGTAGATTGCTTTGGGCAATATAGATATCATCAGTGCTTGTTCTTTTATTTTTTTATTTTTTTTATTTTTATTTTTATTTTTTTTTTTTTTACAAATAGTTTATTGTCAAATTAGTTTCCACATAACACCCAGTGCTCATCCCCACAAGTGCCCTCCTCCATGCCCACCCCTCCTCCCCCCCACATCCACCAGTCCTCAGTTTTTGTCAGCATTCAAGAGTCTCTCATGGTTTGCCTCTCTCCCTTTCCCCCACCATTTCCGCCCTTCTTCTCCCCCTTGGTCCTCTGTTAAGTTCCTCCTAATCCTCCTATACGTGCACACATATGATATTTGTCCTTCTCTGCCTGACTTATTTCGCTCAGCATAACACCCTCAAGGTCCATCCATGTTGCTACACATGGCCAGATTTCATTGTTTCTCATTGCCATGTAGTATTCCATGGTATAGATAAACCACATCTTCTTGATCCATTCATCTGTTGATGGACACTTAGGCTCTTTCCATGTTTTAGCTATTGTGGAGAGTGCTGCTATGAACATTGGGGTACATGTGCTCCTATGCATCAGCATTTCTGTATCCCTTGGGTAAATTCCTAGCAGTGCTATTGCTGGGTCCTAGGGGAGTTCTATTGTTAGTTTCCTGAGGAACCTCCACACTGTTTTCCAGAGGGGCTGTACCAGTTTACATTCCCACCAACAGTGTAGGAGGGTGCCCGTTTCTCCACATCCTCGCCAGCATCTAGAGTTCTCTGATTTGCTCATTTTAGCCACTCTGACTGGCGTGAGGTGGTATCTCAGTGTGGTTTTGATTTGTATTTCCCTGATGAGGAGCGATGCTGAGCATCGTTTCATGTGTCTGTTGGCCATCTGGATGTCCTCTTTGGAGAAGTGTCTGTTCATATCTTCTGCCCATTTCTTCACTGGGTTGTTTGTTTTTCGGGCGTGTAGTTTGGTGAGTTCCTTATAGATTCTGGATATTAACCCTTTATCTGATATGTCATTTGCAACTATCTTTTCCCATTCCGTTGGTTGCCTATTAATTTTCTGGGTTGTTTCCTTGGCTGTGCAGAAGCTTTTAATCTTGAGGAGGTCCCAACAGTTTATTTTTGCTCTTGATTCCCTTGCTTTTGGGGAATGTGTCAAGTAAGAAGTTGCTGCGGTGGAGGTCAAGGAGGTTGTTTCCTGCTTTCTCTCTAGGGTTTTGATGGTTTCCTGTCTCACGTTCAGGTCCTTTATCCATTTTGAGTTTATTTTTGTGCATGGTGTGAGAAAATGATCTAGTTTCATTCTTCTGCATGTTGCTGTCCAGTTCTCCCAACACCATCTGTTAAAAAGGCTGTCTTTTTTCCATCGGATATTCTTTCCTGCTTTGTCAAAGATTAGTTGGCTGTATACTTTTGGGTCCACTTCTGAGTTCTCAATTCTGTTCCATTGGTCTATGTGTCTGTTTTGTGCCAATACCATACTGTCTTGATGATGACAGCTTTGTAGTAGAGGCTAAAGTCTGGGATGGTGATCCCTCCCGTTTTGGTTTTATTTTTCAGGATTACTTTGGCTATTCGGGGTCTTTTGTGGTTCCATACAAATTTTTGGATAGTTTGTTCTAGTTTTGAGAAGTATGCTGGTGCAATTTTGATTGGAATTGCATTGAATGTGTAGAGTGCTTTAGGTAGTAATGACATCTTAACTATATTTATTCTTCCTATCCATGAGCATGGAATGTTTTTCCATTTCTTTGTGTCTTCTTCAATTTCCTTCATAAGTTTTCTATAGTTTTCATCATACAGATCTCTTGTATCCTTGGTTAGGTTTATTCCGAGGTATTTTATGGTTTTTGTGCAATTGTGAATGGGATCAGTTTCTTGATTTCTCTTTCTGTTGCTTCATTGTTGGTGTATAAAATGCAACCGATTTCTGTACGTTGATTTTGTACCCTGCAACTTGGCTGAATTCTTGGATCAGTTCTAGTAGGCTTCTGGTGGAGTCTGTCGGGTTTCTATGTAGAGTATCATGTCATCTGCGAAGAGTGAAAGTTTGACTTCCTCTTTGCCAATTCTGATGCCTTTGATTTCCTTTTGGTGTCTGATGGCTGATGCTAGGACTTCCAGCACTATGTTAAACAGCAGTGGTGAGTGGGCATCCCTGTCGTGTTCCTGATCTCAGGGGGAAAGCTCTGAGTTTTTCCCCGTTGAGGATGATGTTAGCTGAAGGCTTCTCATAGATAGCTTTGATGATGTTTAAGTAGGTTCCTTCTATCCCAACTTTCTCGAGAGTCTTTATTAAGAAGGGATGCTGTATTTTGTCAAATGCTTTTTCTGCATCTATTGACAGTATCATATGGTTTTATCTTTTCTTTTATTAATATGATGTATCACATTGATTGATTTGCGAATGTTGAACCAGCCCTGTAACCCAGGAATGAATCCCACTAGATCTTGGTGGATGATTCTTTTGATATGCTGCTGGATTCGGTTTGCAAGGATCTTGTTGAGAATTTTTGCATCCGTATTCATCAAGGATATTGGCCTGTAGTTCTCTTTTTTTTTGCTGGGTCTCTGTCTGGCTTGGGAATCAAAGTGATGCTGGCTTCATAAAATGAGTCCAGGAGTTTTCCTTCGATTTCTATTTTTTGGAATAGCTTGAGAAGAATTGGGATTAATTCTGTTTTAAATGTCTGTTAGAATTCCCCAGGGAAGCCATCAGGTCCAGGGCTCTTATTTGTTGGGAGATTTTTGATCACTGATTCAATTTCTTCACTCGTTATGGGTCTGTTCAGGTTTTCTATTTCTTCCCGTGTGAATTTTGGTAGTGAGTGTGTGTTTAGGAATTTGTCCATTTCTTCTAAGTTGTCCAATTTGTTGGCATATAATTTTCATAGTATTCCCTGATAATTGCTTGTATTTCTGAGGGGTTGGTTGTAATAAGTCCATTTTCATTCATAATTTTGTCTATTTGGGTGCTCTCTCTTTTCTTTTGGATAAGTCTGGCTAGAGGTTTGTCAATTTGTTTACTTTTTCAAAAAACCAACTCTTGGTTTCATTGATCTGTTCAATTGTTTCTTTGGTCTCGATGTTGTTTATTTCTGCTCTAATTTTTACTATTTCTCTTCTTCTACTGGGTTTAGGGCGTTCTTGTTGCTCTGCCTCTAGTTCCTTTAGGTGAGCTGTTAGATTTTGCACTTGCGCTTTTCTAATCTCTTGAAATAGGCCTGGAGAGCAATGTACTTTCCTCTTAGGACTGCCTTTGCCGCATCCCATAGATTTTGAATTGTTGTGTTTTCATTTTCATTTGTTTCCATATATTTTTTAATTTCATCTCTAATTGCCTGATTGGCCCATTCATTCTTTAGAAGGGTGTTCTTTAACCTCCATGTTTTTGGAAGTTTTCCAGACTTTTTCCTGTAATTGATTTCAAGTTTCAAAGCATTGTGATCTGACAGTGTGCATGGTATGATCTCTATTCTTTTATATTTCTTGAGGGCTGCTTTATGTCCCAGTATGTGATCTATCTTGGAGAATGTGCCATGCGCACTTGAGAAGAAAGTAAATTCCCTGGCCTCAGGATGTAAAGTTCTAAATATATCCGTCAGGTCCATCTGGTCCAATCTTTCAAGTCCATTATTTCTTTAGTGATTTTCTGTCTGGTTGACCTATCCATTGCTGTAAGCGGAGTATTAAAGTCCCCTGCTATTAGCACATTCTTATCTATAAGCTTGTTTCTGTTTGTGATTAATTGTTTTATATATTTAGGTGCTCCCATATTTGGTGCGTAGACATTTATGATTGTTAGTTCTTCCTGATGGATGGACCCAGTAATTATTATGTAGTGCCCTTCTTCATCTCTTGTGATTGTCTTTAATTTAAAGTCCAGTTTGTCTGATATAAGTATCGCTACTCTGGCTTTCTTTTGATTTCCTGTAGCATGATATATATTTCTCCATCCCCTTACTTTTAATCTGAAGGTATCTTCCCGTCTAAAATGAGTTTCTTGTAGACAGCATATAGATGGATTTTGTTTTTTAATCCATTCTGCTACCCTATATCTTTTGATTGGAGCATTCAGCCCATTTACATTCAGTGTTATTATTGAAATATGTGGGTTTAGAGTCTTTGTATCTTTTGTAGGGTTCATGTTTGTGGTGGTGTCTCTGGAATCTTTGTTCCTTGCAACCTTTCCTTCAGAGCATCCCCCTCAGGATTTCTTGTAGGGCTGGCTTCGTGGTGACAAATTCTTTCAATTTCTGTTTTGTTTGGAAAGGTTTTTATCTCTCCTTCTATTTTGAATGACAGGCTTGCTGGATAGAGGATTCTTGGCTATTTTACTGTTCATCACATTGAAGATCTCTGCCATTCCTTTCTGGCCTGCCACTTTCAGTAGATAGGTCTGTCACCACTCTGATGGGTTTCCCTTTGTATGTGAGGGCCCTTTTCTCCCTAGCTGCTTTCAAAATTCTCTCTTTGTCCTTGTATTTTGCCATTTTTACGATGATATGTCATGCAGAAGATCGATTCAAGTTACGTCTGAGAGGAGTCCTCTGAGCCTCTTGTATTTCCACATTGACTTCCTTCCCCAGGTCGGGGAAGTTCTCTGCTATAATTTGTTCCAGGACTCCTTTAGCACCTTTCCCTCTCTCTTCCTCTTCTGGGATTCCTATGATACGGATATTGTTGCGTTTGACTGTATCGCTGAGCTCTCGAATTCTTCTTTCCTGTTCCTGGATCAGTTTGTCTCTTTTTTTGTCAGCTTCTTGTTTTTCTATAATGGTGTCTTCTAAATCACTTATTCTCCTTTCTGCCTCTTCAAGCCGTGTGTTGGAGGCCTCTAATTTATTATGGATCTCATTTATCGCATTTTTTAATTCTTCATGCCTATTTTTATTTTCCATTCTGTCTGTAGCCATAGTTTCCTTGATGTCCCCTATGTTTTTTTCAAGCCCTGCTATTAATTTCACCATTATTATTCTAAAATCTTGTTCACTTATGCTGCTGATATCTGTTTTGAGCAGTTCATTAGCTGTCATTTCTTCTTGGAGTTTCTTTGGAGGAGAGCTCTTTCGTTTCGTCATTTTAGTTAGCTTTCCGGCTCTTGTTGGTTTTAAAGACCTGTTATGCTCTCTGTTTCTATGAGCACTGCTATATCCAAGAAACTCTTTGACTTTCCAGGGCCTATCCTTTCAGAGATTGTTTTTTGAATGGTATCCCTCGGTCACTCTTGTTGGGACCTTAGTTATTTTATTTTCCTATTCGTAGTGATATTTGGGACTCTTCACCTTGTGTACTCTAGCTTGTTTCTTGAGGTAGCCCTCTCAGGCAGGGATGGGCGTGGCGTGATCCGATGCCTCAGGCGGGGGTTCTGCCTTGGCGATTGTGGGAAGGAGAGTGACGGTGCTCCAGTCCCTTCTTGAACCCCACACTGCAGCTCGCTTTTTTTTTTTTTTTTTTGGCGTGTCAACTCCCCGTTCCGGGGACGCAGCCGAAGTTGGTTGCACTCTTCAACCCAGGCCAGTTCCAATCTCCAAATCCCAGTCCGCGCCCCGCTGAAGTTGCCTTAGACACAGCTTCCCAGACAACCCCCTCGGGCTATTCCAGGCTCCCTGCTGAGCTCTGGGGGCGGAGTCAGGATCGCTGCTTTCTTCTCTGGTCGGCTCTGGTGCACATGCGCGGGGGCTTGCCTGCCGCGTCCGCGTAGCCTGAGCCCGCTGGAGTGAGGAAAACCGGGTCTCTCTATGGCTCGTCACCCGAAACACGAACTCACAGGCAAATTTCCCAGTTTTTAGCTCTTTGCCTTCCCTCTCGAGTTCCAGCCAGCCAGGAGCGCGGACGCCTGGTGTCTGCGCGTCTCCTTCAGGGGTCCCAGCCGCCCTGGAGCTACAATGGCGGCAGGTGCGCCGCCGCTGGAGTGAGGAAAACCGGGTCTCTCTATGGCTCGTCACCCGAAACACGAACTCACAGGCAAATTTCCAGTTTTTAGCTTTTTGCCTTCCCTCTCGAGTTCCAGCCAGCCAGGAGCGCGGATGCCCGGTGTCTGCGCGTCTCTTTCAGGGATCCCAGCCGCCCTGGAGCTACAATGGCGGCAGGCGCACCCGCTCCGCTTTAAAACCCCACCTCCAGGAGCGGCACAAAGAAGCAGTTTGTGTGCTCAGCCTCCCCCAGGACCAGTTGTCGCGAGGGGACCTGGTGTGCAGATATTTGGCAAGTACGGTCTTTCTATGCACCGAGCGGAGATTTTTCTGTCTCGGACTCTCTCCTTTTCCCCTCTCACTCCCCGTAGAGGGTAGAGGGGGATCGCCTCCCACCCTGGAGGCTCCGATCCCGGGCTGATTTTACCTTCCCCGGTTCGCACTCACGTTAGAAGGCTTTCTCAGTGGATTCTGCGTCCTTTTTTCTCCCAGTCTCTCAGGTTTTGTATGGTTTTCAATGGCTTCAGATCTTTTCTGTGTGATGTATGGGCGCGAGTGCAAGTACGGAGCTCCTTACTTCTCCGCCATCTTGCCTCCCTAGTGCTTGTTCTTTTAATCCATGAACATGGAATTGTTTCCCATTTCTTTGTGTCCTCTTCAGTTTCTTTTGCAAGTGTTTTATAGTTTTCAGAGTACAGATCTTTTACCTCTTTGGTTAGGTTTATTCCTAGGTATCTTACTGTTTTTGTTGCAATTGTAAATGAGGTCGATTACTCAATTTCTATTTCTGCTGATTCATTATTGGATTATAGAAATGCAACAGATTTCTATACATTGGTTTTATATCCTGCTACTTTGCTGAATTCATGTATTCTAGCAATTTTTTGATGGTCTTTTGGATTTTCTATACAAAGTATCAGGTCATCTACAAGTAGTGAAAGTTTGACTGTTCCTTGCCAGTTTGGATAGATTTCCTTTTTCGTTGTCTGATTGGTGAGGCTAAGACTTCTGGTAGTGATTTGCAAAAATTAAACCACCTCTGCAGCCCAGGAATGAATTCCACTTGATTGTGATGAATAATTCTTTTAATGTTCTGTTGGATTTGATTTTCTAATATGTTGTTGAAAATTTTTGCATCCAGTTTCTTCAGGAATTATTGGCCTTTAATTCTCCTTTATTAGTAGAGTCTTTGGTTTTGGAATCAAGGTAATGTTGGCTTCATAGAATGAGTTTGGAAGTTTTCCTTCCATTTCCATTTTTTAGAACAGTTTGAGAGAATAGGTATTAACTCTTCCTTGAATGTCTTGTAGAATTCCATTGGGAAGCCATCTGGCCCTGGACTTTTGTTTTTGGGAGATTTTTGATTACTGATTCAATTTCTTTGCTAGTTATGAGTGTTCACATTTTCTATTTCTTCGTATTTCAGTTTTGGTAGTTTATATATTCTAAGAATTTGTCAATTATTCCCAGTTGACCCAGTTTGTTGGCATATAATTTTTCATAATATTATCTTCTAATTGTTTGGATTTCTGTGGTGTTGGTTGTGATCTCTCCTCTTTCATTTGTGAAATTTATTTGGGTACTTTCTCTTGTCTTTCTGATAAGTCTGGCTAGGGGTTTATCAATCAATATTAATTCTTTCAAAGAACCAGCTCTTAGTTTTGTTGAACTGTTCTGTTTTTGTTGTTGTGTGTTTGTTTCTAAGTCATTTATTTTTTCTTTAATCTTATTTCCCTTGTGCTGGCTTTAGGTTTTATTTCCTGTTGCATTTCTAGCTCCTTAAGATGTAAGGTTAGGTTGTCTTTTTGAGATTTTTCTTGCTTCTTGAGCTAAGCCTGTATTGCAATAAACTTCTCTCTTAGGACCTCCTTTGCTTCATCCCAAAGGCTTTGGACTGTCTTATTTTCATTTTCATTTTCATTTGCTTCCGTGTTTTTTTAAATTTCTAATTTAATTTTCTGGTTCACCCATTTCTACTTTAGTAGGATGTTCTTTAGTCTCCACATATTTGTGATCTTTCCAAATTTTTCTTATGGTTGACTTGAAGTTTCATAGCCTTGTGGTCTGAAAATATGCATAGGATGATCTTGATCTTTTTGTACTTGTCGAAGGCTGTTTTGTGACCCAGTATGTGATCTATTCTGGAGAGTGATCCATGTGCATTTGAAAAGAATGTGTATTCTGCTGCTTTAGGATGAAATGTTCTGAATGTATTCAGTCTGGTCCAGTGTGTCATTCATAGCCATGGTTCCTTGTTGGTTTTTTTGCTTAGATGATCAATTCATTGTTGTAAATAGGTTGTTGAACTCCCCATACTAATACTGTGTTATTATCAAAGAGTTGCTTTATGTTTGTTACTAATTGATTTATATATTTTTGTTTACCAAGTTGGGGGCATAAACATTTATAATTGTTAGATCTCCTTCATACATAGACCTTTAATTATGATAGAATCCTTCTTCATCTCCAGCTGTCTTTTGGTGTCTGATAGCATGATAGATGGTTCTTTATCCTCTCACTTTCAATCTGCAGATATGTTCAGTTATGAAATGGGCTTCTTGTAGCCAACATATAGATGGGTCTTGTTTTTTTTTAAATCTATTCTGATTCCATGTGTCATTTAATTGGAGCATTTAGTCCACTTACATTCAGAGTGATTATTGAAAGATAAGAATTTAGTGCCATTATGTTACCTGCAAATTGTGTTTCTGGTGATGTTCCCTTTCCTTTCTAGTCTTTGTTGCTTTTGTTTTTTTCCCCCCACCTAAAGAGTTCCCCCATAATTAAAAAAAAAATTAATTTATTATCATGTTAGCTAACATTCAGTGTAGTCTTGTCTTCAGGAGTAGATTCCTGTGATTCATCACTTATATACAGTGCCCAGTGCTCATCTCAACAAGTGCCCGCCTCAGTGCCCATCACCCATTTCCCCCAATCTCCCAGCCCCATCAACCCTCAGTTTGTTCTCTGTCTTTAAGAGTCTCTTGTGGTTTGCCTCCCTCTCTGTTTATATCTTATTTTTCCTTCCCTTTCCTTATGGTAATCTGCTTCTCAGATTTCACATATGAGCGAAATCATATATCTTTCTCTGACTGACTTATTTTGCTTAGCATAATACCCTCAGTTCCACCCATGTTGTTGCAAATGTCAAAATCTCATTCTCTTCATCAGGTAGTATTGCACTGTGTATATATAACACATCTTTATCCATTCATCAGTTGATGGACATTTGGGCTCTTTCCATACGTTGGCTATTGGTGAGAGTGCTGTTGTCAACATTTGTGTGTGTGTGTCCCTTCAAATCAGCACTACTGTATCCTTTGCATAAATTCCTAGCAGTGCAATTGCTGGGTCATAGGGTTATTCTATTGTTAATTTTTTGAGGAACATCCACACTGTTTTCCAGAATAGCTGCACCAGTTTGCCTTCCCACCAACAGTGCACAAGAGTTCTCTTTTCTCTACATCCTTGCCAATATCTGTTGTTCCCTGAATTGTTAATATTAGCCACTCTGACCAGTGTGCAGTTGTATCTCATGGTGGTTTTGATTTGTATTTCCCTGATGATGAGCAGTGTTGACCACCTTTTCATGTGTCTGATTGCCATCTGGATGTTGTCTTAGGAAAAATACCTGTTCATGTCTTCGCATATCTTCACTGGATTGTTTTCATATGTTGAGTTTGGTAAGTTCTTTATAGATTTTTGATATTAACCCTTTATATGGTATGTCATTTGCAAATATCTTCTCCCATTCTCTCAGTTGCCTTTTAGTTTTGTTAATTGTTTCCTTTGCTCTGCAGAAGCTTTTTAGCTTGATGAGGTCCCAATAGTTCATGTATGATTTTATTTCCATTGCCTTTGGAGACATGACAAGTAAGAAGTTGTAAGTTCTTCAACTTACATTCTTCAACTTACATTCAAGTAAGAAGCCACTTGCTGTGGCTGAGGGCAGAGAGGTTGCTGCCTGTTCTCTTCTGTAGGATTTTGATAATTTCCTATCTCACATTTAGTTATTTCATCCGTCTAACAACTTTATTAATGTTCATTTATTTTTGAGAGAGAGAATGTGAGCGAGGGAGGGGCAGAGAGAAGGAGACAGAGAATTCGAAGCAGGCTCCAGCCTCTGAGCAGTCAGCACAGAGCCCAATATGGGGCTGGAACCCACCAGCTGTGAGATTGTGACCTGAGCCAAGGTCGGACACTTAACCGACTGAGCCACCCAGGTGCCTCTCTCATCCATTTCGAATTTATTTTTTTTGTGTAAGAAAGTGGTCCAGTTTCAATCTTCTGCATGTTGCTGTCCACTTCTCCAGCACCATTTGCTGAAGAGACTGTCTTTTTTCCATTGGATACTCTTTCATGCTTTGTTGATGATTAGTTGGCCATATATTTGTGAGTACATTTCTGGGTTCTGTATTCTATTCCATTGGTCTTTGTGCCAGTACTGTACTGTCTCGATGATTACAACTTTGTAATACAGGCTGAAGTCTGGGATTGTGATGCCTCCAGCTTTGGTTTTCTTTTACAACATTACTTTGGCTATGTGGGGTCTTCTATGATTCCATACAGATTTTAGGATTGCTTGTTCTAACTCAGTGAAGAAGGCTGGTGCTATTTTGATAGGGATTGCATTGAATGTGTACATTGCTTTGGGTAGTATTGATATTTTAACAATATTTGTTCTTCCAACCCATGAGCGTAGAATGTTTTTCCATTTTTTTGTGTCTTCTTCAGCTTCTTTCATAAACTTTCTAGTTTTCAGCATACAGATCTTTTATCTCTGTTTAGGTTTATTCCTAGGTATTTTATGGTTCTTAGTGCAGTTGTAAATGGGATCCATTCCTTAATACGTCTTTCTACTGCTTCATAATTGGTGTATAGAAATGCAGCCAATTACTCTACATTGATTTTATATCCTGTGACTTTGCTGAATTCACGTATCAGCTCTAGCAGTTTTTTGGTGGAGTCTTTCAGGTTTTCCCTGTAGAGTATCATGTCATCTACAAAGAGCAAAAGTTTGACTTCTTTGCCAAATTGAATGTCTTTTATTTCATTTTGTTTTCTGATAGCTGAGGTTAGGACTTCCAACACTATGTAAAACAACAGTGGAGAGAGTAGACATCCCTATCTTGTTCCTGATTTCAGGGACATTTTTCCCCATTGAGGATATTAGCTATGGACCTTTCATATATGGCTTTTGTGACGTTAAGGTATGTTCCTTCTGTCCTGACTTTCTTGAGGATTTTTTTTTTATTAAAAAAAATTTTTTTAATGTTTAATTTATTTCTGAGAGAGAGCAAGAGAGAGAGAACTGTGTGAGCAGGGGAGGGTCAGAGAGAGAGGGACATGATCTGAAGCAGGCTCCAGGCTCTGAGCTAGCTGTCAGCACAGAACCTGGCACAGGGCTCAAACCCATGAACCGAGTGATCATGAACCTGAACCGAAGTCGGACTCTTAACCAACTGAGCCACCCAGATGCCCCTGTTGGCATATAATGTTGCACAGTATTTTCTAATAATTGTTTATATTTCTCTGGTGTTTGTTGTGATCTCTCCTCTTTCACTTGTGATTTTACCTATTAGGGTGTTCTCTCTTTTTTTGATAAATCTGGCTAGGAGTTTATCAATTTTGTTTATTCTTTCAAAAAATCAGCTCTTAGATTCATTGATCTGTTCTACTGTTTTTTTGTTTTTGTTTTTTATTCTATATTGTTTACATCTCCTCTAATCTTTATTGTCTGTCTTCTGCTGGCTTTGAATTTTCCTTGCTGCTGCCTTCTAGTTCCTTTAGGTGTGAGGTTATGTTCTTTATTTGGGACCTTTCTTGCTTCTTGAGATAGGCCTGGATTGCAGTGTATTTTCCTCTTAGGACTGCCTTTGGTGCAACCTAAAGGCTTTGGACTCTCAGGTTTTCATTTTCGTTTCTTCCATATATTTTTTAATTTCTTCTTTAATTCTTGGTTGACCCATTCATTCTTATTTAGGATATTCTTTAATCTCCATGTGTTTGGGGACTTTCCAAATTTTTTCTTGTGGTTGATTTCAAGTTTCATAGTGTTGTGGTCTGAAAATATGCATGTATGATCTCAGTCCTTTTATATATGTTGAGGGCTCTTTTGTGACCCAGTATGTGATCTGTTTTGGAGAATGTTCCATGTGCACCTGAGGAGAAATGTGTATTCTGCTGCTTTTGGAAGAAAATTTCTGAATATATGTGTTAAGTCCATCTGGTCAATATGTCATTCAGAGTCATTGTTTCCTTATTGATTTTTGGCTTAGATGATCTGTCCTTTGCTGTAAGTGGAGTATTAAGATCCCCTTTTATCACGGTATTATTATATATACATTTATTTATGTTTGTGATCAGTTGATTTATGTATCTGTGTGCCTTCACGTTGGGAGACAAAAACATTTACAATTGTTAGCACTTCTTGTTGGCTAGACCCCTTAATTATGATATAATGCCCTCCTTCTCCTGTTACAGTCTTTGTTTTAAAATCTAGTTTGTCTGATGTAAGTATGGACACTTCTGCTTTCTTTTGACATCCAGATACATGGTAGATGGTTCTGCATCCCCTCACTTCAATCTGCAGGTGTCCTCAGGTCTAAAATGAGTCTTTTGTAGGCAGCATATAGATGGATCTTGTTTTTTTTTAAAATCCATTCTGATACCCTATGTCTTTTGACTGGGGCATTTAGTCCATTTACATTCAGAGTGATTATTGAAAGATACGGATTTAGTGTCTTGTGTTGTCTGTCAGTTTTGTGCTTGTGGTGATGTCTCTGATCCTTTTCAGTCTTTGCTGCTTTCTACTCACAGAGCCCCCCTTAGGATCGCCTTTAGTGGTTATGTGGTTATGAACACCTTTAGTTTTTGTCTGGGAAAGCCTTTATCTGTCCTTCTGTTCTTCATGACAGCCTTTCTGGATAAAGGATTCTCGGCTGCATATTTTTCCTACTTAGCACATTGAATATTTCCTGCCACTCCTTTCTGGTCTGACAAGTTTCAGTGGACAGGTCTGCTGTTACTCTTATTTGTCTATTCTTGTAAATTAAGGCTCATTTGTCCCTAGCTGCTTTTGGAATTCTCTCTTTATCTTTGTATTATGCCAGTCTCACTATGATAGGTCATGGTATTGACCTGTTTTTATTGATTTTAAAGGGACGACTTTGTGCCTCTTGGACTGGATGTCTGTTTGCTTCTCCAGGTTAGGGAAGTTCTCAGCTACAAGTTGTTCAGATACACCTTCTGCTCCTTTCTCTCTTCTGTAACTCCTATGATGTGGATATTATTTCATTTCATTGAATCACTTAGGTTTCTAATTCTCTTTGTGGTTAGTAATTTCCTTTCTTCTTTTTTCAGCTTCATCGTTTTCCATAATTTTGTCTTTTCTTTTACCTATGCTCTGCTTCTTCCATCCTCACTGTCACTGTATCTACTTTATTTTGCATCTCATTTATAGTATTTCTTTCTTTTTTTTTTATTTCTGAGAGAGAGGGAGTGTGTGTGAGCAGGGGAGGGTCAGAGAGAGAGGGAGACACAGAATCGGAAACAGGCTCCAGGCTCTGAGCTGGCTGTCATCACAGAGCCCGATGTGGGGCTCGAACCCACGAACAGTGAGATCATGACCTGAGCCGAAACCAGACGCTTAACTGACTGAGCCACCCAGGCGCCCCTAGTATTTCTTAATTCTGTTAAGAATTTCTTAGGTTTTTGATCTCTGCTGCTGTACATTCTATGCTCTCTTATATGCCTTTTTCATGCCTGGCTATTAGTCTTATGACTGTTATTCTAAATTCTTGTTCAAATATATTGTTTATATCTGTTTTGAGCAATTCTGATCGTCGTTTCTTCCTGGAGTTTCTTTTGAGGAGAATTCTTCCTTTTCATCCTTTTGGCTAGGTTTCTGTCTTTTACATTTTTTAATAGCTTGTTATGTGCCCAGCACCTGTGAGAACTGCTATATTAAAAAGAGTTCATACATTGTCCAAGGCCTGGCCCTTCAGGAAGTGTTTTTGGAGTGTGTTGTGTGCACTCTGTTGTTGGATATTTGGCTGCTCTGTCCGAGTGGTCAATCTTCTACAAAGCTTCTTCTTACTCATAGTGGTGGATTGTTTAGACTTTCCACCAGGTGTACTTTGATTTGTTCGTTGAAGTAACCCTGGAAAAGAGGAGAGGGCAAGGGACCTAATCCCATACAAAGAGAAAAATGAGACGGATGAAAAAAAAAGATCACACAGAGAATCAAAGAAACTATAAGGCTTAATCCAGAGAAAGAGAAAGGAAAATAAAGGAGGAGGATTTATAGAAAAGGCATAAAAAGACAAGAGTAAAAATGCCTGATTAAACAGATAAAGCAGAGAAAGAAATAAAAAAGGAGAAAAAAAGTGTAGTAAGAATTCACCAAAAATCAAATCAGAAACCGTGAACTTAATTCCAAAGAAAGAAAAAGGAAAGGGTAGAAAGAAAAAGAAAAGAGAAAAAAAGAATAGAAAAAAGGAAAAGAAAAAATAACAACAGATTAACATATAAAACCGCAGGACAGTTGTCTGTTGGTGCCTGAGAACCTTGGCTGTGCTGGTCTGGAGGAGAAGCTGTCTGTTTCAGTCAATGTTAGTTCCACTCCAGTAGATAAGCAGATAACACTGAGGTTTGGTGTAAGTGGGTCCCGTCACCACCGGGGGTCGCTGTCCTGTTGCCGACACCCCTGTCTCTCCTCCCCAGACTGGGTGTCTCAAACCGTGCTGTTCAGATAGGCCTCACAAAGTAGTGCCAGTGGCTGGCTTGTCCTGCTCCACAGTTCTCCCATGCCACCTAGGCGCTTGGCTGGGATACAGCACCCCATATCTTAAAGGACCTCTCACTGTGGGGACCTGGTTCTGAAGTAGCACAGCACCACCTGGCAGTATTGTTGGCACCAGCAGGGTGTTACGTCCTTGAGGGGTCAATATACCCTCTTCCCATAGTACTCAAGGGGACTGTTCTCTCACAGTACACCCCTGAGATCACTACCGAGCCCAGGGGCTGGCTCCCCTCTCCGCACGCTAGGGCACACAGTAGCGACTTCCATCCAGAGAAAGCTGTGCACTTTTGATTACTTGATCTTTAGCTCCTAAAGCTGTTTGCAGAGTAGACTGGTATTCTGCCTATTTCTCGTAACCTAGTCCGTGGTCTGGAGAGGTTTTCCTCTTGTCCCAGCACAGAACTGCAGTCCACAGCCTCTCTTTCTGTCCCTTTCTCTCTCCCACAGAAGGTGATCCCTCCCTCCGTGCCCATGCTTCTCTGTGTCCCCCAATTTGCATACAGGCACCTCAGTCCCACCAAGCTGTCTCCCTCCACCTGTAAGATTTTTCTGTCATTCACAAACTGATTTTTTGGGTGTTCAAGTGTTCTGACTCCATACAGTTGTATTTGAGGGTTAAGGGAAATCCCAGTATGCCTACTTCTCCACCATCTTAACTTCTCCCCCTCCAAAGAGTCACCTTTAATATTTCTTGCAGGGCTGGTTTAGTGGTCACAAACTCCTTTAGTTTGTTTGGATATGCTTATATTTTTCAGATGAGGGATTGAAGCATCAGTTGGTTAAATAAATTGCCCCAGGTCACACAGCTAGTAAGTGGTAGAGATGACTATAACTTGAGTACAGAGTTTGTATTTGATCCAGCCTAGAATAAAAAAAGAAGTGGCCGAAGACAGTTTTGTAGAGGACAACTTCTGATAAAGCATCGAAAAGATCCGACAAAGATTACTAAGAAATAGAAGGGAAACCCTAAGAACATGGCATAAAAGCCATGAGAAGAGAGTAAGAGAAAAAAAAAAAAAGACAGTATGAAAATAGCTGTATTTATTGAGTGCTAGCCATATGTGTAGTACTTTGTATTTTATTATTATTATTATCTTTTATAAATAAGCTAAAGCTTAATATCAGCAGTAAGTAGAGGAACTGGGATTCACCCCAGATCTCTAATGTCAAAGCCCAGAGCTCAGCCACTAAGGGGTCCTGCTTGTAACAATATCAAAGTGAGACTGTGTGAGAAGACTTTTGGAAAGTAGTGATAACATTGGGAGGAAAGGTTGAAATCATAAAGCCAGCTCAAGAAGTATAATAGTTGAATAATAAGAGTTTAAGACAGAGTTAGAAATATAGGTAGGGTATCATCAGGTAAATAAATCAGGAAAACTTCCCAGAACTGCAGGACACGAGTTTCTAAGTTAAAAGAGCCCACCAAAGTGCTAAACAATAAGTATATATATATCTATGTCAAGGCATTTCATTGCAAACTTTAATAACTAAGATGCTAAAGAGAAGATGTAGAAGTTCCTAGATATTAAGGGAAGCAGGCTAATAGAATTAGAGTGGTTTCAAACTATTTAACAAAAATAATGGAAGGTGGAGGACAACTGAAGCAATATATCCAAAACTCTGAGGGAAAATTATTTCTAAGTTAGTCTATAATGCAGCTGAACTTTCAAGTATTAGAGTAGAATAAAGATACTTTCACATAGACAGTGTCTGTTTTACCTTTCAGGAAACTTGAAAAGGAGATGTCCCACCAAAATGAGAGAATGTATTAAGAAAAAGGAAGACACAAAGGTTTTAGGAAATATTACCCAACCCAAAGAGACATGAAGGAAATACCTGGAACACAGTGAAGGGAGATTTCCTGGGTGACTATTGAGCACCAAGTGTAGAGAGCAACCAGTCCAGAATGAAGCAGCTCAGAAGGTTTTTAGACTGCACGTGTTCAGAAATGTAAACTTTATTAGAGGCGAGGAGGGTTGTCAAGCATTCCCTGCATACTCTGCTGTTATTATGGAGAAATTTGTTCATACATAAATTTTTTAAAAAATGCTTCCTTGATACATGATTCACATAATATGCAATTTACTCATTTTAAGTGTACAGGTCAGTGGTTTTTAGTTTATCCAGATTCTGCAGCCATCATCATAGAAAGTTTTAGAACATTTCATTACCTCAAAACGAAATCTTGTACTCTTTAGTTATAGCTCCCTATCCCTCCACTCTCCCCAGTCCTAAGCAATCACCAATCAAATTTCTGTCTATAAATAATGCCTATTCTGGATATTTCTTATAAATTGAATTATGATATTTGGTATTTTGTGGCATCTTTGATTTAGCATAATGTTTTTAAGTTTAATCCATGTTATAAAATGTCAGCACTCATTCCTTTTTATAGCTATGATCTAAAATTTTTAAATGTAAATTTAATTACAAATTGTTTTGCCATTGAACTAAACTCTTTTGGATATCTTTACTGCGATGTTTCTCCTTTGTTTTAGTCTCTTAGTGAAAATATAAATATTTACAATAAAGTGTTCACGTTAATTGTTCTACTCAAAAAATAATATTCTTGGGGCACCTGGGTGGCTCAGTTGATTAAGTGTGAGACTCTTAATCTCAGCGTAGGTCTTGATCTCAGGGTCCTGAGTTCAAGCCCTTTGTTGAGCTCCTTGGTAGGCATGGAGTTGATTTAAATAAAAAAGTCAGTTCAATATAAGAACAACCAAAATTCTTTTTTTTTTTAATTTATTTTTTTTAATGTTTTATTTATTTCTAGGAGAGAGAGAGAGAGACAGTGTGAGCAGGGGAGGGTCAGAGAGAGAGGGAGTCACAGACTGAAACAGGCTCCAGGCTCTGAGCTGGCAGTCAGCACAGAGCCCGACGCGGGGCTCGAACCCATGAACCACGAGATCATGACCTAAGCGAAAGTCGGATGCTTAACTGAATAAGCCACCCAGGCGCCCCACAACCAGAATTCTTAAAAACAACAATAAGGAGTGCCTGGGTGGCTCAGTTGGTTGGATGTCTGACTCTTGGTTTAGGCCCAGATGATGGTCTTAGGGTTTGTGGGAACAAGCTCTGAATTGGACTCTGCTCTGGCAGTGTGGAGCCTGTGTGGGATTCTCTCTCCCTCTCTCTTCTCCTTCTGTGTATGTGGGCTCTCTCTCTCTCTCAAGTAAGTAAACATTAAAAGAAATTAAAAAACAAAAAACAACAAGGTTCTTTAAGAAAACACTCGTAAAACAAAAGCCTGTCTTGAAATTCTTATTTCTTGGCACTGCTTTAGCATACCAATCAAAATGCCATTTTAATAGCAGTGGAAAAGTAATGATATGGTTTAAATGCATTTGACTCCGAGCCACAAATCAATGATAAATTTTCCTAACTAAATTAAATGCTGTTCTGTCAGGCTCCAAACATTAATTTTCTGGTTCTAATGTCCTATGTTTTCTTGGTGTACTGCCATTGTTTCTACTTATATCACACTATAAAAAGATGTTTTTTCTCAACTATGTGAACCCACCATCCCTTCAAAAACAAATTCAGAATGATGTCTTTACTAATACTTTATATTTTAATTTTCTGGTTTCATTTCATTTTAAGCATTATCGAATCATTTTGTTTTGCGAGATAATATGATCTGTTCCAGTTCCCATAGTGGTATAACAAACCACCATAAAACTCAGTGGTTTAAAAACAATTGTTTCAGTATATCCATATATTCTTGGGGTGAAGAATTTGGACAGAGCATAAGGAGAAGGGCTTGTTTCTGCTTTAAAATTACTGTGAATTATAGAAGCTAGGAAGACTTGGGGCTGAGGTTGACTCTTCATCTAGGGTCTAGAATCATTTGTTGGTGTATTCATATTCCTGTCTAGTGGTTGATGCTAGGACCTCACTTGGGCTGTTAGCCAGAATACTATACTTGACCCTGTGTGGGCTGTTTCTCAACAGCATGTTGACTGTGTCCCAAAAATGAGTCTTAGTAATCACTTTTTTCTTTCTTTTATAATAACTTTTGATGTTTATTTTTGGTTAAGGCAGTTTAAAAAATCAACCCAAAGAGGTCCATGGCAAGACATGTAGTAATTAAAATGGCAAAAAGTAGCGATAAAGAGAAAATTTTTAAAGAAGCTAGGGGGAAAAGAAAAACAGTTACATACAAGGGCAACTCCCATATGACTATCAGTGAATTTTTCAGCAAAAACTTTGCAGGCCAGATAGAAGGGGCATGATATCTTTAGAGAGCTAAAAGGAAAAAAGCCTGCAGCCAAGAGTACTCTATCATTCAGAACAGAAGGAGAGATCAAGAATTTTCCAGACAAAATAAAGCTAAAGGAGTTCATCACTGCTAATTTGGCCCTACAAAAAATGATAAAGGGGACGCTGAGTGGAAAGGGAAGACCATAGGTAAGAGTAAGAAAAGTAGGAAACACATGGGGTACCCAGGTGGCTCAGACTTTTGAGTGTTGGACTCTTGATTTTATTTGAGGTCATGATCCTAGGGTAATGGGATTGAGCCACATATCAGGCTCTGTGTTGGGGGTAGAGCTGCTTAAGATTTTCTTTCTTCCTTTTTCCCTCTGCCCTTCACCCCTGCTCATGTGTGCTTTCTCTCTGAAATTAAAAAAATAGTAAAATTAAAGAAAAGTAGGAAATGGAAAGGCAGTAAAAATAAGTGTATCTGTAACAATCAGGGAAAAGATTCACAAATAATAGGATGTAAAGTATGACACCATATACCTAAAACATTATAAGAGGAGAGGGAGAAGAGTAAAGAACAGGTTCAAACTTAAGTGACCATCAACTTAATATAGACTGCTATGCAGAAGATGTTATATGCAACCTGAATGGTAACCACAAATTAAAAACTGATAATAGATAGGAAAAAAGTAAGAGAAAGGAATCCCAAGTATATCACCGAAAAAACCAACTAATCATGAGAGAAGAGAGCAAGGGAAGAAAAGAATAGAGAACTACAAAAACAACCATAAAGCAAGTAACAAAATGGCAATAAATACATACTAGCAATAATTAGTCTGAATATAAATGGACTAAATGTTCCAATCAAAAGATATAGGGTTATGGAATAAATAAAATAATAAAAAGAGACCCATCTATATGCTGCCTACGGGAGCCTAATTTCAGACCTAAAGTCATTGGCATAATGAAAGTGAAAGAATGGAGAAGTATTTATCATGCAAGTGGATATGAAAAGGAAAGTGGGGTAGAAATATTTCTATACTCCTATCAGACACAGTAGACTTTAATACAAAGACTGTACCAAGAGATGAAGGACACTGTATAATCATAAAGGTAACCATCCAACAAGAAGATACAACAATTGTAAACATTTATGCGCCTAACATGTAAGCACCCAAATATATAAAGCAGCTAATAACAAACGAATAATGGATAGTAATAAAATAACAGCAGATGATCTTATCATCTAAACAGAAAATCAACAAGGAAACAGTGGCTTTGAATGACACATTGGATCAGATGGATTGAACTGAAATTTTCAGGACATTCCATCCTAAAATAGCAGAGTATACATTCTTTTCAAGTGCATATGGACATTCTCCAGAATAGAGCACATATTAGGCCACAAAACAAACAAACAAAAGAAAACAAACAAACAAAAATCTTACCATTCATCTTTTTAGCCACAATACTATGAAACTAGAAATAAACCACAGGAAAAAAAATATGGAAAGAACACAAATACATGGAGGTTAAATAGCATGCTTCTAAACAGTAAATCAAAGAGAAATAAAAAATTATATGGAGACAAATGAAAATGAAAGCAAAATGCCCCAAATCTTTGGGAAACAGCAAAAGCTGTTCTAAAAGGCAAGTATATAGCAATACAGGCCTACTTCAAGAAGCAAGAAAAATCTCAGACTACCAAATTAATAAAGAAAAAACCCAAACAACGTAACTTTACACCTGAAGGAACTAGAAAAAAGACAAAATCCAAAACCCATAGGAGGAAGGAAATCATAAAGATTAGAACAGGAGTAAAGAAAATAGAAACTAAGAAAACCAGTAGAACTGATCATTGAAAGTAGGAGCTGATTCTTTGGGAAGAGCAACAAGATTGATAAATCTTTAGCTGGACTCCTCAAGGAAAAAAAAAAGAAGAAAAGAACTCAACATCAGACATCAAAAATGGAAGAGAACTATCAACTGGATACCACAGAAATACAAAGGATTATCAGACATTATTATGAAAACTTATATGCCCCCCAAATTGGACAACCTAGAAGAAATGGATAAATTTCTAGAAACATACAACCTACCAAAACTGCTCAGAAAAGAATTAGAAAGTTTTAACAGATCAGTTACTAGCGATGAAATTGAATCAGTAATCAAAAAATTTAATAGGGGCTCCAGGGCTGCTCAGTCAGTTAAGTGTCTGACTTCAGCTTAGGTCATGATGTCATGACTTGCAGGTTCAAGCCCTGTGTCGAGGTCTGTGCTGACAACTTAGAGCCTGGAGCCTGCTTTGCATTCTGTCTCTCCCTCTCTCTCTCTCTGTTCCTCCCCCACTCGTAATCTGTCTCTCTCTCAAAAATTAAGAATAAAAAAATAAAAAAAAAGAACTTAATTAACTAAAGCCCAGGGCCAGATGGCTTCACAGGGTAATTCTACCAGACATTTAAAGAAGAATTAATACCTATTTTTTTCAAACTGTTCCAAAAAATAGAAGAGGAAGGAAAGCTTGCAAATTATTTCCATGAGGCTACCATTACCTCTATAACAAAACCAGATAATGACACTATACAAAAAAAGAGAACTATGGGTCACTATCTCTGATGAACATAAATGTAA
Organism: Proteles cristata cristata; assembly: GCA_017311185.1. Lineage (NCBI taxonomy): Eukaryota > Metazoa > Chordata > Mammalia > Carnivora > Hyaenidae > Proteles > Proteles cristata. The sequence continues at coordinate 249,197 of JAESUZ010004270.1, read as the reverse complement.
AAGGCCTTAACAAAGTATTGGCAAATGAGATCTAACAATACCTTAAAAATTCATTTACCGTGATCAAGTGGGATTTATTCCTGGGTTGCCAGGGTAGTTCAATATTTGTAAATCAATCAACTTGATAACATCATATAACAAGAGGAAGGATAAAAACCATGTGATAATTTTAATAGATCCAGAAGAAGCATTTGATGGGAGTATAGCATCCATTCAGGATAAAATCCCTCAACAAAGCAGATTGAGAGGAAATAAACCTCAATATAATCAAGGCCATATATGAAAAACTCACAGGTAACTTCATACTCAGTGGTGAAAAACTGAGAGCTTTTCCCTCTGAGATCAGGAATAAGACAAGAATGTCTACCCTTAACACTTTTATTCACCACAGTACTGGAAGTCCTAACCACAGCAGTCAGACAAGAAAAAAAGGAATAAAAGGCATACAAATTGGTAAGGAAGAAGTAAAACTATTACTTTGCAGATGACATGACACCATATATAGAAAACCCTAAAGACTCCACCAAAAAACTACTAGAACTGATACATCAGTATGGTTGCAGGATACAAATCAACATTCAGAAATCCATTGCATTTCTATACATGAATAATGAAGCAACAAAAAGAAATTAAGAAAATTCCGTCCACAATTGTACCAATAATAATAAAACACTTACAAATAAACTTAACCAAGGAGGTGAAAGACTTGTATTTTGAAAATATAAAACATTGATGAGAGAAATTGAAGATGACATAAATAAATGGAAAGATATTCCATACTCATGAATTGGAAGATACTCTTAAATGTCCATACTACTCAAAGCAATCTACAGATTTAAGCAATCTCTATCAAGATAACAACAGCATTCATAGAACAATCAATTTTAAAAATTTGGAACCACGAAAGGCCCTGAATGGCTATAACAAAAAAATTTTTTAAATGTTTTTGGTTTTTGTTATTTTTAAAAATATAACTTATTGTCAAATTGACATAAAGTGTGCTCTGGTTTTGTTTCTTTTTAAAATTTTAATGTTTATTTTTGTGAGAGGGTGGGGAGAGAGAGAAGAGACAGAGCACTAGTGGGGGAGTGGCAGAGAAAGAGGGAGACACAGAATGCGAAGCAGGCTCTAGGCTCTGAGCTGTTGGTGCAGGGCTTGAAGTCACGGACCACAAGATCATGACCTGAGTCAGATGCTTAACTGACTGAGCTACCCAGGCGCCCCGCCATAACAATCTTGAAGAAAAAAAAAGCTGGAGGTGACACAATCTTAAACTCCCAAGATATACTACAAAGCTATAGTAATCAAAACAGTATGGTATTGGGACAAAATATAGACACATAAATTAGTGGAATAAAATAGAGATCTCAGAAATAAACCCACGTTTGTCAATTAATCTTCAACAAAGGAGGCGAGTACATGCAATGAGAAAGTCTCTTCAACAAATGGTGTTAGGAAAACTGGACTGCCTCATGCAAAATAATGAAACTGGGCCATTTTCTTATACACAAAAATTGGATTAATGATCTAAATATGAGATTTGAAACTGTAAAAATCCTGGAAGAGAGCACAAGCAGTAATTTCTCTGACATTGGTCATAGCAACATTTTCTAGATATGTCTCCTGAGAGAAGAGAACCAAAAGCAAAAATAAGCTATTGGGATTATGTAAAAGTAAAAACTTCTGCACAGCAAAGGAATCAGTCAACAAAACTAAAAGGCAACTTACTGAATGGGAGAAGCAGATGACATAACTGATAAAGGGTTAATGTCCAAAATACATAAGGAACTTACAGAACTCAGCACCCAAATAACAAATAATCTAATTTAAAAATGAGTAGGAGACATGAACAGACTTTTCTCTAAGGATGACATACAAATAGTCAACAGACCCATTGAAAGATCCTCAACATCACTCATCACAGAAATGCAAATCAAAACTACAGTGACCTCATACGAGTCAGAAGGGCTAAAATTAAAAACACAAGAAACAAGTGTTGACAAGGATGTGGAGAAAAAGAACCATTTTGCCCTGTTGGTGAGACTATAAATTGGTGCAGTCACTGTGTAAAACAGCATGGAGCTTCCTTAAAATAATAAAAATAGAGGGGCACCTGGGTGGCTCAGTCAGTTAAGCGTCTGACTTAGACTCACATCATGATCTCATGGTTCGTCAGTTCCAGCCCTGTGTCGAGCTCTGTGCTAACAGCTCAGAGCCTGAAGCCTGCTTCAAATTCTGTGTCTCCTTCTCTCTCTGCCCCTCCACTGCTCATGCTAGGTCTCTCTCTGTAAAAAAACAAAAACAAAAACAAACAAAAAAATCAAACCATTAAAATTTAATAAAAAATAAAAATAGGAACTGCCATATGATCCAGTAATGGGTGTTCAAAGATTATGAGAACACTAACTCAAAAAGATACATGCACCCTTATGTTGATTGCAGCATTATTTACAATGGCCAGATTATGGAAGCAGCCTGTGTCCATCAGTAGATGTTTATATGTGCATGTATACCTATGTATACATGTATACACACACTAGAATATTCTGCCATGAAAAGAAATCTTGCCATTTGCAATGACAGGGATGGAGCTAGTGAGTATAATGCTAAGTAAAATAAGTCAGAGAAAGACAACATAATTTCATTCATGTGTAATTTAACAAACAAATGAACAAAGGGGAAAAAAGACAAAAAACAGACTCAAGAACAAACTGACAGAAGGGAGGTGAGTGGAGTGTTGTGGGTAAAATAGGTAAAAGGATTAAGAGTGTACTTATGTTGATAAGCAGTAATATACAGAATTGTTAAATCACTATACATCTAAAACTAATACAACACTGTATGTTAACTATACTGGAATAAAAATAAAAAATTAAAAAGAGTAATTATTGGGAGTTAAGAGTATCCTTCTAACTTTATTTAAATTAAGTTTTTATTTATTTACTTATTTTGAACCAGTTAGGGTAGGGGCGGAGAGAGAAAGAGAGAGAGGGAATCCCAAACAGGCTCTGCACCACCAGAGCAGAACCCCATGTGGGGCTCGAACCCATGAACTATGAGATCATGACTTGAGCCTAAGTTGGACGCTTAACGGACTGAGTCATCCAGGCACCTCAAGAGTATCCTTATGACTTCTAATAAAATACAGAGAGACATAGGAACCATGATTGTTTTTCATGGGAGATCCTATTCAAATATTATAGTAATCTGTAAGATTCCTTCTAAACTTCATCATTTTATTAAGATTTTACTTTTTTTGTGGAACAGTTTTGGATTTACAGCAAAATTGAGTGGAAAGTACAGAGATGTCCCATATACTCTCTGCCCTTCAACATGCTTAGCTTCCCCCTTTATCTGCCTTCTCCAACAGAGTGGTTTATATGTTACCAGTTATGTTCCTACATTGACACATCATAATCACCCAGAGTCCATAGTTTACATTAGAGTTCACTCTTAGTTTTGTGCATTGTATAGATTCGGTCAAATGTGTAATGACACATATCCATCATGATGGTATTATACAGAGTATTTTTAGTACTTAAAAATCCTCTGTGCTCTGCGTGTTCATCCCTCCCCTACTCCCAAACCTTAACAACTATTGATCTTTTTACTGTCTCCCATCATTTTGCCTTTTTTTCTATGGTTGGAATCATACGTTATGTAGTTTTCTGACATTTACTAAGCCATTTTAAAGTTGAAATATAATTCACATACTATAAATCCACTCATTTGAAGTGTGCAGTTCAGTGGCATTTAGTATATTCACAGGGTTGTGTCACCATCACCACAATTGAATCCTGGAGCATTTTGTCACTCCAGAAATAAATCCCATGTCATTCTCCTAGCCCCTTGAAGCCACTGATACACTTTCTGTGTCTGAATTTGCCTATTCTGGACATTTTATATAAATGGAATCCTATAGTATGTGGTCATTTGTGTCTGATTACTAAACGTTTATAATGATGGTTTTTTAACCTTTTCAGAGTGTGTTCATATTTAAAAGTAAGTGCATAACTCCTCTATGAGGTAGACAAGAACTTTGTGATGTAATGGCATTGTCAGATTTATTATGTGTTCATGACAGTTTACCATACGATGAAGGAAGGAGAGTTAGAGGTGGCAGGGTAGAGATTTGGAAAAGTACTGTAGAATTAAAGGAAAAATAGAACATGATAATATATGAAAAATACATCAGTCCTATGGGATTTCTAGAACCATGAGTATTAAACTTTATTAAAGTGCAATTGCAATTAAATACTCAAGTTATATTTAAGTATAACATTTGAAGATGAGTTGTTGAGCCTTCAGTAGTTCTAGATTGAATCTCATTTCAGCTGAATTTCAACAAGGTTGAAAGGATGTCAGGATTGTGCCCTTGGTTAGTCCAAACTCTTTAAATGGAAGACTGTTGCTACAGTATGCATAAGGGGTATGGTAAATGTATTTGTTTTAATAAATGAAAGCAAAAAGTAGGACTCTTTTGCCTTTTCTACAATTAAATCTAGTAGAGAACTTTTATATAATGGAAATGTGAAGTATTAATTTTTGAAAGTTGTAAATACATTTGAAATTAATGGTTGATATCATTAAAGGTTACATTTTTCTGTAAATTTTACATGTTAGATTTTCTGATTACTGTGGTTTGAAGATGAAAGTTAGTACCTTCACAGTTGATTTGTAGTTGTAATTATGTTGAAAAGATCAATAGGATTGCAAATTATAGTAGGTTATTTTGTTATCTACCATGGTTCTGACCTTTTAAAGGAAGTCTGGCTAAATTAGTCTTTGGTTCCTGTCTGACTTTTTGCCCTGAGGAGCTGTGCTGCTGGTCTGTGCACTAGCAAGGACTTCTTTTGTCTGGAAGCCTAAATGATATTCCTGTATTTCTTTTCCTTGGGTCCCATGACTGTATCCTTCTTGTTTTTCTTCTCTCAGCAGAAAGAGTCTCCTTGGATTCCTTCTGTAATACTATTTCTAAGAGAAGTAAGTTCTAAAATGAGTTACTGAAAATGAGAGGTGTTCTTAGGTTAATAAAACTCTTGACTCTTCAGCACTTTAAATAAAATTTTTGTCTTAGAAGTTCCAGTCTCATATTGAGTTGCTTAACTATGACCTTAGAATCCCTTTTCCATTTTATCTTTTCCTTACATCAAATTACCCTGCTGGGTTGAGGTGGGGGAAATGGGGGCAGAGGGGTAGAAAGAGAGTTACCTGTGTATTCAGGTAAGAAAACCCTTGGGCAAGCTATGAAGAGAATAGTGTTTGCTAAAATAATCTGGGTGGGATTTATGTCTTGGTGTTTTAATTTCTGTGTGTATGAGTTACTGTATATAAGATTAGATGGGAAAATGCTGATTCCAAAAATAATTGACAGCACTTTAGCCTTTTAGTTATAATATAAAATTTAAGATCTTGTCAGAGCACATAAAAGCACTTCTTAGTTTTTAGCTTTTATATGTCTAAGTACTTCACAATCAAGAAGCTCTTTTTAGGATATTTGATAGAAAATGCAGTCCCTTAAAAGCCTATTACACCTTGTAAACTAAAGTCATTAAGAATATTTAGTGTTATATAGGTATTCAGATATGGATATTGTTTACATTGTTTTTCATTAGTGAAGTGATAATGACATGTTTGAATATTATTTATGTATATTTTGTTTTCCAGCTGAATTTGCATACATAGCTGCTTAGGAGATGGGTATGATTTCTGTTGAACACATGGACATGTGTAATGCACTGAATATCAGAGATAGAGATTTGTTTTTTACATCTGTATTTTCAGTATCCTGTTTTAATTTTCTTTGTTTATATACCTTGAAGTGAGATTTCTGCATCATTTGGTGGTTCTATTTTTAATTTCTTGAGGAAAAAAATGTGTTTGCCAAAGTGGCTTTACTGATTTACGTTTCTCCAATCGTGCTCAAGGGTTCTCTTTCATCCACATCCTTGCCAACACTTGTTACTTCTTTTTTTAAAAATTTATTTAAATATGAGTTAACATACAGTGTAATAATGGTTTCGGAAGTAGAATTAGTGATTCATCATTTACATATAACACCCAGTGTTCATCCCAAGAAGTGCCCTTCTTAATACCCATCACCCACCCAACACCCGTCTAGCAACCTTCAGTTTGTTCTCTGTATTTAAGAGTCTCTTCTGGTTTGACTCCCTCCATTTTTATCTTTTTTTTCCTTCCCTTATCCTATGTTCATCTGTTATTTCTTAAATCCTGCATATGAATGAAATCATATGCTATTTGTCTTTTTCTGACTGATTTATTTCACTTAGCATAATACATTCTAGTTCCATCCACGTTGTTGCAAATGACAAGATTTCAATCTTTTTGATTGTCGAGAAATAATCCATTGTATATATACATATATATCTCCTTTATCCATTCATCAGTCAATGGACATTTCCATACTATGGCTATTGTTGGTAGTGCTGCTGTAAACATTGGGGTGCATGTGCCCCTTTGGATCAGCATTTTTGGATCCGTTGGATAGAGATAGGAGAGATTTTAAGGGCTTATAAATTCTGGTTGCTCACTTAGAAAGTTATCTTCAACTTGTTATGTTTGGCTCTTAGAGTTACAGCCTTATTATAGCCAATGATGGGAATGTCTGCTCTTTCTAGGCATCCCATTCTATTTCTCAGTAGTCTAACTATGTGAAAATTGTGCCTTGCATCTCTCACTCTACTAACTCAACCATTTATCATAATTTTGTTCCTCTAGATAAAGTCTCTTTTCTTTAAATTTACTCTTTTGTTGTTTGAAGACAGGTATCATGGATCTCGTTACATCTTACTTATGCTAAGCAAACCCAGTTTTTGTTGAATTATTAGTAATGTTATAGCATTCCTCTATCCTTATCACCAAATGGACATATTTAAATCCTTGACTTTCAAATTTTTTTTTTTAACTACAGAATACATTTTCTTTTTAACTTGAGGGGGTAATAGAGGGAAAGAGTAGAGAATCTCAAGTAGGCTCCATGTGTGGAGCCCAGTGTGGGTCTCAATCCCGCGATCAGAGGATCATGACCTGAGCTAAAATCCAGAATGGGATGCTCAACCAATTGAGCCACTGAGGTGCCTCTACAGAATACATTTTATATCCCAACTCGATACACTCATAAATATATCTACATGTAGTACATAGTTTGAATATACACATGTAAATGAAACATCAATTTCATAAGACAGTATATATTTACACTGATATTTTCTGTTTTCTTCCTTTCCTTTTTTTTTTTTTTTAAGAGAGAGAGCACATGCACATTAGCAGGGTTGTGGCAGAAGGAAGAGGGGAGGGAGAGAATATTAAGCAGGTTCTGCGACCAGCACAAAGCCTGACACAGGGCTTGATCTCACAACTATGAGATCATGACCTGAGCCGAAATCAAGAGCTGGATGTTTAACTGACCGAGCCACCCAGGTGCCCCTGTACTTTCTCATTTTTCAAAAATGCTGATGTTATTTCTCATATTGATTATATTACTCCCTGATGGATTTCAGCCTGTAGTTTGGAAAGTACTGTTTAGTTTGTTGATGTTGCAGAACTGAAATAAATATTTACTAAAAGCTGATGTTAGGCTAATTGTTGGTAAAGTAGGTTTTATCATTATCACCTCAAAGAAAATATTAAATATTATAATCGTTGTTATTAGGTAAAACTAAACAGGGTTATCAAGTTCTTGGTTATAAATGCAGCAAAATTAAAGTATTTTCCACTTTCGTTTTTATTTGTAGGTGGCGACAGACAAGGTTGCAGAAAAACTGAGTTCTACTCTCTCATGGGTGAAGAACACAGTATCACATACAGTCAGTCAGATGGCCAGTCAGGTGGCAAGTCCATCTGCTTCATTACACACTACATCATCATCTACCACACTATCCACGCCAGCCCTTTCACCATCTTCCCCTTCACAGTTGAGTCCAGACGACTTAGAACTCCTGGCTAAACTGGAGGAACAAAATAGGTAAGTGAGGTTGCTTGACTTTTCTCTCTCTGCAATTACATGAATTCAGCCATTCATTTATGTGTATATGCCATTATCAAAGTTTACTCATATTAAGAATGTTTATTTTCTAGTCTTTGGCTCCTTGTTTGTCAAAATTAACAGAAGTATTCAAGTCTTGGGAGGAGTTGGTCTTAAAACTAAAGTTGTATTAAAATTTTTTCCTGGCTCAGATAGCTTTAGAAATTTTTTTTTTGTTAATATAGATTCCCTAAATTGTTCCTGAATTTTAGAATTTCTTAAGGCCAATAATTCTACCATTTTTATTTCTTTTAATTTTATTTGAGGGAGGGAGAGAGAATGAGAGAGAGTGCAAGCAGGGAAGGGGCAAAAAGAGGGAGATACCATATCCCAGGCAAGCTCATGCTGTCAGCATAGAGCCCAGCATGGGGTTCAAACTCTCAATGATCTCTATGAGATCATGACCTGAGCTGAGATCAAGAGTTGAATACTTAACTGACTGAACCACCCAGGTGCCTCCAAACTGCCACTGTTGATTTAAACCCTGTAACTAGTCACCTTTGGTTAATTTGTAAAGTAATTTAATTTAGGGTGGATGTTTGATTTATGGTTCAGAGTGGGAAATCTCTTCATTTAGTTTATTTATGGAAGGCAGTATCTGTTTCTCTTAATGGGGATGAAATAGAATAGTTGTTTGTTAGGAAGGTATACCTTGGACCCTGTGTGCTCTTTCATTGTATTATTATCAGAAGTTATTTTGGGCATCAGCTACAAAAGAATCATTGGAAGAGTCCCCTTTTGTGTTCATTTAAGTTCAACTCCCACTGGCTTTAAGAGTAATAACATTAACAGATAACTTCTAACAGCTTTTTTTCATTTATAATTGACATGATTAACTACACATACTTGTATGCAGTTTGGTTTTGACATAGGTATATATATCTGTGAAATAATCACCAAAGTCAAGAAAACAAATATATCCATTATTCATCTTTGCATCCCTAGCAGCCATTGATCTCCTTTCAGTTATGTAGATTAGTTTGCATTTTCTAGAGTCTTATAGAAATGGAATAATGTACTATGCAACTTTTTTGAGTGGCGTATTTTACTCAGCATAATTATTTTGAGATTCATCCATGTTGTGTGACTAGTTCATTTTTTTTTTACTTGGTTAGTAGTAGTAGTCTATTGTATGGATATATTCTAGTTTATTCACTTTTTATTATGAAATGCTGTAAATACTTGTGGACAAACCTTTGTGCAGATAGATGTATGCTTCATTTCTCCTGGACAAATACCTAGAATTGGAATGGCTGTTTTATGTGATAGGTGCACATTTAACTGTGAGACTATTTCCAAAAGCCCTATACTTTTTCACATTCCCATCAACAGCGTATGAAAATTTCAGTTTCTCTACATCCTTGCCAATACTTGGTATGGTTAGTCTTTAATTTCAGCCATTCTAACAGGTATTGGTATCTTGTAGCTTTTTTTGTTTTAAACTTTATGTTTGCGAGAGACTTAGACAGCATGTGCAGGGGACGGGCGGAGAGAGAGGCAGAGAATCCCCTCTCAGCACAGAGGCTGACACAGGGCTTGAACCCTCAAACTGATATCATGACCCAAACTGAAATCAAGAGTCGATGCTCAACTGATAGAGTTACCTAGGTGCCTGGTGTCTTCTTATAGTTTTAATTTGCATTTCCTAATGGTGTTGAGCATCTTTTTATGTGCTTATTTGCCATTGATGTATCTTCTTTGATAAAATGTCTGTTTGAATTTTTTGCCTGTTAAAAGTTAGGTTGTTTGTTCTCTTATTACTATATTTTAAGAGTTCTTTGAACATTTGGGATATGAATTCTTTATCACATAAATGTTACGAAATATTTTTTCCCAGTCTGTGGCTTCTCATTCTCTTAACGGTATCTTTTGTTGTACAATTTTGGTGAAGTTGTAAATTTTGATTAAGTCCAATTTGAAGTTGTTCTTTTGTGGATTGTCCTTTTGATAACTCAAGGTCACACAGCTTGATGCCTATATTTTCTTATAGAAGTTGTTTATAGTTTTAAGTTTTATGTTTAGGACTGATCTGTTTTTTAAAATCAGTGTTGTTTTGTTTTGTGTTTTAGTTTATCTATTTTGAGAGAGAGACAGCCAGCATGAGCAGGAGAAGGGCAGAGAAAGAGAGAGGGTGAGAGAGAGAATCCCAAGCAGGCTCTGCACTGTGATCACAGAGCCTGATGTGGGGCTGGAGCTCATGAACTGTGAGATCATGACCTGAACCGAAATTTCAAGAGTCTCAACGGACTGAGCCACCCTGATGCTCCTAGGTCTGATCAATTTTGAGTTAGTTTTGTACATGGAGCAAAGTATAGATCAAAATTTATTTTTTGAATATGCATATTTAATTGTTCCTATACCATTCATTGAAGAGGCTTTCCTTTCTTAAATACTTTTGTACATTTGTCAAAAATTAGTTGTCAGTGCATGTATAGGCCTATTTCTAGACTTCTTCTGTTCCATTGCTGTTTTCTGTCTTAATGCCAATATGGTACAGTTTGATTACTGTATCTTTATAATATGTCTTGAAATGAGATAGTGTTAATCCTTCAACTTAGTTCTCCATTTTGACTATTTTTGGAACTTAACATTCCCATATTAATTTTATTTTTAATTTCTTAACCATTTTTATTTATGTTTGAGAGGCAAAGATAGAGCATGAGCGGGGGAGGGGCAGAGAGAGCGGGAGACACAGAATCCAAAGCAGGCTCCAGGCTCTGAGCTTTCAGCACAGAGCCCGACACGGGGCTTGAACCCACCAACTGTGAGGTCATGACTGAGCTGAAATCAGCTGCTTAACCAGTGGAACCACCCAGGCACCCCTCCTATATGAATTTTAAAACAAATTGTTAATTTACACAAAAAATTCTTTTTTTTTTTAATGTTTTATTTATTTCTAGGAGAGAGAGAGAGACAGTGAGAGCAGGGGAGGGTCAGAGAGAGAGGGAGTGACAGACTCTGAAATAGGCTCCAGGCTCTGAGCTGGAAGTCAGCACAGAGCCCAACGCGGGGCTCGAACCCATGAACCGCAAGATCATGACCTAAGCGAAAGTCGGACGCTTAACCGACTAAGCCACCCAGGCACCCCTACACAAAATATTCTTAATTGAGATTTTGATTGGAGCTGTATTATTGCCTTATGTATCCTGCTGTGTTTGCTAAACTTTTGTTCTGGTAGGGTTTTTTTTTTTTTTTTTAAGATTCCTTTAGATTTTGTATGTTAATGAAATGAGAATGTCATCTGTGATTAAAGCACTTTTATTTTTTCCTTTCTGATGTATGCCTTTATTTCTTTTTCTTGCCTTATTTCAACTGACGAATACCTTGAGTACAAATTTGAATATAAGTGGTAAACATACATTTTTGTTTTCCTGACCTTAGGGGTGAAACATTAAATTTGTTAACTGTAGGTTTTTGTAGATGGCTTTTAACAGATTGAGGAAGTTCCTTTATCTTCCTCATTTGCTTAGAGTTTAAAAGAAACAGATGTTGGATTTTGTCAACTGCTTTTTCTGCATTTATTGAAATGATCACATAGTGTTCCTTTTATAGTCTGATATGGTGAATTACATTGAGTTTTGAATGTTAAACCAACTTTGCATTCCTGAGATAAACCCACTTGTGATAAATTGTCTTTATAAAATATTGTTGGACTTGATCTACTAAAATTGTGTTTGGAATTTTTGCATCTTTGTTCAGGGTGGATATTGATCTGCAGTTGTCTTAGGATTTTTTATATTTATATGTATTGTCAGTGCGATCTTTCTTTTCTAATATTTGGTTCTGTACATTTTTTAAGTCCTTTGTTAGCAACAGCCATTTAAATTTATTGACAACTGTTTTATGATCCTGAATATGGTCTTATTTAGAAAAATATCTTATGTGAACTTGAGAAGAGGGTATATTAAGCTATTGTTTGGTGGAATATTCTGTTAACATTAATTGATTAAAATTTATTGGTAATGTTTTAAGTCTATTATTTCTTTGCTGTTTTTCTGTTTGCTTGTGATACCAGATATTGACAGAGGAGTACTGAAACCAACTATAATTATGGATTTGTCTGTTTTCTTTAAATTATTTCAGTCTTTGTTTCATGTATCTTGAAGTTGTATTTATTAAGTACTTACACATTTAGGTTTGTCATGCCCTTTTGTGAAATGCCTTCTTTATTTTGGCAATATCGTTTGCTTAGACATCTATGTAGTCATTGTAGCTTTCTTTTGAATAGTGTTAGAATTTTATACATTTTCCATCCTTTATCTTTAAAGTGTGTCAGCTGGGCAGCATATATTTAAGTCTTTTTAAAATACAAACTAATGATCTTTGCCTTATAATTAGAATATTTAGACCATTTACTTTAAAAAAAAATTTTTTTTTTACAAATAGTTTATTGTCAAATTAGTTTCCACATAACACTTAGTGCTCATCCCCACAAGTGCCCTCCTCCATGCCCATCTGCCCTCCCCCCCACATCCATCAGTCCTCAGTTTTTATCAGCATTCAAGAGTCTCTCATGGTTTGCCTCTCTCCCTCTCCCCCACCATTTCCACCCTTCTTCTCCCCCTGGTTCCTCAGTTAAGTTCCTCCTAATCCTCCTATACGTGCAAACATATGGTATTTGTCCTTCTCTGCCTGACTTATACCATTTACTTTTTTAAAAATTACAGCAACAAGGTTTTATTTCTTCCTCACATTTCATATTCATCTTAAGCTGCAGGTTGAATACATCTTTGTTCCATGCTTCTTTATTCCAGGACCATAGACCAGCTCCCATCTGGGATAAACAAGACTTGTGGCAAGTGGAAAAGAGATAGAGTGGAAATACCGTAAAAGTGTCTGTTAGGGAGTAATACACATAATTTTTATCTAGATTTTATTGGCCAAAGCAAATCAGGTACTCAAACCTTTTGGAATGGGGTGGGAATTAGAATCTTATTACAGGGCTAGATCCAAGAAAATATGTCTGTTATTATTAATATTTCTTTTGCTTTTTGTCCGGTATTTTCACTATATTGTATTTTTAATTTACACACTGTAAAGTGCACCCTTTTAAAGCATATGATATAGTGGTTCTTGGTATACTTACAAAGTTATGGGTCTATTACTATTATTCAATTTCAGAGCATTTTAATCACCCCCAGAAGAAACTCTGTACTGATTAGTCTCCCTTTTTTACCTTTCTTCTAGCCACTGGTAATCACTAGTCTACTTTCTATCTCTGTGGGTTTGCCTACTCTGGACATTTCATTATGGAATCGTACAATAGGTAGTCTTTTATGACTACCTCCTTTCATGTAATGTAGTGTTTTCTAGGTTTCAGGTAAATAGGTCATTTATATTTCATGTGATTATTGATATGCTTATGTTTAAATCTTTTGTTTTATTATCTTAATTTTTTAAAATTTTTTTGAGAGAGAGAAAGTGAGCGGGGAAGACAGAGAGGGAGAGAGAATCTTAAGTGGGCTCCATGGGGCTTGATCTCATGACTGAGATCATGACCACCAAAATCAAGAGTCAGATGCTAAACCGACTGAGTCACCCAGATGCCCCTGTTGTTTTGTTTTATATATTGTTGTTTCATTTTTATTTTTATGCCTACTTTTGATTTAATGGAATTTTTTAATTCTGTTTTTTTCTTTGATTTTATCCTGTTGTTTTTTTTTATTAGTTATAAATTTGTTTTGTTATTTTACTGGTTGCTTTAAGGTTCATAGTAGAAATCTTTATCACCATCTGCCTTCAAGGGATCTCATACTATTTCAGATGTGGTGTAAATACTTAGTACAATTCCATTTCTCCTCCCCAGTCCATTGTGCTAGTTTTGTCATGTATCTTCCTGTTATATATGTTGTAAACCTCATACTGTATTAATATTTTTGCTAAAACAGTTATCTTTTAAAGTGATAGAAATAATAAAAAATCTCATGTATTTACATAGTTTTCATCTTTGGAGCTCTTTCATTGTTTAGCTCTAGATTTCCAACTGATGGAATTTTCCTGTTTGAAGGACTTGCTTTAATATTCATGAAGTGTGGGGCTGCTCTTGTATATTTGAGTCTTCATTTTGCCTTTGATTTGTAAAGATCTTTTCTTTGCATGTAGGTTGACAGTCCCCCCCCCCCCCAAGTACTCAAGTGGTATTTCATTGACTTCTGTCTTGCATTGTTTTCATTAGGAAATCTTATCTATTTCTTATCTTTGTTCCTGTGTACATATAGTGTATCTTTATTTTCCTCTTTTTAAGATTTTTTCTTTAAAATTTTTTTCAATGTTTATTTTTGAGAGAGAGAGAGAGAGAGAGACAGACAGACAGCACGAACATAGGAGGAGCAGAGAGGGAGGGAGACACAGAATCTGAAGCAGGCTCCAAGTTCTGAGCTGTCAGCACAGAGCCTGATGTGGGGCTTGAACTCACAAACTGTGAGATCATGACCTGAGCTGAAGTCGGATGCTTAACTGACTAGGCACCCCTTAAAAAGTTTTTTCTTTTCTTTTCTTTCTTTTTTTTTTTTTTAAGTTTTTTCTTTATTCATGATATAAGCAGTTTGATTTGGAGCTGCCTTATCGTACTTTTCATGTTTCTAGTATTTGGGTTTTGTGGACTTTCTCGTAGATTTATAGTTTTCTTCAAACTTGGAAACTAACTTTTTGACAGTGTTTTTGGGTGGCCCAATTGGTTGTGTGTCCAACTTCAGCTCAGGTCATGATCTCACGGTTCATGGGTTCGAAGTTGGGCTTTGTGTTCACAGTGCAGAGGCTGCTTCAGATTCTCTGTCTTCGTTTTCCTCTGTTCCTTCCCACTCACAGTCTCAAAATAAATAAACATTTAAAAAAATAAAGGGCACTTCTGATGAGCACTAGATGTTGTATATAAATGACAAAACACGGAATTCTACTTATGAAATCAATATTGCACTGTATGTAAACTAAAATATAAATATTAATAAAAAGAAAAAATGAATTGGTTCTTTAATGGAAAAATAGTGTGCACAAAAGATAACTTTTGGTGCTGAGTTTATAAGTGACCAAAGTTGAATTTATTTTTATGGTTGTGATCAATAATTATTGTACAACTAAAATACACAAAGCACTGTAGTAAGAATTGTTTAAAGTTATGGATATAGATGAGCTTTTTTCCAGGTAATTCAGTTTATCAGGAATACCAGAGGTGCCCTGTGTTTATGTTACCATCTAAAGAATAATTACTAGAGTTATTTAAAGATGTCAGAAAAGAGGTGTTGACAAATAAGAATTTGAAGTTAAAGGAGCAGAAGGGTTGTCACTCTTGTTCTTTAGTGGCTTTTTGAAAATCTGTACTCTTTTTTTTTTTTAATGTTTGATTAAGAGACAGAGCATGAGCAGGGGAGGGGCAGAGAGAGAGGGAGACATAGAATCCAAAGCAGGCTCCAAGCTGGCAACACGGAGCCTGACGCAGGGCTCAAAGCTGAGAGATCATGATCTCAACGGAAGTTGGACTCCCTATTGACTAAGCCACCCAGGTGCCCCTAAATCTGTATTCTTTTTGAGTTCACATTTTGAGCTGCTCCTCCTCTCCTCTCCTCCTCCTCCTTCTCCTCCTTCTTCCTCTCCTCCCCCACCCCCTTCCTCTCTTCTCTTCTCTTTCCTCCCCTCTTTTGTTTTCTCTTCTCTTTTCCGCTCTTGTCTTTTCTGTCATTAAAACCCAGAATCCATGGCAAGAATTTATGTGTAGAGAGCGGTTGAATGTAGTGACACGTTGTTTTGCCTTAGAACAATCCTGGTGGAAAAACACATGCCTGACTCTAATAAAAAATAAAATGGCCCCCCACCCTGCCAACCTCTTAAATCCGATGAATAATTCTAAGAACAATAACTTAAAATTTCTCTGACCATTTCTGTGGTTTATAATGTAGATATCCAAATTATATAACTAAAGTAAAAATTATGAGAGACAATTTCTGTTTGTAACAAGGGATATACATTTATTCAGGATTTTTTTCTTTTCCAAATATTTTTTTCTTTTCCAAATACAGACTCAGGATACTTATGTTACTTAACTCACTTTAATTCAGAAATTTTAAAAATGGCAATATTTTAGAAATTGAAAATTAAAGAAACATGAAAATAACAAATTTTATAAACAAACTTTTTTCATTCCCATAATTTTACTGCAGTTACAACTTTTTAAAATTAGTGCATGTGGCAACTCCAGAAAGATGTGAAGAAATGGTTCAATATAATATCAAAGATCTGTTTGATGAAAGTTAATAATTGATAGCCTTAAAGTTGAAATGGGACAACTGTTTTTTTCCTGTGTTAAATGTGTTTTTCTTATTTTGAAAACATGAAGGCTTTGGCAGAGATGAATTTAGGAAGGTAAGGTTCAAGTGTAATAGCAGTACATTTTAATTAGGGAGGGGAATGTTGCTAACTTAAATTCCTAATAGGCCGTTATTTGTGTGGTTTAAAAGTTTGGCATTGCAACCATGTTTATTTTCTTTTATATTCGATTTGGAATCTAAATTTGCTTTTTAACAGAATTTTGGTGGTGAGATATGAGAATGAGGAAATAGTGTTCTTGTAAACTAAACGTATTTTGTATATTTTTAAGTAAATAAGCAGGAATTTTTGAAACCTTATGAATCTTTATCTCACTAAAATCTAAAGTTACACCGCCCAGTAAGGTAGCCACAAGTTACATGTGGCAGTTGAGTACCTGAAATGTGGCTGGTCTGAATTCTTATGTGCCATAAGAGTAAAATGCACATCAGAGTTTGAAGAGCTGATTTGAGAAAAAGAATATTTCTTTAATTAAAATTTTGATTATGTGCTAAAGTGATATTTTGAATATATGTGGTAAAATTATTAAAGTTAATTGGACTTGTTTGCACTTGTTTCTTTTACTGTACATGTGGCTACTAAAACATTTAAAATGATATAAAGGACTTACATTATATATCTGTTGGACAATGCTGATCTAGATGATCTGATATAACTTTCATCTTACATTTATAGTTTTACTATTAAAGCGTTACTTAGTTTACCTGAGGATACTCTATAATGCAACGACGAATATTAAGGAAGTAAAAAGCTTCTGAGCACAACAGATATTTTTAAGTCTCTGTTAAAAAATCATGTATTTTAAGTCATAGGAGAGGCTTTTAAGATCTTCACACAGACTCTATTCTTTTTTTCACTGAAGGTTATTTAAAATTTTTTTAAATCAATTGTCTGAGTTCCTGAGAAATTTGATGATATAACTAAAAGAATATGTTGAACCCCTTTTTCTGTTGTAACTAGCTTAGCTTCACATCGTATCTTATTTTTGTTTATTTATTATTTTTTTTAGCATAGATTTTATCTATTTTCATCTTTGAGTGGTTTTTTTCTTTTCTTTTTTTTTTTTAATGTTTATTTTTGAGAGAGAGAGAAGGAGCATGAGCAGGGGAGGGACAGAGAGGGAGGGAGACACAGAATCTGAAGCAGGCTCCAGGATCTGAGCTGTCAGTGCAGAGCCTGACGTGGAGCTCGAATCCATGAATGCAAGATCATGACCTGAGCTGAAGTCAGTCAGATGCTTAAACGACTGATCCACTCAGGTGCCCCCACATTGTATCTTTAAATTAAGAAATCTAAGAAGTTAAGTCTCATATTCTTGTCTGTCTGGAATGTCTGTATAAAAGTAATCCCCAAACCATCAGTTTCTGGTCAGAATATTTGGAAGGGAGCTGCAAGTCTCATGTGTTTGCCTTCTCTGAGACCTCATCTTAAAGACACAAAAGCAAAAGAAAAAAACTCCTTGCTCTCAGAATTGGACAGATTCCACCCTGTCATTTAGGCACCTTGCTATGAATCCTCTCTAAATTGTTTCCTGTGTTAATTCCTTGTGTTTGGTCTGAATTCTCCCTTTGTCTTTGTTACTCTAAGACTTGAATGTGTGCTTGATGACACTGATGTGAAACGGGGTGACTACTCTGTGAGTCAGGCATGTATTTTGTTGCTTCTTATTTGCCTTTGTATCAGCTTGCTAGTTGTTGTCTTTACCCCAATACATTCATACCCTGTTTCTTTGATGTAACATTACAAGAGATAGTTGAACTCTATGTTTGGAAAGTTGATTCCTGTGCAGTAGTGCCAGCATATTTAGCTTTCCAAGTGTTTTTCTTATATACCAATTTTTTTACCTTAGTGTTTCTTAGATTTTTCTTTAGCTCTTTGTAAATTATCTTAGCAGTTTACACATTTCCAAATGGCATGATAACTTGTTGCTGTTTGGTATGCATAGGAAAACATTATGCTGAGTACAGCAGGATATTTAAAAAGTTTACTGTCAGTTCTTTGCTAATACAGCATTTCCCCATTACTGGTGCAGAATACCTTTCAAGACCCCCAATGGATGTCTGAAACCGTGGATACTACTGAACTCTATGTATAGTTTTTTTTTTAATTGATAAAATGAGCACACTAAGAGACTAGCAACAATACCTAATAATACAGTAGAGCAATTATAGCAATAGTGTAATAAAAGTTGTGTGAATGTACTCCCTCTGTCTCTCAGAATCTTTTTTTTTTTTTTTTTTTATACAAATAGCTTATTGTCAAATTAGTTTCCACATAGCACTTAGTGCTCATCCCCACAAGTGCCCTCCTCCATTCTCTGAATCTTTTTTTTTTTTTAATATTTTTATTTATTTCTAGGAGAGAGAGAGGGAGACAGCGTGAGCAGGGGAGGGTCAGAGAAAGAGGGAGACACAGACTCTGAAATAGGCTCCAGGCTCTGAGCTGGCAGTCAGCACAGAGCCTGACGCGGGGCTCGAACCTACGAGCCGTGAGATCATGACCCAAGCGAAAGTCGGACGCTTAACCGACTAAGTCACCCAGGCGCCCCTCCATTCTCTGAATCTTAAGTGCTGTTTTCAGCCTTCTTATGATGATGTCTGGGTTTTTTGTTTTTTTTTTTTTCTTTTATAATTTGTTGTCAAGTTGGTTTCCATATAACACCCAGTGCTTATCCCAACAAGAGCCCTCCTCCATGTCAATCACCCATTTTCCCCTCTCTCCCACCCCCCATCAACCTCAGGTTGTTCTCGGTAGTTAAGAGTCTCTTATGGTTTGCCTCCCTTCCTCTCCTTAACTATTTTTTCTTCTTCCCGATGGTCCTCTGTTAAGTTTCTCCTATACCACATATAAGTGAAAACATATGGTATCTGTCTTTCTCTGCCTGACTTATTTCACTTAGCATAACACCCTCGAGTTCCATCCACACATGGCCAGATATCATTCTTTCTCATTGCCATGTAGTATTTCACTGTATAGATATACCACATCTTTTTTTTTAATTTTAATTTTTTATTTTTTTTTACAAGTAGTTTATTGTCAAATTAGTTTCCACATAACACCCAGTGCTCATCCCCACAAGTGCCCTCCTCCATGCCCATCCCCCCTCCCTCCCACATCCATCAGTCCTCAGTTTTTGTCAGCATTCAAGAGTCTCTCATGGTTTGCCTCTCCCCCTTTCCCCCACCATTTCCCCCCTTCTTCTCCCCCTGGTTCCTCAGTTAAGTTCCTCCTAATCCTCCTATACGTGCAAACATATGATATTTGTCCTTCTCTGCCTGACTTATTTCACTGAGCATAACACCCTCAAGGTCCATCCATGTTGCTACACATGGCCAGATTTCATGGTTTCTCATTGCCATGTAGTATTCCATGGTATAGATAAACCACATCTTTTTGATCCATTCGTCCGATGATGGACACAGTCTCTTTCCATGTTTTAGCTATTGTGGAGAGTGCTGCTATGAACATTGGGGTACATGTGCTCCTATGCATCAGCATTTCTGTATCCCTTGGGTAAATTCCTAGCATAGATATACCACATCTTCCTTATGTTTTCATCAGTTGATGGACATTTAGACTGTTTCCATCATTTGGCTATTGTTGAGAGTACTGCTATGAACATTAGGGTATATGTGCCCCTATGCATCAGCACTCCTGTATCCCTTGGGTAAATTCCAAGCAGTGCTATTGCTGGGTCCTAGGGGAGTTCTATTGTTAATTTTTTGGGGAACCTCCACAGTGTTTTCCAGAGGGACTGCACCAGTTTACATTCCTACCAACTATATAGAAGGGTGCCCATTTCTCCACATCCTCACCAGCATCTAGAGTCCTCTGATTTGTTCATTTTAGCCACTTTGACTGGTGTGAGGTGGTATCTCAGTGTGGTTTTGATTTATATTTCCCTGATGAGGAGGGATGCTGAGCATCGTTTCATGTGTCTTTTGGCCATCTGGATGTCCTCTTTGGAGAAGTGTCTGTTCATGTCTTCTGCCCATGTCTTCACTGGATTGTTTGTTTTTTGGGTGTGGAATTTGGTGAGTTCCTTATAGATTTTGGATACTAGCCCTTTATCTGATTTCATTTTCAACTCTCCTTTTCTCATTCTGTCAGTTGCCTATTAGTCTTACTGATTGGTTCCTTTGCCGTGCAGAAGCTTTTTATCTTGATGAGGTCCCAATAGTTCATTTTTGCTCTTGATTCCCTTGCCTTCGGAGATGTGTTGAGCAAGAAATTGCTGCGGTTGAGGTGAAGGAGGTTGTTTCCTGCTTTCTCCTGTAGGGTTTTGATGGTTTCCTGTCTCACATTCAGGTCCTTTATCCATTCTGAGTTTATTTCTGTGCATGGTGTAAGAAAGTGGTCTAGTTTCATTCTTTTGCACGTTGCTGTCCAGTTCTCCCAGCACCATTTGCTGAAGAGACTGTCTTTTTTTTCATTGGATACTCTTTCCTGCTTTGTCAAAGATTAAGTGGCCATACATTTGTGGGTTCAATTCTGGGTTCTGTATTCTATTCCATTGGTTTCTGTGTCTGTTTTTGTGCCAATACCATACTGTCTTGATGATGACAGATTTGTAGTAGAGACTAAAGTCTGGGATGGTGGTGCCTCCTGTTTTGGTTTTCCTCTTCAATATTACTTTGGCTATTCGGGGTCTTTTGTGGTTCCATACACATTTTGGGATAGTTTGTTCCAGCTTTGAGAAGAATGCTGGTGCAATTTTGAATGGGATTACATTGAATGTTTAGATTGCTTTGGGTAGTAATGACATTTTAACAATATTTATTCTTCCTATCCATGAGCATGGAATGTTTCCCCATTTCTTTGTGTCTTCAATTTCCTTTATAAGTTTTCTATAGTTTTTATCATACAGATCTGTAAAAGATCTGTAACCATCTTTGGTTAGGTTTATTCTGGGTATTTTATGGTTCTTGGTACAACTGTAAATGGGATCGGTTTCTTGATTACTTTCGATTGCTTCATTATTGGTGTATAAAATGCAACCATTTCTGTACGTAGATTTCATACCCCATGACTTTGCTGAATTCATGAATCAGTTCTAGTAGGCTTCTGGTGGAGTCTGGGTTTTCCACGTAGAGTATCATGTCATCTGCGAAAAGTGAAAGTTAACTTCATGATGATGTGAGATACTAAGATGACTGCCTGAGAAGTTCTAAGCTTCAGACTTGTCTTTTCAATTACTGGGCTGTTTATCTACATCAGTGACCCCCAAGGACTTCATACTCTAGATACCCAAAAGATAACCCATTGTTTTCTTTGTCCTCCTTTGTATTTTTCAATCATGCTATTGTAGCAAGAGAGGCTTTTTCTTTGTTTATCAAGTGTGCACTGCTACACACAACTACTCTTTTTTTCTCCTAGGTCCATCATGAAGCACACATTCCTGTGTTTTCCTTAGATAGGTGATCTCTTGGTGAGGGTAAGGTTCAGTTTTTACTCATTAAGATACGGTGAAGGTAATCTGACTAATAAAATAAAACTACTTGCTGACGCATAGGGGCACATGTACCCCAAGGCTTACAGCAGCACTTTCAACAATAGCCAATGATGGAAACAGCTTAAATGTCCATCAACGGATGAATGGGTTAAGAAGATGTGGTGTATCTATACAGGGGAATACTACATGGCAATGAGAAAGAATGAAATCTGGCCATGTTTAGCAACGTGGATGGAACTCGAGGGTGTTATGCTAAGTGAAATAAGTCAGGCAGAGAAAGACAGATACCATATGTTTTCACTTATATGTGGTATAGGAGAAACTTAACAGAGGACCATAGGGAAGAAGAAAAAATAGTTAAGGAGAGGAAGGGAGGCAAACCATAAGAGACTCTTAACTACCGAGAACAACCTGAGGTTGATGGGGGGTGGGAGAGAGGGGAAAATGGGTGATTGACATGGAGGAGGGCTCTTGTTGGGATAAGCATTGGGTGTTATATGGAAACCAACTTGACAATAAACTATACTAAAAAAATTAAAAAGTGGGAAAAAATAAAACTCTTACTACTCCCTGTGTTGGCATACTCCCTTGTTCTCAGTTCTCTGTTTAGTTGCTGGTTCTGTCCGTTAGGGAGTTGTAAATACTTTTTCTCTGCCAAGTCTTCTAAGCTTCTGGAAACCACCAAATCTACATTTTCTCCATCCTTAATGCTACTTGAAATCCAACTGAAAATTAGCTTTAGCACCCCCATTTCAGATAATGTGGGGTTATAGTCATTTTGAATGCTGTCCTTAGAACTAGAACTCTAACAAAAACTTAAGAGTTGCATACTTAGGAGACTGGTGATTATGTATTGTTGAGTCACTAGAGATCCAACCTCTGATGTCTTAGTCTGGGAGGTTAAATACATTCAGGCTTGTAAATTATTGTAGAACAGTGGCAGATAAAAAATGGCCAGGAGGCCACACAAATCTATGTGGAATGCCTTCGATTGTAGTATACAGTAGTCCTGCTGGGACAATATTCTTTTCCTTTAATCTGATAAATTTCTTCTTATTAATTAGTCATAAGGAAATTATGATGAGATGGGAAGGTAGTTTCCTTTCTTGCAGTAAATCTGTCCAAGGTTGTGAACCCATGTACTCTGGAGAGGGAAATAAGTGAGTAAGTTTTGAGTAGATTTTCTCAGTAGTCCACAGACATATGAGTAATGCTTACCATTTTCCCAGTTGCTAGCCTCAAGTCTTTGGAAATGTTGACAGTCTCAGGTAGTAGGCTCCCTCTGTTACCATGTCAGAGTATTGTAATTATCTTGCTGTTTGAGAGTCTTCCTGGGTTGTTTCATCACTGTATTTAGCAAAGAGGAGTAAAAATACATAATTCTAACTACACACTCTATAAAGTCTGTATTTTCTTAATGAATATGTAAATTGTTTTCCTACATGGTGTGACTTAGTAGTTCAATGGGGAGAGATTGAGAGTATCAGTTCAAGTATTACTTCTTGAAAATGTTTCAATTCTCTGACAAAAGGACTTCATTATACCTATAGCATTGAGAAAAAATTGTGAAGTTTCTCTTTAGAAAATTCTAAAATTTGTTAGAGTGACTAATAAATTTGAAAAGAAAAAAAATGAAATGTTTATCTTTTCTTTATAGAATGGATGCATTTACTATAGCAAAAACAGTTCTTTCTAAAGTAGTAGTCATTATTTGAAAGGGTTTAAAGGGCTTTCAATAATAAAAAGGAGTAATTTCTCACCTAATTGTCAGTGCTTCTAGTGTCATTAATTTATTTTCTATAAATTGTTATAAAGTTGATGTATAATTTTAGAGAAATGCTCAGTTCTTAAGTATAGTTTGACTTTTGACAAATTTGTGTATTACCCACATGCCCATAAACACATGGATGATTTCTGTCATGTTACAAAATTCCCATCATCCCAGAAATTTCCTTGTGCCCTTTTCTCTAGCAACCTCACTCCCTTGAAACCTCTCTTCTGATTTTTATTGATATATTTAACCTATTTTTAATATCACACTTTTTTGAGGTATAATTCATATATCTACAATTCACTAAAGTGTAAAATTCAATGTTTTTTTTTCCAAATACTCAGAGTTAAGTAGCCATCCCCACAAGAAAACATGTATCCATTAGTAATCACTGTCTATCCCTCTTGTTCTTCTCACTTGCACTCCAGTTCTCAGCAACAACTAATCTACTTTATGAAGTCTAGATATTTAATATAAATGAAATTATACAATATTTTTCCTTTTGTGACTTCTTTCACTTAGCATAATATTTTCAAGGTGCATCTATGTTGTAGTGTGGACCAGTACTTCATTCCTTTTCATGACTGAATAATATTCCATTATAGGGCTATACCAGTGTTTTTTTTCTTTCTTTTTTAAATCCATTTAACAGTTGATGAGGACATTGGATTGTTGCCATTTTGGGGCTGTTATGAATAAATGTTGCCATGAACATTTGTTGTATAAGTTTTGTGCAGCTGTCACCACAAGAAACTGCATGTCCATTAGCAGTTACTTGCTCTCCTTCTTGGGCATAGCTTTTCCATTTCTCTTAGAATTGCCAGACTGTTTTCCAGAGTGGTCTTACCATTTTACATTCACATCAGTAGTATCTAAGGGTTCCTATGTCTCTATATCTTCACCAGTACTTATTATTATGTCTTTTGATTATAACCATCCTAGTGGTTGTAAAGTGGTATCTTATTATGGTTTTGGTTTGTGTTTCTCTAATAATAGTGATGCTGAGGAGCTTTTCATGCGCTTATTGGTCATTGGCCATTGTGTATCTTCTTTGGAGAACTATTATGATTATTTACCCATTTTTTAATTGGGTTCTTGTTTTTATTGAGTCCTAGGAGTTTCTTATATATTTTAGATGTAAGTCTTCTGAGTTGCAATAGTTTTTCCCATTCTGTAGATTTTCCTTTCACTTTCTTGATGGCATCCAGGAAGCTATGAAACATTTTTTTAAATTAAAAAAAAAATTTAAATTTATTTTTGAGACAGAGCAAGAATGAGCGTGAGTGGGGGAGGGGCAGAGAGAGAGGGAGAGACAGAATCCAAAGCAGATTCTAGGCTCTGAGCTGCTAGAATAGAACCTGTTTTGGGGCTTGAATGCATGAACTGTAAGATCATGACATGAGCTGAGGGTGGACGCTTAACCGACTGAGACACCCGGGTGCTCCCAAACAGTTTTGATTTTGGCAAGTTTAATTTGTTTATATAAACATAAATATGTAAAACTTTGGATTGGGAGTAACTTGTTTTATGAATGTTCCACAAGACAAGCAAATGTTTGTAATAAATTTTAACTTGATAAGTGTGCAGTGTCTTGTAATATGAGTAGTACTTGACGGTGAATGTCACATGATCACAACTGAGCCAGTGGTTCTTGAAATTCACTTTGATATACAAGTGCTTTGGTTTACAAGCATGTTTCTGGAACAAATTAAGCATGCAAACTAAGTTTTTACTGTGTATACATAAATAGATATAGTCACTTGTGCTTTGGGTGTCCTATTTAAGGATATTTATTTATTTATGTTTATTTTTGAGAGAGAGAAACCACAAACAGAGTGTGAGTGCGAGAGGGGAAAGAGGGAGACACGGAATCTGAAGTGGGCTCTAGGCTCTGAGCTGTCAGCACAGAGCCTGGTGCAGGGCTTGAATTCACGAACAGTGAGATCATGACCTGAGCCAAAGTCTGACGCTTAACTGACTGAGTCACCCAGGTCCCCCGCTTATTTATTTACTTTTTAAAGTTTACATAATCTTTTTGAGAGAGGAAGAGGGGGAAGCAGAGAGGGAAGGAGAGAGAGAATCTAGGCAGGCTCTGTGCTGTCAGTGCAGAGCCCGACACAGGGCTCAGTATCATGAACTGTGAGATCATGACCTGAGCCATTATCAAGAGTTGGATGCTTAAGCAACTGAGCCACACCAGGAGCCCCTAAGAAGGCAGTACCCAACCCCAAGTCATGAGGATTTATTCCTATATTTTCTCTATAATATGCTTGTTCTTGAACTTCATATAACTGGAATCATATAATGTACTTTTTTGCATCTGGCTTTTTTCACTCAACCTAACGTTTATAAAATTCATCCATTTTATTATATGTATCAGCAGTTTGTTTCTTTTTTATTGCTGAGTTAGTATTGCAGTGAATGAATATATCACAATTTGATCATTTAGTTTTTTTGGATATTTGGGTTGTTTCTGGGTTTAACTATTACGAATAAAGCTGTGAACTTTCTTCAAGTCTTTTTGTGGATATGGGTATTCATTTATCTTCCTGGGTCAAATGAAAATGTAGTTCTTCAAAGTGGAACTATGACATCAATAATATGTGATGGTTACAATTTTTCCCATTTGGACAACACTTGGTATGGTCAGTCTTTATAACCGTAGCCACTCTAACGTATACATTGTGTGATTTCTTGTTGTTATTGTTGTTGTTTCTTTTTATGTTCATTTATTTATCTTGAGAGAGGGAGCACATGTGAAGGCAGGGGAAGGGGAGATAGGGCATCCCATGCTTTTTGTGTGGAGCCCATCGTGGGGCTCAAACTTACGAGCCATGAGATCATGATATTCTGAGCTGAAATCCAGAGTTGAATGCTTAATTGAGCCACTCAGACTCCCCTACATAGTGCTTTTCCCTCATGACTAAAAACATGTTGAATGTTTTTCAGTTGCTTGTTGGCCATTTGATTATCCTGTTTGTAAAGTGTCAGTTTAAGTCTCTTATTCACTTAAAAAATTGTGTTGTTTGCCTTTTTAATTACTGATTTTAAGAGTTCTTTGTGTATTCTGGAAACCAGTCTTTTGTCAGATACGTATGTTGAGAACTTTTTTTCTCATTTTCTTACGGGTATCTTTTGAACAGTAGGGTTTTTAAGTTCGATGAAGTCCACTTCATTAGTTAATCACTTTTTTCTTTTGTGGTTAGTGTGTCCTTGTTTCCATTAACATATTTTGCCTATTCCAAGGTTGTGAAGACTTTTTCCTGTTTTCTTCGAGGAGTTTTAATAGTTTTAGCTTTCATATTAATGACTATTGTCCATTTGAGCCATTTTAGTTCATCTCGTGAGTTAAGGCAAGAACAGTGTTTTAGTTTCTTTTTAATTAAGATTTTTTTTAAATTTTTTTAATGTTTTTTTTAATTTATTTATTTCAAGGAGAGAGAGAGAGAGAGACAGCGTGAGCAGGGTAGGGTCAGAGGGAGAGGGAGTCACAGACTGAAACAGGCTCCAGGCTCTGAGCTGGCAGTCAGCACAGAGCCCGACGTGGGGCTCGAACCCACAAACCGCGAGATCATGACCTAAGCGAAAGTCAGACGCTTAACCGACTAAGCCACCCAGGCGCCCCTAATTAAGATTTTTAAAAAACATAATTTATTGTCAAATTGGCTAACCTACAGTGTATAAAGTATGCTCTTGGTTTTTGGGGTAGATTCCCATGGATCATCGCTTACGTACAACACCCAGTGCTCATCCCAACAAGTGCCCTCCTCAGTGTCCATCACTCATTTTCCCCATTTCCTCTCCCCACTCCCGCCATCTACCCTCAGTTTGTTCACTGTACTTGAAAGTCTCTTGTGGTTTGCCTCCCTCCATGTTTGTAACTAATTTTTCCCCTTCCCTTCCCTTCCCTCATGGTCTTCTGTTAAGTTTCTCAAGATCCACGTGTCAGTGGAAACATATAATATCTGTCCTTCTCTGAATGACTTATTTCACTCAGCATAATAGCCTCCAGTTCCATCCACATTGCTGCCAACAGCAGGATTTCATTCTTTATCGATGCCAAGTAGTATTCCATTGTATATGTAAACCACATCTTCTTTATGCATACATCAGTTGATGGACATTTAGAATCTTTCCATGATTTGGCTATTGTTGAAAGTGCTGTTATAAACATTGGGGTACCTGTACCCCTACGAACGAGCACTCCCGTATCCTTTGGATGAATTCCTAGTGGTGCTATTGCTGGGTCGTAGGGTAGTTCTACTGTTAATTTTTTGAGGAACCTCCACACTGTTTTCCAGGGTGGCTGTACCAGTTTGCATTCCCACCAACAGTGCAAGGGGGTTCCCTTTTCTCTAGCTCCTCACCAACATCTGTTGTTTCCTGAGTTGTTACTTTTTGCCTCTGACCAGTATGAGGTGGTTATCTCAGTGTGGTTTTGCTTTGTATTTCCCTGATGATGAGTGACGTTGAGCCTCTTTTCATGTGTCTGTTAGCCATCTGGATGTCCTCTTTGGAAAAGTGTCTGTTCATGTCTTCTGCCCATTTCTTCACTGGATTATTTGTTTTTGCGAGTGTTGAGTTTGGTAAATTCTTTATACGTTTTGGATACTACCCCTATATCTGATACGTCATTTGCAAATATCTTCTCCCATTCTGTCAGTTGCCGTTTAGTTTTGTTGACTGTGTCCTTTGCTCTGCAGAAGCTTTTTATCTTGATGAGGTCTCAGCAGTTCCTTTTTGCTTTTAATTCCTTTGCCTTTGGAGATGTGCTGAGCAAGAAATTGCTGCAGCTGAGGTCAGAGAAGTTGTTCCTCGCTTTCTCCTCTAGGGTTTTGATGGTTTCCTGTCTCACATTTAGGTCTTTCATCCATATTGAATTTACTTTTGTGTATGATGTAAAAAAGTGGTCTACTTTCATTCTTCTGCATGTTGCTGTCCAGTTCTCCCAGCACCATCTGTTAAAAAGGCTATCTTTTTTACCATTGGATCCAAGAACAGTATTTTAAATAGTGTGTTAGCTTTGGAATATTTCATTTATAAATTTTTCTCACAGTTCTTTATATCTATGTATGTCATTTCAGTGTCCTCTGAAGATAAACTGCTTTACCCTCTTCTGTAATTCACCCATGATTGCACTTGGTATTCGTGCTTATGCCAGAAGTTGACAATCTCTGAGACCTTTCTCATTCTAAAAGCCTTGTCTTTAGGGACTTAAAAAAAAAAATCTTTGCTTCCATCATATTTCAAATTTAGGTTTGTCTTAGGAAATACCATTATATTCTTTTTAATTACATCTCTTTATTAATGGTAGTGCTGCAGTTTCATTATTTAGCATATAGCAAGCGTTCAGTGAATAATTAACTGAAATGAAGAACTTAGGTTCAGGTTGTTTCACTAAAGTTTGCTTCTATATTCCATTTAGAATTCTGAGGGATTACAATCATACATAAAAGTGCTTACATATGTACACTAATTTTTCTGTAAGATATATTGTAGACTTACTGAAATAATATATATGGAAAAAGCAGAAGTAAAGTAAAACATTATCATTAATTATTTTTTCTAATAAAGAATATTTATAGCAAATAGTTGACCCTTAATTTGGCTGTTTTACAAATTTTCCTGTTTCTAGCCATATTTGAGATATTTAACTTAAGTTGTTGCAGTGGAAATGTATTAAACTATCCCATGAATATGAATAGAATTTGTTCAGTTTTTGTTATTGTGTTGTGTTAATGAATATGACATATTTCGTATTTGGAGTCTTTTTTTAAAATGCAGATTTTGATTTTATTTCAACTCAGTCGATATTTAATGTGCCTTTTATAGCACTAAATGTTCTTGGGATATAAAGATAAGTTGTAACTCTCCCATGCAAAGGATATTTCTATAGTCTGCTCAATAGTGTTTGACACATATGTTTCTTTATTAGTTTTTATATATCTTAAATTAATATTGGGAGCTTATGTTATATCCTAAACAGATGACTTTCTCAAGGCACTTTTGGAAATAAATAATAGCCTTGTTAAAAACCACAGATCTATGGGGCGCCTGGGTGGCTTAGTCGGTTAAGCGTCCGACTTTCGCTTAGGTCATGATCTCACGGTTCATGGGTTCGAGCCCCGCGTCGGGCTCTGTGCTGACTGCCAGCTCAGAGCCTGGAGCCTGTTTCAGAGTCTGTGATTCCCTGTCTCTCTCTGACCCTCCCCTGCTCATGCTGTCTCTCTCCTAGAAATAAATAAAACATTTTAAAAAAATTAAAAAAAACAACAACACAGATCTTTGTGGACCCTTATTTGAATGACATGTAATTTATATCTTTATAGTGAGAGAGCCACATTTTCCAAGGTTTCATTAAAGTCCATTTCTTTATGAAATAAATAATAGATTTGATGTCCTGATGTCATAGAATTGATCTCTGAAATTGTCAGCTTTGAACAGACAAGGAAATACAAAGGCAAAAGGACCTTAAGAAGGAAGAGGCCTCAGTTTGAGAGTGCAAACCCAGTGATAAATAACAACTGTTACTTGGCCCAAGTTTTGAGGGGAGATTGTAGAGATTATGGAGACTGAGTGGATTAAAGTCCTTTATCTAAACACAAAAGCTCCTACCATGCTACACCTTGTTTTTCATGTGTCACAATATGGATGGTCTTGGTTTTGCCTTATCTTTTTATGTTTCTTGAGAATCTAGAATTGTAAATAAATATATGTGTATATAACAAATAAGTGAAAGCTTCCAATTTTCTTATTAATAATTGTTCAGGGTTTTTGTTCATTTTTGTTGTTGTTTTAAGTAGGCTCCATGTCCAACATGGAGCCCAGTGAGGGGTTGAACTCACAACCGTGAGATCAATACCTGAGGCTGAGGTCAAGAGTCGGATGCTTAACTCACTAAGCCATCTTCGCACCCTAGTTCAGTTTTTTATACCAATACTGCATGGTCAAACAATGGGCAGATTTATACATGGGTAGGAAAAAACGAAAAAATGAGAAAGAATTTGGGCAATTTGTTTGGCCCTCCTTGGCTTTTTTTTTTTTTTTTTTTAAATAGCCCAGGATGCATTCTAAACATGCTAGGATTAGTTCTTCAATAGAATTTGTTAAACCTGTTCCGCTGGCAATTTCTTTTCTCCTGAAGCCCTCCCAACTACTTTCCTCACTAGAATTCTCCTAATTTGTGTTTATGAAGATATAGGGAAATTATGATGGGACTAATATCACTAAAATGTTTAAGGTAATTTACTATCAAATTTTGAAATTGTTATGCTTAGATGAAAAATACAGCAGCAACCAGATATTATTGAAATTAGGCATATTCTGAAATTGTGGCTATTAGTGAAACTCTAAGTATCTTCATCACTTCATCCAGTATCACTGTGAAATTAGATCTTGAACAATGTTTAATTATGTTTTAGATTGTTAGAGACGGATAGTAAATCTTTAAGATCTGTAAATGGGTCAAGAAGAAACAGTGGCTCCTCCCTTGTATCAAGTTCATCAGCCTCTAGCAACCTCAGCCACCTTGAAGAAGATTCTTGGATTCTTTGGGGAAGAATTGTTAATGAATGGGAAGATGTACGCAAAAAGAAGGAAAAGCAAGTTAAGGTATTCATATTCTTTGTTAAATTTCTTCCTCTTATCGCAAAGGGGCATCAAGGAATGGGTCAATGGAAGGTTAAAAAACTTAGATTCTAGTACTTTCTAAATGCTGTAATAAAAAGCCCTGCTCTTTATTAAAACACATAAATGTTTTCATTTTTTTGTGTCCATAAGAAGTTTTGAATTGTAGATAACAGTTGTTACAGATGTCTCCTAATTGTAGAAATATATAGCTGGAAATTATTTTAGAAATTCTCTCATTTTATATATTCAGGAATGAAGTATTAACCTCCTATGTCTTTGAGCCATCACTGTTTTACCTTTTTTGGCCTAAAACATACCTTTGAAAAGTAATGGTTACAGTGCTTTCATTCACACCTCTGCAGGTTCTCAGTTCCTTAATAGCTTTAGAGGCCATACTGTGGGAGAAATGTCAAGAGGCTTTGTACATGGCATTGTAGCCCCCCTGACCAGAATAAGACACGCCCAAGGTCTAAGCCTTAGCATTGGTTAAAAGTATTTAAGAGTAGCTTTGTAAATTATAAATCTGATGAAGTGTTCCACTCCATTCCAACCCTCAATAAGTCTTCTTTGGCTTTTAAGGTAGGAGACTTCAGTCATTCATTATTAAAATTTTATTTTACTTTTATTTTTATTTTTAGGAGCTTGTTCGTAAAGGGATACCTCACCATTTTAGAGCAATAGTTTGGCAACTTTTATGCAGTGCACAAAGTATGCCGATTAAGGATCAGTATTCAGAACTCCTGAAAATGACCTCACCTTGTGAAAAATTGATCCGTAGGGACATTGCTAGAACTTATCCTGAACACAATTTCTTTAAGGAAAAAGACAGCCTTGGACAGGAGGTTTTATTTAATGTAATGAAGGTAAGTTCTATTTATTCATTTTTTAAAATGAATTCTTTGAAGGTTGAAATTATACAGTAATCATTTGCTTTGACAAAAATTTGGCTGTCTAGTTTGCAGAACTTAGAAAATTCATCATATCGCTTGGTATTGGTTAAAATCAAATAGTTTATTCATCACTATACCATAGAAAGATCCTTTATGAAAATGGATGATTTATCTTATGTGAGTTTCACAATGTAGGACCAGTTTTCTGCCTACTATGGCCAGCACTGTTAAGAACTCTTAGCTCTTCAAAGTGTGTGCTATTGTAATTTTTTTTCAATATTGCCTTTTTTCTTCACATAGTTCTTTTTCCTTTCAACTACCTCTGTGAAATATTAATTTATTCTTAAACCATTTCAGTTTTTTCTAGTGCTTTACCTTAGCCTTACTGTTTTTATCTTTATTAGATGAACATTTTTAAAGCTTTGTTACTTCACTAAGTATAAGTTCCTTTATTTTCTTGTCCTTAGGTGTTGTAGATTTCTAACTGGGAAACTGTCAAAAGAAAATCTTATGTAATAAATCACCTACTTTTTGAACACTAATAGGATAACATGTACAACAAGCAAGCAGAAGCTTTTCTAAAACATAAATAGTCTTTACTCTATCATCTTACTATTTTTAGGTTTTTAGAGAAGGAAGATATAATACATCATGTTAAAGTATTTTGAACATTTTTTACTTTTTAGGCATATTCTTTAGTGGATCGTGAGGTTGGTTACTGTCAAGGAAGTGCTTTTATAGTTGGATTGTTGCTTATGCAGGTAAGTTAGTACAGGTATTAAGTTTCTAAGTTCTTTATTGAAGTTGAATTGGAGAATTAAAGAATCATTCTTATTTTTATTAAACATTTGATATTGGCTATTTTTCTTTAGGCTTAATTTAAATAGGGATAATTTTCACTTTAAAATATTAAAAGTTTTGAAAATAACATATACAAGAATATCCTGCCACTAACAAAATTTCAACTTTTTGGTATCTACGTTTGAGCCATAATATTCTACTAAAGCCTGTATCTACTTTTAAATATTAACTTTTATGTCAATATTTAATAAAGACTAATGTTTTCCCAGCTAAGGAGGACATGACTAAAGTGTTGGTATAAAAATCTTATTTATGTTGTACATCTTTGCAAATTCACAAAGAAATTTTGGTTGTCACGGAGTTAAGGGCTTATTATGCCTGTCTTGTTATAGGCTCGAAAATAGAGATCCTTATTTTTACTGTTCCAGTGACATAACTTATATTTCTATTGATAGTGACTCATTTTGGAATGGGCTTGGATAGGATGTTTTCAGGAGTCAAGGACAAGATCATTAGTTTATATCTTAGAAGGGAAATGACAAATAGTGTTTTCTCTTTCGTTGAATTTTTTTTTTCTCTTTTAATATATATATATATTTTTTTACAAATAGTTTATTGTCAAATTAGTTTCCACATAACACCCAGTGCTTATCCCCACAAGTGTCCTCCTCCATGCCCACCCATCCACCCCCCACATCCACCAGTCCTCAGTTTTTGTCAGCATTCAAGAGTCTCTCATGGTTTGCCTCTCTCCCTTTCCCCCACCATTTCCGCCCTTCTTCTCCCCCTGGTTCCTCCATCAAGTTCCTCCTAATCCTCCTATACGTGCAAACATATGATATTTGTCCTTCTCTGCCTGACTTATTTCGCTCAGCATAACACCCTCAAGGTCCATCCATGTTGCTACACATGGCCAGATTTCATTGTTTCTCATTGCCGTGTAGTATTCCATGGTATAGATAAACCACATCTTCTTGATCCATTCATCTGTTGATGGACACTTAGGCTCTTTCCATGTTTTAGCTATTGTGGAGAGTGCTGCTATGAACATTGGGGTACATGTGCTCCTATGCATCAGCATTTCTGTATCCCTTGGGTAAATTCCTAGCAGTGCTATTGCTGGGTCATAGGGGAGTTCTATTGTTAGTTTCCTGAGGAACCTCCACACTGTTTTCCAGAGGGGCTGTACCAGTTTACATTCCCACCAACAGTGTAGGAGGGTGCCCGTTTCTCCACATCCTCGCCAGCATCTAGAGTTCTCTGATTGGCTCATTTTAGCCACTCTGACTGGCGTGAGGTGGTATCTCAGTGTGGTTTTGATTTGTATTTCCCTGATGAGGAGGGATGCTGAGCATCGTTTCATGTGTCTGTTGGCCATCTGGATGTCCTCTTTGGAGAAGTGTCTGTTCATATCTTCTGCCCATTTCTTCACTGGGTTGTTTGTTTTTCGGGCATGTAGTTTGGTGAGTTCCTTATAGATTCTGGATATTAACCCTTTATCTGATATGTCATTTGCAACTATCTTTTCCCATTCCGTTGGTTGCCTATTAATTCTCTGGGTTGTTTCCTTGGCTGTGCAGAAGCTTCGTTGAATTTTTTTTCAAGTCCACTCTATATTGTTCTCAGACTAAAATGTAGTCTGAAGAGAAACTTTGGAGATAGCTTGATTTGAGTCATAAGCTGGTTTTTCCATCTTTGTGCTACACTGAGTTCTTTGAACGTGGGTTAGATCATTTAATCTGACTCTGAGCCTTAATTAGATAATACTGTCTACTTTCAGATTCATTGTGAGAGTTAGATGAGATAATATACGTAAAAACCTAGTGTGGTGTTCGGCACATAGTAGACATGCAATAAAAATTCAATGACTTGCCCAAGATGATTTTTCTTGGTAGATAAAAACAGAGTAGGAATCTGAAACTGTTTTGCCCCATGCTTTGCTTCAATTCCCAACAGTTATGCCTAAATTTTAAAGCTTTGTAACTCTCAGGAATATATACACACTACTTTTCTGAGTAGTGAAAACCTGATGTCAGAGAAACTGGTTTATAAGAGTGACTGATATTTACTTTTATAATACAGGAACTATTACCAGTTGTTACATGATAATTGTCCATATCTAGGTGACATTAGATTGTAAATAATAAAAACAAAACTAGTTTGGTTAATGTTGAGGTTTTGCACAGTAGTGATTTTTCCTAATTTGTAATTGATTAATATTGGTAGGCTTTTTACTATTGAACTCCAGCATTCCTACTATAAATCCAGAGATTTTTTTTCATAATTCTATTCCTTTTGCTTTCATATTAGTTCCAAAATAACCTTTCAGTAGTCATTTCTGTTGAGTGTTTAAAGAGCAGTTTTTCCTTACTTGAGTTACGAATCTCTTATCAGTAGACCTAGCACTATAGGAATCCCAAGGGGCCACCACGTTTTCCTCCAAGACTCTATAGGCAGTGATGGTAGTGATACTTTAATTTATTGATTAATTTACTTGCCTATTATTATCAATGGCAGCTAATATATTACCATAACAATAATTTTCTAGCCCAAGGCCATAAGCTAGAAAATGTAGTGTGGCCAGATTCAATGGCCCATCTCTTTGTTTCTAAAGCTTATTCTGTTATACTTTATGCTATATTGCCTCCCACATGTTAGCTTGGCAACTGTAACTCAGAGTTTGGGACAAAATTTTGTAAAGTTAGCTTAATTAGTACATGTTGTTTTAAAATCGCTAAAAGTGCTGGATATCTTTTGTGTGTATCTTAATACTCCTACAAAATTAGGTAGATAATGTCCCCATTAGACTTTTGCAAAAGGCATGGATTCTTATTGAGTCCGTGTCACACAAAAGGTATGTATGTAGCTGTGCAATTGCTCCAAGATTCAAGTGCACAGATTTCTAATAGAAAGGAGCGGCTATAAAACAACTGGGTGATTGTTCTTCATATTTGTATTTTACTCAGTGTCACACTTTCTCATTTTGAAAGCATTGTTTTCAATCTTTTTGAGAAGGACCCAGTGATTTCCCCCCCACTTTGGTCTTTTATTCGGTTACTTTAAACTTAAAAAAATATTGACGTTTCCCATATTCATGCTTTTGCAGAGGAGGGACGGAGTGAAACTTTTGATATTTCAGAAGAGAAGAAATGCTTTTTTTTAAATGTTTATTTTATTTTTGCGAGAGACAGAGACAGAGCGTGAATGGGGGAGGGACAGAGAGAGAGGAAGACACTCAATCTGAAGCAGGCTCCAGGCTCTTAGCTGTCAGCACAGACCCTGACATGGGGCTCCAGCCCACAAATCATGAGATCATGACCTGAGCCAAAGTCAAAGGCTTAACCAACTGAGACACGCAGGTGCCCTGAGAAGAAATTCTTAAAAGACAAAAAGTTTATTCATTCCCACTGTGACTGGAATGAGGGATGGTAAAGGTGGAATGGAAAGGGGAAGGTAGTGGTGGGAGAAGAGATTAGAGAAGTTGTCAGTGGTCATGTCATGTAGGACCTTGTAAGGATTTTGGCTTTTACTTAAGATATGGGAAGCCACTAGAGTGTTTTGAGCAGCGGAGTGAGGAGTGAAATGGTTTAATTCATGCTTTGAAAGGATCGCTCTGGCAGCTCCATGCTGTTATGGGTAATACACTATTGGGAAGGAAGCCCGAGGAGGCAGCAGAGTGACCCATGAGTTGTCCAAACAATGGACTACTCTTTTGATTGTGGTTCGAACTAGGTGTTTATGGTCAGTAGTGGTTGGTTCTTGAAATAATTTGAATATAGAGCCATCAGGAGTTACTGAGAGATTGGATGTTGAGGAAACAGGAAAGGAGACAGTGATGACACATGCGGATTTTGAGTGGAAGTTAGGGCAAGTAATGGCAGAGTAGGAAATGAGTGATTTGAGGTGTCTGTCAGATATCCAAGTGTAAATGTAATTGGGCAGTTGGAAATAGGAGAACAGAATCGGGATAAAGGTTCAGGTCAATTGAAGAGAGAGACAAGATGTTATAAAATGGGTGCAGATGGAGGTAGGATGATATTTGTGGTAGTGTGAGAATGGGAAAACTCTATTTTTATTGCTTCTAATTTTTAAAAAATTAAAATGCCAAATAAGGTTTTAGTGAGAAGGAGGTTATGAAAGCTTGAGGACAGAGAAAAAAGATTGAAATGGTGGCCTGGGAGGCTGAGAATGATTAAATTAGGAAAGTAAAGTATACCAGAAACACAAAAGATCCACTGACACTAGTGGTCCTGAATTCAAAGTGAAACCAGCCAGCATGGTTAAGTTTTTGTTTTTACCCAGCTACTTTCTTCTGGCTCAATAAGTTTACAGAGTTGAATTTATCCAGGGGTAGTGTCTTACAGTTGGAATTATTACTGAGAGAGAAAGGCAAAAATAATTGTAGATTTAAGTGATTGAATAAATATAACAGGATGTAGGCAGCAAAGAGCACACGAGAATTGGGAACAGAAAAAAGGTAATGTGATATCAATGAGTGATAGGCTTGCAAGGTCATATAACTGTAAATACTCTGTGTATTCATCTTCATTGCAGTCCTATGAAATAAGTGCTCTTACTTTACCCATTTGACAGATGTTGAAACTTAGCAACAGAGATTAAGTAATTTGCGTAAGGTCATGTAGTTAAGTGGAATTTGAACCATAAGCACCGTGGCTCTAGAGCCTGAGCTAAGCTCACTGGAAGAAAGGAAGGCTAAGATCTGCTAGGCCAGGGAACTAATCCTCATGAAAATGAGTAAGGTTTGGGTGGGTGACCTAGAGGTTT
The DNA here is from genome assembly GCA_017311185.1 of Proteles cristata cristata. Taxonomy (NCBI): domain Eukaryota; kingdom Metazoa; phylum Chordata; class Mammalia; order Carnivora; family Hyaenidae; genus Proteles; species Proteles cristata. The sequence goes on along the minus strand of JAESUZ010004270.1, from coordinate 211,506 downwards.
GTAGATACTACAAAAAAGAAAAATAGTAGGTAATATCCATACTAACTGTTTCAGAGAGAAGGGGGAGTTAACACAATGACAGTGAGTCAGTGAGGTCCAAGAAGGGACAATCACCTCTACTCCCTGGCTTTTTCCAGTGCTATAGTAAGAAAACAGCCACCTTAAGGGAGCCAAGTTTCAGTTAAAGGAAGAAACTGAAAGAATATTTTGTAAAGAGATTGAGGATCTAGGTAGTGTATTTTGTTGATAGCAGGTTGTGAGTTGCAGAAAGTGCTCTGGAAAAGGTTTAGGGAAGGCTGGACATGGGGCTAAATTAGGGGAGCAGTAGAACCACATGGGATGAGAGTTCCAGGTTGTTGGGTTTATAGTGATTAACATAAATCAGTCGGGCTGTAAGGCTTATGGAATTGATAAGGATGGTCTTCAAGGCAGAATTGTTATACGTGCTAGGAGGAAGGAAGGAAGGAAGTACGGATTTTACTAAGAGTAACACTTGACTTCTGTCCATAGCTGTGTTAAGGCCAGGAAAAAAGTTACTAGAGGGGCACCTGGGTGGCTTAGTCGGTTAAGTGTCTGAGTTTCGCTTAGGTCATGATCTCGCGGTTCGTGGGTTCGAGCCCCGCGTCGGGCTCTGTGCTGACTGCCAGCTCAGAGCCCGGAGCCTGTTTCAGTCTGTGACTCCCTCTCTCTCTGACCTTCCCCTACTCACACTGTCTCTCTCTCTCCTAGAAATAAATAAAACATTAAAAAAAAAAAGTTACTAGAAACAGTTGTTAGTAAGAAGAATAAATGCCTAGAGATCCTTTGAGGTTTCATTTGTTTATTATTTATTTTTATTTTTTATTTAAAACAATTTTTAATGTTTATTTTTGAGAGAGAGAGAGAGAGAGAGAGTGCACCAGTGGGGTAGGGGGAGAGAGAGAGGGAGACACAGACTTTGAAGCAGGCTCCATGCTTTGATCTGTCTGCAAAGAGCCCAGTGTGGAGCTCAAACTCACAAGCCATGATCTGAGCTGAGATTGGATGCTTAACCAACTGAGCCACCCAGGCTCCCCAAGGTTTCTTTTAAAACACATTAGTATAATGTGAATAAATGAGCATTAGAAAATTAGAAAATATTCTGAATATCTGTGTAGCTCTGTAAAGAGTTCTTACATTCATTATCTTATTTGATACAGTTTTTCTTATGAGTTTCACATAAAATATTTTTCTTGTGAGTTTCACGTAAAATGTGAAACATATCTTTAACCCTTAAAGATTCTTTGAAATTTTATTTTACAAGTTTTTTTTTAACACTTATTTTATCATATAATTTCTGCTTAGAACTGCTGAAAGTCTTCCCATCTCTTATAAGGTAAAAGTCCACATCCTTACTTACAGTGACCTCTAAAACTCTCTGTAACTTGGTTCTGTGTATTTCTCCTCCATAACCCAACCACCACTTACAGAATTACTCCTAATTTAGTAGTCTCTTTGCTGTTCCTTGAGCATGCCAAATGTGATTCTACTTCAAGACCTTGTATTACTCTCCCATGACTGTTCTTTCCTCAATTGGTCCCTTACTTTTTTCAGTGTTCTACTCAAATGATCCTTTATCAAGGGACTTGCCTGATCTGCCTATATAAATAGCAGTGTATCTCCCCAGCATTTCCTGTGACCCTACTCTATTTTAGTTTCCTAGCACTCATCACCATCTGACATATATTAATTGATTTATTACACATATTGTCTATCTCCCCCAACTAAAAGATTCAAGTTCCATGAGGGTAGAGTGTTTATTTTGCTCACTGGTATATACCCAGGAGAACAGAAGTATCTGGCTCTAAATGAATACTGGTTGATTGAATTCATGAATTAGGCAAGTGAGGCAGTTAGTCTCAGAGGCTGTGAGATTCGTTTAACTTCTCATTCTGAGAATGGGAGATTAGAATCTTTGATACCTAGTCTATTGTTCTTAACATTGTAACACATTTCACTTAAAACAGTTTATACTTGGATGGGTTCTTAGTCGAAATAGCATTTAGCTTTTTTGTGTATTACAGAACATTAACCTGTGTTGCTTTTTTCCCCTTCTCTTTTAGATGCCTGAAGAAGAAGCTTTCTGTGTATTTGTTAAATTAATGCAAGATTATAGACTTCGTGAACTTTTTAAGCCAAGTATGGCAGAATTGGGCTTATGTATGTACCAGTTTGAATGCATGATACAGGTAAAATTGTACTGTTAACAAAAAGGCATACTGGCCTTACATTTTTGTTATCTTGGTTTGAGTGACAACTAAGCAAATTTAATGTTTAAGCAATTGAAAAATCCATGTTTTAATCCCATGATCATTTGTTGGTTGGTTAACACACTAGTTAGATGCTGTCTGCTGGTGGGGCACAGTCTGGAACTTGACTGCAGTTTTCATATTCAAACTTGAGGCATTTGTATATATATCACAACCACATTGCCTACATGCATGAGTTATGCCTTATTGTATCTTATTATTGTTTGGACTTGGCTCTCACAGGAGCTTATGACATTTTGACACTGACATCAGTTCACTTCTTTTGAGACTTCTCTTCTGATTCTTTCAGTCCTCTCTCCTGCCTTTCCCTTTTTATCTCCCTTTTTTGCTAGCCTATAATCTTTTCTTAAAATAATGCTTTTATGTTGCTAGTTTAAGACTCAGAGTCTAGTGATTGTGTGAGGGTGTAGAGATGGGGAGGAGAGGAATCAAAATCAAGTGAAAAATATTTTTGAAATATTTCACTCTTCTAGAATTAATTTATATCCATACATATATGCATATGTATATGTGTGTGTGTATACACATATGGCTTAGTTGACTATATTGTCCTGTAATATAATGGTGTATTCTCATTTACTTAAATTTCAATTAGATAAATATGCAGAACTTAAGCATATAGGTTAATGATTCAGCAGACATGAGAGCCCTTTTATGAGTCTGCTTTTCCCTTGCAGCCTTACCTGCAGGAATTTTAAAATCTCTATCTTCGAGTAGTGGAGAAAAAAGGGATATGCAAAGTGTTTGCACATTTTAAAGAAAAAGACAAAGTAGGAATTGAGATGATTCTTATATAAATTTTTAATGAAATAATGTTTTTAACCAACCTTAATTTCTCTTGGTTTATTTTCAGTTAATGTGTCATTAATGTTTTGAATTACTAGAATTGAGGAAGCATCTGTATTTTGGGTGAGAAGGTAGGAAGGTAAGGATGGGTGATCAATGGTAGATAGCACCAGAAAGTATTTCAATGTGGCATTTCTTTTCTTTAAAAAATTATTTTTGGAATTATTACAACTACAAAATAATTTTGGAATTATTACTCTGGAAGAGTACAGAAAATATCAGACAGTCATGTTCCCACCAACATGATTAAACAGATATTGAAGTTTTATTTTAATTGTTACTTTTATTAATAAATGTTCTAGATACAGCTTAAGTTCTAACTCCACATCCTTTTCTCCTTCTTCCCTTCCCACATAATTACCACTTTACTGAATGTACCAATTTCTCCATCTTAACTTTTCCAAATGATGCCTGATCTAATCTTTGTGTTTGAAATAGGCTCATCTAGTATACACACAATAATCTGGTTTAAAATGCTCAGTTCTACTGTGTTTTAATTAATTCTTTTCTTCTCTTTAGGAGCATCTTCCAGAGCTCTTTGTACATTTTCAGTCTCAGAGTTTTCATACCTCTATGTATGCATCATCCTGGTTTCTGACTATCTTTCTTACAACTTTTCCATTACCAATCGCAACAAGGATATTTGATATCTTTATGTCTGAGGTAAGCTGATGGGCAGGCTGAGCAAAGGAATCATTGGTTTAATCATCAGAGGAGGGCAATGAGGAGAACAATACATGTGTCCCATCATAAACTACTTACATGGATATTCTCCTTTAAACCTGTAAAAACCCTACCAAGAACTTGTTAGTTTCCCCATTTAATAAATGATAGATGAAGAAGCTGAGACTTAGAGGAAAGTTAAGTAGCTTGTCTATGGATACAGCACCTAAGTGGTGTAGTAAACCAGCATTCAAATGGAGGCAGTGAAAATTTGGAGCCCATACTCTTTTGGTGTTTTTATTTGTTTGTTTGTTTTTTTAAGAGAGATAGTGCAAGTGCATTGGGGAGAGGGGCAGAATGGGAGAGAGATTCTTTTTTTTAAAGTTCTGGCCATTTGTAGCAACATGGATGGAACTTGAGGTTGTTATGCTGAGCAAAATAAGTCAGGCAGAGAAGGACAGATACCATATGTTTGCACGTATAGGTGTATTAGGAGGAACTTAATGGAGGACCATGCTGGAGAAGAAGGGGAAAATAGTTGGGTAGATGGAGGGAGCCAAACCATAAGAGACTCTTGAATACTGAGAACAAACAGGGCTTATGGGAGTGGGGAGGAGGGATGGGAGTGGTGGGCATGGAGGATGGCACTTGGTGGGATGAGCACTGATTGTTATATGGAAACCAACTTGACAATAAATTATTTAAAAAAATAACACTAAATATAACCTTAAGATTAAAAAAAAGTTTGTTTATTTTGAGAGAATGAGAGAGCCAAGAGAGTGCAAGCAGGGGAAGCACAGAGTGAGGGGGAACCACAAGCAGGCTTGGCACTAACAGAGCCTAATGTAGGGGTGGAACCTACAAACCGAATGACCCAAGCTGATGTCGGATGCTTAATTAACCAACTGAGCCACCCAAGCACCCCTGAGAGAGAGAGAATCTTAAATAGGCACCATGCTCAGCATGGAGCCCAACACAGGACATGATCCCATGATCTTGGGATTATGACCTGAGCCAAAATCAAGAGTCAGATGCTCAACTGACTGACCCTCCCATGCTCCCTGAAGTCCACACTCTTTTTTTTTTTTTTTTAATATTTTTATTTTATTTCTAGGATAGAGAGAGACAACGTGAACAGGGGAGGGTCAGAGAGAGAGGGAGACACAGACTCTGAAACAGGCTCCAGGCTCTGAGCTGGCAGTCAGCACAGAGCCCAACACAGGGCTCGAACCCACGAACCGCAAGATCGTGACCTAAGCGAAAGTCGGATGCTTACCCGACTAAGCCACCCAGGTGCCCCTGAAGTCCACACTCTTAATCAGACCTCTGTATCACCTTCTGATTGATGCATTGAGAATTGGTGAAAGGTGAAATTTGCCTTAGAGTTAATGTTATTGCACTGCATTTGTTACCCAAAGAGCGAGATAGAGAAGTGATGAGCATAATTAAGTTTCTTCTATTCCATGAATATTTTGCAGATAGTCCTTTTAATTGTCATGGTCATGTAGTAATCTTCCTTTTATTCTGTATTTTGGGTGAGAAGGTAGGAGGTAAGGTTAGGTGATAAGTGGTAATAAATTCTTAATTGGCCAGCTGGCTGGCTCAACTTGTAGAGCATATGACTCTTGATCTCAGGATCATGAATTCAGGCCCTGCCTTGGGTGCTTAAATTAAAAATAAATAAATAAAAGAAATAGAACATCTTAAATCCAATGCTGATTGTTGTTAATTACATCTTAGGATAATCAGTTTAAATTACCTAATTAGTTTAGTTTGGAAACAGCAAACTGATTTATGTACTGGCCATTTTGGTTCAAGAGTCAAATCTGTCTTTTCACTTATTTTTATGAAAAGATTTCTTGGAACATAGACCTGCCCTTTTGTTGTGTTGTTTCTGTCTGCTTTTGGGTTGTAGTGGCAGAGTTGAATATTTGTGACAGTGACACATGGCCCACAAAGTCTAAAATACTTGCTTTCTGAATTTTTTGCAGAGTTGTTTGCCAGTTTCTAGTTTAGATCCCTAAATGTTTACCGTAGTATTTTTTTTTTGAATGATTATTAGTCATGTATTTTTTTTTGAATGATTATTAGTCATTGGAAGAATAAGACAAGTTTGACTTTATGAAATGTGTTTCCACAGGGTTTAGAAATAGTATTTCGAGTAGGATTAGCGCTTCTTCAAATGAATCAGGCAGAACTGATGCAACTTGACATGGAAGGAATGTTACAGGTAAGTCAGTTCATGGTTTCTTGAGTGTCTTTAGATTTTACTGTTAATTAGTTAACAGTAAACAGCACTAAGTAGTTCTTACATTTTTCTTTTATTGTGTCTTATTAGCACTTTCAGAAGGTAATTCCACATCAGTTTGATGGTGGTCCAGACAAATTAATCCAGTCAGCTTACCAAGTCAAATATAACTCAAAAAAAATGAAAAAGTAAGTATTTTTTATTTTGGTGTTTAGTTTTGGTTTGTTGGAACATAAAGGAAATTAAAGAGAAGCATCAAAAAGAGTCCAGTGATAAGTGTGTTTTTCCTCCTCAGTTTATAGAAGTGTAGTGTTTTGTTTGATGGTTTTGGATAACATAAATTTAATGTTGGAATTTCATACTTCTGTTAGTAGCTGTGCTTGGAACCATTGTGTATTACCTATAAAGCTCCCTTTTCCCTTTCCACATTGACTGGAATTAGAAACCTGGTGAGTTTATACATGTGATTGTACTGTTATTTTGAAAACCACTTTTATGGTGTGAGCCACTTCACTGATCTTTTCCTCTTGACCCCAAAGTGTCACTTAAGTCAGGATTAGCCTAGCCAATAAGACAGGTATGAGGCATAGATTGAGAATTTAAGTTGTATTGTTTATTATTTTTGAGTGAAACCGTTCTTGATACATATTTGATAGAAGTTCAAGGTGTAAGCAGTCTTGGCCCACAAAGATTAATTTTTGAACTATGGTAAAAGTATTAAGAATGACAGCTCTTAATTCTCTAGCTTCCAGTATTTAAATAAATCTTAGCTGGAGATCATAATTACCATTCCTGACACTAGTTTCTATGGTACAAGATGCTTTAAAATGATAGCAATACTACATGCTAGCAATTCTCAGTAGCTTCGCTGCTGCAGCATAAAATTATGTTCATGTATGTGACATAATTCCCATAGATGTTTCTATCCCAGGAAGTATTAGAATATGAGTGAGACTTATGTTATTTAAATTAGCTCTAACTTGCAAAAACAAGCCACAATTTATGAGCTTTCATTATTATTATTAATAAGTTACCTGTGAAATTGCTAAATCATGTTACACCATCATGTTGAGACACTATTGATTAAAAAGCTATCATATTCTGTTACTGAAAAAAAAACCTTTAGGAGCCATGTCAATGTCAGGCTCTTCATGAAACCACATTTATTTATTTTAATTTACCATTGTTTATTTTTTTAAGTTTATTTGATAGAGAGAGAGAGAGAGAATTCCCAAGCAGACTCTGCACTGTTAGTACAGAACCTGACTCGAGCCTTGAAATACTATGAGATCATGACCCCAGTGAAACCAAGAGTCAGACACTTAATCAACTGAGCCATCCTGGTGCCCTGGGAAAACCACATTTAAATCACACTAACCAAAAAAGAAAATTTATTTTACTTTAATTATATATAACAGGATAACTGATTCTTCTTTTAGATTTTATTTATCACCAGTATAATCCCATGTCTGAAATTTTAGATATTCTGTTATCAATCTCTGACCCTCTAGTTCTTTCATTCCCTTACTCATGCGATGTCTCTGTTCCACTTTAAGATCTCCATTCCGATGTTTAACAGCCTTCCCCTGGTCTTAATAAGTATAGCTCCTCTGAGGTTAGTACTTGTATTCATGTAGCCTAGTGTTGGAGAAAACTCCATGAACAGATTGCTGGCGATAAGTTGTATCTGCATTGCCACTCCAAGTATGTTTTTGTTGGCCTTGATTAATTCTCCCATTCTCCTGGCGGTTATTTCAAACTTTACTACTTTTTTCCAGATTCTATCCCCATTTTGCCATATCTATCTAACTTTTCCGATTACTTAACGTGTTAATTCAGCAGCCGTCATTTTCAAACTCTCTGAAGATTTTTCTCCTCCTGTAACTTGAAGGTTTCAGAGTTAGCTATATATCTTTTCTTCCCTTTTCAGAATATAGTATTTCTTTTTCTTTACTGTGATAACTTATGATGTCATTTCCATCTCTTCCAGGTCCTTGCTCCATTAGTTGTTTCTAACTTTATCTTCATCCCCTCTTTCTGTTTAATTTCTTATTTAGTATTTATTTTTTTTAAATATTTTTATTTCTAGGAGAGAAAGAGAGAGAGACAGAGTGAGCAGGGGAGGGTCAGAGAGAGAGAGGGAGACACAGACTCTGAAATAGGCTCCAGGCTCTGAGCTGGCAGTCAGCACAGAGCCCGATGCAGGGCTCGAACCCACGAACCGCGAGATCATGACCTAAGTGAAAGTCAGACACTTAACCGACTAAGCCACCCAGGCGCCCCTCTGTTTAATTTCTTAAATGTACAAAGGTATTTTTGAGTTCTAACTTAAAACCAAGAAAATAAAACTTACCTCAACATCACATTTCACTCTCCTTTTATGAAGCTTGTGAAGGAAGGAATAGTTTGCTCTAGATCATTTTTCATTTGGCTTTTTTTTCCCCCAATTGGGACATTTTTTCATACATACAGAAAGAGGCACAGGAATAATAAAGAAATAGTAAATAAAAAATAGAGGAATTATCATCTAGATTAAACAGTTAATATTGATCTTTAAAAAATTTTAATTCCAATATAGTTAACGTATTACGTAATTTTAGTTTCAAATGTACAGTATGGTGACTGAACATTAGTATTTTGTCATTAATTCATCTACTTTCCTAGTAGATAAAATTCTATTTTTATTTAAGTATTTTATTTAAAAGTAAGTAATAGAAATCATAACATTTCACTCCTTCAGTATTCAGTATATAAAGCAGGATAAGGGGCATAGTGTGATACGTGCAGTTTGAGATAGAACACTCATGGATAGGGCATGTAGACTGATAAGGTACCATTTGAGCACATACCTGAGAGAAGTGAGAGAGGGAACCATGAAATTGCATTCCACGCTGAGAGAACAGTAAATATAATGACTGAGGCCAGAATGTGATTGATAAACTTAAGGAACAGCAGAAAGCCAATGTAGTTTTAGCATAGGCAATTAGGAGTGTGTTGGCCAATGAAGTCCAGAGCATAGTAGGGAACAAGGGAAACTTAAACCTGGGCTGTTGTAGGGATGTCTCCTCTCACCACTGTTGTTTAACATAGTGTTGGAAGTCCTAGCATCAGCAATCAACAAAATGAAATAAAAAGCATTAGAATTGGCAAAAAAGAAGTCAAACTTTCACTTCTCACAGTCGACATGATACTGTACGTGGAAAACCCAAAAGACTCCACCAAAAGAATCCTAGAACTGATACGTGAATTCAGCAAAATTGCAGGATACAAAATCAATGGACAGAAATTGGCTGCATTTTTATATACCAGTAGTGAAGCAACAGAAAGAGAAAAAAAGAAACTGATCTCATTTACAGTTGTACAAGAACCATAAAATACCTAGGAATAAACCTAACCAAAGATGTAAAGGATCTGTATGCTGAAAACTATTAGAGAGCTTATTAAGGAAATTGAAGAAGACACAAAGAAATGGGAAAACATTCCATGGTCATGGATTGGAAGAATAAATCTTGTTAAAACGTCATTACTACCCAAAGCAATCTATACATTCAGCACAATCACAATCAAAATTGAATTGACCTTCTTCCCAAAGCTAGAACAAACAATCCTAAAATTTGTATGGAACCACAAAGGACCCGGAATAGCCAAAGTAATATTGAAGAGGAAAACCAAAACAGGAGGTATCGCTATCCCAGACTTTAGCCTCTACTACAAAGCTGTAATCATCAAGACAGTATGGTATTGGTGCAGAAACAGACACATAGACAAATGGAAGAGAATACAGAACCCAGAATTGGACCCACAAATGTCTAGCCACTTAAACTTTGACAAAGCAGGAAAGAGTATCCAGTAGAAAAAAGACAGCCTCTTTAACAGATGATGCTGGGAGAACTGGACAGCAACATGCAGAAGAATGAAAGTAAACCACTTTTTTACATCATACACAAAAGTAAATTCAATATGGATGAAAGACCTAAATGTGAGACAGGAAACCATCAAAACCCTAGACGAGAAAGCGAGGAACAACTTCTTTGACCTCAGCTGCAGCAATTTCTTGCTCAGCACATCTCCAAAGGCAAAGGAATTAAAAGCAAAAAGGAACTACTGAGACCTCATCAAGATAAAAAGCTTCTGCAGAGCAAAGGACACAGTCAACAAAACTAAAAGGCAACTGACAGAATGGGAGAAGATATTTGCAAATGACGTTATCAGATAAAGGGGTAGTATCCAAAACCTATAAAGAATTTACCAAACTCAACACTCGCAAAAACAAATAATCCAGTGAAGAAATGGGCAGAAGACATGAACAGACACTTTTCCAAAGAGGACATCCAGATGGCCAACAGACGCATGAAAAGAGGCTCAACGTCACTCATCATCAGGGAAATACAAAGCAAAACCACACCGAGATAACCACCTCATACTGGTCAGAGTGGCAAAAAGTAACAACTCAGGAAACATCAGATGTTGGTGAGGAGCTAGAGAAAAGGGAACCCCCTTGCACTGTTGGTGGGAATGCAAACTGGTACAGCCACTCTGGAAAACAGTGTGGAGGTTCCTCAAAAAATTAACAGTAGAACTGGGGCGCCTGGGTGGCTTAGTCGGTTAAGCGTCCGACTTTCGCTTAGGGCATGATCTCGTGGTTCGTGGGTTCCAGCCCCGCATCGGGCTCTGTACTGACTGCCAGCTCAGAGCCTGGAGCCTGTTTCAGTCTGTGACTCCCTCTCTCTCTGGCCCTCCTCTGCTCATGCTGTCTCTCTCTCTCTCTCCTAGAAATAAATAAAACATTAAAAAAAAAAAATTAACAGTAGAACTACCCTACGACCCAGCAATAGCACCACTAGGAATTCATCCAAAGGATACGGGAGTGCTCGTTCGTAGGGGTACAGGTACCCCAATGTTTATAACAGCACTTTCAACAATAGCCAAATCATGGAAAGATTCTAAATGTCCATCAACTGATGTATGCATAAAGAAGATGTGGTTTACATATACAATGGAATACTACTTGGCATCGATAAAGAATGAAATCCTGCTGTTGGCAGCAATGTGGATGGAACTGGAGGCTATTATGCTGAGTGAAATAAGTCATTCAGAGAAGGACAGATATTACATGTTTCCACTGACACGTGGATCTTGAGAAACTTAACAGAAGACCATGAGGGAAGGGAAGGGAAGGGGAAAAATTAGTTACAAACATGGAGGGAGGCTTTCAAGTACAGTGAACAAACTGAGGGTAGATGGCGGGAGTGGGGAGAGGAAATGGGGAAAATGAGTGATGGGCACTGAGGAGGGCACTTGTTGGGATGAGCACTGCGTGTTATATGTAAGCCAATTTGACAATCAATTGTATTAAAAAAAAAACCTGAGCTGTTGTATAACGAAGGGTATAAGGTAGTTACTACCTATTTGTTACTCTTTGAATTAAAGTAAGGATTTAATTCATCACTTGTATTAGCTACATTTCAAATGCTCATTAGTTACTTACGTTTGGCTAGTGGCTACCATATTGGACGGCACAGATCTATAACATTTGTTGTAGAGTTTTTCGGACATTTTGGCCCCCTCAGAGACCAGGCTTACATTTTGAGGGGAAACCATTAGAGAATAATTAGAAATTATTTTAAAATTTCACTCTTTCTGCTGTATAAAGAGTAGATAGAGGTTGGCTAGGTGAAGAGAAGGGCATTTTAGCAAGATACTGTGTACAGAGGCTCAGACGTTTCTTTAAGACAAAAAAGTCACAGGCAGTCATTCTTAGGCTTTGGTTTTTTTGTTCTGATTTTATTTTGGTATACTTTTAAACTTTTAAAAAGTTAAAAAAATATGTGTGTATGTAAGAAGAATCCATAACCGTTTTTAGGGGGATCCATTTGAAAGTAAGTTGAGATACTGTGAATACATGAATCTGTATGTGTACTTCTTAAGAACGAGGATTTCTTCTTTTTTTTAAATTTATTTTTTTAATTTTTTTTAATGTTTTATTTATTTCTAGGTGATAGGCAGTGAGAGAGACAGCTTGAGCAGGGGAGGATCAGAGAGAGAGGGAGTCACAGACTGAAACAGGCTCCAGGCTCTGAGCTGGCAGTCAGCACAGAGCCCGACGCGGGCTCGAACCCACGAACCGCGAGATCATGACCTAAGCGAAAGTCAGACGCTTAACCAGCTAAGCCACCCAGGCGCCCGCTTTTTTTTTTTAGCAGAACCTAATAGTTAAGCAAAATCAGGAAATTATCATAGTTACAGTACTATTACATAAATTCCCCATGTGTGTTCAAGTTTTATCACTTGCCTTTAATAATATTCTTTATAACTGTCTCTGCTTCCAAGGCCTCCCAACCCTCTCTCCTTTCCACTCCCTACCCCTTTTTTACCTCCCAGGTCCTGGATCCAATCTAAGTACCCCGCAGTTATGTATTGCGTTAATTGTTATGTCAGATCAGTCTCCTTTAATCTGAAACAGCCCCTCCACTCTTTGTATTTCTTGGCCTTGATATATTTGAAGAGTACAAGCTAGTTATTTTGTGGAAAATCTCCACAATTTGTGTTTTTCTGACATTTCTTCATGATTAAATTCAGATTGTTCATTTTTGGCAAGTACACCAATGATCTGTCTTCTCAATTAGCTGTGCGATGGAACTATGATACTCTTTCTCAAAATTGATGATGATGTCCCTAATCATTGGGTTAAGGTGATGTTTGCCAAGTTTCACTACCATAAAGTTATTAAAGTTACTACTTTGCCTTCTGTTACTAAGTATTTGCATCCAGATGCTGTGGGGCTATATAACTTTCTGTCTCTCACCAAGCCTTCCCTCATTAGATTTACATCCATTTCTGATTTTCTCACTCTCTCATTCCTGCTTTATTAATTGGCATTATACTGTAAGAAAGAGCTTTTTTCTCTATAATATATTTATTCATTTATTTATATAAGCATGAATTTGTTGGCTCTTTATTTGGTGAATTATATAATCCATTACTCTCAAATTGTCTCCACTTTGTTCAGTGAAATATATCCCCATGGTTCTTTAAGAATGTCTTCTTTTAAGACAACAGAAAACTCTAGACTCATCTTGTGCTTTACCTGCACCTGCACAGGAAGAAGTAATTTCTCCAAAGAGCCTTGATTACTTTAGTAAGTTTGAAATGTAGTCTGAAAGTAATAAATAGACACTGAAGTAGTTTAGCTCTGGGAGTGGCATGATCCAAATCAACATTTTAAAAATGTCATCCTGGTAATCGTGTACAGAAAAGATTGTTATATAACTGGCAGTAGAGAGAACAGTTATGAGGTTCTTGTAGTAATTTTTGCAAGCTATCATGAAGGCCTGAAAACGCTGTCAGTGAAAGGAGAATGAAGTAGCTCTGTAGCTACTTTCAAGTAGCTTTGTAGACATCTTATAAGCATACCTCAACCAACTGATCAACATCAACAGTGATATCCTGATGATTGTACCCTTGATATGGTATGATGAAAATGTGACTGACTCTTGTGGTCTTGCTCCAAACCCATAACCCCCATATAATCTTGAGCAAATTGAGACAAATCCCAGTTGATTAATATTCTAGAAAATGCCTGACCAGTACTCCTCAAATTAGCAAGGTCATCAAAAACCTTAGATGTTAGAATAGGAAAACGATGTTAGACAGACTTAGAAATCTGAATATAGTATTGACTTTAGTTAACAGTGTATCTATAATAGTTCATTAATTGTTAGAAACGTACTATACTAATGTAAAATCTTAAACATAGGAGAAACAGGACAGGGTGTATGGGAATTGTAATCTCAATTATTTTGTAAATCTAAAACTCTTCTCAAAAATAAAGTTTATTAAAAAACCACTCTCAGTGCAGATGAAGATGGAATAATATATTTTAGAGCATTGTTAAGGAGGTTGAATTGAACATGTTTGGTGACTAAGCAAGGATTAAATGATACTCCTAATGTTCTGTTCTAGGTGCATGAGTGAGAAATGATAACATTTGTCACTTAACAGATAACAAAATACCCACTTAAAAATAGGCACATGTGATGACTGTAAACTTCAATGGTTCAGCCATTGATCAAAGCTTTTTGCACCTCTTGAGAGTCTTTTTTATAAATTGTTTTGGATATCATATTCTTTTAGATATACCATAGTAAGAGGCATGGTCGTGTAGCAGTCAAGGATATGACCTTAGGCAATTTCTCAACCTTTCTAAGCCTCAAATGGGCATAACAACCTATATTAAAAATATCATTTCTGAAATGGTGTCATATAACATTTTTCTTTGTCTTTTACAATATATGGTTTACATATTATAAATTAATATTTTCATATAGCTAATGTATTTAAAGTGGCATAACAAACTAATACTATAAAGTTACTTATAAAAAAAAAGTCACTATGGATAGAGGATTGTGGGAAGGTGGAGTAGAAAGCATGAGGAATCTGTCTCCCATCTAGACAATAATTGTAGTAGCAGAATCTAATGTAACTCTTTTGGAGCTCTCGGGTTTATTGAAGGTTAGTAACTTCTAGGGGAAGGTTTGAGTGGTGTATTGTGCTCAGTTTGGTCAGTTTCAGCCTTTAGCACATTAGCATCCCTTGGCACCTTCCTCCACCCTTCAGCCACGTGGCACACAGCTGTGCTTCTATTCCTGGAGCAACCTGCATGCAGCCTAGGGGAAGCAAGGTGGACAAAAATGACCTTGTCTTCCAGATATTAGGGATCTGTGTGTTCTGATTGCTGGTTGCTCTGCTGTTTCTGATCACAGGTACGAGGAAGTGAGCAACCATTGGTGTTGTACCTTTTCCCATTGTTGTTGCACCACTTTACTTGTTGCAAGTCTTCTCTTCCTCCAGCTGAAATTACTGCTAAGAGATTTAAAGGGCTGTCGTTCTTCTCTTCCCTTTATTTTTCTTTTTTTCCCCTTTTGGGAGCCAGACAGGAAAGAGTAGGATATTGGAAAACAACTGCATGTATGGGAGAAACTAGAAAGTGACTGTGTGTACCTAGGCAAAGGCTCAGAAAAGTCCTGGGACACTTTATAGCTCAGGTTGATCATCAGCACAAAGACCGCCTGTAACAGTCAAAAAGACAGAATCAGTAACAAAAAGCAGCAAACTCTGGGGAGAGGGAGAGGATCTGATTTCCAGAGTTACCACATTACTAGATTTAAGTGTCTTGTTTTTAACAAAAACCACAAGGCATGCATAAAAAAAGGGAAAGTATGGCCAAAGGAAAAAATATATGTAGTTGACCCTTGAACAACATGGGTTTGAACTGTGCTTATCCACTTACATGCAGATTGTTTTTCATAAATGCAAAACAGTACTACAAATGTATTTTCTCTGACCGTTTTCTTAATAACATTTCCTTTTCTGCAGCTACCTTCATTGTAAGATTAGAATATATAATATATACACAAAATACATGTTCACTATGCTGTCAGGAAGGGTTCTAGTCAACACTAGTAAAGTTTTTGCAGAGTCAGAAGTTACACATAGATTTGCAACTGCACAAAGGTGGCAGCACTTACGATCCTCATGTTATTCAAGGGTCAGCTGTAAATAGAAACTATATCTGAAAGAGACTTGATGGCAGATGTAGTAGAGACTTTAAAAGATGCTTAACAAACTTAAGATGTGGGGAAAACCAAGATGTGTGAACAAAATGGAAATGTCAATAAAGAGATAGAAAACCTAAAAGGAAACAAAAAAACCCTCTAGATATGATAAGTCCAGTAACTAAAGTGAAAAAGAATGATTAAGAGGCAGATTTGAGCAGGCAGAAGAATAAGTGGCTTTGAAGGTAGAATATTGGAAATTATTGAATTTGAGAAACAAAAAGATAAAATATCAAAGAAAAGTGAACAATGCGTAGGAGACCTGTGGGAAATCATGAAGGGGACCAACGTACACATTGTGGGAGTCACAGAAGAAGAGAGGGACAAAGAGGCAGAGAGAATATTTGAAGATAGAATGGCTGGCAACTTCCCAGATTTTCTGAAAAACATGGGTACAAACATCCAAGAAGCTTCATCAACTTCAAGTAAAGTGAAGTCAAAGAGACCCACACAGACACATTATAATCACACTTGCGCAAAAGAAAATCTTGAAAGCACAATGGAAGCCAGTCACCACATACAAGGGGTTGTCAATAAGACTACAAGCAGAGTTCTCATCATAAACTTTTGAGGCCAAAAGATAATGGGCTAATATAGTCAAAGTGCTAAAAGCAAAAAAAATGTTGTCAACCAAGAATCCTATATCTGCCAAACCATCCCTCAAAAGTGAGGGAAAAAAATCAAGACATTCTCAGACAAAGCCAGAGAGAGCTCATTACCAGTAGACCTGCCTTGCAAGAAATGCTCATTCCCACAGTGTGAAAGGAGAGGACACTAGACAATAACTCAGTTATATCAAGAAGTAAAGATTTCAATTAATGTAAACACATGGGCAATTATAAAAGTTGTTATTGTAACAATGGATTGTAACTACTTTTTGTTTTCTACATGATTTAAGAGACTAATACATTAAAAAAAATTACTAGTCTAAAAGCTAGTATTATTGTAATTTTTGCTTATAATTCCAAATCCTGTTTTTTGTATAATTTAAGAGTAAATATTGCATACCTGAAACTAATATATGCTGTATGTTAACTACACTGAAGTTAAAATTTAAAAAATTTTTTTTAAATATGTTAAAAAGTGATTATGACTAATCACTAATAATTACACACACAGACTGAATCACAAAGAAATGGAAAGTCTGAGTAGATATGTAACTAGAAAGGTAATTGAATCAGTAATTGAATCAGTAATCATAAGTCTCCTGACAAGAAAAGCCCTCTTGGCTTCACTGGTGAATTCTACTACACATTTATTTTTTAATGTTTGTTTTAATTTTGAGCGAGAGATAGAGCACAGTGCAGGAGGGGCAGAGAGAGAGGGGAGACATGAATCCTGCTCTAGGCTCCAAGATGTCAGCACAGAGCCCAACACGGCTTGATCTCACAAACCACAATATCACAACGTGAGCTGAAATTGGATGCTTAACTGACTGAGCCACCCAGGTGCCCCTTCTTAAAGAAGAACTGTATATTTTCAAACGTTTCCAAAAAATAGGAGGGAATACCTTCTAACTCATTCTATGTGGTCAGCATTACCCTGATAACAAAACCAGATAAAGGTACTACATGAAAAGAAAACTATAGGGAAATATTCCTTATGAACGTTGGTGTAAAAGTCCTCAACAAAATACTAGTAAACCAAATTCAGCAGCATACTAAAAGGACTATATACCACTACCATATGGGATTTATCCCTGGAATACAAGGATAGTTCTACATACAAATATGATCAATGAAGTTTTTGAGAAAATTCAACACCCTTTCATGATAGAAACACATAACAGAGTAGAAATACAAGGCAACTGCCTCAACATAATAAAAGCTATTCACATATGAAAAACCCACAGCAAACATCGTATTCAATGGTGAAAGATGAGAAATTTTTTCGTAAAATCAAGAACAAGTCAAGGATCTTGATACTGTCATTTCTATTAAACATGGTACTGGAAGTAGCAAAAGAAATAAAGGGAAAAATAAAAGTTATCCAAATTGGAAAGGAAAAAGTAAAATTATCTCTGTTGACAGAGAACATGATGTTATATGTAGAAAAATTCTTCTATAAAAAAAAGGTAATGAGTTCAAATTAGCAGTATACAAAGTTAACCCACAGAAAATTAGTTGCATTTCTCTACATTAGCAATGAACAATTTAGAAAGAAATTAAGAAAACTATTCCGTTTTCAATAGCATCAAAAAGCATAAAATTTTATTTTCCCGTTTTTTAAATTTAAATTTTAGTTAACATTCAATATAATTATGGTTTTAGGAGTAGAATTCATTAATTCATCACTTAGGTACAATACTCAGTGCTCATCACAAGTGCCTTTCTTAGTACCCATCACCTGTCTAGTGCACCTCCCATACACCTCTCTCTGACAACCCCTGGTTTGTTCTCTATCATTACAAGTCTTTTGTGGTTTGTTTCCCTCTTTTCTTTATGTCCCCAAGACTAAAATATTGGAGAATTAAACAAGGAAGTGAAAGACGTGTACAGTGAAAACTAGTAACATTTCTGAAAGCCGTTAGAGAGGACATAAATAAATGGAATCATATTTTATGTTCATTGATTAGAAGACTTAATATTGTTAACACATCAGTATTGATCTAGAGTCAGTGCAATCCCTCTCAAAATCCCAGTGATATTTTTTGCAAAAATGGAAAACTCCATTCTAAAATTCATAAATAAACTGAAAGACCCCAAAAAGCTAAAACCATCCTATAAAGGACGACAAAGCGTGAGGTCTCATGCTTCCGGATTTCCAAGCTTACTACCAAGACAGGGTACTGGAATAAAGACAGATGTATAGACCAAAGGAATAGAATAAAGCTCCAAGAAACAATCCCTCATATATATGGTCAAATGATTTTTGACAAAGGTGCTGAAACCACCCAATAGGGAAAGAACTGTCTCTTCAACAAATGATGCTGGGAAAACTGGATATCCACATGCAAAAGAATAAAGTTGGACCCTTATTTAACAACATATGCAAAATACAAGTCAAAACGGATTGGAACGCCTGGGTGGTTCAGTTGATTAAGTGTGGAGCCTGCTTTGGATTCATGCCTCCCCCTCTCTCTGCCCCTCCCCTGCTTGCACACTGTCACTCCCTGTTTCTCAAAGATAAATAAACATTAAAAAAAAACTTAAGTCAAAATGGATCAAATATTTAAATGTAAAAACTTAAACTGTAAAACTGTTGGATGAAAACTTTGGACAGAATTAGATTCTGGCAATGACTACTTGGATTTGACAGGAACGGCTCAGGTAACAAAGAATAGACAAATTGAACTTTGTGAAAATTTAAAAATTTTGCACATCCCAGGACACTCTCAAAAGACTAACAAGGCAACTTACAGAATGAGAAATCATGTATCTGATGAGGGACTAATATCAACAATGTATATGGAACCCCTAAATCTCATAAGCAAAAACAAACTGGGTTCAGAAATTGGCAAAGATCTGGAGTAGGCATTTCTCCAAAGAAGAAATAAAAATGATCAATAAGCACATAAAAAGTTGCTCAACATAAGTGTAATATAGATGTACCTTGGGAACATTATGCTAGGTGAAATAAGCCAGTCACAATAGGACAAATATTGTATGATTCCATTTATATGATATACCTCAAATTATTAAAATTATAAAGACAGAATGTAAATGGTTGTTGTCAGAACCTGATCAGAGGGAGGAATGGGGTTCTGTTGTTTCAAGGGGCTAGAGTTTTAGTTGCATAAGGTGAAAAGAAAAGAATTATGGACATGATAGTGGTGGTGGTTGTACAATATTATAAATGTGTTTAATACCGCTGAACTGTATATCTAAAAATAGTGAAGATGATAAATTTTGTTCTGTGTGTTTTACACAGTAAAAAAAAAAAAGTTACTGTGAGTTAAATGAGACTTTATAGTAAATAATAGATTTTTGTTCTTTGAGGGAGAATTTTATTTTTGACAGCAGATAGAAGTTTTTGAGGGCCTGGTCTTTTCTTAGTGTTAAGAGTAGTTAAACTTGTTAGTTTTTTACTAAAATTTTTTTTAAGCTTTTTTTTTTTTTTTTTAAATTTTGAGAGAGAGAAAATCCCAAGCAGGCTCCATACTGTCCATGCAGAGCCTGATGTAGGTCACAAACTCACATGCCATAAGATCATGACCTAGGCTGAAATTGAGTCGGATGCTCAACCATCTGAGCCACCCAGCACCCTAGTAGTTAAACTTGTTATTAACATTTTTGTTCCAGAGTAAGACCTAAGAATAATGTGGAGTAATTTTTGTATGGCCTATACATTTTTGTAAATATAATTTTACACTTAGAACAGAGCTGCAAAAACAGTACATTGCATTTATTTTTTTTTAATTAACAATTTATTTTTTAATTTATATCTGAGTTAGCTAGCATATGGTGCAACAATGATTTCAGGAGTAGATTCCTTAATGCCCCTGACCTATTTAGCCCATTCCATAACCCCTCCAGCAACCCTCTGCTTGTTTTCTGTATTTAAACGTCTCTTACGTTTTGTCTCCCTCCCTGTTTTTATATTATTTTTGCTTCCTTTCCCTTATGTTCATCTGTTTTGTATCTTAAAGTCCTCATATGAGTGAAGTCATATGATACTTGTCTTTCTCTAACTGACTAATTTCGCTTAGCATAATACCCTTTAGTTCCAGCCATGTAGTTGCAAATGGCAAGATTTCATTCTTTTTGATTGCCAAGTAATACTCCATTGTATATATATGCTACATCTTCTATTTCCATTTATCTGTCAGTGGACATCTGGGCTTTTTCCATACTTTGGCTGTTGTCCATAGTACTACTATAACCATTGGGGTGCATGTGCCCCTTCAAAACAGCATGCCCTTGTCCCTTGGATAAATACCTAGTAGTGCAATTGCTGGGTTGTAGGGTAGTTCTATTTTTACTTTTTTGAGATACTTCCATACTGTTTGCCAGAGTGCCTGCATCAATTTGCATCCCCACCAGGAGTGCAAAAGAGATCCTCTTTCTCCACATCCTTGCCAACATCTGTTGTTGCCTGAGTTGTTAATGTTAGCCATTCTGACAGGTGCGAGGTGGTATCTCATTGTGGTTTTGAGTTCTGTTTCCCTGATGATGAATGATGTTGAATATTTTTTCATGTGTCGGTTGGCCATCTCAATGTCTTCTTTGGAGAAGTGTCTATTCATGTCTTTTGCCCGTTTCTTCACTGGATTATTTGTTTTTTGGGTGTGGAGTTTGATAAGTTCTCTATAGATTTTAGATACTAACCCTTTATCTGATAGGTCATTTGCAAATATCTTCTCCCATTCCTTTGGTTTTCTGTTAGTTTTCCTGATTGTTTCCTTCACTGTGCAGAAGCTTTTTATTTTGATGAGGTCCCAATAGTTCATTTTTGCCTGATTTCCCTTGCCTCCGGAGATGTGTTGGGTAAGAAGTTGCTGCGGCCGAGGTCAAAGAGGTTTTTGACTGCTATCTCCTTGAGTATTTTGATGGCTTCCTGTCTTACATTTAGGTCTTTCCTCCACTTTTTTATTTTTGTGTATGGTATAGAAAGTGGTCCAGGTCGGGGCGCCTGGGTGGCTCAGTTGGTTAAGCGTTCGACTTCGGCTCAGGTCATGATCTCACGGTTCGTGGGTTCGAGCCCCACGTCGGGCTCTGTGCTGGCTGCCAGCTCAGAGCCTGGGGCCTGTTTCAGATTCTCTATCTCCCTCTCTATCTGACCTTCCCCTGCTCACACTGTCTGTCTGTCTCTCTCTGTCTCAGAAATAAAACATAAAACATTTTATTTTAAAAAATGGTCCAAGTTCATTTTTCTGCATATTGCTGTCCAGTTTACCCAGCACCATTTGCTGAAGAGACTGTCTTTATTCCATTGAATATTCTTTCCTGCTTTGTAAAGATTAGTTGCCCATACGTTTGTAGGTCCATTTCTGGGTTTTCTATTCTGTTCATTGATCTGAGTGTTTGTTATTGTGCCAGTACTATAGTGTATTGATGATTACAGCTTTGTAATACAGCATGAAGTCCAGGATTGTGATGCCTCCAGCTTTGGTTTTCTTTTTCAAGATAGCTTTGGCTATTCAGGGTCTGTTGTGATTCCATACAAATTTTAGGATTGTTTCTTCTAGTGTTTGTTATTTCTTACTCTCCTACAATTAGTGACACTTCTTCAGTTTTTATCTTTCATGACCTTGATGCTACTTTAAAAATTTTTTTAACATTTCATTTATTTATTTACTTACTTATTATTTATTTGTTTTTAAAATGTTTATTTATTTTTGAGAGAGAGAGACAGAGTGTGAGCAGGGGAGGAGCAGAGAGAAAGGGAGACACAGTATGAAGCAGGCTCCAGGCTTTGAGTTGTTAGCACAGAGCTCCACATGGGGCTCGAACCCACAAACTGTGAGATCATTACCTGAGCTGAAGTCGGACACTTAACTGACTGAGCCACCCAGGTGCCCCCGTTTTATTTATTTTTGAGAGAGAAACAAGAGTACAAGCAGGAGAGGGGCAGAGAGGGGGACACAGAATCCAAAGCTAGCTCCTGGCTCTGAGCCTTCAGCGCAGAGTCTGATGTGGGGTTCAAACTCACCAACTGTGAAATCATGACCCGAGCTGAAGTCAGACACTTAACCAACTGAGTCACCCAGGTGCCCCTCATGACCTTGATACTTCTGAAGTGAGGTGTTCAGTGGTTTGCTGGTTTGGTTTGTTTGGTGATTTCTCTTGATTGGATTAAGGTATACATTCTTGAGAAGGATATCATAGAGGTGAGGTACATACATAGAGGTGTTTTTGGTACATCTTAACAGAGGGTGCAAGATGTCAATATATATTATTGGTGGTGTTAACCTTAATCAGCTCAGGTGTTGTCTGAGGATACTGTACTACAAATTTACTGGTTTTCCCCTTGTAATTTCTAAATATTTTAGGAGAGATACTTTAAGACTATGCTTAAACTAATTTTAACGTCCATTGATTTTTCTTGCCTGTGAGGGTTATTGTGAAATTCTGATGGTGATTTTTTTTATTTGCCTTGTTCTGTGTTTAGGAATCCTTTTGTTAAGAGTTGTTCATTTTCCCTTATGATAAGTTTTTTACAGTCACTTTTTGTACTTGGTTAAATTCCAATTGAACTGTACCACTGTATTTTAATTTGAGAAAGACTGACAGTTCTTTTAATAAGTTTAGGGTTGAATAGAATTGGTAAACTCACTTCTTTGGTGCCTTGTATATTTCACTTTCTAAAGTCATTTTTGTGTGGTTCTCCTTGTTATTTGTCAAGTAATTTTTGGAAGAATCCATTTAACTGTTCAGATGAGTTTTCTAAAATGAAGTATCTCAAGTTATAAGTTGGAGGAACCTGGTGAAATTATATTTTGTGTTAGTACGTAGTTTTATATTTTTTTAATTTAGTAACTACATAGTGAAAACATACCTTTATTTATTTATTTTTTCCTTCATAGGCTTGAAAAGGAATATACTACAATAAAAACTAAAGAAATGGAAGAGCAAGTTGAAATTAAAGTAAGCATCTCAGGACTTTTAAAAGTACAAAACATAAATTTATTGAAGTCAGTTCTTTGGTTATGTTGATTTACTTATTTTCTCTAGCAAATTTAGCAGTGATGTTTGTATTTACTTACTGATAAATTGGTTTACCATTCCAGTAGGTTATAGTTAAAAATGGACCTTTCAAAAACCAGAATAATGTAACAAATAGTTTTCATTCTAGTGTGAGAGCAGCTCTATTTCTAGATTTGTTGATGGGCCATCAGGAGGAAATAATTCCTTGGGGAAGATAATTATCACTCCGTGTAAGCATATTTTTAAAAATTGCAGAGAAGTTAATCTATAACATGCATAGACTAATAACAGTGTAGTCTAAAGTAGACCAAGTAGAGCAACTCATTGCACCAGAACTAATTATGGATGCTTTAGAGCTGCAGGAAACGTGGCCTAATTTAATTTTCTCATCTCTAAGCTGAGGTTATACTTTTGAAGTCTCCACAGAAACTGGTAGATTGCCAACTTAAGGGATATATAATCCTATATATACCTTAAATTCTTATTTGTACCCCCTTGAGGCCAGAAATTCTTTAAGTTGTGGATCTTTGGCGTTGTTTGAGCAGGGAGTTAAGGATAATTGTATTGGGTTTATGCTGATATTTTAGGATGGGGGGATAGTAAGCATGAATTAGTGAAGGAGCTTAGTGATTTACTGATCCAGTTTCTATAGAATATCTGTCTATATTCTCCCCCTTCCAGACACAGACACACAGACACACACACATTCACACACACCCACCCACACAGACACACACAGACAAAACAAGTTTTGAGTGACTTCTTTTCTTTTCTTTTCTTTTCTTTTCTTTTCTTTTCTTTTCTTTTCTTTTCTTTTCTTTTCTTTTCTTTCTTTTCTTAAATCTCTTTGAATGTGAGTTTTGATTTAGATCTGGCAAGGCATTAGATGATTAATCACCTTACTTATACTTAATTAGTCATGTCTTAATTCACCTTTGCTATAAAATACCACCTCTCATTACTCACATTCCACAGGCCCTTTCTACAATTAAGAGAATGAGTTCTTTTAAATTGGTCTTCTTTCTTGCTATGGTCCTCCTCAAAAGCTTCCTTGAAGACAACTGCTCCTGTTTTGCTTTGTGACCTTTTTCTCATCTATCTCCCTTTTCTAGATGTTTTATTTTCATTTCTGTTAGTATTTCCTATCAATTGGAAATAGATACTTCCACATTTTTAAGAGAGAGAAGGAAAAGACCCATGTGGATGTTTTTCTCTCTTTTTAAAAAATTCTGTCACCCAACTGCTGTTCTACCATTTGCTTTTCTTTTAGGTACCATGAGTAAGAGTAATATTAAATCATACCCTCCACTTCAACCTACTGAAAGTGGAAAAGTACGTCATCCTGACGAGTGGGGAGAGAGTATGGGTTATCGCACACCACGAATATTTGGAACTGCAAATCAAGAATCTGGGGATGGGGAGCCATCCTGTTCATTTCACCATGCTATGTGATTGAAAAAAAAAATCACAGTTCTGTGAACCATCTTTGCTCTTTTTTTTTTTTTAATTTTTATTTCTAGGAGAGAGAGAGAGAGTGAGCAGGAGAGGGTCAGAGAGAGAGGGAGACACAGACTCTGAAATAGGCTCCAGGCTCTGAGCTGGCAGTCAGCACAGAGCCTGATGCGGGGCTCGAACCCATGAACCGCGAGATCATGACCTAAGCGAAAGTCGGACACTTAACCGACTAAGCCACCCAGGCGCCCCCCATCTTTGCTCTTAAAGAAGCTTTTTCTAAAGTTAAATCACATGAATAGGAGTAATACCAAGAGGCCTTTTCAGAAAGATCTTTAGCACAATTTATCTTGTATTTGCATTTTTTTTTTCAAACTTCAGTTTTGGGAGACAGTTACAGTTCATATACCTCACAGAATACTTTTGAATGCCAGCTCTGTGTGTCTTAGGGAAAAACAGATGGCACAAAGTATAGAGAAGAATCTCAGGGGGAGAAATAAAAGTTTAAAAAGTTAGTCAACACTTTGGGTAAATAAAGTCTGCTGATCTAAAAAGTAGTTTGTTCTTTTTATAAAATTTTGTATCTACATAGTTTTTTCTTTCCTTTGTACCGTTTTCATCTCTTTCTTCACTCCTTCTGCCCCCCAAAGGACAAGGTCACAATAATTTCTGTGGGACTATACTTTTTTTTTTTATTTTATATAAGCTTGAGTATGTCTGAATT
The DNA here is from genome assembly GCA_017311185.1 of Proteles cristata cristata. NCBI lineage: Eukaryota > Metazoa > Chordata > Mammalia > Carnivora > Hyaenidae > Proteles > Proteles cristata. Next base: position 186,085 of record JAESUZ010004270.1, on the reverse strand, counting down.
TTTATTTGAACCTGGCAACTCATCTCAGTCATAATCAGATGACCAGCTCATTTACAGTTAGTTAGCCATGTATTTGAGCCTTTAACTTGAGTGGGAAATCCCACTTACTTAATCATTACCTCTTCCTTTCCTCCCAAGGTCCCTGTATAAATGAATGAGTTCTCTTAAACTAGTGCTTTCTTGCCTTGGTCCTCCTCAGAAGCCTTCAGAGAGAATCTTATACTGTTTTTTACACAAGCAAATAGTAAATGATCATCAAATTATTTGATGTTTTGATATGGAAGTAAAAATATCAGCCACCGATGTTAAGGTTTCCTTTTTTTTTTTTGGTAACTTCTAAGACCTTTGGGTTGTTGACCTTTTATACTAAGAGTTGTATCTAGAAGCTCTCTGATGAAAAGGTAACTTTTCAGTATTTTCTACCCCCTTCTCAAAGTGTTATAGAAAGATTTTGATAATAATTGTTTCATACGGAGAATCTTAAATTTTACTGTGTGAAATTTTTTGTTAATAGAAACAGCTTTATCAGTATCTTCTTCCAATCTATTGATGTTCCACCTGAGGGGGAGGAGGTAAGAAACATTAACATTCTAGCTTATATTAGGATACCTCACAAATCTTTAAAAAAGAAAAACCTTTATTCCACCACTCTATTTAAGACTGACTTGTGAACTAATCTAATATTCATATTTAAATTTTCTGGTTTGAGAACATAGAGTTTTAAGCCCTACAAATGGGAGGAGTTAGAGATTCTGACTGGTTTTTAGCCAGAAGTTAGATTTCTTTTTTTTTTTTTTAATTATAAAGTATTCCAGATATGCTGAAAAACAGAGACTAATATAAAAACACTGTGTATTCACTGCTTGGCATAAAAAATAAATGTCTGAATTATCCAGGAATATATTTAACAGTCAGTGTGAAGTGTTAGTATTGACACATTTAGCACTTAATGTTTGAAGCGTCCTTTACATGCATCATCTACTCTTCTGATAAACCTATGAGAGGGTTCTTTTTTTTTTTTTTAATTTTTTAATTTATTTCTAGGAGATAGTGAGGCAGCATGAGCAGGGGAGGGTCAGAGAGAGAGGGAGATACAGACTCCGAAATAGGCTCCAGGCTCTGAGCTGGCAGTCAGCACAGAGCCCAACGCGGGGCTCGAACCCACGAACCGCAAGATCATGACCTAAGCGAAAGTCGGACGCTTAACCGACTAAGCCACCCAGGCGCCCCTATGAGAGGGTTCTTATACTCATCTTTTTGAGCTTCAGAAAGCTCAAAAGTATGCCAGTGGTCAAATTGCTAGGAAATGGTGAAAGTCAAGGATTTGAATTCTGATTTATGTTTTTCTTAGACCCATATATATTCCTCAGTGTATACGCTGTGCCACTTTCCAAAAGAGACTTAGTGCATTATGATGTAAGAAGGATTTGATTGCCCATTTTTCTGTGGTATTACAAACTTTTCATTAAAAAACTAATGGCTATGTAATAACATCCAGTGGGGGGTACAGTAGCATAACTTATTCAAGAAGTCATCCATTTAACAGATTCTTGCAGGGCCTACCACATGTCCAAGCAGTGTTCTAGGCACTTGATATGTGCTTCTGCTATGTACCAATTTATGCCTTGATGGAGCTTGCATTCTAGGATGGAAGTCAGACAATAAACAAGTAAAATATACAATATTTTAGACGATGAAGTGTTAGAGAAAAAAAATGCCTCAGGGAAGGGAGAATAAAATGGTAGTGTTTGGATTGAAAATGTAGAGAAGTTGACCAGATTACTTTTGATTAAAGACCTGAAGGAAGTGAGAGAGCTAGGTATATAGATATCTTGGAGGAGAACAGAATGTGGTCAGGAGTGTATTCCATGAGGAATAATGAGACCATGGTGGATGGGACAGTAGGCATGATGAGGAAAGTGACAGGAGGTAAGATGTTGCACAATGGAGATAATGTATGGTGTTGAACATGTGAAGACTGGCTTTTAATTTGGAGAGCTATTTGGGTTTTTAATGGAGGAGGAGAAGATCCGACTTAAGTTTTCATGAATCCCTTTGGCTGCTGTGTTGGGAGTAGATTGCCAGGGACAGGAAGACTAAGTAGAGGCTGATGACCTACTGCAGGCAAGAGATGATGGTGCCTTGGACTGAGGTGGTAAGAAGTGCTTGTATTCTGAGTAGATTTTAAAGATAAATCTGACAAGTTGATTGTGGAGGCGTGAGAGGGTTAGGAAGTGAGGATTTTGGCTTTAGTACGTAGAAAAATGGAGTTTCCACTACTTGAGAATTGGTTTGGGCTGGAATACCAGGAGCCTGATTTGAGATATTTTAAGGATCAGATGTCTAGAATATGTTCAAGTAGATCCTTGAATATTCAGAGTTGAATTTAAGAGACGGCAGGCTCAAAATATGAATTTTGCAGTTATTGACAGAATGATGATAGTAAGAGGCAGGAGAGTAGATGAGATTACCTGGGAAATGAGTGTGTAAATGAAAAGGAGAAGAGAGTTCAAGAACTGAGCCTGAGATTAAGCCAATATTTAAGTTAGAAAGATGAGAGCAAAGCAGGAGAACACTAGGGAAGAATAGTGTCCTACAAGCCAAGAGAAAAGACTGTTGCACAGAGAGAGAAGGATTTTTTTGTGTCATTGCTAAGGAGTATTCATGTGAACCGACACTGGAGAAATAATTATTGACTTTATATCAACATGGAGATAAACTGAAAAGGAGCAGAGAAGTGGTGGGAACTAAAATTTGAATGAAACAAAAAAATTGGAGATAGGGAGTATCGATATCTTTCATGGAATTTGCTATAAAGAGAGAAATAGAACATCAGGTTAGAGAGAGGGTCATGACATTGAGGAAAGTTTGGTTTTTCTTTACTTTTTGTTCAGATTGGAGAAATAACCACATTTTTATGGTGATAATGGAGTATGAAAAATTGATGACGGGTGAATGTTGGGGGTTAATTGCTAGTGTCAGCAAGCAGGGTTCAGGATTTAGCTGATAGGTCGGAGATTTGGTCTACTAACATGGATAGTTAATCCACAGTAACGAGAGAATCTAAAATACATGGGAAAAAATGTAGGTAAGGTGTAGGATGTGGTTGTGGGAGCTTGCCTAGTTCTCTTGTTATTGCTTCAATTCTTTCAGTGAAATTGGAAACAAGATTATCAGCTGAGAGTGACACTGGGTTGGAGGGTTGCTGGTTTGAAGGAAGAGGTGCCAAGTAGGAAATACTGGTCTAAGAGGGTGAGGGAAGGAACAGACTAAGAAAATACATTATTACTGCTCAGACACATTAAGAATCCAACTAAATTTAGTGGTGGTTAATTTAAACAACGATTATGGTTTTTATTTTTCTTCAGTCATATTTACCAGCATAGGTGTAGACACAGAGTTGTCAGTATGTTGACCCAGAGTAGTTGTTTTACCAGGTATGCTAAGTATGCTAACACCTAAGGGAGAGCGGGCAAGGGGAAGATAAAAGCAAGGGATCATCTATAACGATTTGAAATTAAACTTTGTAAAGAGGGAAGAGAGCACATCAGAGTGGGGGACAATGAAAAGTTTATAGGATCAGTGAATTGTCTATGAGGAGGATTATTGAGTTTGGGTTATTTCATAAAATGAGTAAGCTGACAAGAATAAAGCGAGTTGTTAGTAAAATTCCCCCAGATTGGTATATTTTTTTTGTCTTTTGTTATTAGAAAGAGTGCATGTAGTTTGCATGTTTGTATATAAAGTTTTCTGGCACCTTATATTTTCTTACCCAGTTATAAAAAATAGAATTATTGTATTATAGGATGTTAGTATTTTTACGACTTTTGGTATGCACTTGGTAAATCTCTTAAAGATTATTTCCAGGGTATCTTATTTTTGCAGGGAATTTCTATTCCACTAACACCTTGGCTACATTAGGTGTTTCATTCTGGCTCTCAATCTTCATCTCATTTTCTTTTTGAATTCAGTAGGTCAAAAAAATCCCCCTCCCCTTTTTAAGTGTATGTATCTATTGCGTTCTTTATGATTTTTACTTTAAAGTTTAGAAAACACTCTTTTAACTCACTCTGGCAAATATGAAAAAGATATTCAAAAATTAATGAGAAATCAGCTGAGTGATAGATTTTAGTCCTTAACTTTCCTATATGTCAGCAATAAACATTTATATCTTAGATATAAGAAATACATTAGGAAAAGAAATTCCACTTAAGAATAAAAGAATATCTAGGAACCACCTAAATGAAAAATAGGTCATCACTGAAACTCCTTGCATTAAGGCATTTATTTTTTTTATTTTTATTTTTTTTTAATGTTTTATTTATTTCTAGGAGAGAGAGAGACAGCGTGAACAGGGGAGGGTCAGAGAGAGAGGGAGTCACAGACTGAAACAGGCTCCAGGTTCTGAGCTGGTAGTCAGCACAGAGCCCGACGCAGGGCTCGAACCCACGAACCGCGAGATCATGACCTAAGCGAAAGTCGGACGCTTAACCGACTAAGCCACCCAGGCGCCCCGCGTTAAGGCATTTAAAAAAGCTGTATAAAAGGGAGAGACAGAAAGAACTTCATATTATATAAAGTTATGATTTCCCCCCATCAAATAAACTTTAACAAATCCAGTCATTTAATTTCTTGGGTGTTTCCGGAGCAATAAAAAAAATCTAAAAAATACTTGTAAACAATAGACAAAAGTTAAAAAATAGTATTTGTGTCTGACTTCAACAATATTATGAGCAATGTCTGTCATTAATCAAATTTTCGGTATTATGCTGCCTCATTTGTGGGAAAAAATTTATGCTATATCATTGTAGGTTTTATTACTCTAAGTTTCTATATGAGGAGATGGAGAGTCTAAGATGCTGAATAATGTGTACCAGTGTTAATTGTAGAGGGAGTATTTGAACCTAAACCTCCCTAATGTCAAAACCTACTTTCTTAACTAACTTAGGAAACTACTAGTTACGGTTTGAGGAGGATAAACAAAATAATAAGGATGGAAGAAATTAGCTCCATGAGATGTTAGAGGGGATTACAAAGCTATAATTACCAAAATACAGTGGTGCTAGTTCAAAAAAAGAAACACTCGAAATTTAGTAGGTAATTCTGAAAGTCTTTAATACTGATAAAGCCTATTGTATTTATCAACCTGTGATGAAATAGATGTCACATATATGAGGAATTGGTTTGTTTAAAAAGTGGTATTCAGACATTTAGGTATGATTTGGGTAGCTGTTTGGAGAAAAATAAATTTAGATTATTATTTATAGCAAAATTTCAGAAGATTTAAAGACGATGGGAGGGAAACGCAGGTGAATGTTTTTAGTTCTAAATTTTATGATAGAAATCATGAGCATGATGATTTCTATTGTAACATTAACTTTATTCACTCAGCTGTCTCGTTGAATTTAACTTTTCTAAGTCTTTTAGGATAAACAAAATTTACTTATTTTTTTGATGAATATGTTGAGACCATTTTCAGAATCCAATTTATTTCTTTGGATTTGCAGACTTGAAAAGCATTTAATAATTGCTTATTTGTCTAACCTACTGTGCTGAATATAATATGAATAGCTAAGAAATGAAAAGCACCTTCTCCTCAGGCTATTTTGTAGCATGAAATCTACATAAAGTAATAATTTCAAATCGTCTAAATCTGCTCTAATGGATAAAGCAAGAATATCTAATTTGCAGATCTTTTATCTTAATGTATAAGGTTAACTTATGCTTGAGAGAGAGACAGAGCATGAGCAGAGGAAGGGCAGAGAGAGACAGAGGCACAGAAACCCAAGCAGGCTTCAGGCTCTGAGTTGTCAGCACAAAGCTTGATGCACGGTTCGAACTCGTGAACTTTGAGATTATGACCTGAGCCGAAGTCAGATGCCCAACTGCCTGAGCCATCCAGGCACCCCTAATTTGCAAATCTTTGTAATAACTCTAAGATTTGTATGTTCCAATTTTTTGTCGCCTTAATAAGATACAATAATTTATAGAGTCTTTATTTCTTGGGTCTGAGACTTTATTGGTTATATAAACTATATTTTAGCCTTTACTGGACAAATAATAGATTGAGTTAATAGAAGAGGTTTTTTTTTAAAAGCAGGAATTTAGAGGATGGTAGGATTGGAAGAAGGCTGGATTGAGTTCTGGAGTAAATTTGTGCAAAAGGTAAGGGGAATTTGAAATAATAATGGCAAAATAAAGAGATCAAGGATTCTAAAACGAAGGGATAACTTGTATCATGATTCATATGAAATTATATTAGTGGAATGTGTAAAAAGGAGACAATTTTTTAAATGTAGAATATTTTAGTTTTAATTGTTAACAGCAGTAATTTGATAGGGGCTTGGGAGTCAGGCAGTTAGTGGTTAGGTGAAGATTTTTTTAAAATCTGGTTTTACTTTTTGAACTATGAGGAAATGCCAGTAATTAGAGCTTTTTGTTTTTAAGTTGATTTTTAAAATTTTTATTCTTAAGTAGACTCCATGCCCAATGTGGAGCTTGAACTCCAGAGTTGCATGCTCTATTGACTGAGCTAGCCAGGTGCCCCCAATTTTTTTTTAAGTTCAAAACAACTTAGAAGTAATTAATATGATGAAAACAACTCATTTGTTATATTTTCAGAATGTAAGAAATTTTGCAATTTGGCATATACAGGGCATAAATGAAGGGTGATGTAGTTCTAAACTGACAATTTGGTATTTATCCTATAAGCTGCATTTTTGAGATTTCTTAATTGTTTATTTGGTAAACATTTGAATACTGTTTGTGTAGATAGTCTTTGTAGGAGGTAAATGAGTTAGAATCTTTTTTTTTAATGTTTTTTTTTTAATTTTTTTTAAATGTTTTTATTTATTTCTAGGAGAGAGAGAGAGAGACAGCGTGAGCAGGGGAGGGTCAGAGAGAGGGGGAATCACAGACTGAAACAGGCTCCAGGCTCTGAGCTGGCAGTCAGCACAGAGCCCGACGCGGGGCTCGAACCCACGAACCACGAGATCATGACCTAAGCGAAAGTCGGACGCTTAACCGACTAAGCCACCCAGGCGCCCCGAGTTAGAATCTTTTCTAATAGGAATGTTAAGACATAAAATGTTGATTATGAGTCATAATAGGTACTTTAAAGAAAGGGGTTATGTATTGTAGCTTATATTTAAAATTCAGTGACAGCTGGAGTGATAAATGTGGTTATTTTCTTACCCATGTGTTTTCTACCCTGAACCTGTAAGAATTTGACAGATAATGTAACCATTTCTTAGACTTTTCCTATTTATAAAAGGGTACATTTTGAGGACTAAGATTTAGGTATCTTTTAGTCTCAGGAATGTTTGCAAACAAACTTTTGTTGTTGTTTCTTTTTTTCTTTCTTTTCTTTTCTTTTTTTTTTTTTTCCACAGAGGTTACGCACAGAAAATAGACTTTTAAAACAGCGCATTGAAACATTAGAAAAAGTAAGTATACTTCTGTATGCAAGCTTCTGTTGTATGCACAGTATTACTTTCTATTTTAAATAAAGGCACAAGAAATCTATCACGTCTCCAAAATTGTGATATGGGCTGCTTAGCTTGCCTAGCTTACTATTTTACTAAGTAACTTGTTATTAATAAATATTGATCACTACAAGTCCTTTAGCTTTAAGGTTAAAAATTTTAACTGAGGTTATTATTAGAGTAACATTGATTCCATTTGTTTTCTTTACATATAATCTCTAAAAACTATGGTCTTTAGAGGTAGCCTAATTGAGAATCCATTCTGAATAGCATTTTAAGAATGGCTTTTTAATGTTGTCCTGACTCTCTAGCCATATATTAAATGTGTCAGTGATTCCTTTAATAACTAGGATGCCTTGAAGTTTAGTCAAAATGACTGGTTGCTCATATAAAAATTCACCATGGTGTTGATTTTCAACATAGGGGAATTGTGCTTAAACTTTTGGTTCTTAAACTTACTTTGATACTACTTTTTACTTCTTTCTTCCTTTCTGTTTCATGTAAAATAACTGGGAAAACGTGGAAAGTTTAACATTTTTAATATTGTGCTTTTAACGTAATGTCTATTGTAGTATTCTTTTAAGTATTAAAGTACAGTCTAAGAGGTTTGGTTTATCAAAAAAAAGCTGAATTCATAGTCTTTTGGTGTTTGGTGAGGCTTTTTTTTTTTTTATTTTAATGGAAGATGAGAGTAAGTAGGTTTATAAATGATATTGGAGTATCTTAAAATCTTCCCTGAAAATCTACAGATTGATACTCAAGGAAGAAAACACGAAGATGTGGATAGTTCGGATATTTGTCTTTTGTTTAAAGGCATTGATAGTTTAGTAAATACTGCCACCTACAAGGATAAGGATGTTTATTACATGTCTTTTCGTTGTATGATAATTTCAAGTACATTATATTAAGTCAAAAATAGTTTTCCTGTATTTCCTTCATCTTATTAGAGTTGTTTTGAGGATAATTCTATTTTTTTGGTGACTCCACAAAAAAGTTGAGCCTAATTTAGTTTTTAAGTCATTTTAATTGTATACTGTGTTTTCCATTAAATACTCAGTTTATACTAAAATATATATGTCTTCCTAGGTGGTCTTTTATTTTGATGTGAGATATTTTCACAGAGAAGGTATTTTTATTTTATTGAACCTTCAGAAAGGTAAAGGTGCTATAGGAAAGTATTAAGTTTGGATTTTACTTTAGAAAATTAAGTAACTTTCTACTGGCTTACATGGCCTGGGTGTGTCCTTTAGCACTTGTAATTCAGTAAGTACTTAGGTATCAGTTAAATTCTGTAACCCAAATGTTTACTTTCTCAGTTATTGCTAGAGTTTATTAAGTTGAGCTCATTAATTTCATTTGTCATATTTTCCTTGCTTTGCTTCTTTGGAAGTTGCTGTTGTACAAATTGCTGTCACACACTTTATAAGTGGAATTGCTTACTCAAATTCCTTCTCCCTTTCCTCTAAATGGTTTGCCGATATGGCTGATTGCAAACATAAAGGCTTAAAAAGTATGCTTTAAAAAGCTATTTGCTTGTCTCAAATGATGAAAAACCTCTTGGCAGTTGTGCTGGTCTTCTAGAAGCATATGGTTTTCTATAGTCTATCCTCATTTTGATATATTTTTCTTAAGAGTTAAGAATAATAACACATTTTTAGCACACAAAGCTAAAAATTAGCTTTAATGTCAAATCTAAATGTTCATTTTAATTACAATGAAAAGTAGATGGAATTTGGGTATGCTTTATTTCTTCTTATTCCTAATTTTATGCACCTTTATTTTATTTCTTTCTCTTAAATTTCTATCTGAATTTTTCCTTTTGTAGGAAAGTGCTTCCTTGGCAGATAGATTGATACAGGTATAGTTTTTTTCATTTAGCATTTTCTCTAACTTTACCTCTAAGGACAGCCCTAAACTTAGAAAATCACATTTTAATGCATGCAATTTTACATGCATTTTCCTAGCAATAATTTTTTGGGGGTGGTATATATATGTATACACTTAATTTTTGATAACAGTCCGTTATCTTGGTTTATTAGTAACCTTTTGCACGTTTTAAAGCTAACCTTATTTTAAAGTATTTATTCCAAAAAGGTAATCAGTGTATTCTGTGAAATTAACTACTATTCATTGAAAATTTTAGTTCTGCATGTGCAACTCAGTAATATTGCATGAATTGAATTTTTATTGACTGAAAGAATTGTTCTTAAGATTATCAGATGAATTTTCTTAGTTTCCCAAAATTTCCTGGAGTGATAATGAGCTGCTAGTTAATAATAATAATAATAATAATAATAATACTCGCCTCTGTTCTCTGAGGTGATTTTTTTTTTAAACATGTCACAGTAAATAACTAAACCTCACAAAGGCAGTCTTTCTTGAATCTGTCCTAAATTGCTTTACACACACACAAATTATGTCCTAAGGGACAAGTGACAAGAGCCCAGGAGGCTGAGGAAAACTACCTCATAAAACGGGAGTTGGCCACCATCAAACAGCAGAGTGATGAGGCCAGTGCTAAACTGGAGCAAGCTGAAAATACCATCAGGAAGCTCCAGCACCAACAACAATGGGTAAGGAGTCTGGTAGTGCTTTTTCTCACCTTTCTCTTCCCTTTCCCTTTAAACTTTTTTTTTTAAGCACAACTTCTGTGCTCCTGTTTGAACTAATTTTGTTTTCTACTTTAACTGAATTCTTAATCATTTTTATATTCTGTAATACTTAAGGGTCTTATTGTGGTCTAAAGACTCTTCATTCTAATATTCTTTTTCTGTCTGCACCGTTTTGTTAGAAATAGGTAATATTTTTGTTTCTTATATTTTAAGTCACAGGAAATAAGTGATGTTTGTCAGACCTGCTTTTTAGTTTTTAGAAATCAATTCATATTGGTATTTTGCCACAGGAAGTTTTTGATTCTTAACTCCACCTAGTTCTTGTTAATTGTGCAAATGAAATATCACCCAACAGGGAGAGTATATGTAATTGTCTCATTTAAAGTTTTGATAATGTGGGGATTTCTGTCTTGTGAAAAACTATAGCTTTAACCTCCTACATCAAGACCTCAAATTAGGAGTTAAGGTATATGCTTACGTTTTTTCAAGAGGAGAGAAACATCAAAGTAAGAAAAAAGGATTAAAAATATGTTAACTAATTTAGGGTATATATACTAAGCAGCTACTGATTGTACAGCTATTCTCAGATATCTTTTGCAACTTAGACATCATTTTCCATTGGCAAATTCAGATTAGTATGATCTTAAGGATATGAGGGCTAAAAAGAAAAGCCAACTATTTATTTTTGAAAAGATACTATGGTTTCAGTTTTCTATTCTTAGATGGGAGTCAGATTGTAACAGGAGTGGGCAGAAAAAGTTGCGTTAAATCTAAAATTCTACATGGGTCTGGGCGGAAAAAGTTGTGTTAAATCTAGAACTTTGTATGGGTCTGGAAGGCAAAAACAAGGACTTCAAAGTTGGACATTACTTTTATTCAGTAAAATTAAGAAACACAATCGTAAACTGGCTACAAATGTCAGAAAACTAAAAGCAAAAAGAAGTCATAGGCATTTGAAAAAACCATAACATAAAATTATTTTTTCTGTTACATTAATGAAGATGGTTAAGAGAAATGAATAGAAGGGCGCCTGGGTAGCTTAGTCGGTTAAGCGTCCATCTTTCGCTTAGGTCATGATCTCGCGGTTCATGGGTTCGAGCCCCGCGTCGGGCTCTGTGCTGACTGCCAGCTCAGAACCTGGAGCCTGTTTCAGTCTGTGACTTCCTCTCTCTCTGACCCTTCCCTGCTCACGCTGTCTCTCTCTATCCTAGAAATAAATATAAATATTTAAAAACTAAAGAAAAGAGAGAAATGAATAGAAAAATGGTAAAAGGATACTAAAAAGTTGGGAACTCCGATAGTTCTGCCTTTGTATGAAATGTCAATATCAAAGCATTAAAATAGAAAAAACAGAATTGAAGTTTCCTTTTGGGGATTAAGTTTAACTCAGTTATTAGTGTAATGTGATTTTATTATAAGAAAAGATAATAAGTTTTATGTTTGCATTTATCATAAGCTGCAGTTGCAAAAAATTAGAATCATGGATTATTACTTTTTTTGCATAGGTCTTCAAATATTGAGACTTACAAGACATAAAAATAAGAATGTTGGTTTATAATGAAAAAAGTAAAATAGATGATCAAAAATGGCCAGAATGAACTGAAGCTTTTGAAAATGTAACATAAGAATCTTTTTGCTGTTTCAAAGTCAAAATCGACTCACATTGTGATACTAAAATATAACAAGTAGAAAGCAGACTTCTATTTTGATTTTGTTTCCATTTTTTTCTCATTTGTCAGATATTCTTCTAAACCAGAAATAAAATGTAAAACAGGGCACCTGGGTGGCTCAGTTGGTTGAGTGTCCAACTTGATTTGATTCAGGTCATGATCCCAGGGTCATGGCATCAAGACCTGAGTCAGGTTCTGCATTGAGCACGGAGCCTGCTTAAGATTCTTTTCTCTCAGTCCCTTTCCCCCATTCTTTTAATCTCTCTCTCTCTCTCTCTCAAAAAAAAAAAAACAAACAAACAGTAAAACAGACCTATAAAACAGTGATCCACAAAACAGGTGAAACAGAGCCTTGATTAAATTTCCAACTTCAAAGCAGAGTGCATATCCCTAGATATTAAAATACTTTGCAAAATGATCATAAGAATATTATTTTCTTTAAAGGATTTTAGAAAGTAAGATATACTAATGGCTTTGAGGTAGGCAAAATATAGTTCTTACATTTAGTAATAATGGCTAGATACCTTAAAAGAAAATCAGTGACTTTGATGATGCTTCATTAAAAATTCCTAGACATCTGGTTTGTGAACAATTAGAAAAATAACTTTTATTCACTAAAAGGGAATTTACTATGTTTAAGTCATAACAAATTAAACTTTGTTTCTGCAGTAAACAAAGACGGTGCCTTACGTGCAGTTTTAAGTTATTTGAGGACACCTGGGTGGCTCAGTTGGTTAAGCATCCAACTTTGGCTCAGGTTCCTGGATTTGAGCCTGAGTCAGGCTCTGTGCTGACAGCTCGGAGCCTGCAGCCTGGTTGGGATCATCTTGTCTTTCTCTCTGTCCCTCACCCCTTCTTAAAAATAAATAAAAACATTAAGAAGTTATTTGGTAGGGTATTCCCATGGTATCTTTCTAGTCAAGAGAGAGAAATTTAGATAAAATAGTAAACTTAAGTGGTTTTCTAGGTGATTAGCCATATCAAGAGGTTATTCATGTTGAAGCTAAGAGATGTCAGAGATCTTTGTCTCCTAAATTGTTGCTTTATTTTATTTATTTACAAGTTTATTTATTTTGAGAGAGACAGAGACAGTGTGAATGGGGAAGGGGCAGACAGAGGAGGGGAAGAGAGAAAGAATCCCAAGCAGGCTCCACACTGCCCGTGGAGAGCCCGATGCGGGGCTTGAACCTACAAAGCCATGAGAGAACATGACCTGATCCAAAACTAAAAGTTGGACACTTAACCAACTGAGCCACCCAGACGACCCATGCTTCAAGTATTTTAATCTGTTACCTAAATCCTTATATACAAGATATGTTTAAGAATTTTATACATGAAATATTTCAGAAATGTTGCCTGTATGTTGTACAATCAATCATCATACCGAAATATTTAAAGTATATTCAGAATAAGAAACTAAAATAAAAGTGTATTTTACAGAAATCTATAGCCTTGCCCTTAAGTTTAAAATTCAGAGAGAAGTCTTAGTAATACTTTATATAACAAAGACTTAGAAATTTTAATTGACAGGAATTTGGGAATTAGCAAGTAATGTAATATGATTTACCCCTTGCCCCATCCCAAGTAGTCTTCTTAGAAATATAATGATCCAATATAATTCTAAGAAGCATGCAGAAAATTTGTAGTGTTGTGTCTAGTTTGAATACGGAAACTTGTGTGAAGTGTCTACATATTGTATTATAGCCAGTGTAGGAAAGACTGTGGCAGCTTGGAATATTTTTAGACTTCATTAAAGAAGACCTAAATAACATTATAGATGTAGTCATTTAAAAGTATCTGAGAGGTGCCTGAGTGGCACAACTGGCTCAGGTCATGGTCTCATGATTTGTGGGTTCAAGTCCTGCATTGGACTTCCTGCAGTCAGCACAGAGCCCACTTTGGATCCTCTGTTTCCCTATCTCTCTGCCCCTCCTCTGCTTGTTCACTCTGTCTTAAAAATAAATAAACACTAAAAAAAAATAAAGTACTGGGGCACATAGTGGCTCACCTGGTTAAGTGACTCTTGGTTTTGGCCTCATGATGTCACACTCTGAGCCCTGTGTCCAGCTCTGCCCTGACAGCTGTGGAACCTGCTTGGGATTCTTTCTTTTCCTCTCATTTGGCTCCGCCCCCTGCCCACCCCCACCCCCCCGCGTCTCTCAAAATAAATAAATAAACATTATAAAAAAAAGTATTTGAGAGGTGATCTTAAAGAAGAGTGATTAACCGTTTTTGATACTGTTTCAGAGGGCAGAATGTGTTCAATAAGATCCAAGGATATAAAAATTTACTCATTGGAATTTTGACAAATGGAGTACTTGCTTTGCAAAGTAGTAGTGAGTATACTACTGGCAGAAAGTGAACATATATTGTCACATGTTTTGATCACATCCTTCCAATATAACTTAATGAATTCTTCAAAACTTAGAATAGATGTTTCAAATCTCTCTTCCATCAGGAGGTATTCAATCAACATAATCAACCACCACCATCACTCTCTTAATGTCAGTAATGTCATTTTATTGATACAAAGAGCTTCGGATTTCATTTATGTGACTGAATTCTAGTCCTGTTATGCTAATTATATGGCTTTTGGTATTCAAGGACTCAATTTCTTTTTTCTCTAAAATGATTACATAGGGTCAGACCATCTCAAGTCTAACTTTTTTTAAGTGTGTTTATTTATCATGTGCATGTATGAGCTAGGGAGAGACAGAGAGGGCGAGAGAGAGAATCCCAAGCAGGCTCCATGCTGTTAGTGTGGAGCCCTACATGGGGCTCAGTCCCAAGAACTGTCAGATCATGGCTGGAGCTGAAACCAAGAGTCGGACGGTTAACCAGCTGAACCACCCAGGTGCCCCTCACTTTTTAACTTAAAAAGATTTTTTTCATGTTTATTTTTGAGAAAGTGAGGAGAGAGCACAAGTGGGAGGGGGGACAGAGAGATACACACACAGAATCCAATGGAGGCTCCAGGCTCTGAACTGTCAGCACAGAGCCCAGTGTGGGTGAGATCATGACCTAAGCCAAAGTCAGATGCTTAACTGACTTGAGCTACCTAGACGCCCCTCTCTAACTTTTTAAATGAACCTTATTGAAGTATACTTTACATGCAATAAAATCATCAAATTTAATTGTATATTTTGATGTATTTTGGCAAATGTATTTAGTTGTATAACGACCACCACAGTTAAAATACAGAATTTCTATCACCCCCAAATTTCTCTCACGTCCCTTTGCATTTCACCTCTCCACCTAAAGCAACTGTTCTGCTTTCTGTCACTGTAGTTTTGCCTTTGTTAGGATGTCATACAAATGGAGTCAGAAGATATGAAGCTTTTGTGTCTGGCTTCATTCAGTTAGTATATCCACTCACTTTTTTTTCTTTTTGGCAATTATTTTCCTTATTGAGATAAAATAGATAACACATAATATTTAGCATTTATGTGAATAGTACTTTTATAATGCTCTAGAACAATAATGGCCATTTATTTCTTGAACTTTTTATCATCCCAACAGAAGCTTTGTACCTGTTAAAAAACAGTTCCCCCTTTTTCCTTCTCCTAGTAAACTGTATTCTACTTTCTGTCTTGTATGAATTTGCCTCTTCTAGGTATCTTACATAAGTGGAATCATGTAATATATATCCCTTTGTGTCTGGCTTATTTCACTTAGCAGAATGTTTTCAGGATTAATCCCTGTCATAGCATACATAAGAATTTAGTTTTTATCATGACTGAATAATATTTCATTTTAATGTTCTGCATTTTTGACCTTTTGACTATTATAAACAATGCTGCTGTGATTATTAACATGCAAGTACCTGTTTGAATCCCTGTTTTTAATTCTTTGCCATATATACTTAGAAGTGGAGTTACTGGATTATATTGTAATTCTATGCTTTTTGAGCAAACACCAAAGTATTTTCCACAGTGGCTGTACCATTTTGCATTCCCACCAGCAATGTACAAGGGTTCTAATAAATTTCTTCACTTCCTCACCAACTCCTGTTATTTTCTGTTTTGTTTTGGTTTTAGTTTCTGGTTTTTTAGTAATAGCCATCCAGTAATTGCAGGTGATATTTCATTGTGGTACCTAGGAATAAATCTGACCAAGAAGATGAGAGGCTTGCATTGAAAACTGTGAGTCATTGTTTATACAGCTATTGATTAAAGAAATTAAAGAAGACATAAATAAATGGAAGGACATTCCATGTTTATGGACTGGAAAACTTAATAGTGTCGAGATAATCAACACAACCCAATATCATCTACAAATTCAATTCTAATCAACTCTATCAAATTTCTGATAGTCTTTTGCAGAAATGGGAAAGCAATCCTGAAATTTACATGGAATTACAAGGAGCCCTAAATATTGAAAATAGTCTTAAAAGAGAACAGAGTTGAGGGACTCGCTCTTCCCAATTTGAAAATTTACTACACTCCTAGAGTAATCAAAACAATATGATACTATCATGAAGATAGGCATATAGGTCAATGGTATAGAAATTTTGACATTCCCGAAAGAAATGCATATATCTATGGCCAGTTGATTTTTGACATGGGTGCCAAGGCCATTCCATGAGTAAAGAATAGTCTCTTTGACTGCTGGTGCTGGAAGAACTGTATACCCTCATGGAAAAAGAATGAACTGGCCCCCCTGCCACATACCATATACAAAAATTAACTCAAAATGGATCAGTGGTCTACACAGAAATTTTATAAAAGTTTTAAAATAACCCTTTAATGATTTTAAAACTGTGATACTCTTAGAACACCTGGATAAATCTTCATGACCTTGGATTTGGCAATAGATTCTTGGATATGGGTTTTTTGACACCAAAAGCATGGCATCAAAAGGAAACAGGTAAATTAGAATTCATCAAAATTAACACCTTTTGGGCATCAAAGGGCATTATCCAGAAAATGAAAAGGCAACATACAGAATGGTGTAAAATATATGCAAATCACGTATTTGATCAGTTAGGCATCCAGAAAACTCTTATAACTCAACAAAAGAGTTCTTATAAAGAACTCTTATAACTCAACAAAAAGACAGTACAATTTAAAAATGAGCAAAGCATTGCAGCATTATTTACAGTTACCAAGACATGGAAACTGTCTGTTGACAAATGAATGGTAAAAGATAGTAGTGTGTGTATATATGTATATATGTGTGTATATAAACAGGAATATTTTTCAGCTACAAAAAAAGAATGAAATCTTGCCATTTGCCACATGAATGGACCTTGAGGACATTATGCTAAGTGAAATAAATCAGAAAGACAAATACCATGAGATCTCACCTGTATGTGGAATCTTAAAAAAAAAAAAAAAACCTCATACATACAGAGAACAGATTGATGGTTGCCAGAGGTGGGGAGGGGGAAGGTGAAATGGAGGGATCAAAAGTTATAAATATCCAGTTACAACTGAGTCATGGGGATTTAATATACATCATGGTGATTATAGTTATTCTATTGCATATTTAAAAAATAAGAGAGTAGATCTTAAAAGTTCTCAACACAAGAAAAATTTTGTCATTTGGTGACACATACTATCTAGACTTATCATGGTGATCATTTCAAAACAGATAAACACTGAATCATTACATTTTAAACCTGAACTAATATAATATATGTCAATTGTGCCTCAATAAAAAATCTTAAATGAAGAAAGGACTTAAATAGACCTTTCTCCAAAGAAGATACACAAATGGACAACAAGTATATGAAAAGGCACTTAAATCATTGTTAGTCATTAGGGAAATGCAGATCAGTATCATGATGAGATACCATTTCACACTCACTAGGATAGCTATAACAAAAATCAGAAAATAACAAATGTTGGCAAGGAGATCGAGAAATTGGAACCCTCATATACTGCTGGTAGAAATATAAAACAGTTAGCTGCTGTGGAAATTAGCGGTTCCTCAAAAAATTTGACATAGAATTATCATGTGACCCACAGTTCCATTTCTAGGTGTATATCCAAAAGAATGGAAAATTGGGGCGCCTGGGTGGCTTAGTCGGTTAAGCGTCCGACTTTCGCTTAGGTCATGATCTCGCGGTTCGTGGGTTCGAGCCCCGCGTCGGGCTCTGTGCTGACTGCCAGCTCGGAGCCTGGAGCCTGTTTCAGTCTGTGACTCCCTCTCTCTCTGACCCTCCCCTGCTCATGCTGTCTCTCTCTCTCCTAGAAATAAATAAAAAAAAAGAATGGAAAATTGATATTTAAAACAAGTATGTGTATACATATTTGTAGCAACACTAATCACAAAAAAGTAGGTATAGCCCAAACATCTATCAGTAGAAGAATGGGTAAACAAAGTGTGGTATATGCATACAATGAAATATTATTCAGCCACAGAAAAGAATAAAATACTTGCACATGCTGTACTATGAATGAACCTCCAAAACCTTAAGCTACGTGAGAGAAGCCACACATAAAGATCACATGATTCCATTTATATGAAATATCCAGAATAGGTAAATCAATAGACCTAGAAGGCAAATTGCTGTTTGCCAAAAGGTTAGGGTCAGAAAGGAGTGAGAAACTGCTTGATCGGTAGGAGGTTTTACTTGAACTGATGGAAATATTTTGGAACTAGATGGAATTGGTAGTTGCACAACATTTTGAATGTCCTAAATGTCACTGAATTGTTCACTTTAAAATAGTTATTTGAATTTTGCCCCAATAGATTGTATAAAGAAAAAGAGACTATGGAAATGAAGGCATAAGTCTCAAGAAAATAACACATTCAGTTTGAATGATTGCAGTAGAAGGTGGGAATTAGGGAGAATGTATAACACCCCAGTGATGGAACCCATTCATTAAGGTCAGGGTAGGACCAGAAGCAAGTGAGCTAGCTTGTATGAGGAGCCTGAGAAGATTGAGAGCTCCCTAAGGGCTAGGCTTGGACTTGTTTTAATCAAGTTGTGGTTGCATTGAGGTGGATATTGGAAATGTATATAGCATAATAGCTAATGAGGGTGACTCTCACAGTGAATTTTCAAGAGTGAAGAATTAAGGATGGTTTGCCTATAACTGTGGAACACAGTTTACTAATTACAACTGGAGAAAAAGTATAAAAAGATGAAAAAATGTACCACGCAAGCATTGAGCAGAAGAAAGCTGGAGTGTCTGTATTAATATCACATAAAGCAGACTTCAGAAACAAGTAATAGTTCCTAGAATAAAGAGATATTTCATGATAGTAGTAGGGTCAGTTCACAAAGACCTAACAATCTTAATTAGGACTGTATATATTTAGGAGTATATTTCCTCTAATGTGTGATGCTGAACTCGTAGAACTAAAAGGTGAAGTGGACAAATCCACAGTTGTAGTTGGAATCTTCAGTACTTCCATCTCTCAGTAACTGATGAAATGAGTAGTTGGAGTATCTGTATGGGTGTAGAAGAACTATGCAACATTATCAGCTAACTTGACCTACTTAGCATTTATGGAACATTTTATCTAAGACCAGCAGAATACATATTCTTTTCAAGTTCACATAGAACATTTACAAAGATAGATCAGTTCGGGGCCATAAAACTTGGAGTAAACGAAATCATACTAAGTATCTTCTTTGACTCTAACAGCATTCAGTTAGTAATTAATAATAGACATCTGGAAAATCTTCCAAATATT
This sequence comes from Proteles cristata cristata, assembly GCA_017311185.1. Lineage (NCBI taxonomy): Eukaryota > Metazoa > Chordata > Mammalia > Carnivora > Hyaenidae > Proteles > Proteles cristata. Next base: position 166,672 of record JAESUZ010004270.1, on the reverse strand, counting down.
TGGAAATTAATGCATTTTTATCCATGTGTCAGAAAAATCTCAAAGGAAATTATAGTGAATTAGATGAAAATGAAAACACATTATCAGAATTTGTTGGATTCACCTAAAGCAGTATGTAGTAGAAAATTTATAGCATTGAACGCTTATATTAGGAAAAGAAATAAGTCTCAAACCAATATTCTAAGGTTAAGAAACTAGACTTAGAAGAGGAAATTCAACCTAAAGCAGGTAGAAGGAATAAGAAATAAAAAGAGTAGAAATCAGTGAAATTTAAAACAATACAAAACAAAAACAAAATCCATGAAACCAAATGCTGGTTCTTCAAAATCATTAATAAAGTTGATAAACTTCTTTCTAGACTGACTAAAGAGAGAAGAAACAATAGAGAAGAAACTGTAATCAATGTCAGAGGTGACCTTGACTTCTGACAGATAGAGCCAAATTGTCTCATATTCTGGAGTTGTTCTTCATGGTGTCCTATTTCCTTTAATTAGATTCAGTTAAAAAGTTTTAACAACTAGATGACAGATAATGTGAATTTGAGTTTGCTTTAAATCAGGAAGCACATAAGATAAGTTGTTCCACTATTAGTAATACCGAGTTTGATTACCATGTTGTGTGGTTATCACAAACTCTCCTTGTAAAGATAAGGTTTCTTCTTTGAGACTACTAAGTATTCTATTGGAAAATACTTTGATACCAAATAAATCTCTTGTCCTTATTCATCTTTTACCTGATAGTTTTAGCATCTACTGAGTTTCCAAAAGGTAATTTTCATATTTATGCATTTTTTCTACACTTATTAGCTAATGTTCCTCTATAAAGAGATCTTTCTTCCTCTCTAATCTCTTTTACTCATTCACTGTGGACTCTTGTATCACTTCGGCTTAATGGACTTGTGTTTGTTTAATGTTTCATATAATTTTAATGCTTTTTAATGCTATTGTTACAGTACTGTGCCATTCTTATTTAACAATATATACATATATTAAAATATTAAAATTTTTAAAAATGTTTGTTTATTTTTGAAGGAGAGAAAGCATGAGTGGGGAAGTGTAAGGAGAGAGGGAGAGAGGGAATCTGAAGCAGGCTCCAGGCTCTGAGCTGTCAGCACAGAACCTGGCACGGGGCTTGAACCCACGAGCCATGAGATTATAACCTGAGCTGAAGTCAGATGCTTAACCAACTGAACCACCCAGTCACCCCTATATATATTAAAATTCTAAGCAATTTTTAAAAGTTAATTTTATTTTTAATTAATTTTGATCATTAATGTTATTTAAACATCATTTGTGCAGTACACAATTACTGAATGATTATCTTTGACAGGCCATTGATTTCATTTTATGCTGGGCCTCGATAGTTTGAACTTGATACTGTTGGTTTTCACAAATGATCAAGTGAATGTATTATCAAATTTAGTATTTAGTACACTAAACAAAATTTAATATTTAGTATTTAACAACACTAAATAAATATTATATATAAAACCAGCCTTAAGATAAAACCAAAGCATTAAGATTAAACTGTTCCTTTAAGGATTTCTTTTACATGTTCGATGTCAGTTTTTCCAGGAAGCCCATAGAAGTAGAAATGATCCGATTTCATATAGTTGCATGTTTGACTCTGTCCCTTTGGAGTGTAGGGGGGCATGAATGTATTTGGTAAACAATATATTCTGGTAACCAACTGTCTTTGAGTCTTGCTTGATCTGTTTAAAAGTTTTTTGGCTTACACATGAGTGCCTATCATTCAGTTTATTCTGATTAACTAGTTTTCTCTAAAATTTGTTGGCAAGGATCAAGCATAAACAAGAAGAATTGTAATAGTTAAAGCTGCTGAGTGGTGAAATGACTGCCTTTTGAAATTCTTGGGACCTTTGTACTAGGAAGTTCTTAAGGGGAGGCTGGAAAAGATTTCTTCTGACATTCCTTCCTTTTCCTGTAATTCTAAAAGATAACATGAAAGAATTATGTGATACTTTTAAGAGCCAAGGGTTTGATACGAAGATAAAAAACTAATCTTACCTAAATTGTACACATAAATATAGGTTAATAAACTAAAACTACCAGTTTCTCAGTGGAAGTTGTGAAATCTAGATAATTTATTTCAGAAAAAGTATTTGTTCAGCATTAGTAGGAATTGCCCCATACCTGATTTATCTAGTAGGTTTGCTTTTCTTTATGAATATGGAAGTTAATGTTTAACATCTCTTCCTGCATTCTAAACACTCTTTAGCTTACTTCAGTGACATTTCAAGAAAAAGCCATTGTAATATTTGATAGGTTTACATAAGTCTAAAAATTCAAATAAAGTAATGACTTCATACATTTAGTAAACTTCTGACATTTTTCATCAGTATGCTTATAAATCTGGGCAGAAATTTTCTTCCAAAACTAATTGTGACCTTAGTCTAAGATTAAATATTTTACATTCATGTGTAGTTACCAGCTTAAATAATAAATGAGCATTTACTGTAATGGAAGTAATTGTTAACATTTTTTTCAGCATTAAAATCTTACAGTTTAAGTATATAAATAACTAGAGATAAACTCCCACCTTAAAAGATGTATATAATTTCTTCACTTTAGTTTACTTTGTTTTTTTGAGAGAGAGAGAGAGAGAGAGAGAGAGAGAAAATCCTAACCAGCCTCTGTACTACAGAGCCTGATAGGGCTTGAACTCACAAACCTTGAGATCATGAATTGAGCGGAAATCAAGAGTTGGATGCTTAACTGACTGAGCCACAAGGATCTATATAACTTTTAAGATGTTGGAACAAATGGTCTTAAAAGGATACACCAATTTTTCAAAAAAAAATTCGGTGTGATAGATCTTTAAATAATACATCCGCTATTGCTTGAGTTTTTAAAAAATAACTGGAGCATGTGGTAGAGAGGATTACAGACTTTTTTGGGGTTCACATGCTGAAGCTGAGAGCAAGATATAACTTTATTAAAAATTAAGTACTGTTGACATATAATACTAAGTTAGCTACAGGAGTACAACATCGCAATTCAGTAATTATATACGTTACAAAATGCTTGCCCACAATAAAATGTATTACAGTATTATTGACTACATTCCTATGTTGTACTTTCATACCTGTGACTTATTTTATAACTGAGAGTTTATACTTCTTGGTCCCCTTACCTCTGTCACCCATCCCCCACACACTCCCCTTTGGTAACCACCAGTTCTCTATATTAGTTTGTTTCTCTGTTGTTGTATGATATAATTTTTTACGGTCTTTTTTTGTTTTGTGCTATAGATTCCTACTCTGGAGTACTTGCCTTGTGTAATAGTTTTTTCAGGTGCTTTGTAGAAATGTACCATATTCCCATACTAGTATAAATTTTGTTTATTTTTGAAACAAATAGGTTTTATAGGCTGTTTTTGTAACCTTCAGTCACCACTGCTCATGCTTAACATAAAGTATATAATAGAGGGGGGTTATGTTGTTGTTATTTAATCAGAGTGTAGTTGACATTAGTTTCAAGCATACGTAATGATTCAACAATTCTGTACGTTATGAAATGCTCACAACAATATTTGTAGTTATCTGTCACCGTGCACAGTTACTATATCTTATTGACTGTATTCCCTGTACTGTACTTTTGTGTTGTTTTTTAAGTCAGGAGTTGACTAGCTAATTTATTCAGCAAATATTGTTTGCTCAACTACTATGAAAAGCACTGTTTAGTTCTGACAGCTCCATATCAAATCATCCAAACTTGCTGTCATTACTTGTATATATAGAGGTAGATATTTTAAAAATTAATTACAGGGGCACCTGGGTGGCTCAGTGGGTTAAGCGTCCGACTTCAGCTCAGGTCATGGTCTCATAGCTCTTGAGTTAAAGCCCCATGTTGGGCTCTGTGCTGACAGCTCAGAGCCTAGAGCCTGCTTTGGATTCTTTGTCTCTCTCTCTGCCCCTCCCCTCTCAATTCTGTCTCTCTCTCAAATATAAATAAACATTAAAAAATTAATTACAGTTAATTGTTTAAAGTTGTGATAAATACCACAAAAGAGAATAGAGAGTTCCATAAATATGTGGGTTCCTGAATAGGACATATAATTATCAGGTTTTGAACTCATTTGCTTGATTTATAATTAAATTTAGGGAATATTTGATATATCTGTGTAGACAGTCCTTATTCCAATTTGGATTTTTTTCATAGTATAAGAAACCTCTCTACGAAGTATAGATTTTTGCTTTTCGCTGTAACATTTACCCTTCAAACATTGAATGTGAGAATTCATTTTTTTGTTTTACTCAAGACACAAACAAAAAAGACTGCTAAGGGTTTTCTGAGTCACCTTTGTAACTTGTGTAATAACAGAAAAGGATATGGAATTGAAACACAGAGACTTCACCTACTAAAAAAAATTCTGTTTCATTGGAGTGGTATTGCTGGTATCACAGAAACATTGAGATTCATTGACAAAGGTGAGGTGAACTCGATGTTAAGTGTAGAGAAGTCATTCATTTTTTTTTGTTTTAATTTTTTTAAGTTTATTTATTTTGCAAGAGACAGAGACAGCATGAATGGGGGAGGGAAAGAGAAGGAGAGAGAAAATCCCAAGCAGGCTCCACAATGCCAGCACAGAGCCTGACACAGGGCCTTAACTAATGAAATTGCGAGATCATGACTTGAGCTGAAGCCAAGAGTTGGACGCTTAACTGAGCTACCCAGATGTCCTGAGAAGTCATTCATTATTTATAGACTTTTAAATAAATTGTTCCTTGATGACTTAACCAACCATCATAATTGTAGCAGTTTTCATATGATAAAACAAATCATATATTTGTCCAGGTTACTAATGTGAATATGAAATACACTTTTCTAAGAATATTTTGTTTTTTATTTTTAAAAAATATCTTAAAAGTGATTTTTATTTATTTTGACAGAGAATGTGGGGAGGAGCAAAGGGAGAGAGAGAATCACAAGCAGGCTCCATGCTTTCAGCACAGAGTCCGACAGGGAGCTTGATCCCATGAACTGTGAGATCATGACCTGAGCCAATATCAAAGAGTTAGTCACTTAACTGACTGAGCCACCCAGGCCTCCCTAAGAATTTATTATAAGAATGTTATGTGAGATGTTTAAATTATTTTTAGATGCTTATATATTTTTAAATGTTTGTTTATTTATTTATTTAGGTAAGAGCAGTTGGGGCAGAGAAAGGGAGGGAGAGAGAATCCCAAACAGGCTCCATGCTCAGTGCAGACCCCAGTGCTGGCCTTGATCCCACAACTTGTGAGATCATGACCTGAGCCGAAATCAAGAGTTGGACACTTAACTGACTAAGCCACCCAGGTGCCTCAGGATGCTTATATTTTTAATTCTATGCCATTAATTCTTAGAACAGTATGTATTAAAACAGTATATTAATTGCCTTAATATTTCAACCCTTATGTGGCTTAAAGGTTAAGAATATGGGCTCTGTAGTCCATACTCCTACTTAACAGAACTGCCTATTGCTGTGTGACTTTTTAGTTTCCTTATTAAGAAAGTAGAAGTTGTGGTGAAAGATAGATGAGAGTATAATGCATTTAGCATGTGCCTGCCACTTAATGAACACTCAGTAGATCCTCGTCACTATCATCTTTGTTGTTGTTATCATAAACTTTAAAACCAGGTTTATAGTGCGTGGAAGAGGAACATCTTAAAACAGAACAGCTGCATCAGAAATGGTCAAGGTTTGGACACAGTGTGATAGGTGCTGTTAAACCCCCTGAGCTTGACTTAGCTTTGATGGTTCTCTTCCTTCCTCTCAAAAGTTTATCATTGTTTTCTTGATCTCAAGTCAACTTCATGAAAATGTCCAGTTTTTGTTTTGGTTTGTATTTAAGTTTTTGCTATAATGTTGGTGGTTTTAGGATTTTGGTTTGTTTTTTGTTGTTGTTGTTGTTGTTTTTTCTTTGTCTATTTGGTCTGGAAAAATTATAAAATGAGGTAGACCAGCCGTGTGAAATTCTCCTAAATAGACATGGAACTAGAAATTTTTGCTTCACAATATTCACCTGTTTCACAGCCTCTGCCCTTCATGGCACTTATCCTGGTAAGGAACTGACAATACCCACATTTGCTGCAGGTGTTGTTTTTTTTTTTCCCCCCAGGCTTTGTGGTACCCATCACCTTTTCTGACATCTCCTTTTCCACTGTGAGTAAGTTAAAAGGCTTCCAAAAACAAGCAAACCCTTGTTTTATAAATAACACTTTCTTTTTTCCTGTGTAAAATTAAAAAAACAAAAAACACTAAAATAGTTTACAGTCCACAGCAGCACATTTTACCATTTTCACTTTGATGCTAGTTCTTCCACTTATTGGTTGTGTATACTTAATCAGGGTACTTCTTTAGTTTGTTCTGTGTATAATAGAGTCTTGTAAGGGAATTGCTACTATTCAGTAATGCCTGGCACATAGTTCTCAATAAATGGTACCCGTTATTAGGATTAGTGTTATCATTATTACTTTATTATTATTCTGCCAGCTTGCTTGGGAAATGTCATAGGCTATTAATAATAAAAACCAAAACTTAGAGCTAAAACTGATATGGCAATATTTTTAATAGACTAAATACTGACAGAAGTATCACTTTCCTGACCATATTTAGATCTGCAAAGATTTGAAACAAGAAAAAAAAATAAATTTGAACCAAAAAACTGGAAATGGTGGAAATAACAACCAAAAAAGAGTTAAATTGTAGAAGCTTCAGTGGGTCGCATTTGAAATGGATCAAAACCCAAATAATAATAAAACTTCTAAATCAATAAATTTAATCTTATTTGTAAAATGTGCCTTGTATTAGTCAAGGTTCTCAAGAGAAACAATCAGGACACTTACATATGTAGTTTTATTGGGAATAATTGACTCATGCCATTATGAAGGCTAAGAAGTCCCATGATCTGCTGTCTGTAGGAAAGCTAGTGGTATAATTCGAATCGAGTTCAAAGGCCTAACAACCAGGGAAGCTCATGGTGTGAATTCCGTTTCAAGGGTAGTTGAAGACCAGTGCCCCAGCTCAAGCATGCAGGCAGGAAGGGAATGAATCCTCCAGTTTTTGTTCTATTCAGGCCCTTAGTGGATTGGATGATGCCCACTGACCTTGGGAGGGCAGTCTTCTAAGTCATCTGGAAGTACCCTCAGATACATCCAGAAGTAATGTTTTAATCTGGACCCCGTGGCCTAGTCACATAAAATTAACCATCATAAGTCCAACCCTTGTCAACTTTGCAACTATGTGCATCTCCTTAAGCCATACTTAGTCTTCACATAAAGACAACAACAAAGTCATAATTCTGCCTAACATGATACAGTTATCCTGTGCACAACTGAAAATGCACTAATGCCTTCCCCTGAAAAGAAATTAAAGTCAGTAATGTTTTCTCTTCTTGATATCCTATAACTTAAAATACTATGATGTAAATTAACAATAAATACTTTGATATAAAGTCACCGCATCTTATATAAGGAAATAAAAGAAGAAAGGAAACACACATATAGCAAAATTAGAAGGAAATACTGTTGATAATAACCATTCTCATTTCTGTCATGTGGTAATAGCTAATATTTATAACTTCTTCTATTACCCACTCTGTATTACCTTCACTTTCAACAAGCACTTCAGTTGGTCATGATTCTTTGCCTGGTAAGATAACCCAGACCATCATTCCTAAAAGGTCTGGGCCATTAGTAATCCTTCCTGATTTTTCATTGACCTTAATCACAGAGTATGATAATACTAAGAGACACTCTAAAGGACCTTCTGTGTTCCAGACATATTTATTTCCACCTCTTGATTCCTGGGTTTGTGAATCCTGATTGTGGAAGAAAAAGCACCACATATTGGACACTGATTCAGAGCACATTCATCATTCCGGAGAACTTGCCCCACCCCTGCAAGATACTGCCATTTAGGTGGCACTGCCATTTAGTCTTCAAAAGGTCAGCTGGTTTTGTCAACCCAGCTGCTTCAGAATATTAAAAACATGTTGAGACTAGTGAATTCCATGAGTGCGTGCCCATTGTTGTACTTCTTTTGCTGTCAGGTGAATTCCTTGTTCAGAAGCAGTGCTTTGTGGAATGCTATGATGATGGACAAGAAATTCTGTTAAGTCCATAGATGGTAGTTTTGACAAAAGCATTGTGTGCAGGGAAGGCAAATTCATATCTAAAATAAGTGTACCAGTAAGGACAAAATGTTGCCCCTTCCATGAGGGAAACAGTCCAGTGTAAGTAGCTGCCTGCCACCAGATAGCTGGCTAGTTACCCCAGGGAATGGTGTCATATCAGGGGCTCAGGGTTGGTTTTTGCTTCTGCCAGATTGGACTCTCATCATTGGCCATAACCTTGGTGAATGGAAGTTTGTATTGCTGAGATATATAACCTCCATCCTTCCCACCATGGCTGCTATATTCATAAGCATATTGGACAATGATGGGTGGCTGAGGGAAGAGCCTGGCTGGTAACCACAGAATGGGTCATCTTATCCAATTGATTTTTAAAATTCTCTGCTGAGGTCACCCTTTGGTGAGCATTCACAGGGGACACAAATGTCTTTATTTTTTAGTCCATTCAAAGAAGTCTGTCTATATCTTCCCCAGGTTTCTTTGTACCAGTTTTCCCTTCCTCTACATTAAACCAAGGCATGTCTGGCATTTCCACTTCATTCTCTGGGAGCCACCTTTTGGTCCATATTTGAGCCAACCAAACAAATCAAATGCCAGAACCTTTTCTTTTTTCCTTTTTTTTTTTTTAAATATTTTTATTTTTATTTCTAGGAGAGAGAGAGACAGTGTGAACAGGGGAGGGTCAGAGAGACAGGGAGACACAGACTGTGAAACAGGCTCTAGGCTCCGAGCTGGCAGTCAGCACAGAGCCCGACGTGGGGCTCGAACCCACAAACCGCGAGATCATGACCTAAGCGAAAGTCGGACGCTTAACCGACTAAGCCACCCAGGCGCCCCAATATGCCAGAACCTTTTCTAACTCCCTAAGCTGTAACAATAAATGAAGAATCTATGTTTAATGAGCCTATATGAATATTAAGAATTGTTTCCAATGAAAATAAATTTTGTCCAATAAAAATGCACGTAAGTAGACAGGAATAATGGCTATATTGAAAGTTAATAAATTAACAGTGATATTAGCTTCATTCTGAATATTTTATTAAAGTATATCAATGCTTGTATAAGTTTCATTAACATATTTGTAATAATCAATATGGAATCAAAACTCCTCAAGCTCCAAATAGTAGGATCAGAAAACACTTATTTGGTGTAGGTGGTAGAATTGTAAAAATGCCCCGTGTTTATTATAATTTACTATGGTATGAAACAGAAAATATTGAATAATACCCACTCTAAGTGCTAACAATAGTTAGGAGGGAATTTATGTAAGAATATAGTAGTAGTTGAGAGAAAGAGATGAGGGCATGAATAAAAGCAATGACAATGAAGATGGAGAGGAAGAAGCAAATTCAAGAGACACCTGGAAGAAAAATTAAGGTTTGTGACTGAACAGTATGGTGTAGGTTGACTAGAAGAGGGAAAGTTTTGACTTGGCCAATTGTTAGATGGTGGGATCTTAGCAGAATAGTATATACCTGAGAAGGAAAAAATGGGGAGTTGAATTATGACATGTTGAATGTGACATCAGCCAGATAGAGAAAACCAGTAGCTAGTTGTGAATATGGATCTGTAGCTTGGTAGAAAGATCTGGGCTGAAAGTACAGATTTGGGTTTATATACTCTGTGTATCTATGGTGTGTATTGTCCCTAGAGTTTCACCATCGTATATTCTCTCTTACCTTCTCTCTTTCCTTTTATTTTCCCCTTTTTACTATTACATAGATTTTTTTGCCTTTGGTGAGTTCATCTTCTGCCTATACAGACTACATATAGATAACAGCTAATACTGCTATACATACAGACTATATTGGATAGTGAATTAAATCACATGGGATGAATCTACAAAATAAAACAGATTGAGAGAAGACACACAATATTGAAAGCATGTGGACTGATAGACACATACACATGTACATGTACATATAATCACACATGCCTGTATGAAGTAGTAGAATTGGCAGAAGCAACAGAAAAGGTAGGCAGTAGAACTATGGAATAGTAGCACCTCAAAATCGAAGTAAAAAGTTGTAAGAGTGGTCAGTTAAATTGGGTAGACTATCTAGTGAAGGTAAAAGCTGAATAAAAGTGCTTTCCATTGAGTTTTTATATTGTTACTGGGTATTGATGTTGTTAGTGATTGGAACAGTTTCAATACAGGATGATAAGTAAAGCTAGTTTACAGTATATTGAGAAACAGTCCTCAACTCAGTGGGAAGTATGGAAGGAGAAATGTGTAACTATGAAATTTAGAATTTATTCCTTGAACAATAGAGGGCAATTAGAAGTTTTGTAAACTTTATTGATAAAAATGTGTCCCCAATATTAGTATAGTTTTTTTGTGCTTGGTTATATCACTTGGTTTATACCAGATCATTGATTCCATTCTCACATGGGCCATTTGGGTTTGATGTTTTCCTGGGATCTCCTAATATAAAATGTGGCAAACATTTCCGAACTACAGTTGTCAGGGCTTTAGATTAAGGCGGAAAATTCTAGTATTACTCATAAAATAACCATGATCTCATTAAAAAAAATTATGGCACTTCCAGTTCAAATGTGGTCATTACAAAGAGTGCCTTTACCCTATTTAGTAAGGTAAGTATTTACTAAAGTGATAATACCTGCCACATATGTACTCTTACAAAGAAATACTGTTTTAATAGTACCAGAAGATTACTAGAAGAAACAGTGTGTAATATGTTGATTAAAAAGTCCTCATTTGTTTAATAAATGAACTATTAAGTTTAAGACATCCTCTTTGATTAACTGGGGAAAGTATCATGTTTTAATTAAGCATTTACTAGTTTTAAAATAAAGTTGTAACCTGGTATCTGTCTTATTCCTAACGTATTGAAGAGTGAAAGTAACTATTCTTAAGCTAGCTCAGTAGGAGATGGTTCTCTGTGACACTTTTTTGGAATTTTGAGTTGTTTTCTTTACTGTGTGAATTAAATGGGAAGTGAGTTTCTTTAGGAAGTCTTACATAATGGTGAATTATGTGTCTTTTTGCTTTTTTAAACAGCTTTTTATAGAAACTGGTTTAAAAAGGTACTTCTTAAATGGCTGCATTGTTATTCACATTAAAGAGCAAGAAAGGAAATGGAAGGCTTCATGATTCCATGGTTAATTTCTTTGTGCAGCATCTCCTTTTTCTGTTTCCAGCAGTGATTTTCATGCATAGCCTTAAAGAGATCTACATTTCTAAGAGCAAATACATTTTTATTCTGTTGCAATTTAGGATGGTTCACTTTATTATGGATGCCTTATTTTTATTTCTTTTAGATTAAAATAGAATTTTCAGTTAAATATGTACTTTTTTTAATAATGTGTGCTTCTCTAGCATGTGACAGTGCTGTCCCATAGCAATATAATGTGAGCCACATATGCATTTTAAAATGCCATATTAAAAGGAGTAATGATTACAGATGAAATTAATATTCTTAATCTCAATGTATATAAAATATTATTTCAACCTTTAATCAATATAAAATGATTAATGAGTTTATTTTGCCTTTTTATTTCATATTAAGTCTTAAAATTCAGTTTGTATTTTATACTTAGATCCTTTCTCAGTATGGACTAGCCACATTCAAGTGCTCAGTAGCCATATGTGGCTAAAGGCTACCCTATTGTACGGGGCATGTCTATAGAGTCCAAACAAATTCTTAGTATTTGGATGGTGGACAAATGAGATATTTATCTTCCATGAATTACATTTGATTAGTATAATAACTAGTTACCAACACAAAATAATGTGATCATCTTTATATATACCAAGCCTGGACTTTTTTATTCCTTGGAAAATTATTTGGAAGAGATAAGCTGAAAGTAGAGGGTAGATGGAACTTTTACATTTGGTTGCCCTTAATAACTGTATTGTGTAATTGCATTTATTTTTATTGTATGTATACATTCATACTTCTGTGAAATTTCATTATATGTCTATAACTTGTAGCATAAATGCAGTTCCAGCTACAGTGAAGATTTTGTGCTGCAACTAGAGAAGGAATTGGTCCAAGCCCGCCTGAGTGAAGCTGAGTCTCAGTGTGCACTAAAGGAGATGCAGGATAAAGTCCTGGATATAGAGAAGGTGAGAACAATATAAATACTGTCACTCCAAAATTAGGGCATGTGATAAGATGTACTAATTGAGCAGTTAAATTGGACTTGGTGTTTTCATACATTGGAAACCTTACATACTAGTTACTAAGAGAGGAAAGGACAAAGAAAATGAGATTCTCAGTTTCTTTGTTGCCATACTACTCAAAGTCCCATTTTTAAGGATTAAAAAAAAAATTAGAGCACTTTTAAAAAGAGGAAAGTAAGCGGGATAATTTTGATACGAATAATACTTAAATGTTGGAGAAACTTAGGTAGTACATATTAATAGTTGTCTTCAAATATTATAGTATCTTCATCTAGTAGGATATGATCAATACATAAACATTTCAGAAGAAATGTCATCTGAGTGTAACTATTAACATTTTCCTAGCCACATCAGGATATGTAGGAAGATCTAGCCTAAGGCATACTTATAGAAGCTAATTTACTTCTTTTCAAGGTTACTTAAGAACTTTAAGGATTAGATAAGTTAGTAGAAATAGAAATGCTTTTAGGTTTCTTGTAACTTCCAGATTTGAGAGTCTGTTGTTCCAGATCACAAACTCTGAATCTCTTTTTTGTCTTCTATGAAATCATAGATGGCTTGGGCTCTATGTTGTGTTCTTTTTAGCTTTATAGTATTTAGCTGTGTGAATCAAAGCCTCATAGGTTGAGTGTCTAACTCTTGGTTTTGGCTCAGGTCAGGATCTCACTGTGAGTTTGAGCCCTGCATTGGGCTTTCCGCTGACACAGAGCCTGCTTGGGATTCTCTGCCTCCATCTCTCTTTGCCCTTTCCCCATCCCCTACTCCCACCTCTCTCTTAAAATAAATATATGTTTAAAACATTGTTTAAAAAGCCTCATAAATAATGAACATGATAGATAGTCTCAAGTTGTTCCTGTTTCTTAATGAACTAAAGCAGGGTGTAAATACCATCAGTAGTGGAATAATTTTGCTAGAAATCTACTTGCTATTTTTACATTATTTTTAGAGAATTTATTCTATTTGTTGAAAAAAACACCCAGCAAGAATGCTGTTAAAAGTGCATAACAGAATACTTGGTTTCTAAGTTAGAAGTACTCTAGGTTCTGTGATGTAGGTAAGAATCTGGATCTTTCAGTTTTGAATATTTGGAAGGAAGAAATGTCCTTGGGTCCAATTCAGTAATGGAGTTTTTGGAGTGCCTGGGTGGTTCAGTTGGTTGAGTGACTGACTGATTCTTAATTTCAGCTCAGGTCATGATGTCACAGTTGTGAGATCAAGCCCTGCATCAGACTCCACGTGGAGACTACTTGGGATTTTCTCTCTCCCTCTTTTTGCCTCTGTCCTGCTCACATGCACTTGCACGTGCACATATGCTCTCTCAAATAAATAAAACAAGCTTTAAAAAAAAGTAATAAAAGTGGATTTCTTAAGTAGCTTTGTTGGTATTTATCTTATAGAGTAGAAAGGAAATTAGAAGGCTTCATACTTCCTATGATTAATTTCTTTGTGCAGGATTCTCTTTTTATGCATACATAGTAAATTTCTGGTTTTTGATTGAGAAGATATTTATAGTCCATCATTAAAAATGTGTAGTTGACAAGAATACCTTTATTATCTCTATGGGCTAAAATCTTCATCCTACCATGAAATATTTTAGATACAGAATTTCATAGATTCAGGACTTGAAATCTTAGTAGTACTTCAGTTTACCTAAGGAGCTTTTACTAGGGCCTGATTCAGGACTCTTGGTCATGGCCCAAAGGAGTGTAATAGGGGCTGCCCTCTATCCTAAGGTGGGTGTGTCAGTCTGGTAAGATATCTTGTCTAAATCTTGTACTCTTGAAGCAAATATTTAGATCACCTTGGTATTAATTTCTTAATCCTGATATAAATAATGTACAAAGATTTTATACTCCATTCTAAAGTAACATGCTAAAAAAATACAAAAAGATTCTGGACTCTTCCATAAATCTTTAAAATGTAAATGTTGTTCATGCTTTCTTCAGCTTATTGCCATGTTGAAAAACAGTTTTACTCGTGTTGGTTCAAAACCCTGTTAATGTTTTACTAATAAACAAAGCAGAGTTAGATTTTTTCTGTCCTCAAAATTAAGTACAGTTGCCCTCATACATTCCCCAGGGCAATGTAAAACACTGCATTGGCTTTGGAAAAGCTTGACAGTTTCTTAAAAAGTGTAAAATTAGCTTCTGCTCCAGCAGTTCTCCTTAATATGAAAGTCAAGAGAATTAAAAACCAAGTCCATACAAACACTTCTACGCTAATATTCATGGCAGCATTTTCATAATAGCCAAAAAGTGGAAACAACCCAAATGTCTGTAAACTGATAAATGGATAGATAAAATGTAGAATATATACACAAGCAATGTTATTTGTGAATAAAAAGGGATGAACCTTGAAAACATAAGTGAAAGAAGCCAACCATAAAAGGCCACATACTGTGTGATTCCATGTATATGAACTGTCCAGAATAGACAAATCTATAGAGACAGAAAGTAGACTAGTGGTTGACAGGGGTTGAGGGAGGGGAAATGTGTAGTGACTGCTAATGGTTAGAGGGTTTCTTTTTGGGGTGATTAGAATGTTCTGAAATTAGATTGTGATGATGGTTGTACAATCCTGTGAATACTCTTAAAACCACTGACTAGTGTACATTAAAAGGGTAAGTTTTATGGTTTGTGATTTATATCTCAATAAAACTATAAAATGAAGTAAAGTTACGTATTATATATGTATTATTTAATTTTTTAAATTAAAAAATATCCCAAATTTTTTTTCTCTGGCTTTAGAGAAACAACTCCTTTCCTGATGAGAATAACATTGCAAGGCTTCAGGAAGAGCTCATTGCTGTGAAACTGAGAGAAGCAGAAGCTATTATGGGTTTGAAGGAACTTAGACAACAAGTCAAGGATTTAGAGGAACACTGGCAGGTTAATCAATATATTTTTGCATGCTTTTTATAAAGTGGGTAAAAACCTGAGTATCTAATTTGAATGAGTCTGAAGTAGCTGATGATCAACACTAGGATTTGAGTTTAAGGTGAGAAAGACTCTTGGAATGTAAAAATCTGAGAGCATTTGTAAGTTGAAAGTACTTTCAAACTGTTTCTTCCTTTTTAATTCTCATAATTAAATAAAAGAAAATAGAAATCAAGTCACATTGTTATTGTATCATTGCGATTTATATAACTTCTAAAGAACTAAAAGAAAATTTTCTTTATATAGCGCATACAGCACATATTTCTTCTGTTGATGCTAATACATTGGTCAGTATGAAACAGCAGAAGAGTGATACCAATATAAATTTGTCTATACATTTGTAACCTCTTTTGAAAATTGGTTATCTCACAAAATAAATCAGGCATTTATATGCCCTCAAATTTATTCACATATGAGGGAAACTCTTGACAAGGAACAAAAAAACAATCTAGAAGATTCTGTGGTGGCTCAGTCAGTTAAGCATCCAACTTTAGCTCAGGTCATGATCTCCTGGTGTGTGAATTCGAACCTCGCATTGGGCTCTGTGCCGACAGCTCAGAGCCTGGAGCCTGCTTCGGATTCTGTGTATCCCTCTCTCTCTCTGCCCCTCCCCTGCTCATTCTGTGTCTCTGTCTCTCTCAAAAATAAACATTTAAAAAATTTTTTTAAAGAATCTGGAAGACAGAAGGGAGAGCAGAAAGAAAAAGCAGTACATATCATTTTGGAGTGGTAACTTTGGTTTGAATTTGGGATGGGGCTACCTCAAGCAAGGACTGAAATTAGTCTTTGACATTACCACAGCTTTTTTTTTTTTTTTTTTTTTGGTAAATGTGTCAGGGAGCAATAAACTGGAAATTAAGAACAACAAAACTGATCCTTTACCATGAAATTTTGAGAACACTCCTAATATTACCTCCATAATTCATGAATGGCCCCATTTTTCCTTTGCTTGGGATTTAACTAACAATGTGGAAATCTCTCTTATAAAAAAATTGGGGTGAAAATTATCTTTTTTACAATAATCAATCCACAGTATAAACAGATTTGAACTATATCTGAGCTTGCATTTCACATCTACCAGTTATTGGCAATGTGACCTTTCTGAAGTTACTTAATTGCCATTTCTGTTTTTGTTTTTTTTTTAATGTTTTATTTATTTCTAGGAGAGAGAAAGACAGCGTGAACAGGGGAGGGTCAGAGAGAGAGGGAGTCACAGACTGAAACAGGCTCCAGACTCCGAGCTGGCAGTCAGCACAGAGCCCGACGCGGGGCTCGAACCCACGAACTGCGAGATCATGACCTAAGCAAAAGTCGGATGCTTAACCGACTAAGCCACCCAGGCGCCCCGCCATTTCTGTTTTCTGACCTGTATAATGGAGATAATAGTGCCCAACTTTTAAGGTTTTCTGGGGATTAAATAAAATGATGTATACATAGGGCTTAATATAGTACTGGGCATGAAGTAAGTGCTCAGCAAAGTTAGCTCTTATTTTGATACTAGGAATATGTGTTGAAAACTAATTTTTTGTCTTTCAGCGCCACTTAGCTCGTACTACCGGGAGGTGGAAAGACCCACCTAAGAAAAATGCTGTGAATGAGTTACAAGATGAATTAATGACCATTCGACTTAGAGAAGCTGAAACTCAGGCAGAAATAAGAGAAATAAAACAAAGGATGATGGAAATGGAAACACAGGTAAGATTGGAATCCCCTATCATCCCTTGAATAGAGCCAGAAGAATAGAGCTAAAAGTCTAGACTGTAATTTCCTAGCCCAAATGGAAGTGGCTAAAAATTGCAGTCTTTGATATCAGAGATTTAATGTCTTCTTTGACCTATTCAGAAAAGTTTAAGCAAATCATAAAACTATATGTTATTAACTTTCTTGCCTTTTTGTACAGCTTGAGAGGAAATATTCATGTAGAGCAAAATTTCTCAACCTTGACTCTATTAAACATCTTGAACCAGGTAATTCTTTATTGTGGGAACAGGCCTATGCATTGTCGGATGTTTAGCTGTATCCCTGTCTTCTACCTACCAGTTCCCAGTAGCACTGTAGCACCCACCTCAGATTTTGACTAAGCTTCTCCACACATTGTCAAATGTCTTCTGGGAGTAGAATTGCCCGTGATTGAGAGCAATTGGTATAGAATATAATGTGAATAATGCTTCTTTATATGTACTGTGGTAACTCTGAACAGTTAATTCCAAAATTATACTTTTTTCAGGTCTCTTCTTTCTGTAATTCTGTTTTAAATATACTTAGCATCTGCACAATCCTTTTTAATGATCCCATTTGCATTATAAAATATACATTTGGTTTTTATATGGTACATTTGTGTGGACCACATTCTGGATTCTCTGAAATGTTATTTGGTTTTCAAAATAGTCAGTAGGGGGCATAGTTAACTCATAGTTATCAATCTGTATACATAAGTGCAAAATGATCATCCCAACTTGAACATAATAACATGAATCGGTAAATCCTTTAAATAGATCTTGTTTTATGTTGTTCAGCATTATTTTCTTAAATTTTTCATTGTAATTGAAAATAACAAATTATAAAAGGAAGAGATCTTGTTTTTATAATGGAAAGTTTTATTTTATAACAGATTTTATCTCAGTGTACACATTAAAGATAGAAACACAGCTTTTAAGCCAATGTTCAGGTTTTATTTCACAGTGGTGAATGAATCAAATTCAACAAACATAATTTTGAGAACTGTTGAAAACAAAGGACTGTCCAGTCATCAGAGAGAAATCAGTTGCACAAACTACACTTAATATAATACACAATATGACATGATGGATGTTAACTAATAATTTCATACTATATGTAAGTCAAGTCATTATGTTGTACACCTTATACTTACACAGTGCTGTATATCAATTATATCTCAATAAAACTGAAAAAATGTATAATTTAGAAATCTGGTAATTAAACAGTTTGATAGAAACTACTATGGAAAATTAATTTCAACTAGATGGTTTAGGGAAAGGCTTCCTAAGGAATTTGTATTTTGAACTGTACCTGACAGAGTATAATTTTGGATGATTTTGCTGGAAGATGAATGGCATAAGGCACTTGTTTCTAAATGCCAGTGCTTGAACTGGTAATGATCCATATCTAGCATCCAGATTGAGAGATTATCCTTGTTGAAACATGTAGTTTCAGTTCCTTCATTTTAGTGACTTTGAGAAAATACCACTTGTTAAGTACACTTTAGTTTATTGAGCCACATTCTTCCTCCTCTTACCAGTTTTTGCTATTACAAATAGTGATGTTCTCAACATTATTGTACCTGTTTCTTTGTGGATAGCTCTACAAGTTTCTTTAGTACAGGGATTCTTATGTTTTTTGTGTGTGTGCCATGATCCCCTTTGGCAGTCTGAAGCCTCCAGACCCTTTCTCCAAATAATGTTTTTAGGGGTGCCTGGGTGGCTCAGTTGGTTAAACATCCAGCTCTTGATATCGGTTCAGGTTGTGATCTCACAGTCATGGGATCAAGTCCCACTTTGGGCTCTGCACTGAGCATGGGAGCCTGCTTGGGTTTCTCTCTCACACACTCTCTCTGCCCCTTCCCTTCTTGTGATCTCTCTCCCTCTCTCTCTCTCTCAAATAAAAAATATTTATATTTTTAATTTTTTTTTATAGTTTATTCTTGAGACAGAGACAGAGCATGAGCGAGGGACGGGCAGAGAGAGAGGGAGACACAGAACCGGAAACAGGCTCTAGGGTCTGAGCTGCTAGCACAGAACTTGATGCGGGGCTTAATCCCACGAGCTGCAAGATTATGACCTGAGTCAAAGTTGGATGCTTAACCGACTGAGCCACCCAGGCACTCCAAAAATAATATTTTTTTTATGCAAAAGTAAAATACATAGGATTGCAATGCAAACCAGTTATATACAGGTACATACAGTTCTCAAACTATTGAAAAGTAAATTTATGATATAGAATACATACAGGGACATACACAACACATTGCAGGGTTTAGGTTTTTAATATTTAAGATTTTTCTTACCTAAGTTAGAATGTACTATAATTTTCCTTTTCGGGGATACTCTTCTCTAGGTTTGGTATGAAAGTTAAAAGTTCATGGAATAAATTGGATTTTATTTTATTATTTTTTTGTTCTACAAAATTTTGTCTAAGATTAGAATTTTTACTAATTTTTACCTCTTTCTTGAATATTCTAAAATTTTTACCTCATGAATATTTGCTGGGATCCATTCCTTTAAACAGTTTTATCTTTTTGTCTTCTTTTGTGGGAATAGTAACTATTGATCCTACTTATTGAAGGCTTTTAGATCTTTTCAGGTTTTCTCTTTGTTGTTGAGTCTCATTTGGTAAATGTGTTTCCTTGGGAGACTGCCTACTTCATCTCAAGTTTCAAATTCATCACTTAGAGTTATTCAGAGTGTCTTTATTAAAAATCTTTTCTTTTTACTGGATCAATATTTATGTCTCTTTTTTCATTCCTAATAGTGTTTATTGTGTTTTCTTGAAAAGTCTTTGCAGAAGTTTGCCATTTTTTTCAGAGATTTGCCATTTTCATTAATAGTTCTAAAGACTGAATTTAATATTTGTTGATCCTTCCCTGTTGTACCATAGTTTTCTATATAATTTAGTTCTGTTATTATATCCTTTTATTATATGTTGCTTGGGTTTCATCTTTTTCTCCTTTCTTTGTACTCCTACCTATTTCTTTTCTAATATATTTTTTATTCTTCAATTCCATGCTTTTGACTTCCCTTGTGATTGCTTCTTTGACTCAAGATTTGTTAACAAGTGTGTTTTGTATTTCCAAATGTATAGATTACTTGTTCGCTTCATTAGTAGTTCATTAATTTGACGAAATTGCTTTGTGGTCACAGAATGTGGTCTTTAGAGTCTCACTTGCATTAGATCAAACTTCTTCTTTGTACTGTTTGCATCTTCTATATCCTTTCTAGTTGTGTGTATCACCTGATATTTCAAACACTAACAAATAGATACCTTCTCTTGTGATTGTGGATTTATTTCTCCTTAGATTATGACAGTTTTTTGGCTTAAAATATTCTGAGCCACTTTTAGAGGGACATACAAATTTATAATTTTTTTTTGTTTTTTGTGGTAAAATGAATCTTATTAGGGACACCTGGGCGGCTTAGTCAGTTAAGCATCTGACTGTAGATCTTGGCTCAGGTTATGATCTTATGGTTTGTGAGATTGAGCCCTGCATCGGCGTCTGCACTGACAGCATGGAGCCTGCTTGAGATTCTCTCTGCCTCTCTCCCTCTCCCTCACTCTCTTCCTCTCTCTCTCTCTCACTGCCTCTTCCCTGCTTGCTTACCCCTGCGCACGCTCTCTCTCTCTCTCTCTCTCTCTCTCTCTCTCAAAAACTTGAAAAGAAGTTTAAAATGAATCTTATGGTATCTGACCCTCTTTATCCTTCAGGATGCATTTTGATGTAGTCTGTCTTTTTTTTTTTTTTTAATGTTTTATTTATTTCTAGGAGAGAGAGAGAGAAAGCGTGAGCAGGGCAGGGTCAGAGAGAGAGGGAGTCACAGACTGTAACAGGCTCCAGGCTCTGAGCTGGCAGTCAGCACAGAGCCCGACGCGGGGCTCGAACCCATGAACCGCAAGATCATGACCTAAGCGAAAGTCGGTTGCTTAACCGACTAAGCCACGCAGGCGCCCCTAGTCTGTCTTAATACAGTTATCTAAGATGTTTATTTTTTTAAGTTTATTTATTTATTTTGAGAGAGAGAGTGTGCGAGCAAAAGTAGGGGAGGAATAGAGAGAGGGAATCCTAAGCATTCTCTGCACTCTGAGCACAGAGCCTGCTGTGGGACTCAAACTCACGAACTGTGATATCATGACCTGACCCGAAATGAAGGGTCAGACACTCAACTGAGAGAGCCACCCAAATACCTCTAAGCTGTTTGTTTTTTAGTCTTTGCTTTATATATCTTTTTCTGTCTTTTAAATTTCAACCTGTTTATATCTCTGATAAACTGCATAGAGAAGGACATTTTTAAAAATCCAATTTGACAAATGGTTGTACAACTCTGAATATGCTAAACTACTGAAGTGTAGGTGCATTTCAAGTAGGTGAAGTTCATGATGTGTATGTCTCTATAAAGCTATAAAAATGCAGTCTCCATTTCTTTTAGCAGTCATGTTTACTCCATGTTTGAGAATTCAGTTTGGATTAATATCTGCCACCTTGCTAGCTATTTCTATTTGTTCCATCTGTTCTTTATATATTTTTTCTTCTTTTACTGCTTCCTCTTGGATTTATTGGGCTTTCTGATTCTGCTTTATCACCACAGGTGACTGACTTCTTTATACTCCTTAATTTTTTTTTAACTGGTTGCTCTAGGTTTTTCAATATACATTTAATGAGAGCTAATCTTCAAATAATATTGTACTCTTCACATGTAATGTAAGGACCTTACAAGTAGATTCCCAGTTCTTCCTCCCATCCTTTGTGCTATTGTTTT
Source organism: Proteles cristata cristata (assembly GCA_017311185.1). Classification (NCBI taxonomy): domain Eukaryota; kingdom Metazoa; phylum Chordata; class Mammalia; order Carnivora; family Hyaenidae; genus Proteles; species Proteles cristata. The sequence continues at coordinate 144,964 of JAESUZ010004270.1, read as the reverse complement.
CATATATTTTACTATGACATATAGAACAATTGTGTCATATATGCTACTTATCTTGCTTTAATCAGTTACCTTTCAGAGAAATTAAAAAAAATTATAATGATGTTTATTTCCCTTGAATATTCAATTTCAGCATTCTATTTTTTATACAGATCCATGTTTCTCTCTGGTGTCATATTCCTTCTGCTTAAAGAAATTCCTTTAACATTTCTTGTTCTGAGGGTCAGCTGGCAGTAGATTTTTAGTTTTGTTTCTTTGGGAATGTATTTCTCCAGTTTTAAATTGGATATTGAATTCTGGGTTGCTGCTGCTGCTGCTGTTGTTGTTTTTCCTTCAACACTTTAAGTTACTCTTCTTGTCAGTAACCGTGTAAGCCAGAATCTTGTTGTAATTCTGTTTTTGTTTATCTGCATGTAATATGTTTTAACCTCTGGTTACTTGTTAAGATTTTCTCAGGACACCTGGGTGGCTCAGTCGGTTGAGCATCCAACTTCAGCTCAGGTCATGATCTCACGGTTCATGGGTTCAAGCCCCATGTCGGGCTCTGTGCTGACAGCTCAGAGCCTGGAGCTTGCTTCGGATTCTGTGTCTTCCTCTCTCTCTGGCCCTCCCCTACTCACGCTGCCTCTCTCTTTCTTTATCAGAAATAAATAAAACATTAAAACAAAAAGATTTTCTGTTTTGTTTTTAGCACTCTGAATATGAAATGACTTGCTATATTTTTGTTTTGTTTTTCTTCTGAGTTTCTTGGACATGTGGATTTGTGTCTACCATGAAATTTGGAAAATTCTTCGTTACTCTTATTTCAGATATTTCTTCTGTCCGCTCCATACTCTTTTCTCCCCCTGGGATTCCCATTACACATATATTAGATTATTTGATATTGATAGTAACTCTTGGATCCTTTACTTTTTTCCCCTCAGAATTTGTTCTCTTTGTGTTTCAGTTTCTGTTGTGTTCAGTGTTTCTATTGACTTATTGTTAAGTTCACTGATTCTTTTTTCCACTTTGTGAGTTGTCCGATGAGCCATTGAAGGCATTCTTCACATCTGTTACTGTTTTTCATTTCTAGCATTTCTGTTTGATTCTTACAGTTTTCATTTCTCTGCTGATATCAATGTGCTCTTGAATGTTTTTAACTTTTCTCTTAGAGCCTTTAGCATGTTAATTACAGTTATCTTAAATTCCTGTCAGATAATTTTAATATCTTTGTCATCTATGAGGCCAATTCTGTTGATTGCTTTGTTTCTTAGTAGTGTTTTGTTTTATCTTACCTTTTCCTATGCTTTTTAATTTTTTGTTGAAAACTGAATGTCTGGTGTAGGACAGTGGACTAAGGTAAGTAGTTTTTGCCTGGAAATGGGCATACCTTTTCTTCTGCTAGGCCTTTAATGTGGGGGATTTAAGTTAATATAGTCAGGAGTTGGGCTGGGTTTGAGGTTTGTTGTTTCTGTGGTTACCCTCATTGCACCACAGGCTTCAAATTCCTCTAACGCTGTCTTATTTATAGATTGGGGTCTGGTTTGCCAGAGGATTTTCTCAGTATCTTTAGGCCTTCCATGTGTCCAGCACTTCAGAGAGAGTCAGTGTCCAGCAGGATTCCACTTTTAATTGTTAGAGGAAGTTAGAGGGCCAGCGTTTTCCTCATTGTTCTGATAAAGCCTCAGCCTTAGGCTGCACTGTGGCTTCACACTCTGTAGCCAGCCAATAGTTGGCCTGTATCAATTTGATTTTATTCTGGCTAAATTATTCTGAACAGCTTCTGGCTTCATCTGTCCTTAGATTTGGGGTTAGTTTGTTGCCCTGTGTCCTCATTTCTCTGGTTCTACTAACCGTCATTAATTTAGAATTCGGCTGGCTTTTTTTTTTTTTTTTAATTTTAATTGAAGGGGTAGAAACGATGCTTTCTATTCTATGTCCTCATCAGAAATCACAACTCTTTATTATGATAAATTTGAATGTATTTACTTCATTTCTTCCCTTTTTTATGTTTCTTTATCTTCTGCTAGTTTGACTTTTATAATTCCTTTTGTTTCTATTAGTATTTATTACCTGAAAAAAAAGTGCTCACCTGACTAAACAAAGTTTAATGTTGATAATTATCTCCATCTTCCTTCAAAACTGTGTAAGGGCCTTAGAAAGATCTTTATATGCTCTTCTTCCATTTCCAACCTGTTATTACTATTGTACTTTTTTTGTATCTCTAAATTATTAGACATTGTTCTATAGAGTCAGTGCTTAATTAGATTTGTCTACTTGTTTGCTGAGTTTTTGCTCTCTCTTACTTTTATTTACCATTTTTCCAGTTTCAATCATAAATTGTATACTCTCACTTTCTTAAAATAAGTGTACTTTTTCACACTCTTATATGATAGTTTAGCCGAATATACTGTTGTAGAAGGAAATTTATTTTTTTTTAATGTTTTATTTCTGAGAGAGAGACAGCATGAGAAGGGGAGGGTCAGAGAGAGAGGGAGACACAGAATCTGAAAAAGGCTCTGAGCTAGCTGTCAGCACAGAGCCTGACATGGGGCCCGAACCCACAAACCGTGAGATCGTGACCTGGGCCGAAGTCCGACGTTTAACTGACTGAGCCTTTCAGGCGCCCCAGAAATTTATTTTTTACAGATTTTTCCTATTGAAATGTCTGCTGGATATTTCAGTTTCTCTTTTCATAGTTTTCCCTTGATTTGTCTCTTCTCCTTTTTTTTTTTTTAAGTTTATTTATCTTGAGAGAAAGAGAACTCTTGAGCAAGGGAGGGGCAGAGACAGGGAGCAAAAGAAAATCCCAAGCAGGATTTGCACTGCCAGCATGGAGCCCCCTATGGGGCTCAACCCCTTGAACTGCAAGATCATGACCTGAGCTGAAATCAGGAGTCAGTTGCTTAACCAGCTGAGCCCCCCAGGTTCCCCTGTCTCTTCTCTGTAGTGTTCTGTTGTTAAAACATATCTTGTTGAGAGTTTATTTGTATTTACCTGTTTGGAATTAGTTGTGCTTCTTGAAGTATGGATTCATATATATATTTCTTCCAGTTGTAAAAAAATTCTCAACCATTGTAGCCTCTTAAACCATCATATCTAATCTTTTTGTTTTGTGTTTTATCTTGCAACCCCTATTAAGTGTATTTTGTACCTCTTCACTCTTTCCTATGTGTCTTGACCTCTTCTGGGACAGTATTTCTTTAATGTATCTAGTCTCCTATTTAATCCTTTAATTTTTAATATGATTGGCAATGTTAACTTATAGAAATTGTATTTGGTTATTTTTCAGATTTGCGAAATGTTTTTTGATAGTTCTTTGCTTATGTTTTTGCTTCCTCTTTTTATGTCTAAAATTTTTAAACAAAATATTTTATATAAAATCCTTATGATTATTTTATTATCTAGAGTTTAAAAAAAAACCTATCCTTGCTATCCTTTTGTCTAGTGTTTCTCACTCACTGGCAATTAAGCATTTTGTTTATGTGTGAGTTTTGTGATGGTGGGTCATGGACTTGTATTGAATGGTACAGGGAGGAGTTCTAATTTGTGGGAATTCTTTGCAGCATATGTTGAAGGTATGTCCCTCTCAAGTGTAGTTATTTGCTTAGTGGTAGGTTGGAAGACCATAAGAAGAGGTGTGGAACATTTTGAATGTATGTATATTAAGTACTTGACCACTAAAGAAGTTCACTTTTTATTTTGTAGACAGACAGTAAATTAGGAAGATGAGTAAACCTAGTAAAGATGAAGAAACCCAGAAGTTGTATAAAGTTTTGGAGCTTAAATCTATTAGATGATGTGGATTTTTTTATTAAAACTGTAGGAAAGTCATTTTCATAGAGTGAGACAGAATAGGTATAATAACAGTAGCAACCAAGGATTTATTAAGTATTTTAAATTTAAGGCACTGTGTGAGACTCCTTTCATAAACTTTTCTCAGGATTCCTATGACATAGACTTTTAAGTTTTTTAACATTTATTTTAGAGAAATAAATATAACATGGACTTTAAATTCGAGTAGTAGTATCTATGCTTGTACCAGTGTGCTGAAATTGGATGGGACTAGATAACTTTACTGTGGGTGAAAAACTATAAAATGAGAAGCCAAATTTTCCTGTCTTTGGTTATAAAATCCCTACTGCTTCTTTTAGACCCCTAATAGAATATGTTGGGGTTGAGAGAAATCAGGCCACATATAGCCTGAGTAGGGAGACTACCTCATATCAGTCAACTTAAGGTCTACATAATTTTTAGCATGTTCTGTAATTATAATGAACAGCTAGAATTTATTGAGTTCTTACTATATATTAAGGTCTGTTGCATGTAATCTCCATTTAATACTGAAGACAACTAAGTGAAAAATAGGTCTTATTTTTATATACATTTTTCAAATAAGGAAATAGAGACTCAGAAATATTATAACTAGTTTAGTTAATGACCAAATAACAAGTCAGAATTCAAAACCAGCCCATGCTCTGTAAAAAGACTGGGCTGTACATTGGAGGAATATAGAAGTGCACGTGACACATTTCATGACATGAAGGATTCTGAAGTTCAGTAAATGGTGATGGTGCTTTGCAGTCTGTACTTTCTTTCAGGAACTGGAAAGAGGAGTTAAATTCATCATATTCCTGTATCTACTCATTTGTGTGACACTGCCTATGTCACAATTTAATACCTTCAAGTTATGTGTACACATTCTTAAAGTTTGTAGGTACTTATTGTATAAATGAAAATACTGAGCTGTGGGAAAAGTTTCTGATATGGACCTTAAGTATTCTTTTTGGTGACTTGATTTTTAAAGCACTTTTATGATGTTTTTTTAGTATTTAGCTATTAAAAAACTTCATCTGTAACTAATAACATTTTATATAATGTTAAAATGGGGAGGTAGAAATATATGTTTTTTCAGGTCTTTATAGTCTGAGTATTTGTATTTTTAATTATTAGAATCAGATCAATAGTAACCATCTTCGAAGAGCAGAACAAGAGGTGGTCAATCTACATGAGAAGGTGCAGTATCTTTCTGCACAGAACAAAGGACTACTTACTCAATTAAGTGAAGCAAAGCGCAAACAAGCAGAGATTGAATGCAAGGTAAATATATCAACTACCTAATGTTTTTGTTACCATAATACTGCCTTTATGTTTTGTCTCATCATTATCTTAAAACCAAAAAGAGCTACTTTTGTTTCCCACTTTTCCTGAACTTGGTTTGGTGGTTGCTTTCAGACAAGGTTAACTCATCTTGTAGTGAGGTGGATTTCAGGAAAGAAACTTCATTTTCATCCACTTGGTTAAATGCCATTGTAGGAAATTAAGTTAACCAAGTGGTTGAAAATTGATATTTCTGTACAGTTTTTCTTTTGACTTGTAACTTTTTAAAATTTTTAAAAAATTTAAGTAAAAAGATAGGTAAGTTAGAGAGTTTAGTGCAACTCTGCTTTGATTGGTACCTTATCAGTAGACTTCCAGTATTGATAAATATTCCCTGTGTAGAAAACAAAAGGAGTTTGTATATACCAATGGGTTGGGGAAATTGGTTCCCATTATTTTAATTTGCTTTTTTTAAACTTGGTGTGTGTAAAGTGTTTGGATTTATAAAGCATCAAAAAGTATTTTACTGCAAGTGAATTTTTTCCTGAAATTAATCTACAGTAAAACAGTGGTGAGAGAGTGAGGGGATGCAGAGTGGGGTGTAAGGAGAGTGAGAGAGACAGAGTGTATATGTGTGTGTCAGAGAGAGAGAGAGAGAGAAAAGAGAAATAACTAGAGATGACTGTGATCGGAGCATTAAAATGGGTTACTAAAGACGAGTTCTGGAATTTTTTAAAAAGTCATCCATCTTTCCATGGTGAAATAGCAGGAATGATGCCCTTTAAAGATTCCAGCCTTATTATTCTATGATAAGAAATAAGACTTTCAATGGCACATGTAAAGCTGTAATTCCATCAACTTGTTCTGGTGTCATTAAAAACCAAGAGTGAAGCTTGAGTGGTTTATCAGTGTCACTGAAATCCAGAGATGAAATTACATCCTAATAAATATGCATGGCTGTTACAATTTACACTGACAGAAATCTGTAGGCAGTACTGAAATTTGTACTAACTTAAAATTAGTACCTCTAGAAAGTTGTAACTAGACTAATTTAAAAATAAAATGATGTGACATGAGGTTATTGTCAATTTGATATGTCTTAATATGTGATTGAGTTTTTATGATGCTGTATCGTCTGTGCCAACTTACTTTTAATAAAGAACTAAACTTAATCTTTTTTCATTATTGGTTTAAGTTTTCCTTAAACATTGATTGATAGCACTATGACTTGATTTAATATTGCTCCTCAAATGGATTAGTAACTTTTAAGAAAAGTGAAGTGTCCTTTGGAAATAAATATTTGTGGAATTTGCTGATGAAAATATATATACACATATGTATTTTTAAATTTTAAATAATGGGCTGAGATTCAGAATTTTAGAGAATTTTAAGAACCAATATAATTTTGTTTATCTTTAACTGCTCATTAATAAATCTGTAAAATATGTTACAGATGCTGATTCCCCTATCTCCCCCTGTGTTTACACTGCATATTGATTTATTCATTCTTTTGTAATACCTTTTGTAGATTTTGAGAATGACCAGTGTGTTTTTACCCTAGCACCTAGTACTTTCTAATTAAGTGTATATGTTTTACCTTGTTATATTGGAATAGTTCCAGAATAAACCTAACTTTTACAAGGAAGCTAGTTCTTTCATTGTATACATGTGATTAATTTTCATTTAGTTTTTTAAAGGTTTTTTTTTTTCAGAGAGACAGAGTGTGACTGGGGAAGGGGCAGAGGGAGAGGGAGAATCCCAAATAGGCTGTGCCCTGTTAGTGCAGAGCCCTACAAGGTGCACAAATTCTCGAAACTGTGAGATCATGATCTGAACCAAAATCAGGAGTCAGATGCTCAACTGACTGAGCCACCCCAGGCGCCCCTGGTTAAATTTCATTTAGTTTTACATGATTATAGCTTATAATTTATTGATAAATAATTATTAAGGTTCATTTTATTTTTTATTTATGTAAAATATTAGGATACTGTTTTTAATATTAATGTTATTTTTTCTATATAAGTGAATTTGAATATTCCCACTTAAAGATGAAACTAATGTGAGTCTATGATCTCCAATATGAAAATTCAAAACATTCTGAAACCCAAAAGTTTTCTCATAAATTTCACACACATTCATTTGGATGATTTAATCATTTATAGCTTTTATTTTATCCCACTTGGTTTGGATTTTTATACTTTACTGTTTTATTGTGTTTAACACTGAGCATACAGTTTCGTTATGGATGCTGCCATTAGATAATAACTAAGGTATGGTTTATGCACCTTATTACTTTTCTAAAATATAAAAAAATCTGAAATTCCAAGACACACCTAGAGCCCAATATTTTGGTAAGAAGATTATGGAGTTTCCCACATAAATACAAATTTGAAGATTATAGAAAGATTTATATTTTCTGGTTCTACATATATAGAGGGATATACAGATATAGATATGTGTATGTCCATAAGAAAAGATGTATTAATTAATTTATAAACTTATAAAATTGTATGATAAGAAATTTTAAGTGAGTAAAGTCAAAGGATTTTACTGTGATTATAACATTGTTCCTATATGGAATAATGATAGGAAGTAACAGGAAGAAAATAAACCTGTTGCTTACATGTAATATAAATTTTGCTAGGCTAATACATTTTTTTTCAAAATGCTTTGATTGTTTAACTGATTATAAATCAAAACATTGCTCTCATTTTGTCCCCTTTTATCTCATTCTCTTTCTGACTCTGCCACATACCCCTTTTACTTTTTGTTAGGTAACTGCTTTTATTATTTTCTGAAATGTCCTTTTAGAGTTTCTTTTAGGCAATTACTAACAAGTAAAAATATTAGTTTTTGTTTTCACTTTCTTACATGAAAGTTAGCATACTGTATACTCTTCTTTTTTATTTTTATTTTTTGTTGCTATATTTTGGAGAGCTTTCATTAGCAGTGCTTGAAGAATCTTCTCATTTGTTTCTTTTTTTTAAATTTTTAAAATTTTATTTATTTTTTTAATTAATTAATTTGTTTATTTATTTTTACAAATAGTTTATTGTCAAATTAGTTTCCACATAACACTCAGTGCTCATCCCCACAAGTGCCCTCCTCCATGCCCATCCCTCCTCCCCCCCACATCCGTCAGTCCTCAGTTTTTGTCAGCATTCAAGAGTCTCTCATGGTCTGCCTCTCTCCCTTTCCTCCACCATTTCCCCCCTTCTTCTCCCCCTTGTTCCTCAGTTAAGTTCCTCCTAATCCTCCTATACGTGCAAACATATGATATTTGTCCTTCTCTGCCTGACTTATTTCGCTCAGCATAACACCCTCAAGGTCCATCCATGTTGCTACACATGGCTAGATTTCATTATTTCTCATTGCCACGTAGTATTCCATGGTATAGATAAACCACATCTTCTTGGTCCATTCATCTATTGATGGACACTTAGGCTCTTTCCATGTTTTAGCTATTGTGGAGAGTGCTGCTATGAACATTGGGGTACATGTGCTCCTATGCATCAGCATTTCTATATCCCTCGGGTAAATTCTTAGCAGTGCTATTGCTGGGTCCTAGGGGAGTTCTATTGTTAGTTTCCTGAGGAACCTCCACACTGTTTTCCAGAGGGGCTGTACCAGTTTACATTCACACCAACAGTGTAGGAGGGTGCCCGTTTCTCCACATCCTCGCCAGCATCTAGAGTTCTCTTCTTCTCATTTGTTTCTAAGGTACATTGTTTACAATTGTGTGGATGTGCTATAGTATACTTAACTAGGGTCTTTATTGATGTGCACATGGATTGTTCCCAGTGTTTTGCTGCCACAGGGCACTGAATAGTGAATAACTTTGTACATAGATAATTTCAGACACACAGAGTTATATCTGCATATTCCTATAGAGGTATATCTGTTTTCCTGTAAATTTGATTCTTTGGTCAATGGGTAAATACATTTGTACTTTAATAGATTTTGTTAGATTACATTCCTGAGGTTTGTACCATTTTGTACTTTGACTAGCAGGGCATGATAGTACCTGTTTCTCTATTGTGTTACTTACAAAGTATATAGCCAGACTTCATTCTAAATAGATGCAATTTGCAATTTTTAGGACAGTGATTCTCAAATAGGGTTGGTAGGTGGTGAGCTTATGAGACTTTAAAGAAGGATGGTATTTATTTACATATTTGTCAAATACTTGGGCAGCTTTTATTAGTCAGTCTTGTAGGTACTGGAGATTCAGTAGTGAGGAAGTAGACACAATGTTTAGTGAGACAGTGGGTAAAATTATATAAGATTATTACTAATGATGTACTGTAAAGTGGGAGGTAAAGAGAATTGGTAATAAAGATGGAGTGCTAGGAGTTGGTATCAAAGCTGGGACATGAAGAATAGGAAAGAAGCAGTCATATGAAGAGCCAGGGGAAGATCCTCACATGAAAACGGTCACAGAGTTTAAGATCCAAAATCAGGAAAGAACTTGGTTGCTGAGACTTGAATAAAGTGAAAAGCTAATAAAGTAAAGCCAGAGAAGCAGTTTGGGATTCCACTTCTTACCATGTAAAATTTTAGACCCTGTGGTAATGAGTTTGGGTTTTACTCTTAAATGCTGTGGGAGGCCACTGAAAGGTTTTAAGCAGGAAATCAACTGACTTTTTTTTTTTTTCTGTTTTGCTATATTTGCTTCAGGCAAAAAACAGTTAAATTTAACTGTTAAATTTTGAAATATTTTTGTGTTTACACAAAAGCAACAAAAATTATTGGTAGAGAACCAATAAGCCTCAGTGATTAGACTAGAGGGGGGAAGATTAGGGGAAATTTTGTGTTTTTAACTTGATTAACATAATTCTATATAATTTATAATATATATTTGAAATTTACATGATTAATTATATTACATTCATAATATATAGTATTATCTATTTCATTAACTATGAAATTTACATAGTTAAATGTATAACGTATAAATGTATAATGTATAAATATATAACATAATTTATATAAAATTTTACTTGATTAGTTTAATTTTTATAAATTGTTAATTAAAATTAGAATGTAAATATAGTATTCTCTATTACTATTTTTTAATGTTTATTTTGAGAGAAAGAGAGAGAATGCATGCAGGCAGGGGAGTGACAGAGAGAGAGAGAGAGAGAGGGAGAGAGAGAATCCCAAGCAGGTTCCATGCTTATCCGCACAGACAACTGATGACGGGCTCCATCCCATGAACCATAAGATCATGACCTGAGCTGAAATGAAAAGTTAGATGCTTAACCCACTGAACCACCCAGGTGCCCCTATCTATTTTTTTTTTTTTTAAATTACTTCTAAAGCTTAGTGGCTTAAAATAACAATAAACACTAATATCCTAGAGTTTCTTTGAGTCAGAAATGCAGGAGCAACTTAGCCAAGTGGTTCTGGTTTAGAGTCTCTTATGAGGCTGCAGTCACCTGAAGGCTAAACTGAAGTTACCAGATAAGGTGTTTCAGTTGACTCTCTCATGTGATTGGTGCTAAATTTCTCCTAAGGTCATCATGCTGTACATTTTGTATGCTAATGGTTGCTAAATTGCAACTGAACTAAATGGAGAGGCTAAGTATTTTCGTATATTCTTTTTTTCTCTAACCTATTTTCTTTATATTTTGTTATTTCTGGATCAGTATAATTTGGCATGAATATTGTAGAATACAGTTTTGGAATTTTTCTCTGTGAAATTTTGAGGTGGTAGAGATAAATATTATACTTTTCCTAGGAAGGTTAGAATTATGATATAATCTAATTTCTATTCTCTTTTAGTAGAATGTAAAAATTCATTGACATTTATTCCCTCAGAAAGAATATAATTTTTAAGTATTATCTAGCTAATATACTCTCTCAGCATCTATATTGTCTGTTAATCTGTTGTCCTCATTAAGTTTAAGAAAGTTTTCAATATTCTTTTTTTAAAAAACTTTTTTTTAATGTTTACTTTTGAGAGAAGGAGAGAGACAGAGTGCAGGCAAGGGAGAGTCAGAAAGAGAGGGAAAGGAGGCATAGAAGTCAAAGCAGACTCCAGGTTCTGAGCTGTGAGCACAGAGCCCAGTGCAGGGCTCCAACCCACAAACCCCGAGATCATGACCTGAGCCAAAGTTGGACAGTTAACCTACTGAGCCACCCAGGCACCCCATGAATGGTGTTTCTTAATGCTTAAAGATGGAATGTTTTTGTATATAGTCAGGCTTCATTTTTTTATCAAGTTCACGTGATAGTGGCATTTTTTTCTCTCATTTAATCTATTATTAAAATTTGAAGGAGATTACAAGTGTTTATGTGTTTTATTTTTGGTTTATTACATGGTTTATTTTTGTTTGTTCCCCTAGAACAAGGAAGAAGTGATGGCTGTGAGACTCCGGGAAGCAGATAGCATAGCTGCTGTGGCTGAATTACAGCAGCACATTGCTGAGCTGGAAATCCAGGTACTATATGAAAATAATAAAGTACACCTAAAAATAATGCAATAGTTTCTTCTTCCCTCTGCACATATCCTACACCATTTACATCTTCCTCCTAATAACTGTGATTGTTATTTTCAACACTTGTTCATTTCTAAGTCCATTTTTTTGTTGTGGTAAAATACATTTAACATAAAATTTACTCCTTTAAATTTACTCTTTTAAAGTATACAGTTCTGTGACACTAAATACATTCACATTGCTCTGTAACCAGTCTCCAGAACTCTTTTCATCTTGCAAAACTGAAAGTCTACCTATTGAACATCCCCTAATACCTTTCTTACCCAGACCCCCGGAAACCACCATTCTGCTTTTCATATCTGAATTAGACTATTGTAGGTACCTCATATAAGGAAGATGATACAGTATTTGTCTTTTTGTGTCTGGCTTATTTCACTTAGCATATGTCATCAAGGTTTATCCATGTTGTATGTGAAAAAATACATTTCCTTTTTAAGACTGAGTAATATTCTGTTGTCTGTGCATACCGCATTTTGTTTATTTATCCATTGGTGAACATCTGGGTTGCTTCCTCCTTTTGTGATTAATACTGCTGTGAACATGGTTCTGCACATCTGTTTGAATCCCTGCTGTCATTTCTTCAGGATTTACCCAGAAGTGGGATTGATGGATCACGTGATAATTTTGTATTTAACTTTTTAAGGAATTGCTGTACTATTTGCCATAGCAGCTGCAGTATTTTACATTCTCACTAGCCAACACACAAGGCTCTTATTTCACCACATCCTCATCAACACTTACAGTTTTCTGGGGATTTTTTTGTTGCTTGTTTGTTTTTTTATAATAGCCATCCTGATCAGTGTGAAGTGGTGATCAAAAACACATTATGATTTGTGGAAGTTTATAAAAAGATAGCTTTTGTGTTCTGTTGGTAATATTCCCTGTAAAGTAGCACATATGCAGGAAAACTTTAAACATGAACTGACTGCATATTTGTAATCAGCCACTTAAATCATGCTATCACAGCATGACATCTTAGTCACAAACAGCAAGATTTATATCACTTTTTATTTATTCTGAAATACTTATTAAAATGAAGAGCCTGATATGTGGCATGTTTTGTTTAAAATGAAATATAACATCATTTCTGAAAAATAGTAAAGGAAATGCATGAAATTTTTACCATCAGGAGCATGTTGGCATCAAATGGCTTTTGATTAAATAATCACTGGCATCCTAATTGCTAAATTCACTGGTATATTTTCAGTATTTATCCTGCTTGAGTTTATTTCATGTGTCATTGTTGGCCAGTCATCCTCTTTATATTCTCTCCTCTCTTGGCTTTCCTATACTTTTGCCTCTCTTCTTTATTGTTTATTGTTTCTCAGTCTTCCTATCAATTCTCAATGTTTGTATTCCTCTGAAAAATCCAAGTGTTTGGTTTTTTGAAAGCTGTGCTCAAATGAAGGGTCTCACTCACATGGCTTCAGAAGCTATCTTTTTTTTTTTTTTTTTCAATGTTTTATTTATTTCTGAGAGAGAGACAGCATGAGCAGGGAAGGGTCAGAGAGAGGGAGACACAGAATCCGAAACGGGCTCCAGGCTCCAAGCTAGATGTCAGCACGGAGCCCGACACAGGGCTCAAACCCATGAACCTAACCGTGAGATCATGACCAGAGCCGAAGTCGGACGCTTAACCGACTGAGCCACCCAGACGCCCCATTTAGGAGCTATCTTATACCACAACAAATACTAATGTAACTCCAGCCATAGCATGTTTCCCCTCACCAATAATTTTTAAACCTTTTTTTAAAAAACATTTTAAAAATTACTAACACAGTATATAGAGAAGTTCATAATCCAAAGCTACATCATAATATGGGTAAACACATTACCCATATAATCACTGTTCAGGTCAAAATAGAGAATATTACCCATACCCTAGAAGTCTACCTAGTCATACCCTACTCCCTTAGCTTGAGTTTTTTGGCAGTTGGTCCTTTGCTTTTCCTTATAATTGTGTCATCTTTATATGCCTCTCTGTACAGTTTAACTCTCCCTGTTTCTAAATTTTGAATAGAGTCTTATTGAATATTTTAATTTTTGTCTCTTCTTTGTTCAACATTATTTTAGTAAGAGTAATCATTTTTATTGTTGTACATGTTCCATTTTATGAAAACATCACAATGTATCTCCATTCTAGTATTAGTGGTCATTTTGGAGTTTCCAAATTGGGACTGTTTTTGAACAATTCTGTGATTATGAGCAATCTTGTACACTATACTGACCACATGTACATTTTTCTAGCATGTATACCAAAGTGTGGAATAGTTGTGTCACAGAGCATGCAAATCTTCAACTATATTTTCCAAAGTGCTTGTACCAGTTTAAACTCCCAGCAGCAGCAGATGAAAGTTCTTACTTGTTCCATATCCTCCCCAACACTTGGTGGTTGGTGAAAGATGTTTTAACTTGTGCCTTTCTGATAGTTCCGCAGTGGTATTTTGTCATGGTTTTAATTGCCATTTTCCTGATTGCTAATGATGTTGGACACTTAGATTTCCCCTTTTATAAAGTGCTTGCTAAAGTCTTTTCGTATATATTTTTCTATTGTGTTGTCTGTCTTTTTCTTTGGATGTGTAGTTTTTTATTTATTGAGGTTATGTTTTGCAAACACCTACTCCTGCTCTGACTTGTCTTTCATTGTTGTTTTTTTGTTTAACTTACTGTATCTTTTGACGAGTGTACTAATAGTTTTAATGGACAGACCACTCCAGCTGGAAGTTGGATAGGCATTTCAGGTTCAACATGTTTAAAACTATATATGTTCCTATTTCATCCCCCCCCATCTTTTTTTATTGTCTTTTTTTTTTTTTTTTAAGTTTATTTATTTATTTTGAGCAAGAGAGAGAGCATGAGCAGGGGACAGGCAGAGAGAGAGAATCCCAAGCAGGCTCCACACCGTCAGAGCAGAGCTTGATATGGGGCTCTGTCTCACAAACTGTGAGATCATGACCTGAGCCAAAAAACAAGAGTTGGATACTTAACCAACTCAGCCACTCAGGCACCCCTGTATCTCAAATCTTGATTAGTTATATCCTCTCTTATTGAATTGTTCAACCTTGTAGGAACTTCACTTATGTGCTTCTTCTCTCTCTACATCAAGGCTATATATAGAGTATATAAACTTTCAGCTTTACTAGATAATACCTAATTATTTTTCAAAATGCTTGTGCTAGTTAACATTTCTACCAACATTTTACCTACTCACCTACTCTTATAGATTGGCTTTCAGATCATTTTTAATAACTCATACAGACTGACATGTCTTGCCCAACTCTTCGGTTCCTTCAAAAGAGAAAAGTCCTGAGTAAATATAAAACTAAATCAAAGGTAATTTTAATTTCAGGAACTTTTCTTTTCATCTTTCTTAGCCTTTCTTTTCCCCCAGCCATTCCTTGAATTCTTCTGTCCCCAGCCTTATCTTAATTCTTATAGTAACTTCCTAGCCAGTACTCTTCTTCAGCCTCAGCTCTTCCACAGAACTATCAAAATTAGCTTTCTAAAACATAAAAACTTTTATTGATTGTCTTTTATGTAGCAAATCATACCAAAATTCCTCAGCATAAAATGCTTACCTTTTCATTATTGCCCAAATCTGCATTTACTGTCTCATCTCTCACCATCACCTCTCTGTCTTCCCTCTCTACGCGCTACATGTACACACACTTTTCAAAATTTTCACATTCTTTCAAAATTCTGTACCATTCTGCAAACTACTGTGTCTTCCTAAATTGCTGTTTCTTTGTACCGCCAGTCCTCTACTTTTAAGGTGTTTCTTCTTCCTCTGTTCTCCATGGCTAGCTCACTCTTAATACATTCAGTAAATTTTTTTTCAACATCTTGATGATTCAGCTTTCATGCATTTACTTATTACATGCATGTTAAGATCCATGAATAGACCTCTTGCTAAAATCTAAAACTCCTTTTTCAATTATAAGAATAATACATTTTAGGTTATTCTTAGTCATGGAAATATTTTCATTCATTTTCAAGTTCCACTAGGGGGAGAACTCTGTCAAATATTTTGGTATTTCATATTTCTTTGGACAAACTCTTCCAATTAACATTACTCTCTTGTGAATAAAATTGTTTCCTGTAGAAGGAAAAATGAGATAAAAACAGAGAGGGAGGCAAGCCATAAGAGACTCTTAAAGAAAACAAACTGAAGATTGCTGGAGGGGAAGGGGGTGGGGTGATGGGCCTTAAGGAGACTTGTTGGGATGAGCACTGGGTGTCATATGTAAGTGATGAATCACTGGGTTCTACTACTGAAACCAAAACTACACTATATGTTAACTAACTTGAATTTAAATAACTTAATTTAAAAAATTATCCCCCATTAACCAATTTCTCTCAAACTCTTCACTTAATAAACTATATTATTATGTAATCCATTAATATAATTAAGGCCTTTATAAAGTATATGAAAATTATACTTTTTTAAGTGTTACTATTTAGATGAGGAAATATATCAGCTGAACAAATACTTATTTTATAAACACAGTATTTTGTAGTAGATATACTTGTGAGGCTGAAGTTTACTAAATTTGATTTCAAAGATTCTTCAGTCAACTTGATACTTTAGGTCTGATTTAAAGTTTATAAACTTTCTTCACGGCACCTGGTGGCTCAGTTGGTTAAGCTTCTGACTCCTGGTTTCAGCTCAGGTCATGATCTCACGATGCTGTGAGTTCGAGCCCCACATCAAGCTCCTAGCTGACAGTACGAAGCCTGCTTTGGATTCTCTGTCTCCCTCTCTCTCTGCCCCTCCCCTACTCACATTCTCTCTGTCTCTCTAAAAATGAAATAAAATAAACTTTAAAAAAATTAAATAAGTAATAAAGTTTATAAACTTTATTCATGCTTTCCCCCCACCGTCACCCCCTCATCTTTGGAAGAGCTGTTGTATATTAGTATCTGACAGCGAATTTAACCATTATAAAACATAGCATTTTTCAACTTTTAGCCATTTTCTTTGAATGATATGAAAAAAGGTATCAGCTAGGTTTCCTTTCTCTCAAACAGAATGACACAGCAGATGGATTTTGGTCCTCATTCTAGTATTAGTATAATGCTTATTTGGAGCAGATCATATACCTAAAAAAATAAAAGGTTGAACTCTAAGGTTTCGTTAAGTATAAAACTATACCTTGTATATGATTTTAAATTTTTAATCATTTACAGTTACCATTATGAATTTTAAATACTATGTAGTCCTCTCATTTCATTCAAATCTCTATTATTTTATTAGATAAAGCTCCTTTGGCCAAATTTCTATCCAAAATAATTTTACTATTCTTATCACTATGCTCTTGTGCCACTTTATGTTTCTTCAAAACAATTATTTCTTGCCATGATATATACATTTCTTCTTACTGTTGTTGTCCACATTCCACAGAATGTAAGCTCAGTGAAAGGAACTTTTGCCTGTCTTACCAACTGCTGTATTCCTCACTGCTTGGTATATAATTCCAGGTCCATAACCATCACTCAACTATTTGTATTAGAAGCTAAATTAATACAGTAATTCACTGATCTGGTGTTACTTTAAGTGATTTTTACTGTATGTAATTCGAGTTATCAATTTTTTAAAATTCAGAGATTATCACTATATTCACTTATGTGTCAATTTGCATACAGTTTTTACATTAGGTCACTGGTAACATTGATAAAATGAATTCAGACTCTGTCTAAATACATTTATCATCTTATGAAAGAGTGACTGAGTGTGGATTCCTGTTTTGAAAGGTCGTTGAATAGAATTTAAACCTCTGAAAATTCATGTACACATATTATTGGTATCGGTGGCTTCAGTTACATCTGAGGTGATGCCAGTTGTTATCTTTTAAGGGAGAAATTGGTTTTTTTTCTTCCTATCTGCACACATACTTTACAAGCTGATTTTCTGGTGGAATATATCTTTTTTCTTTAAGTAGCCTGCAAAAATAAATATAATAGACCCTGATCAGAATAAAAAGCTTCAAGAAATTTAATTCTTAATAAGAACAAGAGGATTTTAAATCCTAAATGCCTCTGTGGTCACAACTGTTTGTCTTTGCGTTTTCATGTAATTGCTAGAGATTCTGTCTTTGTTAAGAATATAAATTTTGAAGTCAAACTGCTTACTAAGTGTCTTGCCTTTGGCAAGTTATTTAATTTGTTTTTTTTATTTAGTTGTTCAAACCTGAGGATCTGAAAGTTATCTGCTAGAGTTACTGGTATTAAATGAGAAAGCATGTGCAAAGTGTTCCTTCTTCCCTAACTGGCCACCAGAAAAATAGCCCAAAAGTGACCTTTAAAAAAAAAAAAAAAACAAGTCAACATTAGAAGGCCTTCCAAGAATTACAGCCAAGCTTGATAGTACAGAAAGTCTGGGTTCCCCTTAAGATAGTTTTTTGCCCACTCCGAATAATGAGTTTATCCCCTTTCAAGAATTACATCTAGTTTCAAATTATGAATTATTTTGGCTTTTTCCTTTTTCTAAAATGTATACTTGAGTGACCTTATTACTGTCCACTCTAAGCCCTATTTAACCTACTCTTTGTTTTTTAATGTATTTGCCATGTTTGGGAATATAGACCTTATTACCTGTAACTTTAATTCTTCAAGGTTAATAATTATAAAAATATTAGGAGCTAGAATCATTGAACAATTAAAACATGCCAGGCAGTGTTCTTAGCTGTGTAAGTATATTCACTTATTTAATCTTCAAAACAACCATATTAAAATAAGTTAGTTAACATCCCTATTTTATAGGGGAGGAAACTGGGGCATAGAGAAGAATTAAAATGAGATTTTGTTTGTATGAGAATCTACTCGGTAACTTAATCTATCCAGGATTAAAATGAAATTTTTTTCTTTAGTATTAGAAATACTGTCATGGTAGTTTTATGGATTTTCTTAATAGCAGGTCAGCTGCTTCCTTTAACTCTGCTTGTTACATAGTTGAGGTTTCTACTCATTCCTTGTTCATCACCTACTGTTAGTAGGTTCCAGTGGCTTTCAGGACAGAGTTCAAAGTTCAGTACTCTGTTTGCTTTGATCTTTCCTCCCTTTCTAGCTTCATACTTTTTCTAGCATTTACCTATATGTGAGCCACAATAAATGGGTTAAAAATACTTGAAATTGAGTCACCTGGGTAGCTCAGTTGAGCATCTAACTCTTGATTTCAGCTTAGGTCAGATTCCGTGGATCCTGGGATCAAGCCCCACAGCTGGCTGTGTGCTGATAGTGTAGAACCTGCTTGGGATTCTCTCTCTCTCTCTCTCTCTCTCTCTCTCTCTCTCTCTCTCTGTTTCTCTCTCTCTCTCCCTCTCCCTCCCTCCCTCCGTCTCTCTTTCTCTCTGCCCTTTTCTCTTCACACACACACACTCTTTCTCAAAAAATAAATAAACTTAAAAATCCTTTAAATCTTTAAATCCCAGTTCACTGTGTTTTTCTCTTCTCTTTTGATCTTGCTTTTCATTCAGAGGTCAGCTTAAGTTTGACCTCTTGTGATCAGCCTTTCCTCCTGATGCCGTCCCAGCCTATTTTGTTGTCTCCATTCCTCTAACCCACTCAGTTATAGACTTCTTTTATAAACCATCTTGCACTGTTTTAATTATTCCTGTTTAAAAGTCCAGATGTGAAGAATAGATTACATTATGAATTTAAATGTGGTATTGATCTCAATTCAGCAAATATTTATGGAGTACCTACTATGGGCTAGTCACTGTTCTAAACACACAAAAATCCCTTTCCTTGTCAAGCTTAATGGTAAAGACAGAAGTCAGGTGAACAAAATAAATGAATCATATAGTGGGCAATTTAGAAGATAATGAATACAAAGGAGGGGGGGAAATGTAGGAAAGGAAGAGGGTTAGGATGTTGAGGGTAGGGTACTATTACTGTTTTAAAACAATGTTGTAGGGACACCTGGTGGCTCAAGTCAGTTAAGCATCTGACTTTGGCCCAGGTCATGATCTCATGGTTCATGAGTTTGAGCCCCACATTGGGGTATCATCAGCACAACACTCTCTCTCAAAAATAAATAAACTCTTTTTTTAAAGTGCCATTTTGAAAAAAATAAATAATATTGTAGGAAACGGCATATTAAAAGGGGATATTTAGGGGCACCTGGGTGGCTCAATTGGTTGATTTCAATCAACTCTTGATTTCAGCTCAAGTTGTGATCCCAGGGTCATGGGATTGAGCCCTTTGAGATTCTCTGTCTCTCCCTTGCTTGCACTCTCTTTCCCACTCTCTTAAAAAAAGGCGGAGGAGAGGAGGGAATAGTTAAAGATTTCAAGCAGGTGAGGCATGCAGATTTAGGGAAAGAATTCCCTGCTAAGGTACTAATAAAGGCAAAGAGCCCAAGGCCAGGAGCATGTCTGAGTAGAGTTCTTGGGTGAAGTAAGAGGGGAAGTAGAGGAAGTCTGAGGGTTAAATAGGGCAGATTATGTAGGGCCTAAGAACTTTGACCTTTCTCTGAATAAGATGGAAAAGTCACTCGAGGTTTTTGAACACAGGAGTGATCAATTAGAAGACATTTAACCTGTTAAAAAGATTTAATTGAACTTGATTTTAAAAAAAATGCTTTTAAGAATAATTCATAGTATTCAGGAGGGAGGAAATGGTGGTTACAAAGTATTTCCTCTTTATCTTAGTGGAATTTTCCACCTTTATTCTATTGATCCAAATGTTATTTATTAGTCTAGGACTTTATTTTTACATTCATATTAAATAGAACTTGCTCTACTTTGCAAATGGTGGAACAAAACACAGAAAAGTTAATTTTTGCTTAGATAGTTGAGTAAAATTGAGAGGAATTAGGCTCAAGCTTTCTAATATTTAACCTGGAATTGAATTTATATTTTGGTTATTATAAATATAAGCAGATTAATTCATCATAACCATATTAAAAGCTTTTGTGGGTCAAGCACATCTATAAAATTAATGCTGCTTTGTTATAAGTAATGGAAAATTTTTAATTTAAAACAGTGTAGTTCTACTCAAATCCAACTTTTTGTTCTTTTCCTGGTTGCCAGTAACATTTACCCACTTTCGTTAATTTGCCCAGCAGATAACCTCTAGGGATGTCTCAGATGGGCAATACCCCAACCACTCGTGGCTTGAAAAACACCCACTCAAAATTCTGTTCTGACCTGAAATGAGTGAGTTAGGTTTAAATCAGTGTGCCCAGATCAGTATGC
The DNA here is from genome assembly GCA_017311185.1 of Proteles cristata cristata. Taxonomy (NCBI): domain Eukaryota; kingdom Metazoa; phylum Chordata; class Mammalia; order Carnivora; family Hyaenidae; genus Proteles; species Proteles cristata. Next base: position 124,194 of record JAESUZ010004270.1, on the reverse strand, counting down.
AGTTTTGGCAGAGATGGAGAGGAAGTGATAAAATCTTTATCACTGAACTTTAAAATATGTGTTTTAATAACGTTAAATTACAGTGACATTACTAAATGATGGCATTTATCACAAAGCTTTGTGAGCCTCTGCTTTCCAATTTCCCCAGCTAATTTGTTAATGGTTTCACAACAGGTGATAGTTTATATGCAGCTCTTGGCTAACAAATTTCTTTTTGGAAGTTTTTTTTTCCCCTTGAAGTACAATGGTTTCCATTTTGAGCAACTTACTTAAATACTAAAATATTTTTCATTTTTCTTAAACGATTTTCTCAAAATTTTAAGTCTATAGAATTTTAAAATTATAAAAATAGCTATTCTGTGATTTTACCTAGTTTCAACAGTAATTCCTACCAGAAGAAGTTAGGTATATAAAATATTTTACTCGGCTTGCTATGTAGTCCTGAAGTATTATAAAATTCAGTTAAAAATTTTTTTACTTAGGTGCTCAGATTCTTTGGTATCCAACTTTAGTATCAGTTAAATATGAAGGAATTAAATATCTAGAGGTTTTTAAGGTATTGCTGTATGTAGCATCTGAAGAATTAATGAAGAGGGATTAGACTTTTAAGTACCATCATTTCAACAATCATCTTGATGTTATTAAAAGTTACTAAAGTTTAGTTTATGTACACCTAGCATATACATCTTGTCTCTCATACCGTTCTCTAGTATAAGAAACCAAGTCTCCTCAGAGAAATATCTGATTCCAGGGCAGGGATAGACAGTATAGTAAGGACAAAGATGAGCCTAGACACCTTATAATACTAGAAAAAGGAAAGGCTTAAAAACAAAATCCTACATTTATAGGAGTATCTTAAAGGGACAGATGAGCCAACCAAAAGAGCTCCTAATGGCAAAAGTAGAACAATTAAGGAAAAAATATTTAAAGTACTTTTTAGTAGATTATAACTCACAGTATAAAATAAATAGCGTGGGGGTGCTCAGTCAGTTAAGTGTCTGACTTTGGCTCAGGTCATGATCTCACCTTTGACAATGTAGAGCCTGCTTGGGATTCTCTCTCTTTCCCTCTCTCTCTGGTCCTCCCCTATTCATACTGTCTCTCAAAAATAAACTTAAATAAAGTAGATATCCATGAGTCCATACTGATATAGTGATTAAATAAATTAATAAATGAGGGAAAAGAGATAAATTTCAGTGCAGAAGAAATCTAAATAATTGTAGATATTCTATCCTTAAGGAGAAGAAAAATAAGTCCTCTCCTTAAGTGTGGACTGTGCACAATGACTTTCCTCTGAAGGATACAGTATGGAAAAGGTAGGAAAAAAAGAGTAACTTTATAGTGGAAAAACTTGACAAATACTATCTCAACACAGATAATCAAGGTCAACATCAGTACTTATTAATCATATTGATAACTTGATAGGCTGTGATGAAAATGGTGTTTCTGTCGTCTTTTAGTAACCATTATGCCCCATTCTTGACATGAAAAGAAATATCAAATTTCAATGGTGAGACATCCTGCAAAATATTTGACCAGCACTCCTCAGAGCTCATCAAAAACAAGTAAAGTCTGAGAAACTGTCACAGCCAGGAGGAATCCAAAGAGACACGACAGCAAAATGTAATGTGGTATCTTGCATAGGACCCTAGAACAGAAGGACATTAGCTTAACAAACAAACAAAAAACCTAAGGAAATCTGAATAAACTGTAGACTTTAATTAGAAATATAGTATCAGTATTGGTTCATTAATTATAACAAATTTACCACAGTAATGCAGGATGCTAATAATAGGGGAAACTGAGTGAAGGAGGTATTTGGGAATTTTCTATCGTCTCTTTTTTCTGTAAATCCAAAACTTTTTCAAAAAGTCTGTTATAAAAAATAGTTTATATAATTTCATGGTTTTGGGTGACCCTCGGACTCAAAGAAATTTGAGTATTTGTTATAAAATTGACTTACTTCTAATTAAACTATGATTTATAAGAAATATTTTCTAGCTTTTGACCTTATGCAAATGCTGACTTTTCATGTGGGTAGGTAGTTGGTCCTATAAGAAAGATCACTTTAAAATGTTTGTGTATTTGTATGTATTGTTTCTCTTCTCAAATGGAATTAAGTCAGTCTTATCATTAAAAATTTTTCTTGGATTTAAGTTCTCCCTTAAATACTCTCAAATTACCTTATTACTTTTTAAAAAGTATTTATATGTACTTTTTTCTAGTTACTAAGCCATAAAAAATATTCAAACCTTTTTGTGCATGACTTTAAATTACAGGAAACTGTTTTAGAAACTTTATCGATAGTATGTGAGATGAGTATGATTTTCTTTTTAGATGTTTCAAATGAGTCACCTTGAAGTCACAGAGAGGCTACCATTTACCACATTTACTATTATGATTAATTTTTCTTAGGGCAAAGTACAAATCAGTAATAACTTACTAGAGCTTAGTGGTTGCTATTGATGTTTCAGTAAGGTTATATTGATTAATCACGGTGATTACATATCAACTGTCAGGGATTTACTTAAGTCATTGGGTTTTCTTCTATAGTAATTTCATCTGCAGTTATAATTTCCTTAATACATTTTGCTTTAATAAATGCATTGAAAATACCAAATTAGGACTTAAAAATTGTCCCCCTTCTGCAAGTTAATATGGTTGCCTCTGTGACCGTTGAACATAGTTTCATAATATAGCCTCGAAAAAAAGTATTATTTAACCTTTAAAACAGCCAAGATATTGCCCTTGTATGGTCTCTGAAATATTTTAGCTTTTACAAAGGGGAGAGAGAGCTAGCTTAGATATATGTTTAGCATAGTCTCTCTTTGAGTTATATTTTTTATCTGTGTGTGTAATTTAAAATATTTTTTCAGTGTAAGCTTTACACTTGCATTTGAGACTAAGCAACCTGCATTGTGTCATGACCCTTCTTATACCACAAACTTTCTGTAATACTTCTCCCAGTGAAAAACCCACATCCTATGTATAACCTTAGATTTATTTTGAAATCTCTATGAAGAGAGCATAGAGATTACTAATTGTTTCTGTTATTTCCTTTAAGGGTGTGATGTCTGTTTGTAAACCATGTTTTAAGTTTTAATTTGCGAAGCTTAAAATGTTAGACTATAGTAAATATTGATTTCTTATTCTAAAGATAGAAAAATGTAGTAGCTAGTTATAAGTTTCAGTTGAGAATTGGGTGGCATATTAAACATCTGTAGAACATTCAAGAAAGTAGAAAGCAATATAGTACTTCCATGGCCAATACTTCTAATACCACTGCCAGGAGAATACTAGCAAAGGCAAATTTAATGATAAGCCGCTTTTTTTTTTCTCTTTTATTGTTGTTCTTATTTTTTATTATTTCCTTCCAGTTTAGACTTTGTGTTCTTTAACTTCTTAAGATGGATTCATAAATCCTACATCATTTTTATTATTTAAGAATATTGGTAACTGCTCATAAATAGGAGAATTGTTAAACCATAGTAAATCCATGCTTGTAATAGTCTCTATCCTCAAGAAAGAATAAAGATCTGTAAGACATATTAAATGAGAAAAACAAATTATATACAATATAGAACATAATTCCATTTGTGTTTCAGAAAGTATATGTACTACCTGTATATACACATATTTATGTTTAAATACATTAGTGTGTCTGCTGTGATACCTATCAAAACTGTTGACAGTGTTTCCTCTGGGCAGAGTAAAGGGCTTAGTGCAAAAGAGTAAAGGACAGGAGTTTACTTTTTACACTATAAGAACTTATATGATTACTATTGTAAGTATAGTAAGTATATACTTGAAGATAATAATTTAAATAACTTTAAGATAATCATTGTGAGAATGGAAATAAGAAATAGAACTTCCAAATAATCATAGGAAAATAGCAACAAAGAAAACTTGGTTTCTAACAAAAGTGCCGCACTCATTCAGTGGCCTTGAAGTCCCTGAGTTGTCTGGCTCCTGCCTACTTCTCTGACTGTCATAAACCACATTCCCCTTCATGTATTATGCTCTAACAACACCGTCCTCCTTTATGTTGCTTGCACTAAGCTTATGCATTCCTACATGAAGGCTTTTGCTCTTATTCTACCCTACATTTGGACACTGTGCTCCCTGAGCCATTCTGTGGAGGTTCCTTCTCATCATTTTTATCTCAGCATAAAAGTCACCCACTCAACAGAGATTTTTCTCTGACCACCTTTGTAAAGTTGGACCCTCACACTGTTTACTCTGTTTCATCATGTTTTATATTGTTTATGACTCTTATTAGAGTCTTTCATTATTTTTACCTTAAGAATTAACTCACTCTCACAAATAATGTTAGAACCTTGTTTACATTATTTACTGCAGTATGCCTTTTTAAAAAAAAAACTGCAGTATGCCTTTTGATTGGCACATAACAGGTGCTCAAAAAATAATTGCAGAATTAATTTTAGGAGGCAGAAAACAGCCATGTATAAGAGAGTTTGATATTCTTTTTTATCTTAATTTTTAATTTTTTGATTTAGAGGGAGAGTGTGCTTGAGCAGAGGAGAGGGAATAGAAAGAAAGAAAGTGAAAGAGAGAAAAAGGAAAAGAGAAAGAAAAAGAAAGAAAGAAGAAAAGAAAAGAAAGAAAAGAAGAAGAGGAAGAGAGAGAGAGAGAGAGAGAGAGAGAGAATCTTAAGCAGACTCCATGCTCAGCACAGAGCCAGGTGTGGTGCTCGATCCTACCATCCTGGGATCATGAGCTGAAATGAAGAGTCAAACGCTCAACCAACTGAGCCACCCAGGCTCCCTGAGAGTTTGATACTCTGTTCCATAAGAGGTAGTAGCATGTTCTAAGGACCACGTATGTAAAGATTTATATAAATAAATGCTGTCCCAGAGTTAGATTGAAACTGATCCTATGCTTTTCCCCCCTTTTCTTTGCAATTTTTTTTTTAAAATATTTTTATTTATTTCTGACAGAGAGAGCACGCGAGAGAGACTGCGTGAGCAGGGGAGGGTCAGAGAGAGAGGGAGTCACAGACTGAAACAGGCTCCAGGCCCTGAGCTGGCAGTCAGCACAGAGCCCGACGCGGGGCTCGAACCCACGAACCGCGAGATCATGACCTAAGCGAAAGTCGGACGCTTAACCAACTAAGCCACCCAGGCGCCCCTCTTTGCAATTTTTTATTTAAATTCTAGTTAGTTAACATAAAGTGTAATACCGGTTTCAGGAGTAGAATTCAGTGACACATCACTTACATACAACACCCAGTGCTCATCATATCAAGTGCCCTCCTTAATACCCATCACCTATCTAGCCCACCCGCCACCCACCTCCCTCATTCAACCCTCAGTTTGTTTTCTGTCTTTAAGAATCTCCTATGGTTTGTTTCCCTCTCTTTCTTTCCCCCCCCATATGTTCATCAGTTTTTTTTCTTACATTCCACATATGAGTGGAATTATGTAAATATTTGTCTTTCTCTGAGTTAATTACTTCATTTACCATAATACATTATAGGTCTATCCACATTGTTGCAAATGATAAGATTTCATTCTTTTTGATGGCTGAGTAATATTCCCCTGTATATGTACACCACCTCTTCTTTATCCTTTCATCAGTTGATGGCCATTTGGGTTCTTTCAGTAGTTGGGCTATTGTTGATAATGCTCCTATAAACATTCGAGTTTATGTAACCCTTCAAATCTGTATTTTTGTATCCTTTGGGTAAATACCTAGTAGTGTAATTGCTGGATTGTAAGGTAGTTCTGTTTTTACCTTTTATGGAATCTCCATACTGGTTTCCAGAGTAGCTGCACCAGTTTGCATTCCTACCAACAGTACAAAAGGGTTCCCTTTCTCTGCACCCTCAACAACACTTGTTGTTTCCTGTGTGGTTAATTTTAGCCATTCTGACAGGTATGAAGTGTTACTTCTTCATGGTTTTGATTTGTATTTCCCTAATGATGAATGATATTGAGCATCTTTTCATGTGTCTCTTAGCCATCTGGATGTCTTCTTTGAAAAATTTCTTTTGATGTCTTCTGCCATTTCTTAACTGAACTTTTGTTTTTGGGTGTTCAGTTTGAGAAATTCTTTATAGATGTTGGATACTAACCCTTTATCAAATATGTCATTTGCAAATATCTTCTCCCATTCTGTAGGCTGCCTTTTAGTTTTGTTGATTGTTTCCTTTGCTGTGCAAAAGCTTTTTATCTTGATGAAATCCCAGTAGTTGATGTTTGCTTTTCTTTCCCCTGCCGCTAGGGATGTGTTTAATAGGAAGTGCTCTAGCCAAGGTCAAATAAGTTGCTGTCTATGTTCTTCTCTAGGAATTTAATGGTTTCCTGTCTCACATGTAGGTCTTTGATCCATTTTGAATTTCTTTTTGTGTGTGGCATAAGAAAGTGGTCCAGTTTCAGTCTTGGGCATATTGCTGTCCCGTTTTCCCAGCACCATTTGTTGAAGAGACTGTCTTTTTTCCATTGAATATTCTTCCCTGCTTTGTCAAAGATTAGTTGACCATACAGTTGTGGGTCCATGTTTGGGTTTTCTATTCTCTTCCATTTATCTGTGTGTTTGTTTTTGTGCCAGTACCATACTGTCTTGATGACTGCAGCTTTGTAATATAGGTTGTAGTTTGGAATCATGATATATCCAGCTTTGCTTTACTTTTCAGTGATTCTGTAATTTCCTATCCAACCATCTAACAAAAGAGTCAATAATGGGGCTTTTTTTTTTTAAGGCAACTACTTTTATACTTTAGAAGTAGCCTGAAAAGGGAGCAAAACCTAGGGCAGCAAACTTTAAACATGACAAGAAAAGAAATAAACTAGTTTAGAGCAAAGAGGCCTAGTAGGGCTTGGCTTCTAACCTCAACTGTCTCCTTTTCCTATCCTATTCACCAGGCTATATAGGTAAGTCAGCAAAATCCCCAGAAGATTCTTTCATACCCCAAATGTAGAGACAAAGAAAATAAGTATGTAATTTTCTGACTGAGGAATTTCAGAAATTTCTGGAAGAACAACCCAGTCAAAGAGATTAAAAAATGAAAATCTGAATTTTAACATGAAGGCCTTGAGGACAACACACTGAATTTGGGGAATTATATGAATCCTAAAACCCAGGTTTTGGCATATATCCTCCCAACTAGGTAATACAGATATTTAACAGAATCTCAGAAGAATAAGCAGAGTCCTTGTTTAGCCAGGTTCTTCCTTTCCCTGTGTTATTCCTCAGGCTATACAAAAGTGAGAACATACTTGAGCTTGGAGAGCAAAGAAAATGGATTTTAAATATGGTAGAAAGAGAGTTAATAAGTAACTTATATTCTTAAAGCATTTGGAATATCTGGACAGTCACCCAGCCGTGAGCATGAGAAGAAATGGCATAGCAACTTGGTTTATATATTACAGCAGGAAAAGAGAAAGAAAGAAGAAAGGTGACTCAAGGGTAAGAGAAGAATTACAGTTGTTTCACACTATGAAACAAAGACGAATTCAATAAAATTAAGAAGTCAAAGAGATGATAAAAAAAAAACTGATGTAACAAGATTGTACTGCTAAGAAAGCAAATTGAAACACAATACATCATTACAGAAACCAGAAAAGAATAATCTATTCAATAAACAATGTTGAAAAGTGGAATATTGACATAGAAGAAAAACTTGAGAGAATCATAATGAATGCAGAGATTAAAAATGTAAAACTATTATTAACTAACAGGTATGGATGGATAACAAGTAGAAAATCTAATACTAGGGATAACTGGTATCCCACAATAAATAGAAAGAGTATATATTAAAAATATGAACAGTTTCACATATAAGTGAAATCATATTTGTCTTTCTCTGACTGACTTATTTCACTTGGCATTATACCCTTAGATCCATTGTGTTGTTGCAAATGGGAAGTCTCACTCTTTTTATGGCTGAGTAATATTCCAATGACTATATCTACCACATCATTTCTCTCATATGTGGAATTTACGAAACTAAACAGGGCACCTGGCTGGCTTAGTCAGAAGAACATGCAACTCTTCATCTCAGGGTTGTGATTTCAAGCCCCATGTTGGGTATAGAGATTACTTACAGACAGACAGACAGACACTTAAAGAAAAAACAACCCACACTCTTTTTTTTTTTTTTTAAATGTTTTTATTTATTTCTGAGAGAGTGTGTGAGCAGGGGAGGGTCAGAGAGAGAGGGAGATACAGAATCTGAAGCAGGCTCCAGGCTCTGAGCTGTCTGTCCACACAGAGCCCGACGCGGGGCTTGAACCCACGAACGATGAGATCATGACCTGAGCTGAAGTCAGACGCTTAACCTACTGAGCCGCGAACCATGGGATCATGACCTGAGCCGAAGTCAGATGCTTAACCGACTGAGCCACCCAGCTGCGCCCCCCCCCACTCTTAAATACAGAAAACAAACTAGTGGTTACCAGAGGAGAGATAGGTGGGGGTATGCATGAAATAAAGAAGAGTAAGAATAGGGACGCCGGGGGTATGGATGAAATAAAGAAGAGTAAGAATAGGGACGCCTGGGTGGCTCATTCAGTTAGGTTAAACATCTGACTTCAGCTCAGGTCATGATCTCATAGTTCATGAGCTAGAGCCCAGCGTTGGGCTCTGTGCTGACAGCTCTGAGCCTGTATCCTGCTTTGGATTCTCTCTCTCTCTCTCTCTCTCTCTCTCTCTCTGTTCCTCCCTGCTCACGCTCTGTCTCTCTGTCTCCCTCTCAAAAATAAAAAAAATTAAAAACTTAAAAAAAAAGAGTATACTTAATATGATGAACACTGATTAATGTATAGAATTGTTGAATCACTATATTGTACACCTGAAACTAATATAATATTGTATGTTAATTTTACTTCATCTTAGAAAATATATAAACAGTTGGGGCACTTGGGTGGCTCAGTCAATTAAGCACCCAATTTTGGCTCAGGTCATGATCTTGCAGTCCATGAGTTGGAGCCCTGTGTTGGGCTCTATGCTGACAGCTCAGAGCCTGGAGCCTGCTTTGGATTCTCTGTCTCCTTTTTTCTCTGCTCCTCCCTCACACATGCTCGCTCGCTCTCTCGCTCTCTCTCTCTCTCTCTCAAAAACAAATACATGCTAAAAAAAAAATTTGTTTTAATATAGAAACAAGAAGAGGTCCCTGAAATTCAGGATGATTCAAATATACAAATTAAAAGAATACCCTTTGTTCTAGAAAAATTGGACACAGAATAGTCCATAAATACTCAAAGCAAATTACTCACAAAATTGTATGGGAAAATTAAGACTTGTCCTCCACATTTCTCATGGCATATTCAGGGCCAGAAACCAATGGAGCAGTGGATATACTACACTTTCCAGTACGGTAGACACTAGCCACATATAGTAATTTAAATTTCAATAGATTTAAGTTAAACAAAATTAAAATCAGTACCTCAGTCACACTGGCTCAGTAGTCTCAGTAGCTACTAGCTACCACATTAGACAATGCAGGTAGAAAACATTTCTGTCATCATAGAAGGTTCTCTTAGTGCTAGTCTACAAAATTCTGAGTTTGGGTGACCCAAAAATATTATAGCCTAACAAGATGTCATTTATTTATTTTTTAATATTTTTTATTTATTTCTAGGAGAGAGAGAGAGAGAGACAGCGTGAGCAGGGGAAGGTCAGAGAGAGAGGGAGTCACAGACTGAAACAGGCTCCAGGCTCTGAGCTGGCAGTCAGCACAGAGCCCGACGCAGGGCTCAAACCCACGAACCGCGAGATCATGACCTAAGCGAAAGTCGGACGCTCAACCGACTAAGCCACCCAGGTGCCCCTCAAGATGTCATTTAAATATATTGAAGAAACAGGTTGACATTTTCCAGTGTGAAAGACTGCATGGATACTATTCCCATGACCCTTTCTTTAAAAAACTAGGAATTGTGAAATATAGCTTAAAACAAGCCAAAGAACTGAGAAATGCAGGTGCTGTTTGAAAAGAGAGGTAGTAACTATTGAATTAATATAAATACATAATTAATACTAAACAAATATGGGAATAAAGGGGTACAGGTTAGGATGGTTTCCTTCAACTTTTGACAGTGTAACAATATTATCAAAAGTCTGGAAGTGGAGATAGGGGAAATGAAAGCAAGTATAAATGTACATATCTCTTTACAGCAAGATAGGCAGTCAACATTACATAAATTTAAAGCATATAATTTTTAAAAATGTACTCCAGTATCTTAATGTTTTTCATAAACACTTAGAAGTCTTTTTTTTTTTTTTTTTTTTTTAAGGAAATGATGCCTCTTGTATTGAAGAAACACTGCATTCACAGAACTTTTTTTTTGTAGCAGTCATTTATTTGGGCAATTAAAATTAAAGTTCAAGGGACACAGATTTGGACAGAAACCTGACTCCTGTTAGAAAATATATAAACAGTTGGGGCACTTGGGTGGCTCAGTCAGTTAAGCACCAATTTTGGCTCAGGTCATGATCTGTATTTTTTTTTTTTAATCAATTTCAGCTAAAATTTAAGATTTAATTTTCATTGTTATAGTTTTCCTTTGAGTTTTTTAAGTTAAATGTATAATTTTACAGAAACAGTTCTTTCTCTTTCTTATAAAAGCTGACTGTACGTACCCCAAGATTTTAACATTGATCAGTTATTGGAAATATGAATAGAAATGATTGGAATTTTTAAAAATTGTTTTTCTCTACTATTATTCCCCTCTAGCATTTAAATTCTTCTATATAACAGGTGATCTCCCAAATCATAAGCCAAAGGTGATAAATTTTTGATAGAGGAGCAGGAAGAAAAATGATTTAATAACTGTATTATTCACAGCCAAACCAAACCATTTCGTTGAAATTGTAATGAAGAAATTAATTTTATAGTATAAGTTATTAGTTTCAAATGCATATTATTGATACTGTCTTTATATAGGCTGTCTTTGATTTATCTTTGTTTTCTCCCTTGACTTCATATGGGAAGAGATTACTTCACTAATAAGTAATTATAATTGGCCTTCTTCTATAATTGATAGAAGTGGCTGGCTCCCTATCAAATTCCAGTACTATAGTAGTCTAATAAGTTGCTAAAAACTCTTGTTGGCAAAATCAGCTCTTCATGTGTCCTTTAGACAAATGAGAGAAAAGCATGTTTTATCAGTGAAATGAATATATAGGAAGCTCTCTGGCCATCTGATGCTAAGGAAGGAAATTTTGACAGCTAAGGATTGTATTCCCCAACTTTGGCTTACTATCACTTTTTATGGAGGGTTTAGGAAAAGATACATGAGTAACATAAAATTATCAACACCATTTTTAGGAAAACAATTCTAACACATATCCTGCTGTGGTTTTTCTCACAAATATGGGAGTAGGAGTGGAACCTCATTCCTACCCCTGGCTTTTTCCTAGCTAGTCATGTGATCCTTGCTAAGTTAGTTAGCTACTGAGTCTGTTTAATCCTCTAGTGGTGTTGAATCTAGGCTATGCTTGGGACAAGCCACTTATGAAGACAATGCACAGGTACAGGGGCCATGCTAAAAAAAAAAAAAAAGGAGGATAGCTTTTTTTATCAGTCTGAGGGAAATCTTGCTAAGAGAAAGAATTGGTGATCAGAATCCAAAGTATGAAAATAATAGGTCTAGACCATGATAGTCTTCAAGCTGGCAGAAGAGGATCTCGAGAAATAACAATGCTGAGTAGTAGAATGACAAAAAAGATGAATTGATGTTTGCTTAGATTTAGAAAGGCTTTTTGGAACTAATTCTTAAAAGTCTCAGTATCCCAAGACAGTACTCCCAAAGGACTTGTCAGGTCTTAACCTCACATGACAGTCTTTATTGTTAGTAAACAGGATATCATATATCCTTTCCTCATAGGGGAAAAAGTGAGACAAAAGCTGTTTTATACTGCCCAAGAGCACCTGTGTGGAGTTTAACTTGGTGATATTAAAAGCAATATGCAGAATACAAAGCCAAGAAATAAAAGTGGAGATGAATCTTCCACTGAGGTGATAAAACCTCATGGTGTTGAGTATGAGGATATTAAAATATAGTGGTTTCAGCCATCCAGAAGATGAATCACATTTTTTTCAGCCACAGGATTTTCCAGCTGTAGCCACTGCCTCACTGAGCAAGGTGAAGCTGAATAAGTGGCTATTCAGTGCATTCTTGTTATGACAAGTCCTCTCTTTTTGAGTGATATTTTGGTGACTACCTCTATGCTTTTTCCAGAATTTAAAACCATCTACCTACTACAGGGGCAATGGGTTGCTCAGTCAGTTAAGCATCTCCCTTTGGCTCAGGTCATGATCTCACAGATAATGAGTTTGAGACCCGCATCAGGCTTTGCACTGACCTTGCAGAGCCTGCTTGGGATTCTCTCTCTTCCCTCTCTCTCTCTGCCCCTCACCTGCTTGTACTCTCCCTCTCAAAACAAACAGGCAAAATCAGAGAACTCTAGATGCTGGCGAGGATGTGGAGAAACGGGCACCCTCCTACACTGTTGGTGGGAATGTAAACTGGTACAGCCCCTCTGGAAAACAGTGTGGAGGTTCCTAAGGAAACTAACAATAGAACTCCCCTATGACCCAGCAATAGCACTGCTAGGAATTTACCCAAGGGATACAGAAATTTTGATGCATAGGAGCACATGTACCCCAATGTTCATAGCAGCACTCTCCACAATAGCTAAAACCTGGAAAGAGCCTAAGTGTCCATCAACAGATGAATGGATCAAGAAGATGTGGTTTATCTATACCATGGAATACTACATGGCAATGAGAAAGAACGAAATCTGGCCATGTGTAGCAACATGGATGGACCTTGAGGGTGTTATGCTGAGCGAAATAAGTCAGGCAGAGAAAGACAAATATCATATGTGTGCACGTATAGGAGGATTAGGAGGAACTTAACAGAGGACCAAGGGGAGAAGAAGGGCAGAAATGGTGGGGGAAAGGGGAGAGGCAAACCATGAGAGACTCTTGAATGCTGACAAAAACTGAGGACTGGTGGATGTGGGGGAGGAGGGGTGGGCATGGAGGAGGGCACTTGTGGGGATGAGCACTGGGTGTTATGTGGAAACTAATTTGACAATAAACTATTTGTAAAAAAAATAAATAAATAAATAAAAATAAAAATAATAATTTAAAAAAAAAAAAACAGGCAAACAAACAAACTTAAAATCATCTGCCTACTACATAGAATATTTTTGCAAAGAGACAAATGACAGGCTAAAAGGCTTTTGTGTGTGTTTAAAGTGATGTGAAGAATAGAGTTCTTTGGATCTCCTGTGACTGAAGAGTTAAACCTGTAGGTTAGTCTCTTAGTGAGAGGCAAAAAAAAAAAAGTCACAACTACTAATATTCATTATGTATATCTTTTTATCAAATATATAAATAATAAAATAATAAAGTAAATATTTACCAGCATAATATATAAAATGCTGTCTTCCAGTGCTGTTCCTATACATTTTCTTAGTCTTGGCTTCAGATATTTAAGTTTCTGTGCCCAGACAAAGCTTCCGCCTTTAACCCAACCAACCATTAAATATACAGTATATTCATTTTATCCTGCTGCCTTTTGGGTTTGAAAAAAGGAATAAAAACAGTACTCTACTTGGAGTTTTGTTAGAATGGGAAATTTTTGTATTTCAGCCTGGAAAATAGACAGTCTTTAGACTTGAACTCTTAAATATATTAACAAAGTCATGACAAAAAGCAGAGGAATTATTATAGATTAAAAGAAAGTAAAGAGATATAATAACCAAATGTAACCATAAACCGTGGTTTGATTCTGGATAGTAATAAACCATTTAGGACCCTTTAAAATGAAAAAAAAATTATGTGGAAACTAATTTGACAATAAACTATTTGTAAAAATAAATAAATAAATAAACAAATAAATAAAATGAAAAAAATTTTTTTTTTTTTTTTTTTTTTTGAGAGAAACAGGGAGACTGAATCTGAAGTAGACTCCAGGCTAAGTTGTCAGCACAGAATCTGACACAATGCTTGAACTCCCAAGCAATGAGATCATGACCTGAGCCTAAAGTCAGATGCTTAACTAGCTGAGCCACCCAAGCGCCCCCATTTAGGACCCCTTTAAGGGAATTTGAATAGGAGCTACATGTTCAATGATAGTGTGGTATTAAACTATTATTTTAAGTATGTTAATGATATTTAGCTATGTGAGGCAGTTCCTTGTTCTTAGGAAATGCATGCTGAAATACATAGTAGGGAAGTATCATATCTGCAATCTACATTTAAATGGTTCAGAAGATCTACATACAGAGAACAAAAGCAAATGTGGCAAAATAGTAATCGGTGAACATAACTGAAGGGTATATGATTTGATTCTGGATAGTAATAAACCATTTAGGACCCTTCTGTAGATTTGAAACATTTGAAAACTGAAAAGGCTAGAGGAAGATTTGCTCTTCTATAGATTTGAAAAATGAAAACTGAAAAGGCTAGAGGAAAAATTTGCAAATTCATGTAATAGACTAGGTGCTTTCATGTTTTATGTTTTCTATTATCTCATCTATGCATCTGGTACATTAACTGAGTATGAACTGGCATTAAATTCTCTTTAAAGAACCCAAAAACTTATAAGCAAATAATCCAGTTGCATAGAGTATTAAAAAGTCTATGGCTTGAAACACAGCTTTTAAAATCTGCTATCTTCCTGTCTCTAAGGAAGTGTCCTTCCTGTGGCAAGATAGGGTAACTTATAACTAGTATTAAAAACATAGATAAACAAATAAGAATGGACTCTTAGACATACCTATTATAATCATATGTAAAAAAATGAGGCTAAGTTTGTGAGTTTAAACAAACCTGAGCCCCTGCCTCCTCTTTTCTCACCTCCACAGTAGTTTTTAATGTAATACACCATTAAACCCCACTTTTTCTTCCAAACACTTGTTCAAAGCAAGCTAGCATCTTACTCATCTCAGTTTTGCTGCAATATAATACGTGAGAAACATGCTGCTTAGAGCTACAGAGGAAATCTTTCATATTTTTACTTAATTCTTCTAGCTCAGTGCACCACCACATTTAGTTGTTCAACTTTTTTCATTGATTTAAAAGATCTCTCTGATTACAGTGTCTGCTTTCTACTGTGACTGTATATACATTGCACAAATACGTATTCACTTTCTTCCTGCTGACTATAGTATTTACTAATTTTCCAGTCAACCATAGCAGAGTATGTGATACATCCTGGGCACTTTATGTCTCTACCTCATCCTCTCCTGAATTACAGCTCTGAATGCTTGCAGGGATAAACCTGGTGAATGTGTATACCTAAAGTCACTAAAAACAGGCCAAGTAGTCAACACCACAATCACCGCTCTTAGCAAAATATTCCTCTACCCATATTTATGGTTACATTAAAGAAAATAGTTTTTTAATTTTATCAACCCATTGCCTAATAAAAAGTTTAGAAAGTTGGATCCCTTATTTACTGGCATATCTTCTCATAGATATTGATACTTTTAAGTTTTTAAAGAATTACTTAGCTGGTTCTCAAATCTTTGGTGTTTCTTCATTCTTTTGAAAAGTTATCTTAGTATTCACTCATAGGGATCATAAATGTGGGATTTTTTTCTGATCCTAAACATTATTTGGTTCCTCATCATACATTACTAAACTTTAAAATAACATTTTCTGTTTGAGAGCTAGGTTAACCAAGAAAGGGATTTGAGTTCAAAATTCAGCCAACCTCTGTAGACAAGGAACTGACCAGCTGAAACTAACATAGAAATAATATGAAGTGAAACTGACAGAATTGAAAGAGATTAGTTTAAGAACCCTTACCAGTTTTCCTCTGTCTTTGTTTTAAAATATATTCACTCTGGGAATGTAGAGACTATTTGTAAATAAGTTTATGTGTCTTGGTCATTTACCACATTTACTATTGGGGTGGTAGTTAAAAGAAACATTTACCTCTTTTTAAAATTTTTATTTTTTTATTTATTTTGAGAGAGAGAGAGTGTGTGTGCGTGTGTATGCTTTTGAGCTGGGAAGAACAGGGAGAGAGGGAGAGAGAATCTGAAGCAGGCTCCATGCCAACAGCCCCACATAGGGTTCAAGCTCATGAACTGTGAGACCATGACCTGAGCCGAAATCAAGAGTCAGATGCTTAACCAGCTGAACCACCCAGGCTCCCCTACCTCTTTTTTTATATAAAAAAACTATACTGAGTAAATTCTGTAATGAGTATAAACTTAAAAAATATTATTTGTGATTCTTTTAAAAAGATAAAAGTATTTTATAATTGGTATATAAATAGAATTTTGAATTTGTGTTTAAAAAACAGTGAATTTTCAAAGGTGGTACAACTGAGTGTGTTTCAATTGTAGGTCCACACACTGGCTGTGTCAGAACCACCACTCGTGTAGCTTTTAGAGTGTACTGATTTTCATGTCCCATTCCCAGATGTTTACAATTCATTAGGGCAGCAATAGATTGTCTTAATCTGTATGTTTACAAAACTCCTAACCATAATCATCTTTGGCAACCACTGTTTTAACCATTTCCTAGGTTATGTTGTTTATATTATTGTATTCATTTACCTAGCCATATATATATATATTTTTTTTTTTTTTAATGTTTTATTTATTTCTAGGAGAGAGAGAGAGACAGCGTGAGCAGGGGAGGGTCAGAGAGAGAGGGATTCACAGACTGAAACAGGCTCCAGGCTCTGAGCTGGCAGTCAGCACAGGGCCTGACGCGGGGCTCGAACCCACGAACCGCGAGATCATGACCTAAGCGAAAGTTGGACGCTTAACCGACTAAGCCACCCAGGCACCCCTAGCCATATATTTTTTAAATAGTAAATTTTATGTATATATTTTATCATAATACCTAGCCATACTTAAAAAAAATATTTGTTAGGTAGGATGTTTTTATTGAAGATAACAGAAAACTCAATTCTGGATTTATTTATGGCTTAAATAATAAAGGGGCTTTATTGGTTCATGTACCTGAAAAGTCCAGAAGTAGGATATACTTGAAAAGTTTGGTTTGGTTTCCAGCTTGTTGCATTAGGCATGATTCTGAAGGCTCTGCTTTGCTTGTCATTTTTCATCCATAGGAGGTTTTTTTCATTGTGTTATAAAGGCTAACAAATGAGCCTTATATGTGCTTGTATAATATGCAGAATAAAAAGCTGTAACCCATAATTTCCAGTAAAAGTTTTAAGAGTCACACAGTTTAAGCAAGACCAGAACTAGTCACAATGCAAACAGATAGGATTATCCTGTTTAGTTTAAACCCTCCCTACCAATCAGGGCCTACCTATGGGGTTAAGGATGGGGATAATTCTTATCCTATGATCACTACATAATAAAAGAGAGAAAATAGATCTTGATGTAACAACCATAAAATCTACTCTAAGATATTACAGAGATGAACTATAACTCCCCTGCTCTAAAATGAGATTGTTTTAATAAAGTAATTTATAATATAGTATTACTTTTCAGTTTCTTAAGTTTCTAGTAAAATGTGAAGGAAGTACTAATCCTAGAGCAAAAGGTAGGTTTTAAATGAATAATAAGTAACCTTGGGAAATAAATATGCTTTCACATATATAAATGAACTATAAACAGTATGGACTAAGTTCTTGATCTCTAGAGTGAGAGGGTGCATATATATTTTTTTTATTGATGACTTCTATTATTTTACTATAAAAATTTTCAAACAGACAGAAGTTGAAAGAGTTGAACAGAGAACTTCACAAACCCACCACCTCCATTCTAGTATTAATATTTTTGATATATTTGTTTCATATGTTGCTTTATTCAATTCTTATCTATCTACCATTTTAGCTATATTGTTTTTGTGTGAGAGAGAGCGCAGGAGTGCAAGTGGGGGAGGGGCAGAGGAAGGAGAGAGAGAATCTCACCCATGTCCATGCCTAGCACAGAGCCCCCAGGCAGGGCTGGATCTTACCACTGTGAGATCATGACCTGAGCCAAAATCAAGAGTCAGATACTTAAACACCTGAGTCACCCAGGAGCCCCTTAGCTAATTTATTTTTTGATGCATTTCAGAGTAAGTTAAAGTTGTTATACTCTATCCCTAATCACTTAAACATACATATCTTTAGGTTATTGATGACCTTTTGACTAAGAGACCCATACATGGACCTCTATGGCTTAAGGCCTCAATATGAATTAGATTATTATAGACATAATAATGGTAAGTGCAAAAATAATTACTGAAAGTAAGTTCCAAGGGTAAAAGTACCTTTAAGCCTTCTATAAATATTACTTTATGTTCTCTTAATTTAAAATTTTTTTTATTGCATGACAAAAAGTTACATGTTTAAGGTCTGTTGAATGAAATTACAGAATATCAAGATAATTGATGCATTAGAGTTCTTTAAGTTTGTTACTTACCTAATGAGTTTTGCTTAGGAAACCACTTAACTGGCAATCTGTTGTTATCAGGTAAACCAAAAGAAAACATCAAGAAAATGCAGGTTACTGGTAAATTTATTAGTATAGCTGACATTTTCTCACCTGCTTATTCAGAAAGAACTATGTGGACGTTGCTTGAAAATAGAAAGGTATAAAAATTTTTGCAGAAAAAGTCCTAAACTTTAGATAATTGAATAAACTGTCTCAGAAGTGAAATTAAATTGTTAACCACTTTTTAGAATATAATAGTTAACTGGATAATTTTGTCATTGCGTGTAGTTATTTAGTTACCTGATTTCAAGAGGATCCTTACAAGGCTTCAATTCAACATTTAAATGAGAACCCATTTGCAGAATGTAAAAACCACAGACTTTTAGATAAAATGTTATGTATACATTTTTTTTAAATGTTTTATTTATTTCTGAGAGAGAGAGGGAGACAGCGTGAACAGGGGAGGGTCAGAGAGAGAGAGGGAGACACAGAATCTGAAGCAGGTTCCAGGCTCTGAGCTAGCTGTCAGCACAGAGCCCGACGCGGGGCTCGAACCCACAAGCCCTGAGATCATGACCTGAGCCGAAGTCGTATGCTCAACCGACTGAGCCACCCAAGCACCCCGTTATGTGTACATTTTAATTTGTTAAATAGCACCTAGGACATATCTGACTTCACTTCAGTTTTTGAAATATCAGCTATATTCCCTTAAAGCAGAGTATTCAATCAGAATACCTTATGCAGAGCTTTCTGACTGGTGTGTCTGTCATACTGGTATGCTACTAATGTGTGACAAGTGTGCAGGGATGGAGGTCACCTCTATAGTGCAGAGCTGCTTAATTACCCTTCCTTTGCCCTCAGTTTAGTCAGTATGCCTTACATGCTGTTGTTACAAACATTCCATTTCTTTATTGTAAAATTTCTCAATTGCCCTGTTTTTTATTAAATACTGCCTTTCCTCTAAAGAAATCAGGGTGCAAAATTTTTGGCTAAACTTTACTATAAGACTCACCTTTGGGGGAAACAGATCTTTAAAGTCACTTAGTTACTTTTTTGTTGTTGTTTTTGTTTTATTTTTAAATTTATAGTTTATTGTCAAGTTGGCTTCCATCTAACACCCAGTGCTCATCCCAACAAGTGCCCCCCTCCATGCCCATCACCTATTTTCCCCTCTCCCCCAACCCCCATCAAGCCTGAGTTCTCAGTATTTAAGAGCATCTTGTGGTTTGCCTCTCTCTCTCCCTAAGTATTTTTTCCTCTTCCCCTCCCCTATGGTCTTCTGTTAAGTTCTCCTCTTCCACATATGAATGAAAATATATAGTATCTGTCTTTCTCTGCCTGACTTACTTCATTTAGCATAATAACCTCACGTTCCATCCATGTGGCTAAAGTTGGCCAGATTTCCTTCTTTCTCATTGCCACGTAGTATTCCATTGTATATATAAACCACATCTCTTTGATCCATTCGTCTTTTTTTTTTTTTTTTTTTAATTTAAGTGCTCTCAATACCCAAACTGAGGACACCAAGATCAAGAGTGTCAGCCAGCTGCCCCACTTAGTCACTTCTGTAAAACAGATACAATGATTCCTGTCTTGTCAAACTATTTATCATACAGGTTTCCCTATAGGAAGGTATTAGTATTAATTATTGTTACTGTCCATTCAACAGCCTTTTAGACCTAAGGTATTTTGCATTCTTGCACTTCTGTCTTAGAACATTAAAACTTACCTTGAGCTTTGTTCATATTGAGAGTTTTATTTTGTCCTGCATGATATTATTGTTATGGGATATCCAAAATTTTCAAAAACTGTGCCTTCACTAGGGAACAGATTTAAAGGTAACTTTTCTAAATCTGATTCTAAACCACAAATCCATCTCCACTGCCTTTCCATCTCATCCACAAGGATTTCTTCTTAGTAGTCGATTGCACTTTCTATTTAATCAATAATTTTAAGGTAATTAATAGGATATGAGGCTAAAATTAGACTAAAAAGACGTCAAAGAGGACAGCTGAACACATAGACCCAAAGGAGTAATTCTCACCAAAGTAATCCCCTTTGGGAGTATATTTACTTAGTCAGTTGCTGCTGCTGTTTTTCAGGTCACATATGGGATTTGGAAAACCTTTTCTAAGAATAATGCCTTTATTTATCATATGTCACCAAATATTCTCTCTCCATATTCTTTTTTCTCTTTTCTACATTCTTTTCTTTGTTCTTGACTCACTTACTACTTATTCCTTCTGTTTGACATAATCCTTTCCTACTTTGGGAATACACAGGACTGAGATGGAGTAAGTCTACAACCAAGGAAAATTATGGGAAAGGGTACTTATGAAGCAGACTGAATATGGGTGATGGGTTTTATTAGTCTTTATTATATTACTCTTTTGTTCTATGTTTTTGAAATATTATATTTAAAAAGGAGAGTGAATAAAAGATGCAGGCATAATTACATGTAAGCAGTACTAGACAATTATAAATTGATAATCTGAGTCATTAGCTTAGGGCCATAAATTAAAGTGTACTTTAGCATTTCATCCTCATTTTTTTCTTTTTATATTGCAATTCCCATTTAAATAAGTGTGAGCTAAAATAAATGAGGTTTTTGAAAACAAATCCAAGAAAGCTAATTTACTTGATCCTTTTCATAAATCCCCATATATTCTTGCCTGCTTCAGGCAGCCTCCTGTTTTAGAGAACTATGGGGGGGAAATGTGTCAACTGTTCATGTAATTCTTAGGCAATTGTTGGTTGGCTCAGTTAGGAATAATAATAATATCTGTTAAACAGAGTTGTTGTGATGATTACATGTAAAGAGCTTAGAACAGTTCCTAGCACATTGTCAGCCCCAGTCTCTCTCCTCAAGGGTTGCACAAAAGAATTAAATCCCACAAAATATAATTTGAGTAACTATTGTCTCATTTCTTCTGAGTATGGTACATAGTACCACTATAGATACATAGGAGGAAAGTTAAATTATTATGTACAGTGATGCTTTGGGCATTAAAGCTTAATTCCTTTGGGGAACCTCAATTGAGAACGTCTGATAAGTGCTCAAGATATGTTGGCTATTATTACTTTGTTTACAAGTAGCAGAAAATTATATTTAAACTGGTTTAGATAATAGAGGGACTTTGTTCATTCATATACAGTAAAACCTTGGATCACGAGTTACTTGTGCTTCAAGTGTTTCACAAGATGAGCAGACATTTCTAATAAATGATAAACTTGATAAACAAGTAATGTCTTACAATACAAGTAGTAGTACATGATGCCGAATGTCACCTGATCACAGCTGAACCAGTGGTTTTCTCTCTCTCTCTCTCTCTCTGGGGATTGTGGGTGATTGTCTCCCGTGTTTGGATGTTCAGTCTCAGGCCACAGTATTTGGGATAAATCAGTGATTTTTCAGAATGTTGGAAGGTGTCCACAACTGGTCTTAGGGTATTTTTTGTCACTTCAAAGCACCTATGGACAGTCCTTTGGTTTTCTACACAAGAGTAAGCTTAGAAATGCTTTGCTTCATTCTAGGTCAGGCTGACTACAGATGTAGACCCTTTCCTCTGCTGCCTTATTGCCAGTTACATTAAATAATTTACAGTATGGGGCACCTGGGTAGCTCAGTCGGTTAAGCGGCCAACTTTGGCTCAGGTCATGATGTCACAGTTCGTGAGTTCAAGCCCCGCATCGGACTCTGGGCTGACAGCTCAGAGCCTGGAGCCTGCTTCAGATTCTGTGTCTCCATCTCTCTCTGCCCTTCCCTGCTCATGCTGTGTGTCCCTCTGTCTCTCAAAAATAAATATTAAAAAAATTTTTTAAATTACAGTATATAAGAGTTTATTAATACTGTACTGTTGCACAGCCAACATCTGTGCAAGCATATACAATGGTCCCCATGCAGAAAAAGATCCCATTGAGCCCATAGATAGCAGCGATTCCATTAGTGATAGTGAAAGTCGTCCTTCATAGTAACCCTCCTCTCTGAACCAGCCACAAAGGTTTTCAAAGGTAAGTGCAAATTCATCTGGTTCAGTGTGTCATTCATGTCCATTGTTTCTTTAGTGATTTTCTATCTAGTTGATCTATCCATTGCTGTAAGAGGAGTGTTAAGGTTGGTGGGAATGTAAACTGGGGCAGCCCCTCTGGAAAACAGTGTAGAGGTTTCTCATAAAGTTAACAATAAAACTCCCCTATGACCCAGCAATAGCACTGCTAGGAATTTACCCAAGGGATACAGGAGTGCTGATGCATAGGGGCACATGAACCCCAATGTTCATAGCAGCAATTGCCAAATCATGGGAAGAGACTAAGTGTCCATCAACTGATGAGTGGATCAAGAAGATGTGGTTTATCTCTACAGTGGAATGCTACATGGCAATGAGAAAGAATGAAATCTGGCCATTTGTAGCAACGTGGATGGAACTCGAGGGTGTTACGCTGAGGGAAATAAGTCAGTTAGAGAAAGACAGATACCATATGTTTTCACTTATAAGTGGATCAGGAGAAACTTAATAGAGGACCATGGGGGAGAAGAAGGGGAAGAATAGTGGGGGAGAGGGAGGGAGGCAAACCATGAGAGACTCTTGAATACTGAGAACAGAGGGTTGATGGGAGTGGGAGAGGGGAAGAGGGGTGATGCTCATGGAGAAGGGCACTTGCTGGGATGAACACTGGTTGTTGGAAACCAACTTGACAATAAACTATGAAAGAGGGTAAAAAAAGGTAAGTGCAGGTTACTTTATCTTTCTGTATCTTTTGTATTTGCTTTATTATTTTTTATTATGTTACAGTATTATAATCATTTTTATATGACCATTTTTGGGTTGTGGAATGAATCACCTGAATTTCCATTATTTCTTATGGGGAAATTCGCTTTGATATACTAATGGCTTGGATTATGAGCATACTTCTGAAACAAATTATGCTTGCAAACCAAGGTTTTACTGTAAATGAAAAAAACAGGTAGGGAAGGCTTCAGAGCTGGTTTGTTTAGGATTCTGAGTCAGTATCGCTGCTGTTTTGGTTCTGCCTTTCTCTGGTCAAACATATTTCTTCTTTTTTATTTGAGTATAATTGACACACAACAGTACATTAGTTACAGATGTACAACTTAGTGATTTGACAAATTTATACATTACTCTATGTTCACCACACGTGTGAATAATTTGTGCCATGACATTGCTGTTAGAGCGTCATTGATTATGTTCCTTAAGAGCTGCTTTTTTTCATGTGACTTATTTATTCCATAACTGGAAGCCTGTACCTCCGTCTCCCCTTCACACCTTTGCCCAACCCCACAAATCTCCTTCCTTCTGGCAACATCACTTTGTTCTCTATATTTACAGGTCTGAATCTGCTTTTTGTACATTTATTCATTTTTTCATTTTTTTAAGATTCCACTTCCAAGTAGAGTCATATGGTAGTTGTCTTTCATAGTCTGACTTATTTCACTTAGCATAATAGGTCCATCCGTGTTGTCTCAATTGGTACAGTCTCATCCTTTTTTATGGTTATGTAATAGTCTACTATGTGTATATGTACACATACACTACATCTTCCATCCATTCATCTATTGATGGACACTTAGGTTGTGCTCTTCTTGGCTATTGTAAATAATGCTGCAGTGAACATAGGGGTGCATATACCTTTTTGAATTAGTGTTTTTGTTTTCACCTGATAGTGAAAATATTGGATCAAATGGTTATTCTATTAATTTTTTGAGGAACTTCCATACTGTTTTCTACAATGGATGTACCAATTTACATTCCCACCAGTAGGTCATGAGCATTTCTTGTATTCCACATCTTCGCCAACACTTGTTATTTCTGGTCTTTTTTATTTTAGCCATTTATTCTGACAGGTGTGAAGTGATACTTTATGTGGTTTTGATTTGCATTTCCCTGATGATAAGTAATGTTGAACATCTTTCCTATGCCTTCTTTACAAAACTGTCAGATTCTCCCCCCGTTTTATAATTGGATTGTTTGGGTTTTGGTGTTGGGCTGCATAAGTTCTTTATATATTTTGGATATTAACTCCTTATTAGATATAGCATGTGCAAATATCTTCTCCCAATCAATAAGTTGTCTTTTTGTTTTGTTGATGATTTTCTTTGCAGAAAGCTTTTTATTTTGGTGTAGTCCCAATAGTTTATTTTTGCTTTTGTTTCCCTCACCTTAGGAAACATATCTAGAAAAATGGTGCTACAACCAATGTCAGAGAAATTACTGTCTGTGCCCTCTTCTAGGATTTTTATAGTTTCAGGTGTCCCACTTAGGTCTTTAATTAACTTTGAGAAAGAGAGAGAGCGAGCATGTGTGTGTGTGTGTGTGTGTGTGTGTGTGTGTGTGTGTAGTTTAAGTGATTCAGTTTCATTTTTCTTTGCATATAGTTGTACAGTTTTCCCGCATCATTGTATTCTTTGCCTCCTTTGTCATAGATTAAATGGCTATATAATAATGGGTTTATTTCTGGAGTTTCTATTATGGAGTTCCATTAATTATGTGTCTGTGTTTTGTTGCCCATACCATATTATTTTGATTACTATAGCTTTGTAGTGTGTATCTTCAAATATGGTGGTGTGATATGTCCTGTTATGTTGTTCTTTCTCAGTATTGCTTTGTCTCAAGCTAGTATTTCTAACTAAATTTTAAAAATAATTTTTTTTCTTAAATGCAAGCTTATGGCTAAAAATCATAAGGTGTCTGTTGAATATGTTTATGAAGCCTGGCACATTTGGAATATAATTATTAAATTAGCTTTTTTTAAGATGCTTATTTTAAATTAATTTCCACACCCAATGTGGGGCTTGAACTCACAACCCCAAGATGACCAACTGAGCCAGCCAGGTGCCCCTAAATTAGTTCTTTGCTTAGGTGATTATATGTGATATTCATGTGTTCAAATATATAAGAAAAGTTGTAAAGCCTGTAGGAACAGTAGTTGTTCTTTTGTATCCATACAAATATTAGTTAAACTGCTTCAGCAGGCCCTATTCCAGTAAAAGGTTTTTAAACAGGTGGCCAAAAGGAGAAAAACAAAAAACCAAAAGGAGTGGGCTTATAAGAATAGCTTGATGAAAGGATTTAAAGAACAAACTAAAGGTACATAAGAATGCAATTGAGATGGCAAGGACAGTTCATGCAGAAAAGCAATTCTGTTGGTATGATACCCTGACTTTATAGGGGAGCCACTCATTCTGTTACTGGAGCAGTTCTAGTGAGTTCTTTCTGCCAAGGATGTTGGGAGATGTGTAGAGGAAAGTAGAGCATGCACTTGGCTGTGAGAGGACCAAACCAGGTCCAGGGTCCCTTCTTACTGTGAATGGAAAGAGCAGTAGAGAGCTCCACATTGAAAAGTGCTCTGTGTTACAACTCACTACTCTCAAGGTAATTTTACAGGACCTACAGAACATTTTATTTATTTATTTATTTTTAGAGAGAGACTACAAATGGGGAGGGCAGGGCAGTGAAGTGGGGAGAAAAAGAGAGAGAGAGAAAGAGAATGAGAATCTTAAGCAGGCTCCACGCTCATCACAGAGCCTGATTCAGGGCTTGATCCATGACCCTGGGATCATGATCTGAGCTGAATTTAAGATTGGGATTCTCAACCAGCTGAGCTACCCAGGTGCCCCTCTACAGCACATTTAAAAACCTACTTTTAAAAAACCTACACATATTTAGGTAGCACTAAGATAACTTTTATAGAAACTTCAAAGCTCTTTCAAATTGAAATGTGTATCTTCTCTGTAGGTACTTGAATGATCTTCAAGTTGCAGTCTTAAGAGATAGTAACAAGTATAGAACAGTGTATATAGTGTCTGTAGTATTAGTAAAAATATGTGTGTGTATACAAATATGTTTGGATACATATATACAAGATATCATGAGAAGATTACAGTAAAAAACTGTCAACCATGATTGTCTCCATGGAAGGAAACCAAGTGATGGGTGACTGTTAAAAGTAAACTAGAACTTTGCTGGTATCTGGAGTTACTCAGTAGTTTTAATAGATGTCTCTGGATCATAGCTTCCTAACATTTTAAGCAACAACACATGGCTTTTAGAAATAATCTGGTAATATCAAAAACAACTCATTTTTTACTCTCTAATAAGCCCTATGTCTTAAAAGTCACATTTGTTTTCAGAAGGTATAAGAAAAAGGCAGCTTCGCCCCTTCCCAATTTATATCCTGGAAAATGATCACATACAGTTCTGAAACTAGCTCTTAGAATTGGAACACCTTTTAATCAGCCATATCTAGGACTCCCACCATACATTCCTAAGCTAATTAAATAAGGGACTCAGAGCTGTCTTTCCCATTTTAAGAGTGGTTTGCAGAACCTTTTCTTTTTTCTCTTTCTTCTCTGGTCACCAAGCAAAAGCTCATTCCCATTGTAGCTGTGGGAGGCTCACTGCCTTATCAACTAAGCATTGAATCTCTTGTGGTATGGATAGAAAATCATTTGTCCTCAAAATAACTTAGAAAATGCCTTTGACAAATATCATATGTTTGCACGTATAGGAGGATTAGGAGGAACTTAACGGAGGACCATGGGGGAGAAGAAGGGGGGAAATGGTGGGGGAAAGGGAGAGAGGCAAACCATGAGAGACTCTTGAATGCTGAGAACAATCGGAGGACTGATGGGTTTGGGGGGGGAGGGGGGAGATGGGCATGAAGGAGGGCACTTGTGGGGATGAGCACTCAGTGTTATATGGAAACCAACTTGACAATAAACTATTTGTAAAAATAAATAAACATTAAAAAAATAAAATGCCTTTGAAATTCTAGGGTAATGTTTTCACTAGCAGACCATTCAACTGTTGGTTTCTATGAGTTTCTCAAAATGTACATTTTATAAGTTGTATTTGTTGTAAACAACTTCCACTAAGCATTATGTAGAAATAATCAGTACAGTTTACTATAAGTTACTTTTTAGAGATAGTTTGAGAACAGATTTATTCAGAATTTAGCTAGTTAAAGGATATGCCTTATGCTATTCTGTATCTTAAAATATTTGAGTACATGCTGTGAAAGTTGTCTCTTGTTTTTGGTTTGTTTTATTGTCATAATACAGAAAGAAGAAGGAAAGCTTCAAGGACAGCTTAACAAGTCTGATTCTAACCAGTATATTAGGGAACTGAAAGATCAGATAGCAGAGCTGAATCATGAGGTAAGTGATAAATTTTGATCTTCACATATTTCTTTCTTCCTTCCTCTGTATTGTAACAACACTGTATTACT
The DNA here is from genome assembly GCA_017311185.1 of Proteles cristata cristata. Taxonomy (NCBI): domain Eukaryota; kingdom Metazoa; phylum Chordata; class Mammalia; order Carnivora; family Hyaenidae; genus Proteles; species Proteles cristata. Next base: position 96,567 of record JAESUZ010004270.1, on the reverse strand, counting down.
GGTTATGACAGACTCTTTCGTGATAAATATTTTCTGTGAATCCTGATTATAATTAAATAATAATATTTTAGAAAACTGTCTTATTTTAAACAAAATTTGTTCTGTTCCAATATTGAGGATTAATTTTCCTTTACCCTTTTTATTGTCATCTAAAATGCTCACTTAATATTTGCATGGCAAATTTTTTTACTGTAATCTGAAAACCTTCGATAATTTGTCTAGGTGTCAAAGTCACTTCAGTTAAACTAAAATTTTCTTTCTACCTATAGATACATTAGTGTTATTTACCGTTGTGGATAAAGGGAAGTCTTTTTACTTTTGTCTTCTTATTCCCTTCATGGTGGTATTACTGAGATTGCAAAAAAAGGATACTTGCCTAATAATCAGTTAACAGATTTCTTAGTATCTAAACACTTTTTAAACTGGCACTACCTCGAATCTGTGAAATTTGACTCAAGAAATTTTCAGAAAGTAGTATTAAGAACTCTACTAAGTAATTTAAATTAATGTGTTTTGATTAAAGAGATACTTTTTGTTAATGTGGCTTTAGGTCAATTTCCTTGACCTTTATTATTTTCTAATGTTAACTATTTATCTAAACATGAATACAAAAGCAAGTTTCTTACCTTACATTATTTATACAGTAAAGTTTATTCACAGTGGTAAATTTGAATGGGTAATATAAACCTCATTTGTTAAGAAAGAAACTCATTTTGACCACTAAATTAATTTAAACCTCAAAGTTTGGACATTACTCTTTCCTGGTTTTACATCCTTCAGTTAAAGCCTGAGTGTTTTGGGTCCAGGAGGTAGTCAATCTAAGTAAATTCTGAGTGAAGAAACAAAACATTAACAAAGATGGTAAATCTTCAGTGCGGATTAATTATAACTTGTCCTGAAATTATTATTATTCCTTATTCCTGTCATTTGCAACCATGATAGCAGTTAATGGATTCAGGATTATGAATAATCTTTACTTACTTATTTGTGTGCATTTTTTAAATAATCTGATCTAAGCTATGTGTGAAAGAACAAATAAGATGTTCTAAAACTCTTACTGTTTTGGGAGCCCTAGGAATTATTTCTTGTATTGAAAAGCTTTTCTCAAAAGAAATTTTGACTAGAATAAAGCAATCTCCCCCTTATAATTTTGACTTAGAGTGATAAGGAAGCTTTAATGTTGGTAAATTAAGAAAACTGTATGTGAATTGACTTTATTTCCAAGCCTAGTCTAAAAATCAGCCAGCAAACATTAATTTTGCCTGTCATGTACCTTAACTAAAAATAATGCTATTCTCCTTATCAGGACTGGGAAAAAAATGTTTACAAGATGTCTTACTTTAATGCCATTTTTTATGTGTGGCCTGTGAAAAATAATCTTTGGTCTTACACAAACATGGAAAGAAAATCAATAGAGTAGAATTTTCTACTATTAAAGAGATAGATTGTATAAATTGAAAACAAGAACAGCTTGTGGTGAGATGCTAATTTTGTTTACTCATACTATTCAAAGTACGCGGGTCCCTGGTTTAAGCATGCCCCAGTGAGAAAACATGGTAGAGAAGAGGGTGACTACAGTGCAGGTGGGGACCACACAAGAGTGCAGAGGTGAGAGTGACTGAGCATGGGTCTGAGAGTTTAGAGGCCAGACTCGATTAAGAGTTAATGTGGCTAAGTTGTGGGAAATAAGGATAGATTAATAGAACCAGCTTATGGTGAATCGTCAAAGCTAGAATAGATTAAGTTACTAGGTAAAATATACCATTATAAATCTTTAGTTAGAGGTTCATTTTCATTATGTTTTCTGAGCAGATTTTAATACCTTCACCTGTTTAAAAGTTTTGTAACTAAAGTGAGTAAGTGAAAACAAGTGAAAGTTTAAACCATGAAAAAAAAAAAGGGGATGAGCACTGGGTGTTATGTGGAAACTAATTTGACAATAAACTATTTGTGAAAAAAAAAAAGACTATAATAAATTACCATAAAAAAAAAGAAAGTTTAAACCAAGATAATAGCTGTAAGTACATTTATTATACACATTACTATTTGTTGGACCAGCTTCTTAAAAGGGGTAAATAAGGAATCACTTTTTCATTCTAGTGATTTTTTATTCTTTGTGCCATAGTATTTCACAATACAGAAAAACAACAACAACCCATAACGAAGGTCGTCTTTCTCCAACCTAACTTTTGCCTGTGTGCTAGAATTTGCTAGAATCTTTAGCTTTCAACATAAAAATTAACTTTCAAGTATTAATGTTATAACTGAACATGTGACTATTAATATTTTCTTAGCTGATTTTTATACTTCTTGAAATGTTGCAGATTCATCTTCCTGAAGTTATAGAAATTCTGTACATGCTATAACAGCTGTGATCACTTAGTATAGTCATCTCTGTGAAATAATAGAGAGGATTTAAGTGGGTTATTTTTTATGACGGGCTGAGTATATTGTTGATTTACAAAAAACAGTAGTAATAGTTACTATTTATTGAGTACCCTCTGTTGGCCAAGATTTGTGTCACACACTTCATATTTATTATTACTAACCTTCATAATAATCCCACATGATGGTGTTATTCTCAGTTGAGTAACAGACAATAATTTAGTAACTTGCCAGGGTTATTCAAGTAGTAAATAGTTGAACTAGGAATGAATCAAGCTGGCCTATCCTTTTCTGTGCTGTTTTCACACATTAAATTAGAAAATATGTCATCAATATTTAAAAATCTAAAGAGGGGTGCCTGGGTGGCTTAGTCGGTTAAGCGTCCGACTTTCGCTTAGGTCATGATCTCGCGGTTCGTGGGTTCAAGCCCCGCATCGGGCTCTGTGCTGACTGCCAGCTCAGAGCCTGGAGCCTGCTTCAGTCTGTGACTCCCTCTCTCTCTGACCCTCCCCTGCTCACGCTGTCTCTCTCTCTTTCTCTCCTAGAAATAAATAAAAAACATTAAAAATTTAAAAAAAATAAAAATCTAAAGAATCTCAGTTAATGACAATATTTTAACTGTGTAGTTCCCCCTGACACATTATTTCGCATACATCCAGTAAGTGAATTCTGCAAATGTCCTAGCAGCAAGAGCTCCCTCTCTCTCCCTGCTAGCATTGCAAATGGAAATTTATCTTCACTTCCTGCAGTTTACTGTGATCCATCCAAATGCCTTCTCTGACTCCCAACCCCTGCAGTTTCTACCATCACTATCTAATTATGCTTTCAATTTTACCTACTTCACATAGAAAATTTTTATTTGGAGACTTTTACACCCTACCAAGACCCTCAGAGAAGCCACTGTGGAAACCTTTGCTGCCCCAGATGTGGCAAGAGCCGTGGTTAAATCCTCCCGTATTCCTAAATCCTGCCCTTATGACATACATAGAAAAGAAGCAGGGTCCCAACTCAAGTGTGTTCCTTATTCCATCTTCCCCACCTCCTACCCTCCCATCCATCTATCGTCACAGCTCTTACTAGGCACTGGGTTTAGAACTAAAGATAAAGATCGAAACACAACTGTTATCCCTCAAGGAGCTCACAGTCTAACAACAGAAGTAGGTATACAAATAAACAAATTGCAGTACATAATGAAAAATATGGCATTTAGTGTTACCATTCATTTAATAGTCACTCTGTGCCAGACATTGTCCTAAATGTTATACTTACATTATTTCTTTTAATCTTCACAACATTTCTATAAAGTAAGTAGCATCATTATTACTCACATTTTACATGTAATAAAACTGAAGCTCTGGGGTATTAAATAACTCCCCATGGTCATATGCTAATTAGTGATAGAAATAGGGTGTTAGTTCAGGCTATATGACTCTTAAGCCCATTCATTCACTTAACCGCCATATGTCATAGCCTCCTTTGAAATATACAGGAATGAAATGGTAACAGCATCTGGGGTGGGTTTTGAAAAATGAAAAGAAATTTATCAGGCAGATTGGGCATCAGGAATATTTAATCAGTTATATAAACCAAAATTGTAGTTTCTAGGAATTTGAATAAGCCATGTACTTTTGCAACATAGGTCTGTCTTCTCATAGCTACTGATAATTAAAGACAGAATATTTTCTAAATGCCAGGAAAGGGAGCTAGAAGAACGTAGAAGGTTGTTCTCATTTAGTAGCCAAAGAAAATATACTCAAGACTCATTTTAGGTGTAGACATACTGAGAAGTATAATCCTACGGTTCAGCCAAATTACCAGTTGACTAGGCTTCTCTGGGTCCTTTGGAGCCTTGCTGCCATTTACAGTATTCTGTAGGTAAATGCATGCTAAGCAGCTGATTTGGGAATGATTTTGAATACAGGTTAAATATTTTCACTTGCTTCTGATGGTGATATGTTGTGGTAGATGTTCTAGGAATAGGTAAATTTATTCCAGTTTTCAATTAAACAGCTTCGCTGAATATTTATGATGTCATAATAGTTTTAATGTACTTTATGTTCTTAAACTCTCATGAAAGTAATTCTAGTTATGTTTGTTTAGTAGGTTTTCTACATAGAAAAAGTTTTTTTTTTTTTTAATGCTTAACTTATTTTTGAGAGAGACACAGCGCAAGTTGGGGAGGGGCAGAGAGAAGGAGACACAGAATCTGAAGCAGGCTCTAGGCTCTGAGCTGTGAACACAGAGCCCAATGAAGGGCTCAAACCCACAAACCATGAGATCATGACCTGAGCCAAAGTTGGACACTTAACTGACTGAGCCACTCAGGCGTCCCTCCCATTGTGGTTTTAATTGTGTACTTCCCTAATTACAAATAAATTGAGTAACTTTCCCCCTAGCACCTAGAACAATGTTGCCATATAGTAGGTACTCCATGAAAAAAAAAATGGTTACAAAAGGCTTTGCTAATAAGGTAACATATAAGCTGTGATAGGAATGCTAAGAAGCTTCCTGATGTGCTTAAATCAGTGGAAAGAACATTCTAGGCAGAAGGAAAAAAAATAGCAGAAAGACCTTAGAAGAAAATGTAATGGACTTTGTAAGAAATCATACTAATGTGCCTGGAGTATAGTAGAGAATGGGGAAAAAATGGTAGGAGATAAGATTAAAGAGGTAGATGAGGTCAAATCCTATATGGTGCTTTATAAGCCAGGATAAATGTTTGTGTTTTATTTTTGGTAGGTTTTGTTGTTTTATTTGAGAGGGAGAAAGAAAGTGCAAGCAGGGGAGAAAGGCAGAGGGAGAGAGACAGAGTCTCAAGCAGACTCCATGCTCAGCGCAGAGCCAACTTGGGGCTTGATCATATGACCATGAGATCATGATGAGCAGAAATCAAGAGTTGGACACTTAGGGCACCTGGGTGACTCAGTTGGTTAAGCATCCAACTCTTGGTTTTAGCTCTGGTCATGATCCCATGGTTCATGGGTTTGAGCCCCACAATGGACTCTGTGCTGACAAAACCATATAATACCGAGTGCTTATCCCAAGAAGTGCCCTCCTCCACGTCCATCACCCCCCTTCCCCTCTCCCCCACTCCCATTAGCCCTCAGTTTGTTCTCAGCATTCAAGAGTCTCTCATGGTTTGCCTCCCTCCCAACTCCCCCACTATTTCCCCCCTTCTTCTCCCTCATGGTCCTCTGTTAAGTTCCTCCTAATCCACCTATACGTGCAAACATATGGTATCTGTCCTTCTCTGTCTGACTTATTTCACTCAGTGTAATACCCTCAAGGTCCATCCATGTTGCTACACATGACCAGATTTCATTCTTTCTCATTGCCATGTAGTATTCCATTGTATAGATGAACTACATCTTCTTGATCCATTCGTCCGTTGATGGACACTTAAGCTCTTTCCATGTTTTGGCTATTGTTGAGAGTGCTGCTATGAACATTGGGGTTCAAGTGCCCCTGTGCGTCAGCACTCCTATATCCCTTGGGTAAATTCCTAGCAGTGCTATTGGTGGGTCCTAGGGGAGTTCTATTGTTAATTTTTTGAGGAACCTCCACACTGTTTTTCCAGAGGGGCTGCACCAGTTTACATTCCCACCAACAGAAGAAGGGAGCATTTCAACATAGTTATTTTAATTAGATTTTAAACTTCCCTGGTCCTCTGGAAGAATGAATTTATTAAGAAGATTTCTTCAACATTTTTTTGGTCATTTATCAGAGAATGATGGATGATTTATAAAGTACTTGACAGGAGGAATTGTCTGTCACTGAACAATTACTGAGACCCCCTTCCTGAAGAACTTAGAGAAATGTAAGCTATTTTAGGACAGAGCTTACCAAATAATAAAACAAAACATGATTATAGGATGCTGTAATAATACACAACCCAGGTAGGTGAAACCAACTTTGTGCTCGTCCCCAGTACACAAAAGGTCTTCTGTTATCCTCCTGTCTTCTCTGTTGAGGAGGCAATTTAAGTTATCCTATGTCACAAGAATCTTCTTTTATTTCTACTAACCAAGTACAAAATTAGGAATTTGAGTTAATAAAAAGAAATCTAAACAAAGCCCATTCTGAAGTTTGGCTTAGAAAATGTTTATACATAGAGGCACCTGGATACCTCAGTCAATTAAACGTCCAGTTCTTGATTTCAGGGTCATGTTTTGAACCCCACATCAGGCTCCACACTGGACGTGGAGCTTCTTTAAGGTTCTCTGACTCTCCCTCTCCCTCTGCTCATACCCTTGCGTGTGCACTCTCTAGTGTACGCACACACACATGCTCGCGCACCCTCTCTCTCCCCCTCTCTCTAAGAAAAAAATGTTTATATGTGAGTACTCCTTTCTAAATTTTGATTACTGTTTATGTATGCTTGAGCTATAGATTTAGTTAAATATCTACCAAAAAGCATTTTAATGTCCTATTATTAATATGTTTAATATGTATATTCATTTGTTACTAACAATAATTTTTTCAAATGAGGAACTTTCAGAATCAAATGACAGACTACCCTTTTGTAACTGTTTGAATCTTTTTTTTCCTTTTTCTGTGTTCTTTAGTTTAAAAGTAGTTTAGTATATGCACAAAGTGAGCACTAATTTAAAAGTAGTTACAAATCACCTGGACTTGAATTTATTTTTAAGACACTTGGAGACTCATTCAACATTCAAATTCATCTAGGCTTTAAAACCAGAATATTAAAGGTTGAAAAGGGGTTAGTAATTTGGCTCTCTACTTACTGGCAGCTGTTTTTTTCTTCTTTATTTCAAACTGAAACGTTATTTTTGTGTTTTTTTTTTTAACTGTGTGCTTATTCTGTATTGACTGTTTCTACCTGTCTTTATTTCCTTTTAAATCTTGCAAAACTGTGAGTATTTTACCTAGTTTACAGAAGACAGCCTAAAATAGAATTGACATTTTTACACATTGCATCGATAGCAACAGTATACTGGTAGAGGCAGAAATAAGGAACAAAAATAGTGTTTTCTTTTGTATAGATGTCTGTTGATAATCGAATCTTAGATTTAGAATTATTAATTTAGAAAAATTTCAATACATGGAGTTATAAGCTTTCATGCATATTGTTACGGTAAAAAGTGCAGTGTTTCTGATGTGGCAGCTGCTGCTTCTTTTTTTTTTTTTTAATTTCTGAGAGAGAGAGAGCGAGTGAGCGAGCAGGGGAGGGTCAGAGAGAGAAAGAGATCTAGAATCTGAAGCAGGCTCCAGGCTCTGAGCTAGCTGTCTGCACAGAGCCTGATGTGGGGCTCTAATCCACAAACTGTGAGATCCCGACCTGATTGGACGCTCGACCAACTGAGCCACCCAGGTGCTCCCACTCCCTCCATGTGGCAGCTTCTTAACAAAAGAATGTATTCCCTTAAATTTGTTCTTTCTCTGGTTAGAGCAATGTAAAGTATCATGCAGGAGCTCACACAAGCCTTAGTAGGTATAGCCTTATAGGTAATTTGTTTTTCTTTGCTGCCAAAAGATTTCTTATAGATGAGAGATCATATTTGTACTCCTATGAAAATTGTCTTAATGCCCTTGAATTAAATGTTTAGCACTGTTTTTAAATCTTACAACCTCCATTTATAGATTAAAAAATTCATTCTTAATGACTTTTTTACATTAATGTTATTACTCCTTTTCCTCTTATATGTTCCATTAAATCTTGGATAATCAGTTTATCTTTTTGAGGTCATAAGATTTTTTAAAATGTACATATTTTATGTCTGCAATAATACCACTCACTGTGTAAAAGACTTAAAGCTGAGATTTCAGATTAATATTATTTTTAAGCCAGCCGTGTTCTTAAAGTTTATCTAGTTTTTCACTTGATAAATGAGGAAGCTGGGGGCATAAGAGTTAAGGGACTTACCCAAAGTTACACAGATAGTAATGGCAGAGACGGAACTATTGCCCAGGCATTCTGACTTCTGTTCTGCTACATCCCACTGCCCTACCACAATCTTGCCGACCCATTTACTTGTCACATGTTAGATATAGTAGGAGTTCCATAAGTGTTTAATTAAATTAAAAGTAATTCTCTCTGATGGAAATCTAATGTCTAGTTAGTAGGACTCTCTTGTCACCTAGTATTCTTTACTTTTCTTCCAGCATCAGGTGCTAGATTTCTCTTCCATTTGAAACTGGAGAATTGTTCTGACTGAACCCTTCAGATTCTGCGTCTTTCCAGTGGGTGCTACTAAAATCTAAGCTTTTAAATTTTAGGTGATTTTCTGAAAATAGAAGCAACTGAGATTTTGTAGCCATATTTGACATTCCCAGAAACATAGAACTAGATAAAAATAGTTAACCTAATTTCATATATGCCTATCACTTAAGAAATACAAGCTTACCCAAAGACATAAATTAGCTCAGCTATTCAACACATCCTTTTGCAAGAGTTTAACTTGTGACCAGACTTCCAGCAATTGTTTCTACGTTATTTTTTTTTAAATCTCTAAAGCTATATATCTTTCCATTCATTCTTTGCCTCCAGAAAGAATATTTAACACATAGAAAATATTTGATAATCCCACATAGGACAGTTTACTTTTGATTCAAGACTTTTAGACCACTTTACAGTTTTGTGCTATTCATAGAAGGGCAGTGTTCTACCCAATTATATGCCTCTGTTTACCCTGTTCCTAGTACAGGTAAAACAAGACGTTTAAATTTGCTGATGAAAATATGTGTTTCTCAATGCTCAGCATCCCTCCTCATCAGGGAAATACAAATCAAAACCACACTGAGATACCACCTCACGCCAGTCAGAGTGGCTAAAATGAGCAAATCAGAGGACTCTAGGTGCTGGCGAGGATGTGGAGAAACGGGCACCCTCCTACACCGTTGGTGGGAATCTAAACTGGTGCAGCCTCTCTAGAAAAACAGTGTGGAGGTGCCTCAGGAACCTAACAATAGAACTCCCCTAGGACCCAGCAATAACACTGCTAGGAATTTACCCAAGGGATATAGGAGTGCTGATGCATAGGAGCACATGAATCCCAATGTTCATAGCAGCACTCTCAACAATAGCCAAAACATGGAAAGAGCCTAAGTATCCCTCAATGGACGAATGGATCAAGAAGATGTGGTTCATCTATACAATGGAATACTACATGGCAATGAGAAAGAATGAAATCTGGCCATGTGTAGCAACATGGATGGACCTTGAGGGTATTACACTGAGTGAAATAAGTCAGGCAGAGAAGGACAGATACCATATGTTTGCACATATAGGTGGATTAGGAGAAACTTAATGGAGGACTGTGGGGGAGAAGAAGGGAAATAGTGGGGGAGTGGGAGAGAAGCAAACTATGAGAGACTCTTGAATGCTGAGAACAAACTGAGGACCGATGGATGTGGGGGGGAGGGAGGCACTTGTGGGGATGAGCACTGGGTGTTATATGGAAACCAACTTGACGACAAACTATTTGTAAAAAAAAAAAATAATAAGAAAAAGAAAAAATATGTGTTTCTGATTATGATTATTTCATTAAGGAATGGGAATTGAACCGTGAGAACATGACAAAAACAATAGGTCTGGTAGAAGAGAGTAAGGTGAGATAATGAAATCACTTTAAAAAAAAGGAGAATTAAATACAAAAAAACAGGGTAAGAAAAGAAATGAGACCCTAGTGAGGATGAGATACCCAGGAAAGAAAACGCTTAGGAGTATCAAGTAAGGTAGATAAGACTCAAAAACAGTTAAGAGAGGGGCACCTGGGTGGGTCAGTCAGTTAAGTGTCTGACTTAGGCTCAGGCCATGATCTCATGGTTTATGGGTTCAAGGCCTACATCAGGCTCTGTGCTGACAGCTCAGAGCCTGGAGCCTGCTTTGGATTCTTTGTCTCCCTCTCTCTCTGCCCTTCCCTGCTTGCACTCTATTTCTGTCTCTCAAAAATAAATAAACATTTAAAAAATTAAAGAGTTGAGAGATTTCTAGGATGACATCTGGGGAACAACCTATTTAGAGAGTACAGACTCCATCCGAAACAAGGAATTTGAATCCAGTACTCAGAATCAAAGGACCAAATAAATAACCTCAAGAGATAATGTCTCATTGGCCAAGGAACAGAGCCAGATGGAGTTGTAAAGTCAGACTTGGATATGAATCTGTGTCAGATTCGATATATTTCTGACATTGTGCACGATGCTATGCAAAATACAGTATAGTCTTACTCTCAAGGAATTTACAGTCTAATGGGGAAAAGTGGAAAGTTAATTTAACAAAGACTGTATGGTTGGTACAAATAGTGAGGTTGGTACAAATAGTTCAGAAATGGGAGATAACACATCACATAATTTTGTTTATTTTAATTAATGGTTGTTGAGCTATCCTTGATGCTTAGGGGCAAGCCAGACTGCAAGTTCCTTGCAAAGATTGTGTCTTATTCAGCCTTATATTTCTTAGAGTGTTTTAAAAATCCTAACACAGTACTATGAACTCATAGATTCAGTCAGTTCTCTTGGTGTTCAAATTGTCCTGAATTTGACCTGTAGAAACTCTTTCAAGTATCTTTTTTTTAAACAGTATCTTTTTTTTCTACAACTCCATTAGTCTTTGAGGATTTCTGTGTTTTCTGGCACCAAGTGGCAAGTTTTTACATAGTACTTAACATTAATTGAGAATAGCTAGATTTTCAAATGCTTAATAGTAAGACAATGCCTATTAGTAGTAATCTGTAAATTGCTTAATAAATGGTTCCAACAGTTAAATTGGAAATGTTAGTCCTAAGAAACCACCTGAGGTAAACTGGATGTTAAGTACCACTTGGGTTATGAGAAGTTAAGGCAGATGAAAATAAGCATGCCTTAAAGGAACTGGAACTAACTATAAAGCCTTTAGTGATAGTTTTTATAGTTGCTTATAGCAGTTCTTAAATAGATTTAATTCAGTAAGAGTACAAGAGATTTATTGTTAGCATTCCTGTGAAAACACCATTGAATAGCATATTCGTAGATCTTAGACATGAGTAAAGTAAGATATAAATGCATAAAGCTATTTCAGTAATATGTATAGTACCAGTGAGATGTTAGCATGACTACTCTATTAAACCTATTTGTTAACGTTTAGAGTGAAACTAATAGGATGTGCTTAAAGATTTCTTTCAGCCTGATTGGGGCAACCAGTTGAGCTATGATTTTAAAGTCCAGTGCGCTTACTCAAGTACTCGGGTTTCAAGACTTGAATATTCATTTTAAAAATGTTTCATTTATTCAGAAGCTGGTTATCCATACTTTTCATCTAAGCCTTACTTTCTTCTTTCATTATCATGCCAGTATTTCTAAACACATCTGTAAGATAGGGGGGAAAATTATATATGTGCAGTTTATCAGGTTCTTAATAGAGTTCTAGATTTTTTAAAAATTTTTTGTCCAGTTAGCTAACATACAGCGTATACAATGCGCTCTTGGTTTTGGGAGTGATTCCCATAATTCATCACTTACATACAACACCCAGTGCTCATCCCAACAAGTGCCTTTCTCAGTGCCAGTCAGCCATTCACCCCCACATCAACCCTCAGTTTGTTCTCCATATTTAACAGTCTCTTAGGGTTTGCCTCCCTCTCTGTTTGAAACTATTTTTGCCCCTTCCCTTCCCCCATGGTCCTCTGTCAAGTTTCTCAGGTTCCACATATGAGTGAAAACATAGATATCTGTCTTTCTCTGACTGGCTTATTTCACTTATCATAATACCCTCCAGTTCCATCCATGTTGTTTCAAATGATAGGATTTCATTCTTTCTCCTTTTGTTTTTAAGTTGATAAGTTTAGTTTTTGTTTCTGAATTTTTCGTGTCTTTATTCTCCAAAAAGAACTTACTGCAGGTGGTTGGGAAAATATCATTTATGGAGTAGTGGACTTAAATCCAGGAGACCTGGATTTTAGGCCTAGTTCTGCTGATTAACTGTGAGACCTTAGGATTCCAATATATTTCATATATTCATTCAGTCAGGAAGCATTTGAACACCATTTAGCTCTGAAGCATGCCTCAGGTCTTGGCTCAATTACTGCATCCTTCAGCAGTCATGCTAAATAATCTTTAAAGTGCTTTCCATCCCAGCCCTATGCGAGGTGTATAAAAGTCATAGTCCCAATTGTTAAGGAATTCAGACTGGTAGGGAGAACAGTTGGTATGAGCAATGCTGCAGTAGAACCACATGGTGCCATGGCCTACAAACGTGTCCTAAAATCTCTGCGTGCGGGGCTGCCTAAACTCTGTGTTAAAAGAGCAGTAGAAAATAGCCAGGAAAAGGAGAATAAAAGAATGTTTAGGCAGAGGCCATCATATGCAAAGGTTTGGAGGCAAATAAAGAGCTCAGAAAAGAGACAGAGAAGGAGCAGCTCTAAAAGTAGCAGAGAAGGGGCACCTGAGTGGCTCAGTCAGTTAAGCGTCCTACTCTTAATTTCAGCTCATCATGATGTCATGGTTGGTGAGTTCGAGCCCCGCATCAGGCTTCATGCTGACAGGGCAGAGCCTGCTTTGGATTCTGTCTCTCTGACCCTTTCCTGCTAATGCTTGCTTGCTCGCGCTCGTGCTCTCTCTCTCTCTCCCTCTCTCAAAATAAATAAACATTAATAATTAAATAAATAAAAGTAGCAGGAAAATCAGTAGAGAAGGACACTTCTGAAACTGGAGAGAGACTTAGCCTAATCAGTTTGATTTTAGTATGTGGTTCTGAAAATAGCATTCAGAGAGATTGATCCAATGGTCAAGGGTAGAGCTTTCTTAATCAAATAAGGGGAAATCCACAAAATAGAATCTTCTTCCTTGATTATGTTTTGGATTATATTCTTTTTAAGAGGTTGGTCCAAATGATCCATTTGAGAGCCAATGTGAATCTTTTCCATTTAATTTATATATTCTCTTCCTGTTATCACTATCCCAATACTTCATACTTGTTTTTAGTGTATACTCTTAAATCTAAATCTTAGCTATGCCAAGATTTTGAAATATAACCAATCATTTTGAAACCTTATTTCCTTTTGCATCAAGTAATTCAGTCTTAAAATGCATGTTTTTAGGGGCACTTGGGTAGCTCCATTGGTTTAAGCATCCAACTCTTGATACCGGCTCCGGTTGTGATCTCTCAGTCATGAGATCCAGCCCTGCATAGGGCTCTGTGCTAAGCATGGAGCCTGTGGGGACTCTCTCTTTCCCTCCCTCCCTCATTCTCTCTCTCTCTCTCTCTCTCTCTCTCTGCCTCTCCCCTGCTTGTGCCCTCTCTCAAACTAAATAAATAAACATTTAAAAAATATATTGTTAGTTTTTGAAAGTAACCTAAGAACTGGCAGTTTTTCAAACTAGCAACATTTATAAATGTGTTCTACAAACTCACTATATGTCAACTAAAAGAGAATTGATAAAAGATGAAGAGCTAGCTTCCTCAGATTTACAAAAACTAAAAATTTTAAATTGTGGTTGGAAGTCTTTAGCGCAGTAAATCATGTGCTTTTCATGCACCCTATCTCACAGATGCAGTTGGACTTGAGATAATCAGATTTTCACTCCCCACGAACTGGACAGCTAAAAACATCATACAAATAATATGTGTCAGAGGCTTAGTGCTGCTTTGCTGCCTGTCTGATTTAAGTTGTTGTGGTCAGTCTGAGGAACCTGTGATATGATAAGATAGCATTCATGAGGTCATGTGGTTTGCAAGTGCCCAATCTTAACTAAGCAGCCTATGAGTACCTCAGAATGAGGAAGAGAGGCATATTAACCTTTTCTCTTTGACAAAATAGTGTAGGACTATGGTTAGATATGCTATGTATTTTTAAAATTATTTGTCCATCAGGAGTTAATTTTGGCTTCCCAACAAAAAGTGAATGCTACACATGCATTCACCTTTCACTTAATACTTCTGTCTAAAGCATTAAACTTTTTATTGCAAATATTTTCACCTGTTAAAATGAAGCTGGGGAGGTACCTGGGTGGCTCAGGTGGTTAAGCTCCTGATTCTTGATTTCAGCTCAGGTCATGATCTCACAGTTCATGAGTTTGAGCCCTGCTTAGGGCTCTGCTCGGACTGTGTAGAACCTGTTTGGGATTCTCTCTCTCCCTCTCTTTCTGCCTCTCCCCCATGTACATGTACCCTCTCTCCCTTTCTCAAAATAAATAAACTTAAAAAAAATTCTTTTCAAAGTAGCAGCCTCTCCATTGGAAACATGCCAAAAAATGACTACCTGATTTATATACATATGTATATATAAACAGATTTGAGATATTATTCACATATAGTACAGTTCACTCATTTAAAGTGTACAGCTCAGTAGCTTTTAGTACGTTCACAGAGTTATGCAGCTATTACCTCAATTTTAGAATATTTTTGTCACTCCAGAAATTAATACTATTCCCATTGGTAGTCATTCTTCATTTTCCCCAAGCTCCCTTCCTGAAGCCCTAGGCAAGCACTAATCTACTTTCTGCCTCTGTAGATTTCCCTATTCTGGACATTTCATTTAAATGGAATTACACAATATGTGGTCATCTGTCATTGATTTCTTTTACTTAACATAATGTTTTCAAGATCCATTCATGTTATAGCATGTATCAGTACTTCATTCCTTTTTATTCCCTAATAATATTCCATCAATGGGTATACCACAGTCTGTTTATCCATTTAGTGTTTAATAAACATTTGGGTTTTCACTTTTTGGCTGTTATAAATATTGCAGATGTGAACATTCATATACAAAGTTCATTGTGACCATATGTTTTCATTTGTCTTGAATATTACTTACTAGTGGAATTGCTGTGTTTTAACCATTTGAAGAACTGTAATACTGTTTTCCAAAACAGCTGTACTATTTTACATTTCCACCAGCTGTGTATGAGGGTTCCAGTTTTCTCCATATCCTTGTCAATATTTGGTATTATTTCCCTTTTTTGTTTATAGCCATCCTAGTAAATACGAATGTTATCTCATTTTGGTTTGGTTTTGTATTTTCCTGGTGGCTAAAGATATTGGGCATCTTGTCATATGCTTGTTGGTCATCTGTATTTCTTCTTTAGAGAAATATTTACTCAGATCCTTTGCCTATTTCATAATTGGGTTGTCTTTTTGTAATTGAGTTGTCAGAATTTATATATTTTAAATACAAGTCCCTTATCAGATAAATGATTTAAAATTCGGGTAAGTGATAAGATAGACCGATAAAACCTATGATTTAGCTTTATAGAAGGATGATTTCTCTTAACTATTCAGTCCAGATAGAAAAGAAGTATTCTTCTGAGGATGTTTTGCTAAATATTTGAATTTTTTTAGTTCTTCAGCTGAAGGTTAAATCAAATGAAATGTACATGGTACTTTGATGTAGCTTTAAAAGTTCAGAGTGAAACAAGTGTGAAGTGATTTATTTCCTGTAATTGGTCATAAATTTACATAGAAGTTCAAATATTCCTAACCTCATCACCATTGACATTAGAGTGCCTTCTAAATAATGTTAATGGTTTCAGTTTTATCAAGATGTGTCAGCTGCCAGGAAGAGGTCAATGCAGTTTCATTTTGTTTGCCATAGCACACTGGATAAATCTAAGTATACAGAATAGAGTCACTAAGAGTTCTTTGCAAATGACTTCTTTCTTCTCCCTCTCTCCTCTGGTAACAAATGCAGAGTATAACTTTCTTCAGTGCCAAACTTTGCTTTCTACCTTTTTCACTTATTATTGTGGGTATATATTTTTTCTTTGCTTCTGAAAGCATGGGTTTTAACTATCATTTTATACATTTAACACAGAATCTGTATTTTTTTTTAATTTTAAGTGGTTTTATCTGGTGTTTACAAATAATTTACTTAAAGCCAAAATAGTCTTCAGCATTGTCTGTTTTGTATTATTTCCGTACAATCCTGAATTTTTAAATTTAACCTACTTTTAAGTACTGTGGATCTGAATTTTTGCTCTTGTCTATGTAGTACAGTGATCAAAAAGTCATGACCTCCAATTGATCGCTTTTATTGGTTTCCTGTTCTGATTCATTGGAAATCTTTTGGTTTGTGTGCTTATGGCTAGTTTTAATCTTTGTCATATGTGTAATTCATTTTTGAAAGAAGCTGATAATTGAGAACTAATTTAGCACATAATTTCCCTTTTACATTTTGAAAACTGCAAAATCTATTAAAATATTGTATAAGGATTTCAACAAAATTACTGATTAAACTTTGGAGTAAAAAGTAAAGCCTCTAGAACTTAGAAATACAAATCTTGTGATTATTGAACTTTATGTCCATCTCATATAAAGTATAATGTATAGTTTTTTAAAACTTTATATCTTGTACATCACTTGCAGAAATGTTAGATTTAGCTGTAATAGCAATAGCTCAGTGTTTTATAAAGATTGATTATATAAACCCAAATGTACAAATAGGAGCTTTTATAATCTGATATGACTCAGTCTTGGAAACTTACTGCATCTGTTTTGCAGTTCACTTGGTATCACATGACTCACTTAAATGGTTTAAACCCTGTCTAGTAGTGATCAAAGTTCATTTGGTTAGGGGTTTTTTTGGTGTGTGGATGACTTTTTTCCACTTTGTTGTGGACTGATTGTCTTTCAGAACACTCAGTACAGCCCTTCTTATTCTTTTGAATCTCAGAAAGTGGTAGTTGTCTGTACAGCTCAGCCTCCAGTCACACGGGGGAAAATTTTTTGACTTTAAATAATATGCATGGAAGCACTTTTAACTGTAAAACCTCATATAAATATAAGGGTTTATTATTAATTTTCTTACTCCTACACATTAAAATTGAGAAAGGATAAGCTATTGTGTCTCTTTAAAATCAACTGTAAAAATCAACCCAAACTTTTTAAAGTTACCAGTGTAATTACTGAAAGCAAGAAAAAACATAGAGAATATGTGTCCTCTGTCCACATGGACACTAACCCAGGTGATCAGATTTCTCAGCACAGATTTCCCTATTATTCATAAGGAAGTTATATTTAAAGACTACAAATCTCTAAAGCAATGTTGTCTGTTTTACAAAAGAAATTTCTGTCTTACTCTGTAGAGCTTTAGCTAATGAAGTAGACTAATGAGAAATTCTTTTAATACTTGTGTTTCTTTAATGATTATTGAAGTCCTTTGGGTCTTCAGCATATTCATTCCTTCAGGTTCTTCTCCTTGCTTTCCAATTTTACTGATAATCTTCATGTTAAGTAGCTATAATAGTTCTTAATAATCTTTTTTAGTGTTTGAACTTTGACAATCATGCAGTTAGAAACTTTGCTGTTTCCTGTCAAAACCTACATTCATCAGACTATGAACATGACAGTTTCCTGTTTTCTTATTAGCTATACAGCATCTTATGCTGTATTCTTTATAAGTTGTATAATAACTTAATACTTTCTTTTTCTAATTGCTCTATACTTTCTTTGGGTCAGCATTGTTGAATATGTGCAGAGAAATCTTAAAGTCCGAACTCTTTGAAACTAGTGAGAGGTTAAGATTTGGTAACTTTTTAAGTTGTAATGAGTATGCCAGAATGTCTTAAGTATTTAAATAAATTCTACATGTTTTTATTTTTTTACTGTGTCTCTTCATGCATAACATGATGAAGCAGTCCGTATCAGGTAAGAAATGGTACGTTATTGGGGTCTTGTGTATTGATACTGCCCTCGGTCTGCTTATTAATATTCTCATTCACAAAGAATGGGATGAATAATTAGTACGTAAGGGCTTTCTCAAGAATCCTGACATCTTTTTAGTGTAGTTCATTTATATTTCTTATGTACCCACTCTTGTCAAGTCAGAATGCTGAGTTCTAGGATACAAAAATGATTAAGAAACAATCTCCCCATCATCAAAGGCTAACAGAAGACGTAGAATATATGTACAGCAACCTGTTGTTTCATATTTTTCCAGACAGTGCTAATTTTAAATACTTAAGTTTTTTTTTCCAAGTTACAATGAATTATCTCAAATATATGTGTGTGTCAATCAATAGAATATTAAAGTTTATGAAAATATGCCTGTTGATGTAGTAAATATATTATAAAAATTACAAAAATGGCTTATAAAAATGCTAATATTTTAAACTATTAATATCAAAATAATACCAGAAAACAAAAAAGAACTACTTTTAAATGTAAAGGAAGCAGTTTTATTTTTTATGTTTTTGTTTTTTGTCATTGGGTTATTTGGAGGTTTTGTTATGGTGAGTATAACTGCTTATCAAAATGGTCAGCTACAGGGGGCCCTAGGTGGCTCAGTCAGTTGAGCATCAGACTCTTGATTTTGTCTTAGGTCATGATCCCAGGGTCATGGGATCGAGCCACACTTTGGGCTCTGCACTGAGCATGGAGCTTGCTTAAGATTCTCTCTACCTCATCCCTCGCCCCTCATCCCTCCTTGGTATCATGGATGCACAGGAATGTGCTTGCTCTTTATCTCTCTCTCTCTCTCTCTCCCTCTCTCCCTCTCTCCCCCTCCCTCCCTCCCTCCCCCTCCCCCCTTCTCTCTAAAGTAAAAAAAAGAGAGAGCCACAAATGAATTTGGAAGCATTTTTGAGAGGTTTTATTGATCACCTTATTTTTTTTCACATGCATGCTTTTTATTATGGAAATTTTGAAACATTCACAAATGCATGGAGAATAAGTTTAATAAACTTTGTGTTACCTATCACTGAACTTCAAAACTTTCCTGTTTTTTCTTGTTTTTGAGCTATTTTCTAACAATTTAAATGGAATCAGACAGAATATACTCTTTAATATCAGGCTACTTGTGCTTATAAATTTTAAACATTTTTTAACGTTGCTGTAATTCATTTTCATTTTTGTATACCATCCCATTATAGAAATAAAGAACCATTTTTTTATTATTGATGCACATTTGTTCTGTTTTCAGTCCACAGAGCTACCAAATAATGCTGCTGTAAACATTCTTTGGCATGATGAACATTTTTAGGCATTCCTATTGGGTCTTTACTTAAGAGTGAAGGTTTTGGGTCATAGAGGATGTGTAAGTCCATTTCTTAGGAGATAGTTCAAAGTTTTTAAAGTAGTAAAAGCTTACATATGTAGTAGTTGCTCTTAATTTTTATCAGCACTTGGTATTGTTGGTGGTTTATTTTAGCCATGATGTATACAGATCACGTTGTGATTTCAGTTTGCATTTCCTGATAAATAATGATGTTGTGCACCTTTTCATGTATTTGTTGGCCATTTGGCTGTCTTTTGTGTGAAATGGCTAGTCAAAACTTTGGCCCATTTTTTCAGATAGATTGTATTATTATTATTATTATTATTATTAACATATGAGAATTAATTACCTGTCCTACATAAAGCTTTTTTGTGATAAACATATAGTTAGTATTAATCCCATTCTGTTCTTGCCATCTTAACTGTCTTGAAGGTGTCCTTGATGAAGAGAAGTTCTTCATTTTAATAAGGTTCAATTTATTTTTTCTGCCTTTATGCTTAGTGCAGCCTATTGAGGAAATCTTTTCTTGTCCGGAAGTCTCGAAACCATTCACCTATATTTTTTTACTGCAAATAATGTTTTGTTTTGTTTTTAATTTGGGTTTAGTTGACACACAATTAGTTAACTGATTAGTTATATTAGTTTCAGGTGTACAACATGGTGACTCATCTTCTGTATACGTTATGCTCTGCTCACCATGTGATGACTTTATGCTTAGAATACAACTAAACAAATAATTGAAACTAAGAAATTCAGTATTTACAGTAGGAAATGCTTTGTTCCCCAAAGATTTTGAGACATGAATATACATAATACAGAAATAACTGAATATTAGGTTAATTAAACCAAATTAAATTGCTGATACTTGACTTTGACTTACAAAAATGTTAGTATCAGATGCTTCAATCTGATAGTTAAAAAAATAGTTCTAAGGCAAAATCTAGTAAAATCAACATTTTTATTAGTACGCAGAAATGTATGCAGTATCAAAGTGGGTCACATATTTGGTAGCCAGTGCAAAACATGGAACATAACATACTGAAGATTAATAGTTTTAGTATTGAAACCAAACTAATTATTCTCTTCCTCTTTCTTAACTTTGAAATAAATTTCTTTTATGTGTCTACCATTGGGATAGAAAAATGAACTGAATAGGAAGGTGTTAGGCTAGTGGCCAAACATCTGAGTAAGAGCAATTGTATAAAAATTGTATAAAAACAGTGACTAAAACAGTGGAGTTCTAGTGATTGTCTGGTGAGATCCAAAAATAGAATTTAGAGGGGCGCCTGGGTGGCTTAGTCGGTTAAGCGTCCGACTTTCGCTTAGGTCATGATCTCGCGGTTCGTGGGTTCGAGCCCCGCGTCGGGCTCTGTGCTGACTGCCAGCGCAGAGCCTGGAGCTTCTTTCAGTCTGTGACTCCCTCTCTCTCTGACCCTCCCCTGCTCATGCTGTCTCTCTCTCTCTCCTAGAAATAAATAAAAAATATTTTTAAAAAAATGTTCAAAAATAGAATTTAGAAATTCCAGTGAAAGAATGAGTGACAATTACATGTCTTTCTAGCATTCTTCCATAGATATTATTTCTTGAACTTTTATTAATAGATATTTTTATTTAAATATAAGATATATACAGAAAAATGTACAAATCATGAGTGTCTAGCTTGATAAATTATCACAAAAATGAATGTGCCCATTTGCCACCTAGATCAAGAACTAGAACATTGCCAGCATTTCAGAAGTCTCCTTGTCATTCTTCCCACTTACTACCTAGGGTTTTTTTAAATCTTTTTTTTTATTGTTTATTTAATTTTGAGAGAGAGAGAGACAGAGCGTGAGCAGGGGAGGGGCTGAGAGAGAGAAAGAGGGAGAGACAGAATCTGAAGCAAGCTCTTCTCTGCGCTGTCAACACAGAGCCCAACATGGGGCTCAAACCCACAGACCATGAGATCATGACCTAAGCTGAAGTCAGATGCTTAACCAACTGAGCCACCAAAGCTCCCCCTTACTACCTAGTTGTTAATCTTATATTAATGAAATCAGAGAGAATGAATTCTTTTGTGTTTGGCTTTTTTGCTCAACAGTGTGAACTTTATCCATGTTGTTCCTTGAAGCAGTAACCTGTTCATTCATTTTTGTTGCTGTATAGTGTCTCATTGTATAAATATACCATAATTGCTTTATTCATATTGTTTATAAACATTTGAGTTACTTTCATTGGGGATTATAATGAATAAAATTGATATGAACCCTGTTATGTGTATTATATTTATTTCTATTGTTCATACACTTAGGAATGGGATTGCTGCGTGACTGTTAAAATTTATTGTTAAAACCAGGACACTTTGGAGAATAAGGTTAGGACACCATTAATAATTACATTGTGACAGCAGATATAAGGTAGGACTGTCTCAAGCAAACTGTAATTTTAGCTATTCTAGGTATAGGATATGTAGATGTTCAACTTTAGTAAATACTGCCAAACCATTTTCAAAAGTGCTTTTACTAACTTAAACTCCTGCCACCACTGCTAAGAATCTGTAATGAAGTAATTCAGTATGGTCAGTTAAGGGATCATTAATTTGCTTTGACAACCAACCTGGCAGAAAGTAAGGCAAAGTTCTCTTGCTGAAATTAGAGAGCTTATATTACACACTTTAGAAAATAGTTTGGAAATATCTACTAAAGCTTAACACATATTCTCTGTTACCCAGCAGTTACACTCCTGGGTGTGTACAGAGAAATGAGTGCTTATATTCATCAAAAAAAAAACCCATATAAGAATAATCATAGCAGCATTATATGTAATAGGCTGGAAACAGCACAAATGTCCATTAACAGGATGAATAAATTAATTATGATATATTTAATAATGGAATATTATACCACACTGAAGAAGAATGAACTATGCTATACATGCCATCATGGATGAAGCTCACAGACATAATGTTGAGTAATAGGAGCCAGACATAAATGAGTGTATACCATGTGATTCTTTATATTAAGTCCAAGAACAGGCAAAACTATTTGGTGATAGATCTCAGAATAGTGGCTACCTTTGAAGGTATCCCCGGGTGAGGAGAGGACACAATGGAGCCTCCTGGGGTGTTGTAAATGTTCTATATCTTGATCTGGGTGGTAGTTATATGGACATAAACATAAGTAAAAATTTATCAACCTGTACACTTAAAATCCATGTGCTTTGCTGTGTCTTTAACAAAACCAAACAAAACAAAACATGATTCTAGCGGAGCCTGGATGGCTCGAAAGGGCATGAGAGTCTTGATCTCAGGGTTGTGAGTTCAAGTCCCACACTGTGTATATAGATTAAAGTCCATATTTACATTAAGGTTCACTGTTTGGACTGTAATTCTGTGAGTTTTTACAAATGTTTAATGATAGGTGTCTACCATTACAGTGTCATACAAAATAGTTGCACCACCTAACAACCCTCTATTCTCCAGCTATTTATTCCTTTTTTCCTCCCTTTGAACTTCTAGCAGCCACTGATCTATTTACTGTCTTGATAATTTTGCCTTTTTCAAATTGTTGTATAGTTGGAATCATACACCATGTAGCCTTTTCAGATTGACTTCTTTGACTTAACAATATGTCTTTAAGATTCCTGTATGTCACATCCCCCATCTTCAAACATCCCTAGGGGCCTAATATTAAACTGCTTTAACAGTTCCTCAGACCTACTATGCTGTCTGTTGCCTCCATACTTTGAGCACATACTTCACCGCTCAAATGCGGCTTTTCAGATGTGTGATACCATGTAATATTTTCTAACCAGAAAGAATAATTGATACAGACTCAGGTATTCAGAGAGAAATGGGAACCCTAGTCAAAGACCTGGAAAGGATTCCACTCTTAAGGGTATATTTCATTTGCGTGTGTGTTAAAGTTTCTGAATTTCCCTGAATATAGTCTTTGAGACCTGTCTAAAACTGGAGCACAATTACAGTAAAACTTTTCTACTGTTCTGAAGAGAGAGCCTAGAACCAAGGGAAACAGTAGACTAACAGCAGTAGTACCAAGTTCTGATGAGATAATCATGGGGATGTTTTTTGAAAATATTGGCAATAATACCTAAGCATTTATAGTACATGAAATTCCAAGCAGAATTCTTTTTAAATTCAGGTGCACATGGGTGGTTCAGTCAGTTAAGCATCTGAGTCTGGACTGTTTCAGGTCATGATCTCAGTTCTGGAGTTTGAGCCCAGCATCAGGCTCTGTGCTGACAGTGCTTGGAATTTGGCCTCCCTCACTCTCTGCCCCTCACCCACTTGTTTCTCTCTCTCTCAAAATAATAAAAATTAAAAAATAGATTCTGTTAAAAAAAGATTTTTAAAATTTAAACTTTATTTTTAAAAGTTAACTTTGTATTGCAGAAATCAGCCTAAAATTACTAATCTAGATAAAAAATATCAAAGTGCATTAGAGGTATTTTATCATTATAGCATTGTCCTCACTGATTTCAAGTTATATTTTATTGTAGCAATATGCTTTATTGTGCCCTTGCACAGATATGCACAATCACCCATGTGTGTTTCTCTCATATGACTGTTGAGTTGTATTAAGAAACATTTTTTCTATCAAGGCCTGTAAAGCTAGAACTATACTCCTAAGGTTGGACATACTATCCTTTAAAAGCTATAGTCTGTCACCTGAATATGAAGCTGATCCTCAGAATAAAATTTGAACTTGAAGGTTAACATTTGATAGGAGGAAAAGAAAAGAAGGCTCTGACTCTTTTTTATAAACATACGTTCTCTCACTTTATTAGAGATGTTAGGATGTCTAAAACTGGATGGTTTTCCTCAGTAATGAATCTCCTAAAACACCCCATGGGAATCAGATTTGAAACTAGATGGTGAAGGTGTCATATCTTAAGATATTTACTAGTCTCATAATTCTTTGTATTTTTGTTTTTTCCCCCTGGTTGTTTGTGTTGATCAGGCCATCATATTTTTAAAGTGCAACAGTGATCAATGTGATGATGGCAGTTAATAAATTAATAAGAACATCTTAAGTTCAATGTATTTATTTTTACCAAATTTTCTTAACATGATTCTAATATAGTATATCCCTAAGTATGATCCATTTAGACCAATGTCTCTCAAAATGTGACCTATGGATCATCCTATTCAGAATTACCTGAGGTACAGATTAAAATACAGACTCCTGAGCCACACCTGCTGAATCCAGCCGTCTGAGAGGAGGGCCCACGTATCTACGTATTTTTAAAATAATCGTAAATGGTTCTTACACGTAACACAATTTATTATTGGTCTAAAGAATTCGGAAGTCAAAGGATGCTCTTAGAATCACCATTTTTCTGACAAAAGTAAGGACTCCAGAGTGACTCACCAAGTTGAATAGTCCATCAGATCATCTCTGTGGTAATTTTTGGCTTTTAGCTGATATTTGGAAATTGGCAAATCTACTTAATATCTAAAATCCCAAGTTATTTTTTTATGTTTTATTTATTTCTGAGAGAGAGAGAGACAACGTGAGTAGGGGAGGGTCAGAGAGAGAGGGTGACACAGAATCTGAAACAGGCTCCAGGCTCTGAGCTACCTGTCAGCACAGAACCCGACGCGGGGCTAGAACCCATGAACCATGAAATCATGACCTGAGCCGAAGTCGGATGCTTAACCAACTGAGCCACCCAGGCACCCCTAAGATCCCAAGTTATTTTTAAATGTTACAGAAACTAGAAGGCACTCATTGGAAGGAAACATTTTATTACACAATAAACTTGTTATTTTACATACTCATTTTTAAGAATATAATAATCTGAAGGACAGATTTAGATTATGTATTATCTTCTAGTTAAGTAGGCCAAAATTATTTAAAAATTCTTTTTCTAGAGAGAGCAAAACCAAGACAGATTCTCAACTATAGAGAACAAACTGATGGTTAGCAGAAGGGAGGTAGGTTAGGGGATGAGTGAAAGAGGTGATGAGGACTAAGGAGTAGGGATTAAGGGCTTGTTGTGATGAGCCCTGAGTGATATATGGAATTGCTATCACTGTATTGTACACCTGAAACTAACATAACACTATATGTTAACTATACTGGAATAAAAAGAAAACAAAACAGAATCTCAACCATCCCAGCAATAGTCAAAGAAACAACAATGACAATAATAGTACCTCTTACAATGGAGGAAAATATGTAATGGTCATGCTGGCCAAGGCTGTATATAGTAGGCATGCTCAAATATTCCTGGTGGCAGAATAAAAACTGTTGAAAATAAGTGTGATCATACTTATCAAGAGAAAAAAATACAAAAATAAAAATTGTTTTTCACTTGCTTCCAAATAGCTAATTGATAAGAAGACAACACAGGAGTCCACTAAATTATTCCTTGTATTTAAGACATTTTTTAAGATAATTACAATTTTTTAAAATGTATATTGGAAATTTTTTCTTAGAATTTTAAAGAACCTGCTCTACTGTCTTTACAGTCGAGAAGTTAGTATCATTGTGATTCTTAATCTTTTATATAAATGAATGTTTTTGGTTTTGGCTTTATCTTTGTTCCCAGTCCTGAAATCTCATTGTGAGGTACCATGGTATAAAGTGTATTCTATCCATTGTGATGGGTACTTGATAGGCTTTTTCAGTTCCAAAGCTCGTATCTTTCAGATCAGAGAAATTTATGTCTGAAACCTCTTTTCTTTGGGTGGGGGGGACATATACTGGTTTGTTTGTTTATTTAATATGGAAGCAGTTTCTTTAGAGGAAATAAACCCTCTCCCCCTACCCCACTACCCTTAGATGCCTTTTTTTTCCTCCCAAATGTCTGCTAATATTTGTCTCTCTGCTCAAACTCTAGATCTGGAGAACTTAAAAAGCTGGCAGGAAGTTCTGAATGCCTAGGTAGGGTTCATTGACTGTGATCTAGCTGAGACCCTTCTCTGGGGAAATCCCAGGATTCACCAGAGAAGAGTCTCTTTGCTCAAACTTCCAAAGATTCCTGGTGCTTCTGTTTCCTTGGCGAATCTCGAAAGTACTTCCATTTACATTCAGTGGCTTTAAAACCTACCTCTAATTTCACCTAGGAAAATAATACTTTTTAAATCTTTTTCATGACATGAGTGTGTTAGTGACATTTCACAAAGTTATATTTTGTTGCTTTATAACAATGTTCCAACAGTCTTTGACAAAAAGTTAGAAAAGACAAGGGGCCACAGAAGGGTATGCTAAAGTACCTATGTGTACTTTTCAAGACAGACAGTGAGTACGTAGCTTTTCTCAAATTCCTCATCCCATGACTGACCCAAAAAGGATAGCAAGCAAAGCCAACCAAACAAAACATTGCCTGTTGAGTAGTGGTCCTTATCCTGGGATGTGCATCAGAATTATTCCAGTCTTTTGAAGATGAACGCTCCTAAACCAGGAGGAAGTTTCAGGAGGAGGCATTTTAGTGGACTGCTCCTCGTGTCCCCTCTGTCAGCATATACACTAAACAGATGCTGCTTGTTTCAACCACCATGTGGTAGAATTGGCTCAGAACAATTTGGTTGTACTACTGAAATGGTGTCCATTTCTACATATACACACATAGGCAGTTGTTCATGGGTTAGAAGGACTTTTATTGTTTATAATTAAGAGTTCCATTTCATGTAAATCATCTCCTGACTCAGCTGCATTTGGTTTGAACAGAAGATCTACCACAGTGATTCTCAAACTGAGGTATCAAGATCTTCTGAGATGCTTGTAAATAAAAGCTTTATTTTCAGGATTTTGATTCCTTAGATCCGGGGAGAGATTCTACATTTTTAATATTCATCCTTGGTTATACTGATGTGGATGATCAGTGGACCATATTTTGAGATTTGCTAATCTAACTTGTTACCAATAATAATATCCATGGGAGGTTTTTTGGGGGGGGAATAAGGTTGAGAAGATTAATAGTCTGATTTTTGTTTTTGTTTAAGTATAATTAGCTTCAAAAGTCTTGTGATAAGGATCAGCATTACAGCTCCTAGATCCAGACACCCAAGATTTTATGCTTTAGAGGGCCCAGCTCTGGCCTTCCTCCAGCCAAACCTCTCTTCACAGGATGAGGATTCCCCCAGGACATCTGTCTGTTCAGCCCCTTACAGACTACATTATGGGTTCTCAGTACCCTGGAATTCCTTGCCCAGATGTACACTTTCAGGGCCTATATGGGCCTTGTCCCTCTCAGAATCAGCGTGCCCACTCCTAGGTCCAGGAGATAACAGCGATAGCTTCAATTTTACCAGATAGTTCCTTACCTTCACCTTTTTCTTCTCTCCAAAATTCCTTTAATGCTGTTGCTATTTTTTATTAGCAGTTCTCAAGTAAAGAAGCTTTAAGTGCATCCCCTTTGCCATTGAGGAAATAACCCTTCAACCTAGAGTTAGTTTTATATAATATTTGAGGTCACTTATTACATCTGATATGAGGCTGCAGTTTTTTAAATGCAATAAATTTTGTTAGAGCTAAAGCTTTCCAAACAATTGGGAAGTTGTGGTTTCCCTGTCACACTCCTTTTGTAACAGCCAGGGAAAAGGAAGACACGTGTTCCATATTATTTCTTCAAAAGGGTCTGGGAAAAAAGAAAGGAAGAGATTAACTGACTTAATTTAACACTTGGAGCTATAAATCATGTGTTGCAATATGGTGATAGGATATTGCATCAGATCGTGGCAGTTGTAGTAATGCAGTGGGTATCACAATTAAGGGGAGGTTTTCGTGGTGCTTTGTGCCCTTTCCCTAAAAACTTAGGTCCTTTCTGCTCTGCAAGGGGAAAAGGTGTTACTTAAATGACACTGTACCTCTCTGTAATTTAAGTGCCTTGACCTAGGGCATAGGACTTCCTTTATGGTCGAAGATTTGCCTGAGGCAGGCATTGCTGTACCAATTCCCCCTTGTTTCCCATTGTTGTTCACACACCAGCAGGGAAGTGCTGAGGTTTCTTCATTTCTTCCTGGAAGTCTGTCGGGAAAGCTGAGAGGTGTTATGGCAAGGCTGTAATGTCTTTACTCTCAGAACCGTTAGTTTTGAAAGTATATGTAACATTTCCTGAATATTTCACATAGGCTTTATCTTAAGATTTGAAAGATAGTGAGTGACCAGGAATTTGTCCCTGAGAAACAAAGTTGAAGTTTAATAGTAATCATAAGGGTAGAAGGCAGGGGATATATTTCAGCAAAAATTCTTACAAGTCAAGGTAGATTTTGGTAATTAGTTTTTTTCTCTTAATGTTTTAGTTTTGTTTTTAACTCTTCTGCTCTGTTATAGGAGAAAATGCACGATGTGTGGGAGAAATTAAGCAACTG
Organism: Proteles cristata cristata; assembly: GCA_017311185.1. Lineage (NCBI taxonomy): Eukaryota > Metazoa > Chordata > Mammalia > Carnivora > Hyaenidae > Proteles > Proteles cristata. The sequence goes on along the minus strand of JAESUZ010004270.1, from coordinate 67,935 downwards.
ACAATATCAACATTAGATTTCATATTTAAAACCTAAGCTCTTGAGAATAGGGCTGATTCTCAAGTATGTAGTAATAGAAATGGTAGGATCTATGGTTTTGGGTTTGAGAATTTGTGAGAACTTGGGCAAAGAAGTGGGGGAGATGATAGAAGGAAATCACCTCTAATCCTGATAATGCTGGTTTTGGAGAATGTGGTTTAGACAAATGACGACAATGGGTTTTTCATTGCTGAACTCCAGAGTTAGACTTGCCCACCCAGTAACAGGTAGCATATAATATCCACAGCCCTTCCCATGTGAAGGTCTGGCTGTGTAAAACTCCTGGGAAAGCCAACACTTGGCTCTGAAAGGTGGAAAGAGAAGAGAAATAGGTGAGCAATACAGGTCATTCCTTCCCCTCTTCCCTTATGAGAGAAGTTGCTCCTTCTCCCTGAGGAGGAGTAGGGGAGAGAAGGCAAAAGCATATACTATTGGCATTCTTCTCATGCAGAGAGAAATCTCATAGCGGGGAGAAGCATTCCTGCCCTGAGTAAGTCTTTGATGGTGTTTGGGATGTTATAATAGGATGGAGACACAGAGCAAATTTTCATCTTTTGTAACAGAATTATGGAGTCACACTCTCAAGACAATGTGTGTGATAGTTCAGAGTATGGTTTTTAAGTCCATATCTTCTAGAGATTCATGCTGACATATTTACAAGTAAACTGATAGAATGTCTGGGATTTACCTTAGAATAATCCAGGGACAGTAGAGGTATAATGTAACAAGATTGTCCGTGAGGTGTTAGTTGTTGAAATGTGTCCTTAGCAGCTTATCCTGCCTGAGTTTACATAACCTGATCTCTAAAATGAAGATGATAAAATCTATCACATGGGACTGTTGTGTTAATTCAATTAAAATAATAAGTTATATGGCCATTATGTAACACATGAGGTACTCAAAAATTAGTACTATTTGATCTATAAATGGGGGGAAAATCAAGGTATCTTCTCTCTTAAACATGAAACATTTGCTTTCTTGGTGTTTGTGTTTCCCCAATTGAGTATATTAACTTGGATTTTGTTTTGACAGCTCAGGTGCCTAAAAGGTCAGAGGGTCTTCTCAGGCCAGCCTCCTTTTGATGGAATCCACATTGTCAACCATTTAATAGGAGATGACGAATCATTCCATTCCTCTGATGAAGATTTTATAGATAATTCCTTACAGGAGAGTGGTGTTGGTTTTCCTTTGCACAGAAAATCTGGCCCAACGTCTTTGGACACCACTGTGGCAGATGGTAGTGAAAGCGAAACAGAAGACAGTGTGCTGGAGACCAGAGACAGCAACCATATGGCTCGAAAGGAGCAGCCCCCAAGAAGAGAGTCATACTCAACCACTGTCTGACCATCACTGTGAACTAGACTGTGGAGTTTTTTAAGGGATCAGTTATCATATGATTAAGGGTTTTTGGAACATATCAGTTTCACATGTACATACATATATACATATTTACATACATATATACACATATATATATATATTTTGCTGTCTGCCTTTTTATCTTTGCCAAATCTTCACCACTGACTTACCATTGCCATAAAGTAGACTTGAATATGGTTAATGGGAAAAAGATTCTAACAGTATTACTGAATATTAATGTTTCTTGTTTAGAAATGTAATTATGTCTATATGTGGGAAGCATTTTCAAGTTTAGAATGATGGAAAAATTGAATTTTCTTCAGACAAAACTGCTCTTGTGCAATATTTCAAGCTCATTCAACAAATTGCATATTTATGTTTATCAATTTGTTTTCATAGCAGCTATCTACAAATATTTGACCAAGATATACATCTAACTTATCTTGTGTTTTTGTGTTGAGGGAATTTTTTTTCTAGTTAAAATTACTGTTTTAATAGTGGGCCACTGAAAGCTTCCAGCCACAAAGCCTTTTTTCCATGTAATTTTACAAACACAAATTAATGGTCATCTGTCTTGAGAGTTTTAAGTTTTGTTTTAATTTCTAACTTTTATGTGCATATAATACTTCCAGGTCGTTGCCTACTGGTCAGAGGAGTAGGTTAACTATAAGTAAATTGTGTTTTTGTCCATATTTATAAATCACCCAACATTGAACATCATTTTATATGGAGAATGTATGTGTTGCAAAATGACTGCCTTTCAGCATTCTAACAGGACTTCTGTAAATAATAGTTTAAAAGAAAATTGAAAATGAAACCAAACACTAATATTTTAATAGCTTTAGTATTTTGCTTAGCGTTCAACACTAGCAGATTCATAAGTTAACTAATGCTTGTTCAAAAACACTATTGGCAATATATTTTACTTCATGTGTATATAACTAATAAATTTTTCATGATGAAAGAGGTTATAGCACGTATTACTTAGTGCTAATATCTACTTAATGTATTTAAGCAATGGACTGATGTCCAAGATACACAAAAATTATATCTGCAAATAATCTACAAGCATTATCTTCACATTCTCTAGTTACTAATCATAGATAAAGCCATAAGAATTCTTTCCTACCAGTTCTTCCTTTTTATCATCTAGACTTTTTTTCCTAGAAGTCTGAATGCCTGTCATTGATAAATTGGTGGACATACCAAATTACACTTAGATTGTGTAAAAATAACAAGAATGTGTTGACTGGATGCTTTCCACTCTCATTTTCATCAGCAGCCTATGGAAAAAACAATAGCCTTCAAGGATAAGAGGAAAGTAGAATTCTGTATATATGGAGATACAGCTTTGCACAATACATTGCATGCAGGAAAAAGTATATGACAGAATGGATTCAAAAAGACAAAATAGTTTTGTATCTAAACATAGGAGTTAAGCCTTATGGCATATCACAGATTAGGCTTTTCCAGCAAGTCTTTGGCTTGAGAAACAAGATTGAAAATATGCCTGTTTTGTCCATATTTCCAGGCTAAATTCTAGTGATTCATTTATCTATGGTCACAAATTCGTAAGTAGCAGAGCCAAAATGTTAATTGGTATCTCTGACACCAAACTGAAAAGACCCAGCTAATGAGTTTCTCAATTCTCTACTTTTCTGACAATGTGATTGAAATGTTTCCTGAATATATTATAGATCTATATCTATGTATAGATACTAGTACCAACATTCATAAACTCTACACACCTTATGAGTGTAGATACTGTTACTAGAATCATCTGACTGGTGCTTTTGGGATTCTCTTTTGGGGTTCATTACTGTTAGCCTAGATGCTGTTGATGCCCATCAACAGGTAAAATGAGATGAGTCATGGCTACATGATTGTTTTGACCCCCACATCAAGAAATCTAAATGATCTAGACCAAGGGTCAGCAACTACAGCCCATGAGCCTATTCAAGCCAGCTTCCTGTTTTTACATGACCTACAAAGTAAGAGTGGTTTTTAATTTTTAAATACTTGGGGGGGAGGGATTTTAAAAACAATAATGTGTCACATGAAAATATATAAAATTGTGTCAATATATAAAATTTCTTGGAGCCTCCCCCTGGCTTATCCATTTACATATGGTCTATGGCTGCTTTTGTGCTATCATGGCAGACTTGAGTAGTTACAACAGAGACCATATAGCACAAACAGCCTAAAATAGCTGCTATCTGGCACTGTAGAGAAAACATTTGTGGACCTTTGGTTTACATAATCTAAAATGTAGGTTTACTTCTTAAGTTTGTCTTCATAGAAGATTGAACTCTTTGCTTTTACTGTTGAACTAATGGTTTGGAAGCCTAAGATTTCCTAGTGGTTCTTAAACTGGTAACTGTTCAAAATGGAAAATGTTCCAGCTGTTTTATGTCATGAAGTCTCGGATGCCAACGACAAATTTGGAAGGATGTCTGTACCTTTGGAAAGAAAGGGAAGAATTCCAGAATCCCAGCACTGTTCTTTGAAGCATGCATATTGAGGGGGTGCCTGAGTGGCTCAGTTGGTTAAGAGTGAAGCATGCATATTGACCTTTAGGGTTTGCCTCAATGAGTCAATGTTATATTTTGACTTTAAAGTAAGGACCTCGTTCTAGAATCGCGTTTAAATTCTAAATCGGAAAGATATTTTCAGAGCATTTCTGAAGTACTATTTTCTGGTTAGGAATTAGGTTTTAAAATAATCATGGTAAATAAACCTTAATCCATTGACAGTCTTATAATTTGGACAATGAAAAATAGAAACAACAATCCTCTCATGCAAGAGCTTTGATTCAAATACTCCTTAGAAGGGTTTAAAATCTTCCTGTTTTTTTGGATATAATAGGATACTATCCCCTGATTTGACATTCAGATTAAGACTTCTGAGGTATTGGAAAATGTTCTCTTGGTAGATTTTATTTAATCTCTGGTACTTTGTGTCATTTAAATGTTACTCAGTTAAACACCTAGAGTTGACTAATATTCGGGGAGGAAAAAGTGAGTAAAATAAATAACAAACTCACCCAGAAAAGTACTCTCTTAGGATAGCTACCTTCTTCATGTCGTTGCCGTCTAGGTTGAAACACTAAAGGTAGAGGCTACAGGTGTTCTGAATAAAGTGGAAACTGCAGTTGAGGTGATGAAACAGAACTTTTAGATCAAGCAAATATTTCCGCAGCGTTTTAAAAATCATTGGTAAATTTCTCTTCCTGAAAAAAGCAGTCAAAGGTAATACATGGCACAATTTCTACCCTGATGGATATTAGGTACTTAGTGTTTGATGATTAATTGAGACATCAAGTGTCAATTAACTGGCAGGCTGGTTTGGAAGAAGAAAACCAACTTTCTCTTAGCTCGAGCTTGCAGCTTGTTACTCTCCAGATAGTGCCTTTGAAAACAAAGTCTAGGCCTTTTAAAGTATTTTATTTCTAATATCATAAGAAATGAACTGGTTCCATGTTCTCCTTTATCTTTTACATAATACTTTATAATTTGCAGATTTAAAGTAAAATAAGTATATGAATTGTGTTTTGGTAAAGCCCTTTCATGGCCAGCTTGATTATTGCGTACTACCAGACGTCAACAGCTAATGTTTTATGAAATCAGTGATTTATTTTATTAAAAGTGTGCTTTAGCCTGAAAGTTCTTGCTGCCCTATCATTAACAAAACAGAAAGTTTTTTAAACTAATTTTAATTTTAATTCATTCTCCTGAAATTAAAATTCCTGGTTAGAAGTGGAGAGGATGCTATTTATAATCCAACTTTTTACATTACTTTCATTGATCTTCCTATCCTTTCTTTTCACTCCAAAGAAAAGATGATAGAATAATGCATTAGATACACTATACAGATGCACAGTTATAATGTTTTTCATTTTACTGTTGGAATTTCTTATAACATTGTATGATAACCTGAAATGTTTACTTGTGCCTTTGCTTTAAACAATTATTAAAGTTTTTCATTTTATAAGAATTTCTGTTTCCTTAAACTATTCAACCTAAAAGGGGAGAGGTGTGAAAACACCGTTAAAAAAATGCTTGGCCTTATATCACATATTCATTAGTGAGGTTTGTGCTCTATAGGTACAGGGACCGTATTCACCTGGCCCACCCATGTATAATTAGTGCCAAACAGAGAGCCTGGTACATGGCATTTTTCAATTTAATGAAAGACAAGATATCTAGATTAGCTATTTCCTTTGAGGAACATGCCAACTTTTTGAAAATATTAATAGTGATATTTTCATCTCACACTGCATTTTAGGTGATTAGCAACTAAGTCAATAAGTATATTCAGATATCTAATTTGAATGTGCTATTGTGAGAAGAAAGTTACGCTTTCTGCATCTTTATAACAATGTGAATATCATTTAGTTCAGAAGCAGTAGTTCACTACATATTCTGCTTTATTCCTAAAGGATTTAAGAGACTATATAAAGGTGTATGAAATATAACAAGATAGTCCTAATCCAGAGTCTGTTCACCTTGGCACTATTGACTTTTGAGACCAAACTGTGGCAGAGGCTGTCCTGTATTGTACATCGTAGGGATGTTTGATAGCATCCTTGGCTTCCACCCACTGGATGCCAGTAACCACCCCTCCTTCAGTTGTGACGACCCAAAAGGTCTCAAGTTGTTGCCGATGTGCCCAGTAAGGAGGAGTGAGAATGGAAATCACCCCTGGTTGAGAATATGTGGTATAAATTTAGAAGGGGGTCAAAAAAACAATCACTAGGGCCAAAACTAAAAATATATACATTTATTGAAGATAGATTGCAAATTTTGACTCTTTTTAGTAGTATGAAAAGTAACACCTGACCCATGATAAGTGCCAGTTCACACTAGGATGGCAATTAAAAAAGAAGAGTTGGCAAGGATATGGAAAAATTGGAACTCCTGCATTGTTGGGAATGTAAAGTGGTACAGCCATTGTGAAAGTTCTGGCAGTTCCTCAAAAAAGTTAAACAGAATTATTTGATTCAACAATTCCATGTCTAGATGTATACTCAAAAGAGATTCAGACAGATATTTGTACACCAATGTGTTCATAACAGTATTATAATAGCCAAAAGGTAGAAACAACACGACCATTATTTTTTTTTAGAGAGAGAGAGAGAGAGAGTGTGTGTGTGTGTGTGTGTGTGTGTGTGTGTTTGAGCTGGAGAGAGGGGCAGAGGGAGAGAGAAAATCTCAAGCAGTCTCTACACTCGGGACCATTATAAACAGATGAAAGAGTAAAATGCAACATACATACAATGGAATATTACTCAACTATTAAAAATGAAGTTCTAATACATACTATAATATGGATCAACCTTGAAAATATGCTAAGTAAAATAACCTCAACACATACTATGGTTCCACTGATAGGAAGTACCTAGAATAGCAAATTCAAAGAGACAGAAATAGAGTAGATGTTATAAGGGGATAGGGATGTAGGAGAAAGGGGACTTAATGTTGAATAGAAACAGACCTTTTTGGGGTGATGAAAAAGTTCCAAAAATGGATAGTAGCAATGGTTTCACAACACAGAATGTATATAGTGCTACTGAGTTGTACCCTTAAAAATTGTTAAAATGGTAAAAAGAAAAAAAAATTAGGCATGTTAATAAAGGCAGCTTATAATTAAATATGTTCAAATAAAGATATATCGAAGGAGAAAGAAACCAAAACCTTAATAGTTACAAAACTACTGAAAAAAAATTTTAGATACAGATTTCTAACTATCGCAACTCAAGTTTGTGTTCATGAAACCTGACAAATCACAGAATTCTGTGGCCGCCTTGCTGCTCCTTGAACACCGTACTCCCATCCAGAGGCTTCTCCTTTCTGGAATGATGTTTGGTCGCGTTCCCACAAGGCCACCCCCCCACCGCCTCCTGGTTTCTGCTGAGATATCACCTCCACAGGAGGCCTTACCTGACCGTTGCTTTTTAACTTTTTAACATCCCATCGTCTTCCCAGGTTTATTTTTCTCCGTAGCATTGGCAACTATCTGACATTCTATACAATTTGCATTTTCATTTGTTCTCGTCTAGAATAAAAACTTTATGATTTTTATCTCTATCCCCAGTTATTCAAAATAGTGCCTTGGCTCACAATAAATATTTGTTGAATGAATGAGCGAGTAGTTGAGTAAATCGCTATACTTCAGTTTGGTTACTATTTAAATGGGGTAAACAACAGCTTTGGAAATATAATTATCAGTGGAAAATCCAGAATCCCAGTGCAGCCAGCCTAGCTCCAGAGACCTCTAATTACTGAATACTGCTTTGGCACAAGACATCGAGCAGGCACTGATGAGAAGGCCAAAGAGGAACCAGACCTCCTGTCTCCATGCGTGGAATGAGAGATAGTAAGTGTACAGATATAACGTCATGGAAATTCAAAGTTTATGTCCAACGTGGGGAAATGGTCTCCTTTGACCCCTTCTCCTGCTCCCTGCCCACCCAGAAGCCCCATGCTGCACCAGGGCAGGGATGATGTCCCCTGTTACAACTGCCTGGTGTGCCCCAGTCTCCTATCCAATGACCTGCTCGTACATTGGTGCTAATATCTCCTGATTTGAGTGTGTGGCCACATCTCTCCTGCACTCGAGATTTCACCAGTGGTATCCAGAAATGAAGCATATTCAACCAGTGTGTGGGATTTCAGTCCCAAAGAACCATTCTAAATCCTCCTGAATTGACTCCCAGAAGGTAGCCGCTACTGTGTCCATCTAAGATCTGTCACTCAGGCTGGCCGGCTTTTCAGAGACCGTGAGGGATCTTCTCTGAGCCTGTCCTCAGAAACAGGAGAAATCAGGGCCAGGTGGAAAGAAACTAGTTGGCTTTAAAGATGTTTCTCTAATTTTTTTTTTTAAAAGGAAATGCATACTGTACACATGAGAGACTCCAAGGCGGAGAGATGCTGTGGCAGTTGAGATGCACCTGGGAGCCCCTAACTGTTCCCTGCCTCTGCCTCAGGGGGTGGGATGGCAGCCACTGCACACAGCTCTGCACAGCAGACGGGAGCAGAGCAGTCAGCTCACCGTGCCTTGAGCCTGGTGTCTCCTGCCCGGCCAGGGGTTCTTCTTCTTCTGGCAGAGGCTCTTCTGGTCTCTGGTGTCATCTCTGCCCTCCCACCCCAGGACTGGACTAGGTGCCCCTTTTGGTGTTTGCTGTACATCTCCCTTGAGGCACTCTGCACAACCACCATGAGGCCGACTCTTCCCCGTGGGTAGAAGGGACAGCATCTATATTCCCCATTGTCCTGCATTGTCACATCTGTTTTATATGCCTCAAGGTCCAGCTTCTGCCTCTGTTCCCTTCACCAGAGCACAGTTCTGGACCAACTATGCTCCATTTACAGAGTTTAAAACTTTTGGTGCATAAGTAAATGTTCATCTCTGTGGCCTCCTTACTACCAGATAAGCCTCTGGTCAGGCTTAGGCTGCTCAGCTTAAAGGCGTCTCTGAGCCATGTCTCTCCCCTGCCTCCTCAGCCTGGCTGAGCTCCTGCCAGTGCAAACTGCCAGGTGAGGAGGTGGAAAACCAAACAGTGGGGAGTCATGATGTGAAGCATAAATGTATAAATATGAAGAAAAATGTCATGCATTTCTACCCAGATACAGTCTAGCTCTGCCCTTTCCTGGCAAACTATCTTCCAGTTATGCTCTTTGGAGGGGTGTTCCCGGCGGGCAGCAGCCCGGGCCAATGCTGGGATTTGAGTAATCACAGGCCCGAGTGGGGCGTGTGGGAAGGTGTGCTGTTTGGTCTGGCTCACAGCCCTTGACACTCTGTAGCTATTTTAAACGGATCCCACAGCCTTTCATTTGCTTCACTAATTTCTCTAAAATAGAATTGTCTATTTGTGGGTCAAAATTGGAGAAGCATCTTGTTCATCACCAAACTGCTCTCTGGTGAGACTGGAGACAACACATATACCAAAGCCCGAAAGGACTGGGCACGTAGCAATTCAGTGTGCTCAATCAATGTTAGCGAAGTGAGAAATTGTGCATTGCATCTCTCTCTGAATACCCAGAACCAGTCGATACAGGCCACTCAGAAAATAGTTTTTGATCTGAAGTGCTGGCCTGACAATCTCTCTTTCCTAATTTCTGCCAGTGGTGGTAATGAGTTGTTATTCTTTTTGTTGTTGTTATTGTTGTTTTTATCACATACCCTAAAATCGCAGTGGCTTATAACATCTTTTCTCGCTCAGGCTACATGACCATCAGAAGTTACCCGCTGCTCTGCTCTACACTGTTTTTATGCTAGGACCCAGGCTGGTGAAGCCACTTTTATTTTGCACATTGCTGATTGTTACGGCAAAGGGAAAAGTGGTAGGGGGAACAATATGCTGGTTCCCCAAACTTTGGCTAGGAAGTGATCTACCTCACTTCCAGCCATAGTTCATTAGCTAAGGTAAGTCACATGATTCAGACTCCCCCAGAGAGAAGAAAATATTTGGAAACATGGTACTTACTGTGTTAACTATTCTAACTACATTTTTTTTAAAAATGGTGGCTTTATTATGATATAATTCACACGCCAAAAAAATTTGGCTTTCTGGAGTATACGATTACATAATTTTTAGTATATGCACAGTTATTTAACCCTCATCACTAATGACAGTGGCTCACATCAATTTCAGAATATTCACATCAATTTCAGAATATTTTCATCACCCTCAAAAAGAAACTCCACACTCCTTAGTGGTCATTCTCTATTCTTGCCTTCTCTCAGTCCCTACTGTTAGTAGGCAGTTACTAGTCTACTTTGTTTCTATAGATTTGTCTGTTTGAGACATTTCACATAGATGGAATTATACAATATATGACTTTGTGTGTGAGATTCACTTAGCATGTTTTTGAGACTCACTCATATTGTAGCATGTGTTAGTATCTCATTCCCAGTTTTCCCGCAAATAATAGTCCAGTATGTGGTATACCATATTTTGTGTATCTATTCATCATTTGATAAACATTTGGATTGTTATTAGTTCTTGGCTGTCATGACTGCTGCCGCTGTGAACACTTGTGTACACATTTCTGTGTGGACACATAGAGTTTTCAGTTCTCTTGGATATATGCTTAAGAGTGGAATTTCTGGGTCATATGGGCTTCTTGGTACATACTGCTTCTTGGTAACATTTTGAGGAACCGTCAAATTGTTTTAAGTGTCTGCAGTGTTTTACAATTCCACCAACTATGTATGAGGGCTCCAATTTCTCTATACCTTCATCAATACTTATTATTATCTGTTTGTTTTTTTATCTTAGGCATCCAGGTAGATATGAAGTAGTATCTTATTGTGGCTTTGATTTTCATTTCCCTAATGACTAATGATGTTGGGCATCTTTTCATGTGCTAACTGACCCCTCGTGTATCTTTTTTGGAAATGTCTATTTAAACCTCTTATGCATTGAGATGTCTGGGTGGCTCAGTCAGTTAAGCATCCAACTCTTTTTTTTTTATTTATTTATTTCTAGGAGAGAGAGAGACAGACAGCATGAACAGGGGAGGGTCAGAGAGAGAGGGAGTCACAGACTGAAACAGGCTCCAGGCTCTGAGCTGGCAGTCAGCACAGAGCCCGACGCTGGGCTCGAACCCACGAACCGCGAGATCATGACCTAAGCGAAAGTCGGACGCTTAACCGACTAAGCCACCCAGGCGCCCCAACATCCAACTCTTGATTTTGGTTCAGGTCATGATCTCGCAGTTCACGAGTTCAAACCCTACATCATGCTGTCAGCACAGAGTCTGCTTGGGATTCTCTCTTTCTCCCCCCCCACCCTGCCCCACCCCTGCACTTTTGCATGTGCACTCTCTCAAGAATAAAATTTTTAAAAATATACATGAATGAATAAATAAATAAATAAATAAATAAATCCCTTATGCATTTTTTATGGGCCCAGCTCTGTTCCTTATGCATTTTTTTAGTGGGTTGGATTTTTTATTATTATTGAGTTGTAAGATTCTTTTCTTTTTTAATGTTCTTTTAGTGTTTATTTTTGAAAGAGAGAGTGCAAAGGGGAAGGGGCAGAGAGAGAGGGAGACACAGAATCTGAAGCAGGCTCCAGGCTCTGAGCTGTCAGCCACAAGAGTGCAACATGGGGCTTGAACTCACAGACCGTGAGGTCATGACCTGAGCTGAAGTTGTATGCTTAACCAGCTGAGCCACCTAGATGCCTCTTGAGCTGTAAGACTCTTTATTCTGCATACAAGTCCCTTATCATGTATGATTTGCAAATATTATCTCCTATTTCATGAGATGTCTTTTCACTTTCCAGTTGCTATCCTTTGAAGCACAAAAGTGTTTGATATTGATGAAATCCATTTTGTCTATCTTTCCTCTGGTTGCTTGTCCTTTTGGTGTCATATCTAAGAAACTATTGCCTAATTTAAGGTCCCTATATTTTGTGCTAGGATTTTGAGAATTTAGCTCTTAAATTTAGATCGATGATCCATTTTGTATATGGTATGAGGTAGGGGTGAAATACTTTTTTATATAAACCTTTAATTTGGAATAATAATTTAAATTTACAGAAAAGTTGCAAAGACAGTACAGAGAGTTCCCCTATAGACTTCACCCAAGTTCACCTAATGTCTAACATAGAGAACGTTTGTCAAAATAAGAAATTATTAATGGTATGACCAGCTTTTTTTTAAACATTATTTATTTGAGAGAAAGAGGGAGCCGGGGAGGGGCAGAGAGAGTGGGAGAGAAAGAGAGTTCCAGTAATGCTCTGCACTATCAGTGCAAAGCCTGATGCAGGGCTGGAACTTACAAACCATGAGATCATGACCTGAGCTGAGATCAGGAGTCAGTCACTTAACTGACTGAGCCACCCAGGCACCCCAATGGTATGGTAGTTTTAACTAAACTATAGACTTTAAGATGCCACATGTTTTCTACAGATGTCATTTTTCTCTATTCCAGAATCTAAGCCAGGGTGCTGCATTGCATTTAGCCAATTACTTTTTGTATGTTAAGTCATTTAATCCTCACAATAGTGTGATTCACTTTGCAGATGAGGAAAATGCACAAAGAGTCTAAGCCCCTTGCCCAAGGTTACATAGCTAATGAGTGATGGAATTTTTCTCATCTTCTTCAATACCAAATTGTAGATAAATTATTCTACATCCCCCAATTGTCTCCCAAGGAAGGTACATGGAGTTAAATGTTGTGATGTTGCTAGCCTGAAAATATTTTTATTCTATGTGATTGATAGTTTGGACAATATGGTAGAGCCTGCCCAATGTCCCCCAGTATCTTTCGGTTCACTCATAAAGCTGTACCTCAATCTGGGGGCTTTTTGCATTCATTGTGTTGGGCTCTTAGTGGATTCTTGCCATAGAGAGACTTATGTCCTTTAGATTTTGAAACATTTTACTTATCTCTGATAATTTCCTTTCTCATTCTGTTAGTGAGATTTTGGGGCCCCAAGATTGATTCTCCTCTAACTTTCCTGTCTTTTTGTCTCCTGTTTTTCTTGTTTAGTTAGTTTCGAAAATTGGGAATATATGTACACATTGTTATGCTGACCTGACTTTTAAACATGCCCCTTTTTTATGTATAATTTTAATGGCTGTGCATCATATAAACAATCTTAAATTTATTTAACCAATGTTCTACTGTTGGGCATGTGTTCCCTATTATTTCCATGAACCTGTTTAAAGTAAGTTGTAACATACATCTTTATTTCCTTATGCTGTATTATTAAAAACAGAATTCCTAGATCAGAGGGTATGTATGTTCTAAATACTTTTTTGTGATAAATAATATCCATTACCCTCCACAAATTAACATTTCCATTAGTTATATTAAAGAATCTTCATTTTCTTTATAGAACATACTTTTGAGAACACTTAAGCTAATTTAAAATGAAGACATATTTGTTGTAAATGGAGGCTTGTGGTATTGAATGCATTTGGGGAAATTTTCCTTTCTAATCTGAGAGGTAGCTTCATAGAGTATAGTTATAATATATATGAACACTATTATGGTTCTAATCATCCTTAGAACAAATACTCTGGATTACACATAGAATTATCTTTTCTCTGGTTTTAAAACTCCCTGTCCTAGAGCTGTGATACTGAGGTGTTAGTTTCAGGTGGTCAAGGCACTGGGAAGAGTAAGGTGGCCAATGGCTTTCAAGCACTTGGTGATTTACCATTAGCTGAATTTAGTTTTTACTTTAAAAAATTTTAATTCTAGGGATGCCTGGGTGGCTCAGTCGGTTGAGCGTCCGACTTCAGCCCAGGTTATGATCTCACAGTTCGTGAGTTTGAGCCCTCGTCAGACTCTGATTCTGTGTGTGTCTCTCTCTCTTCCTCCCCCACTCGAACTGTCAGTCTCTGTCTCAAATAAAGATTTTTTAAAAATTAAAATATTAATTCTAGTGTAGTTAACACAATGTTATTATATTAGTTTCAGGTGTGCAGTATAGTGATTCCACAATTCTATACTTGACTCGGCGCTCATCGTGGTAAGTGTACTCTTAGGCCCCTTTGTCTATTTCACCCATGCCCCAGCCCTTGCTCCCTTCTGCTATTTATGAGTTGGTTCTTTGTAGTTAAGAGTCTGCTTTTTACAGGGCAGCTGACTGGCTGATTTGGTAGAGCATGTGACTCCATCTCAGGGTTGTAATTTCAAGTCCTACATTGGGCATGGAGACTCCTTTAAAATGAAAAAGCCTCTTTTTTTCTTTGCTCATTTGCTTTGTTTCTTAAATTCCACATATGAGTGAGATCATGGTATTTGGTTTTCTCTGATTTATTTTGCTTAAGCTTATACTCTCTAGCTGCATCCATGTTGTTACAAATAGCAAGATTTCATTCTCTTTTAAAATTAAAAAAATGTTGGGACGCCTGGGTGGCTTAGTCGGTTAAGCGTCCGACTTTCGCTTAGGTCATGATCTCGCGGTTCGTGGGTTCGAGCCCGCGTCGGGCTCTGTGCTGACTGCCAGCTCAGAGCCTGGAGCCTGTTTCAGTCTGTGACTCCCTCTCTCTCTGACCCTCCCCTGCTCATGCTGTCTCTCTCTCTCCTAGAAATAAATAAAACATTTAAAAAAAATTTTTTAAATGTTTATTTTGAGAGAGAGGGAGAGAGAGCATATGGCTAATGGGGGAGAGGCACAGAGAGAGATGGAGAGAGAGAATCCGTAGCAGGCTCCATGATGTGGGCACAAAGCCCAGTATGGGGCTCAATCTCACAAACTGTGAATTCATGATCTAGAGCCAAAATCAAGAGTTGGGCACTCAACCAATGAGGCACCCAGGCACTCCCCCGCACCCCGCCCTTTTTTTAATTTGAGAGAGAGAGAGAGGAGGAGCAGGGGAGAAGGGCAGAGGGAGAAAGAGAGAATCTCAGGGAATTCAATGTGGGGCTCAATCCCATGACCCTGGGATCCCTACCTGAGCTGAAATTGAGTCAGACAGTCAACAGACAAGCCACCCAGGTGTCCCTCATTATTTTTTTTTCAATGTTTGTTTATTTTTGAGAGAGGCAGAGCATGAGTGAGGGAGACACAGAATCTGAAGCAGGCTCCAGGATCTGAGCTGTCAGCACAGAGCCCCTTGTGGGGCTTGAACTCAGAACAGTGAGATCATGATCTGAGACAAAGTCGGATGCTTAACCAACTAAGCCACCCAGGCACCCCCAGCCTCATTCTTTTTTATGTCTGAGTAATATTCGTGTGTGTGTGTGTGTGTGTGTGTGTGTGTGTGTGTATACCACATAGCTATCTGTCTAACTACACTGCATCTATATCTATACACACCACATCTTTATCCATTCATCTGTTAGTGGACACTTGGACTGCTTCCACAATTTAGCTATTGTAAATAATACAGCTATAAACATAGGAGTGCATATAACTTTTCCAATTAGTGTCTTCACATACTTTGGGTAAATGCCCAGTAGTGGAATTACTGGATCATATGGTAGTTCTAGTTTTAATTTTTTGAGAAACCTCCATACTGCTTTCCACAATAGCTGCACAAGTTCACGTTCCCACGAAGAGGGCAAAATGGTTCCTTTTTCTCCACAACCTCACCAACACTTGTTTTTTGTGTTTTTTATTTTAGCGATTCTGACAGATGTGAGGTGATATTTTACTATGGTTTTGATTTGCGTTGTGCTGATGATGAGTGCTGTTGAGCATCGTTTCACGTGTCTGTTGGCCATCCAGATGTCTTCTTTGGAGAAATTCTGTTCATGTCTTCTGTCCATTTTTAAATTGGATTATTTGTTTTTGGGGTGCTGAGTTGTATAAGTTCTTTGTGTATTTTGGATATTAATCCTTTATTAGATATGTCATTTGCAAATATCTTCTCCCATTGAATAGGTTGTCATTTAGTTTTCTTGGTTGTTTACCTTGCTGTGCAGAAATTTTATATCTCGATGTAGTCCCAATAGTTTATTTTTGCTTTTGTTTCTCTTGCCTAAGGAAACTTGCCTAGAAAAATGTTGCTGTGGCTGATGTCAGAGAAATTACTGCCTGTGCTCTCTTCTAGGAGTTTTATGATTTCAGGTCTCACATTTAGGTTCTTAACCCATTTTGATTTTATTTTTGTGCATGGTGTAAGAAAGTGGCCCTGTTTCATTCTTCTGCATGAAGCTG
The DNA here is from genome assembly GCA_017311185.1 of Proteles cristata cristata. Taxonomy (NCBI): domain Eukaryota; kingdom Metazoa; phylum Chordata; class Mammalia; order Carnivora; family Hyaenidae; genus Proteles; species Proteles cristata. The sequence goes on along the minus strand of JAESUZ010004270.1, from coordinate 51,911 downwards.
TCCAGTTTTCCCAACACCATTTGTTGGAGAAACTCTCTTTTTACCTTTGCATATTCTTGCCTCCCATGTGGAAGAGTAATTGACTATATAGAATTATGGGTTTGTTTCTGGGCTCTTTATTTTGTTCCATTGATTATAGTTAGTTGAATTTTAAATAAACTGCCTTGTATGTAGAAAATTCCTAACCAGTTTCACTGAAAATGAAGGTTTCACCTTCCTAGCCATGATTTGTCAAGAACCGGAAGATAGGCAAGAAAACCTTAGTTAGCTTAGTGATAAAAAGCCAAAATCTGGCATAACCACCTAACCCTGATAAAAGTAAAGATCTTTGGGTCACCTGAGTGGTTCAGTCCATTGAGCATCCGACTATTGATTTCAGCTCAGATCATAATCCCAGGGCTGTGGGACTGAGCCCTGTGTTCGGCTTTTAGTTTTGTCTCAGGTCATGATCCTGCAAGTCTTGTGTCCAGCTACATGCTGAGCATGGATCCTGCTTAAGATTCTCTCCCTCGCTACCCCTATCTCCCTCTCTCTCATTCTCTCTCTCTCAAATCCACTTTTAAAAATCATCTATAATTTTTATTTTCCTCAAAAGCTATTTCTAAGAAGAGTCCATATTCTTTATAGAGACATCCTGAAACATTTACAGAAGAAAAGATATGATGATTGGAATTTACTTCTACATGTCAAGTGAAGGAGGGGAGCAGTGGGTAGGGAAATAGATAAAACAAGTCTGGCCATAGGTTTACTGTTGAAGTTGCATGGTGGGTACAGAGGGGACATTTTATTATTCTCTCTCTGTATGTTTGATGTTTTACACACACACACACACACACACACACACACACACACACACTAAAACCTCCTTTTCTATGAACATGTGGGAGAAGCTAGTTTAGGCCATTAGATCTGGCAATTTAAACACAGGCTCTGAGGCAAGATGATAGAGTTGTATCCCAGATGTGAGTTGGCTCTTGGGAGGCTCATTTTACTTAACTGTACAAACCATGGCTGATGGCCTGCATTTCTGTAGCTCACAAGCCAGTTTCTAACTGGAGTTAGTAACAGTCTTCCACATGAAGCAGCTGATTAAAAAATATGAATTCAATAAAGCACCTGATGTGCTGGAAATCTTTTAGATCTTGACTTGGACACATACCTATATAAAAATTAGGCAAGCTATATTCTTAAGATTGATGCACTTTTACTGCATGTAAATTATACATCAGTAAAAGCTTATAAAAGAGAATAAAGCATCCAAGACTATTTCTAGAGCTGTTTAAGAATTGCTGTGAATTGCAAGCTCTGATCCCTATAAGCAAGAGGTATTGCTGACTTGTTCCTGTACAGGCATAAGCAGACCTGCTAGGATGGCCATCATTTATCTCATCTTTTTTTTACAAAGCCAGCCTGAATAAAGGACCATTCAGTGTGTTTACTTACTATTGAGGGACAGCATAACCAGGGTTAAAAGTCTAGGCTAATGTCAAAAATCACTTAGGTTTAAATAACTGTGTGGCTTTGGGCAAAGTTTCCTTACCCATAAAATAGGAATAATAATAGTAACACTGCCTATCTGCCTATCTGAAGGGTTGTTGTATTCAATGAGATAATATGGGGAAAAAACTTGGCATGGTCTCATAGTCAACAACCAATACAAATGAGTTGTAAGCTTGGTTGACAAATATCAAGCCTGGGTTTATCGGGCTAATGTTGTACACATAAGGACCAGGCAGACATTAGATATTAACTGTCTGCTATATCCCAATGTTCTGCTATTTACTGTGTTGAATTTTTGCAGCCTTCAGATCCGTTGGCTGGAATTGGTTCTGGGGCCAACTACACACGTTCCATACAGATACACTCTCTTCTGGCTACCCCCTATTGACACATTAAGTCTTAAAGATTCTGAGCAACAAAATAGTCTTTGTAGATGAGCAAGACAACTCTTTCTGTTGTCAAAACAGAAAGGCAAGTGCTATCCTATGTGCAGATAAGATAACTCTTATTATCTCAAACTCTGAGCTCCTGATAAAACTCTCTTGACTAATCACTGCCAGAAAAGTTAGCTATTGGCAAAATAAATTTATATTTGGTAGGTATTTCTAATCTTGTAACTAGTTTATAGTGTTATAACAATGTTATATAAGTTGCTTTGTTTAATTCCTCTGTTATATCACAAATACTTGATCCAAAGGGTATGGCAGGATATAGCAAGTTATGACTTCTGGGGTGCTTAATTAGGAATTTATTTTGGTGTTACTATTTTTAAAAGATTTTTAATTTTTTTGTGTTTATTTATTTTTGAGAAAGTGCAACTGGGGAGGGACAGAGAGAGAGGGAAAGAGGAGCCAAAGTGGGCTCTGCCCTGATAGCGGAGAGCCCGAGGTAGGGCTCAAACCCATGAATCCGTAAGATCATGACCCCAGCTGAAGTCAGATGCTCATCTGACTAAGCCACCCAGGGGCCTCTAAAAGATGCTTTTATACTAAGGTTATGTTGATGCTGAATCTAGCTGGAATTATTTGGATATTCACTGTACTTTTCTTTAAACTATACTGCATTAAAATATAAAATTGGAAGAATATTATTTTGGCCATGATCTATGGAAGTAAGCTTTGTAGGGTCTCATCTGTGTGCTATGCAGACTCAAAACAATTTCCTTAGGTAAAGCTTACACCTGACTTTGGTTTTCCCTTGTAGGTGAGAAAAGCCTTTTAAAAGAGCCAGCTGTCCTTTACTACTTCAGCTTTCATAATAGAATTGTCTATAAAGGCATATGTGTCTGAATTTTAACAACTCAAAATAACTATGTTCCAGGGTTTAGCTGGGAGTAAAATCTCATTTTGTCATCCAATATTTATTAAAACTCAGTAGGGAGAGGCAATTTTCAGGGAGGATTATTCGAAGTATACATCAGCTTATGCATTTTTTTTAGGCAGTCTAGGCTAAAGCATATCCATGGATTAAACCAGATCAATAGACAGCTGGTACCTTGCTAGACAGTGCCATAGTGTCCCAAAGTATAATTTTTACCTAATTGTGCTTTTGTGTAATGTCAACAATGTATATTGAGTGTTATGATACACAACTATTTTCTTGCATTTATTTTAAGGATATATGAAAACATTGTTTATTCCTATCACAATAACCATTTTTTAGGACCCCAGAGAAACATATCTGATCTTGGTACCAAAAATAATTAATAGTACTAGTTAATCTCAACTTTGTAATTAAGGAAGGAAGGAAGGAAGGAAGGAAGGAAGGAAGGAAGGAAGAAGAAGAGAGAGAGAAAGAAAGAAAGAAAGAAAGAAAGAAAGAAAGAAAGAAAGAAAGAAAGAAAGAAAGAAAGAAGGAAGAAAGAAAGAAAGAAAGAAAGAAAGAAAGAAAGAAAGAAAGAAAGAAAGAAAGAAAGAAAGAAAGAAAGAAAGAGAGAGAAACAACTCCTACCTGCCCCCTCTGACTCCTTCCTCAGAGAATCCTAGCAAAAACATTGTTTCGGTAAGAGAAGTATCATGGGATGTGCCAAAATCAATGCTTTTCTACAATCCAAACTGCAAAATGCTTCCCAAAGCAGAAGCAAAAATGTCTTTGTGCAAAAAGTAGATCACATTCTTCTGCCACTGTTAGAGTATGTTGATGCTCCAAAATCCTAACCCGTGCTTCATATTACGTGAGTCTCAGATTTGTAGCACAAACGGCAACATGTTAACTGGTTGTATTAGTTAGGGTTCTCCAGAGAAACAATTAATAGAAACAATAAGGTGTGTATATATGGACATACAGTCTCTCCCCCCATCCTGAAGTACAGCATTCCTATGAAACCTTTTGTAAGCAAAAGGTTTGGTGTAAAGCAAAAAAAATGGTGTAAAGCAAAAAAGCAATTACCATTCATTTATACGGAAAATATTTTGAGCATTTCCAGACCCCCAAAATAACCTCTCTTGGGTTTTTCTAATACCTTAGGACACATCTTGCTAATGGATACACAAAATCAATTCAGATGAAGCACAGATGCTCAGAGATACAGTTCAAAGCCATGGCAATTTGATGCTGATATGCTGAGTGTAGTTCCCAGGGAAGGAGCTTAGTGGGACCACTCTCTCATGGCTCAGGATGTGTGGTGCCTCTATAACAGCTTGAGGTCAAAGCCTATACTCAATATACTTTTCCTTTTTTCCCCCATATCCTATTAAACAGCTCTAGAAACAAAGTCTTGGGTGCTTTCTTCTTCTTCTTCTTTTTAAATAAATTTTATTGATGTTTAACTTATATACATAGAGTAAAAGTTCACAAATCTTAAGATTATAGCTTGATTAGGTTTGACACAGATATACACCCAAGTCAAGATCCTCTTCAGATTCCTTTCTGTTAGTGAAAGCAGGTACTAACTAGGTCTTTCGTAAAAGCAAGTGGCATAACGTGAACTTTTGAAAAGCAGGGGATACCTGTCCATAAGAAGAGATTTATTATAGGAATTGGCTCATACTGTTATGGAGGCCAAGGAGTGCCACCATCTGCAAGCTAGAGAACTGGGGGCCAGTGGTATAATTCACTCTGTCCAAACACCGAGAATCAGGGTAGCTGATGGTGTAATTCCAGCGACTCCTGAGAACTAGAGGGTTGCTGCTGTACCTGGACCCTGAAGGTCCAAGAACCAGGAGATCTGATGTCCGAAAGCAAGAGAAGATGAACGTCCCAACTCAAGGCAAGAAAGAGATATATATAGAGAGGGACACCTGGGTGGCTCAATCAGTTAAGCATCCGACTTCACCTCAGGTCAAGATCTCATGGTTCTTGAATTTGAGCCCCACATGGTGCTTTCAGCCCACTTTGAATCCTCTGTCCCCCTCTTTCTGCCCCCTTTGCCCCCCCAAAAAAAATAAATAAAGGGGCATGTGGGTGGATCATTTGGTTGAGCATCGACCTCAGCTCAGGTCATGATCTCGTGGTTCACTGCTTCGAGCCTCAAACTGGGCTCTGTAATGACAGTGAGGAGCCTGCCTGGGATTCTCTTCCCCTCTCTCTGCCCCTCCCCCACTTGCACTCTCTCAAAATTAAATAAATATAACTTAAAAAGAATAAAAATAAAATAAATAATAAATATTAAAAGAGAAAGAGAGAGAATTCACCCTTCCTTTCCACCTTTTTGCTCTATAAGAACCCTCAGTAGATTGGATGATGCCAGCCAATGAGGAGGGCAATCTTCTTTACTCAATCTAATGATTCAGTGTGGTTTGGTAGAAAGAGACAAGATTTGGAATCAACAGATTTGGTTGGGTTTAAAAAGCTGATAGTTATCAGAACCTGGGCTTCTTAAACACTGGCATCCTTATGCAGGAAACAAATGACTCTAATGTGTGCCTCAGAGGACCCTCAGCCTTTCCTTCTCTTTCGTGAGTTCAGCATAGCAGCAGCAGAGCTAGAACACCCGGTGAGCCGCCCCTGCCTGCTCCTGCCCAGGGATTTGCCTCTCAGGGTGAGCCTAGGGTATTTGTGAGTCTCCGCATAGCTGGCCTGAGGTTCCCAGATCCTCCACCTCCTACCTTACCTCTGATGTGGGGTAAACATTCCCTCTAGGGGGGGCTGTGTTTTGTGAATAATTTTTTAAAGTTATAATATATAGGCTTTACCTGTTTTTATTATTTAAAAATGTTTACGTTTATTTATTTTGAAAGAAAGAGAGAGCAGTCAGGGGAGGGACAGAGAGAATCCCAAGCAGGCTCCGTGCTATCAGCACAGAGCTTGATGCACAGCTCGAACCCACTAACCATAAGATCATGACCTGAGCTGAAACCAAGAGTCGGGAACTTAACCAACCAACTGAACCACCCAGGTGCCCCTAGGCTTTATTGTTTTAAATGTTTTGGGATTTTTTTTTTAACTTTACTTTTGAGAGAAAGAGAGAGACAGAGTATGAACAGAAGAGGGTCAGAGAGAGAGAGAGAGAGGGAGACACAGAATCCAAAGCAGGCTCCAGGCACCGAGCTGACAGCACAGACCCCAATGCGGGGCTCAAACTCAGGGACAAGGAGATCATGACCTGAGCCAAAGCTGGAGGCCCAAATGACTGAGCCACACAGGCGCCCCTGGGCTTGACTGTTTTAAAATGAAGTGTTTCATCTGTGGTAGGGTAAAATGATAACCAAACATCCTGGAGGAAATGATGAAAAAGTCAAAAGAAAAATAATTCTACATTTCTCTCTCATTACATTTTCCATTCACGAAGTAAATCTACTCCTTTTTTTCTTTCCATAAAAGTTCACGCCGGGTATGTGTCTATGAAGAGTCATCTCCTACAGCCCACACATAAGATGACACTTTATTCAGTCAATCTGTTCTTAGGAACAATGTAAAAATATATACGTGGTGAGGTTAACAATGGTCTTATTTGAACTCGAACACCAAAGCTGAGAGCCCCTACCTCTTCAGATGTTTGAAATCCTTAACGTAAAAGTTTAAGTTTTTCATAGTGATGGAGTATGTTTTATAATGTAACAACACTTAAATATATCAGCCACAAAATATTTATTAAAACAAAATAGTGCTTTTCTTTATGTTTGAAAAGGCTTCAAATATTAATATGAGATTAGGTCTTACTCAAAGCGTAAGTCTTACATTAATTTGTTTATCTCCAAATTTCTCCTTTACCCCATTTCCCAATTTTTGCGTATGATGGTAAAAAAAAAAAGCATTACCCACTTTCCATAAATGATGATACCATCTAATCTTATTCTGACTTATAGTGTCATTTGAATTTTATTTTTGGTAGCCTGCCACTCGTAAGAGTATGAGGGAGACAATTATATTACCTAACATTTGAATTAAGGCATCACACAATTATCACCCTGCATTTATTTTCTTTGAATTCGTACAATTGAGAAAATATATAAAAACTTGTATTTCTATCTGCCTGTACTCAGCAAAACAGCTAATGTGAAGGCAAAAATTAAATAATTGTTAATCCTAAGAGGGAGAAAACATGCCAATATGACAGTGTGGCTACTCTCTAACAAATACTTTTTCTGCACAAAATAAAGACCTGTTCTATGTCTGTTCTTTAACCAAGGTCTCACTTTTCCATAGTTGATTTTTACAGTCGTTTAACTGTTTGTTAAGTGATATGAATTCTTTTGGTTGATGCATTACATAAACGTGCTGTCCCAAACATTTTTTCTGGTATGTTCAAGGGCCTTGCTGGATCCAGAAATTCCAGCCCTCAAAATATATCCTAAAGAAACAGTTTAAACTGTGGGCAAAACCATATCTGGAAAACTTTCCATTGCATTATTTAAAATAGTAAAAAATGAAAACAAGCTAAATTCTATGACCGGAATGATTGCATAAATTATAAGTAATCTGGATAATAGAATCCTATTTTAGCCATTGAGAATGATGAAAGATAATATTAAAGCAAGGAAAATGTCATGATTTTTATTTAAATAATTTTATTATTTTTATTATTAAAGGAAATCTGAAAAGTAAAGAGACTAGAAAGAAATATGATTCTAATATTCACTGGAAAAAAGAATACACTTGTATAGCTTTGATATGGTTATAATTATGTGGGTTAAAGCAGAGCAAAAATACTGGGATGTTGTTTTACTGGGGTTTCTTCTTTTTTTTCTTTAGTAAATTATATGTATTATAATTTATAGTGGAAAATTGGAGTTAAAAAATAAACCACCTTCTTATACACCAAATCTCTTGTCTGGCTTATGAAGGAGCTTCATGCCCAGTCCCATCCTGTAATTTTTTTTTACGTGTATATTAAACAATGATTTTACTTTCATTGTATCTTCCATAGCTACTCTCAGCCAACAGCTCATGGTATTTGACACATGACAGGCATCTCCTATTTTAAAGATGGGCAAACTAAGTCCTAAAACAGTTACTCACTTAATATCCCCTAAATAGATCTATAAAATGTCTACAAATGAAAAGTGATCTTGATTCATTCTCCTCTGCCCTTTGATTTAAAAAGAAATCCAAGTCCTCGCAAATGCCTATGACGAAGTTTACTCATGCAAAGTTGAATAAATTGAAGCAGCGCGTAGAACAAGAAGGTTAAACCTAGGACACTCTTGGGGCGCCTGGGTGGCTTAGTCGGTTAACCGTCCGACTTTCGCTCAGGTCATGATCTCGCAGTCCGTGGGTTCGAGCCCCACGTCGGGCTCTGTGCTGACTGCCAGCTCAGAGCCTGGAGCCTGTTTCAGTCTGTGACTCCCTCTCTCTCTGACCCTCCCCTGCTCACGCTGTCTCTCTCTCTCTCTCCTAGAAATAAATAAAACATTTAAAAACAACAACAACAACAACAAAAAACCTAGGACACTCTTACTAGGAGAATTCTTCCATTCTTGCTGCCCAGAGGAATCCTTGAAAAGTGAAAAGCAAAGGGCTGCTCCATGGTCTTACAAGGTAAGTAGTTATTCTGACTTTACAGGCGAGAAGCTGGGGCTGGGAGAGTTAACTTGCCCGAGGTCACAGGGCTAGTACCTGAGAGAACAGAGACTCATTTCCACCAATGACTGTCTGTAAAAAGCCTGAACTCTTTCCCCTCGTGGTAGCATTGCCGTGAGCATCAAATGAGGAAATGGGGCATTGCCCGTCTCTGTGGTTTCAGGATCCCCACTCTTCCTGGGCCAACCCCAAATAGAACAGAGATGGTAAATGTAAAGCTTTGTGAAAAAATAAACAAGAAGCTAGTAATCGCTTGTTACAATTTTTTTTTCTTTAAGTCTCAGATCTTTTGTTGTAGGGGAATTCTGTTCTATGAGATGCTGCTTGAAATAAACGGGCCACTGGTCAGGACTTGGAAATGCCTGTGATATGAAGAACGTCATTCGTCATTTAGCATCTACAGATATATTATTATTATTTAATGACAAGTTAGTAAATTACTGACAAAAATAGTGTAGTTAACATCCTCTTTTTAGAAAACCAGTATGTATAGAAACTTACGCTCCAAGCCTACCTTCTGCTTACCATTAGAGCTATCTTAGTTCCAAAGGAGCACACTCAGGGAAGGATTCTTTTCAGCTTTTAAAGATGCGCACTTCGGGAGCGAAGGTGTCTTATTCTTTTCATTCTCCATTTAGTGGTAAATGAGAGGTAGTTTGAAGTAGTGGGAAGTCAAGTTCATTGTATCATCATTTCCAGTGCTGGCTTTTAGCTGCAAGTTTATTAACCTCTCTGGGTGACCCACTTCTTACTTTTCTCCTCTGTTCCCCCTAAGTGTGGGAGTCACATTTTGACACTATATACCTAGGAAATGACCTGACCTCTCTAGTCAAATATTTTTATGTGTATTTAAACTACACTATATAAACATATAGTAATATATCTATATGGTTCAAAATTTAAAAGATTATAAAGAGAAAATTTCTGCCATCTCCCTCCTGCCTGCTTTTCTCTGGGTTTCCCTGTTTCAGTCCTCAGTTTTATTTTACAAATTCAGAGGATGAATTTGCAAACTAAGCAAAATGACTAGATTCAATCTGAATGAAAGGACTTTATTCTAAAGTGATACTGTAAAGGTGATTATTTGTCCCCTTCATAGCCTCCCCCATGTTTTCTGAGATTTCAAACAGCAGCATTCAACTAAAGTACTAAACGGTCACTTTGTCTTTTCAAGAAATTTTGACTTTGAACTTGCTCATGTGCAAAGGAAATGGTTCAGCCATTTCTCTAGAACTGGGTTGATAATAAATTTCCTTTTGTTCCACTTATAATTTTCTTTTAATATTTTGCCTTTTTCTACTGTTAGCATAGGATGGAAGGAGTAACGTAAAGCTCTATTGTGGACTGCTTTGAGGTTTTTATACGTTAGGCCAGGACAAAGACTATAAGAACTAAAAGTGTACATACAAAATGCCTTACTTTCCCTTCAGTTTATTCAATATCTGTAATCCTTCTGATTAAGATTGCTTACCTCTGGGTGCTAACCAATATAAGGAAAGGCATGTAGAATAAATGAACAATAGTGTAAGGAGAACAGCTAGGCAGGCTATTAAAACGTGTGCCTAGTCCAGCACCTGGCACACAGTAGATGTAGGACCGTTGAGAAATAAAGTGTCGATCTATTAAAGCATGCTTGAACTACCGCCATGGTAACCAAATATTTTTTGCACATCTTTGGGTTTACAAAGCAAATTTAAAAATCATTAAAAAAAATCTCTATGCGAAGGGCTAAAAGGACCTTACTCTTCCAGGACAATTGTGTCTTAATCTAAAATATGGTACATTATTTTGCAAGAACTGAGGAGCGACACTCCCTTCTCCCGGGTATCTGACACTGGAGACTTACTGCGTATGAAGTAGCGATCAAAATCTAGCTCAATTCACTTAGGAAAGTAACGTAATTACAACGACATCCAACCCCATCAGGAAAGGGTTTGGGTTTAAGCATACATAACAGGCCACACTATGGATCATGGCAGACATACAGCGTTGGAAGTTGCTGCATTTGTCTACTTATGGGTGGAGTTTACATTTTTCCCTGTTCTATTAATAGAATACTTAATCAACTCCTTTCATTCATTTCCTCAGTCCACAGACGTTTCTTAAGAGCCTATCAGGGACCTGACAGTGAAGATCCAGTGCCTACCCTCAAGGAACACACAATCCAAGCGAAGATTTGCTTTCCCATAGTCATCGGGGTGGCGCTTTAAGGCGTCGCATCGCTCCTCTCCGGACCAGGTGCCCGAGGTGCGGCTCTCCCCGGCGGCCCGGGGCGGGGTCAGCCGAGCCGCCGCCGTCGCCGCCCCCGCCGCTGCCCCCGCGCGCTCCCTCCCGCGCAGTCTTTAATTTCGCAGCTCCGACCACCGGAAATTAGCGGCGGGCGGAGGGCACCGGGCAGAGCGCGGGGGAGCGTGCGTGGGGAGGGCGCGCCCGCCAGGCTAGCCGGGCGCCCGCGGGACGCGCCGCCAGCGCCCTCTCCGCCGGGGGCTCGACGCTCGCCCACCCTTTCCAAATTTAACCATTACCTAAATCCGAAGGGAAATGAGCAAACCTCTCGGATTGGGTGTCAAGGTATTTTCAGCCTCGTTGGGCGTATTTATCCCGAAGTGTTTCCACAACAAGCTATTTCGGGGCAGAGGGGCAGGTTTCGCTCTGCGGACGCCGCGGCCACTCGCCGGGCTCCAGGCCGGCGGCAGCGTCCGCCGGTGATTCACGGGCCCCGAGCCGGGGGTAGCGGCCCAAACAGGCGGCGGGGTGGGGGTGGGGGTGTCCCGGGGCAGAGGGGCGGGGAGGCCTCCTTGGAGCTGGGCTCTTCTACTCCCCGGCGCTCCAGTCAATCTCTGTCCTGAATCTGTGACTTCTTCTCGCTGCGGAAGTCTCCCGAGAGCCAACAATGGTTCATTTTCTTTTGAATCATTTCCAGTGCCTGGGTGTCGGGCCCTCCGGGCCTCCCCGTCCTCCGCAGCCCCACAGAGCAGAAACGCGGAGGACCTCCTGGGAGGGCGGCTGGAAAGGCTGGCCCGGGTCCGCCTCCTAAGCCCCTTGCGCAAAGGAGCGCGCCCAGACTGGGGGTTGGGGGGGCAGGTCTGAGAGGGCTAAGAGAGCTACTCCTTAACGCTCAGGAAGTGAAGCTTGTGGTTTTGGGGGCTGAGCTCGGAAGGAGATTAAAAAAAGAGAGAGAGAGAGAGAGAGAGAGAGAACACAGTCTCTCCGAAAGCAACTCAGTTTGAAAACTCGGAGCGCAGTGTCGGTGCCCTGACCCCGCAGGTAGGTCCGCTGCGCCTGTTCTGCGCCTGCCCCCCTGGTGGGGGCGGCCGCGGGGACTAACGCCCACTGCGGGGGCGACCAGAGGGCGCTGCCGGGTTCCCGCCCGCAGCTGGCCACTGTGCGGGAGCCCCGAGAGCCCTATCCGCAGGGGATTTGGCGCAGAGGAGCAGGATTCATCCGGGAAGGAAACATCTGGTGGGGAGGCGGTGGCAACTGCGATCAGGAGGCTGCCCCTCCGCGCCTCCACTCCCGCCTTCCCGGGACCAGACCGTGAAGAGAGGCCCCGGCCCGCGTGCGCTCCGGGGGCCGCCCCGCCCTCCCGCCGCCAGCTGCTGCGCGAGGTCGCCTTCCCACGCGCTCGGCCCTCGTCCCTACTACCCAGCCCACTCCACTCTTCCAGGATCGGGTAGGGCCAGCCGGCATGCGAGAGAGGCGCGGGGCTCCGCCTGGGGGGAGAGGCCGCCTCTGTGCCCGCCTGATCCCGCGCAGTCCCCGCCAGCGCGACAATTCCCCCAGCCCCCTCCCCGACCGACTTGGCGCCGACGCAGACCCAAGCCTCAGCAGGGCCCTCGAGACCGTTTCACCCCGTGTTCCTTTACCGCTGAGTTTCATGGCTGTCTAAGGAATTCGTTTTTGCGTTTGTGGGGTCCAATTTATAAGGCCGAAGTGGCGGCTCACGCAGAGGCCCAGGGAAAACCGTGGTGGCCGGACTGCGCCCTAGGGCAGCGCCAGCACCCCCAAGCCTCCTGAAGTCCCGACCCTAGAGGTGGACTTAGGCCGGGGCGGGTGGCACCCTCACTCCTAGGAGCCTCTGGCTTTTAAGACTCCGGAAAGGTGCCTTGGGATTCCGATAGACGTCCCAGCCGCCTCTTCTCCCAAGCCTGTCCCACCTCCACCGTGGGACGTGGAATGCCCTCGAGGGGAGTCCCTGAGTATTCGTGTTGAGCCCGGAGCGCCAACAGGTAGTCTTAGTGTCCTGCATCCTGCCCTGAGCGCAGCGTAGCTCTAGTCTGGCAGCCTAAGCGTCGCGAAGGCCAAGGACGAGGTGGTCGTCCCCGCCTGCGGTCCCCCAGCACCCTCGTTACTGAACTTGCCAAGAGCATGGAGAGCTGCTGTGCCCCCAAGAGCCTGCAGTTCCCATGTGGGCGCGGCGCCCATCGCCTTCACTCGGGGAGGACGGCAAATTCGTTTTCCCCAGACCTAGTCGCCGGCCTGGTTCCGCCCCCGAGCAGCCCCAAGCGGAGCTGGAGGCTCTGCCCCGCCTCACCGCTGGGCTCAGGTTTCGACCCCGGGATTAGGTGAACTGATTGGGGGTTAATGAGAGCGGCGCAGCGGGCAGCTAGCTCCGTCCCCGGCCCGCGCCCGGACCCCGGCGCGCCGCCCTGGGCAGCGCACCCTGCCCTCTCCGCGTCGGCTAAACTGCTGTTTCTTCGCGGACTACAGACGCCAGGCGGTTTACAGCCATCGCGCCCGAGTCGGGCTCGACTTCCCCTAGACAAGGTTTTCGGTGAGCAGAACGAAAAAAGTTATTTCCCGGGACTTGGTTTCCGAGGTTAGGTGTCGCCCCAGACTCTGCTTGCTCCCGCCGCACTCGCGACTCCAGGTCAACCTTTTCCTCGCTTGAGGCACGAGTGCAGAGCGAGGGGCATCACGGGGGTGCGAGTTCCAGCCGAGGCCGGGGTCAGCCCATCCCGCCACCTTCCTGTTCCTCTTCTCTCCTGCCTCCTTTCTCCAACTTCTGCGGCTCTCAGTCCCTCCGCTGCAGCCTCCCAACCCTCCGCTCAGCCAGCCTGGTGCGCCCTCTCCCCCCACCACCTCCCTCCAGTTCGGAGCTGGCTCTCGGAGGGCTTGGCTCGGAGCCCCTTCCTGGTCCTCGATCACGAACTCATCCCTCGGCCCTAGATTGATCAGCCCGTCCTTGCTCTCCTCCCCGGCCAGAAAACTAGGCCAGGCAGGCAATGAGTGGTCGACTTGGGGTAACTGGCCAGTTGCGGACATCGGCTCTCCGGAGAGTTTGACGGAGCAAGTTTTGCTAGGGAAGGGGAGGGGCCAAGGGGTGTGGGCCGGGCAGAAGGAAGAGGCCTGAGCCCCAGCCCCGGGACGGGTTTTACCGCTGAGCTGCGGCGGCGGCGGGCTCGCGCCACCTGTCCGAGTGCCACCTGGTGAGCGCGGCGCGGCGGGGCCCAGCCCCTCCTCCCTCAGGCCCTCCTCGCTCCTCCCCGGCCGAGGCTCCCTTTCCACCCGGCTGCCCCGGCCCCGGCCCAAGAGCGTGCGGACCCGCGTTTCCACCGGGTTCTTCTCTCGCAGGTCTCCGCCTGGCTGGGGCAGAGCAAGAACTCGAAGTGACAGTGGGCTGACGGCGGCTCCAGGGAGCCGAGTGGGGAGCGCGCCGGATCACCATGCCGCGTTCGTTCCTGGTCAAGAGCAAGAAGGCTCACAGTTACCACCAGCCGCGCTCCCCGGGACCCGACTATTCCCTCCGCCTGGAGAATGTATTGGCGCCAGGCGGAGCAGGTGCGGGGCGCGCGCGGACCGGGCGGGGCTGCTCCCAGGGTCGTAGCTTCGGCGCTCCACCCCCCATCCCCCAAGGAGCCGGGCAGGGCGACCCTGACGCCCCCTTTGCTGCCTTTTTGTTTCCAACCGTCTGGGTCCCTTCCGGGCTCGTCGCCTAGGTGCCACGGCCTCTTTGCTCCGGCCCTCGGATCCGGAAGGGTTCCTGGCCAGGTCTGGGAAATAAAAGAGGACACCCGGGTGCCACGGGCTGGGGGCGCCGCCACTTGAGAACCATTGGCCCCATTTAGGCCCAGCCTGAGCTCCTATCCTGCCTCCTCTCCGCAGACAGCACCTCGAGCGCAGGAGGGGCGAAGACAGAGCCCCGGGGTCGTTTGTCTCCCGAGTCGCAGATGACTGAGGCCCCTGACAGAGCCTCCGCATCTCCGGGCAGCTGTGAGGGCAGCGTCTGCGACCGGAGCTCAGAGTTCGAGGATTTCTGGAGGCCTCCGTCGCCCTCTGTGTCTCCAGGTAGGAGCCGGCTGGGAGCTCTGGGGCCGGGGCGGCAGGGCTCCCATGGTGAGGAGTAAACTAACGCAGGTTTGACGGGACGGAAATACTGAATGGATGGCGGAGGGTCTTTCCGAGAGGAGAGCGCTTGTTCGTGGGGTAAGGGCCCCGTAGGAGAGACATCTGGCTTCTCTGGGACTGCGTCAGCAGGTTTGCAGGGGCTGCTGCTTTGATGCGAGGCGGCGGGACCCGGGTTCGTTTGGCCGAGATGGTTGGTGAGAGAAAATAAATGAGTCGTCTCTGCAGCAACCTCGACATTTCGTTTTCTGATCAGTTGACTGCTTAGAAAGAGCTGGGATCCCCAAATCCAGACCCCGGGGTCCCAAATGGAAACCTGGGCAGTCTAAAAATTCCACTGGCTCCCGCAGAGAGCTGGGCGCTAATCGGGAGGGACGGGTCAGGACGGAAATCTCTGCCCTCCTCTGAATCTTTGCAAGCGCGGATTGGGGGCCTGTTTCAGTTTTCGTTCTGTGGGGTTGTTTGGCCCAGCCTTGGAGACCAGTCGTTTGGCTACATTTCCAGACAGCAATGGAGTTTTGCGCAAACCGAGTGACTGCACTTTGGGTGGGGCGAGTCTTGTGTCCTGGTCCGAGAAGGAGAATACAAACTAGTTGGATTCTGCCAAGTGCCTGTTATTTCCAGATTGCCTTTACTAGTTTTGAAAGATAGCCCCAACCCCATCCCTCATTCTGTGCGTTGACTTAGCTAAAGCTATAGCTGCAGCGAGTGTGTCTGGGAGCCTGCAATCCGATGATCCTTCTCGGCTGTGCAGGACGCCGCCCTCCAAGACTGGGTGCCGCGGGAATCTCTCCGCTGGAAACTTGGGGTGCAGCCTCTCATTAAAGCGGCTAGCCTGGAGTGTGCGGTGTGGGAACAGATTTGTAAATCCGCATGCAAATAGAGAAAGGATACATTGCGTGTCTGGTTTTAGCAGAATTCACGTTGGGCAGGAGTACAGAGGCCGCGAATGTGGGAACACTATGGCACTGGCAGGTGGTGGCTAAACCTTAAACGTAAATTATTCTCTGGGAAAATGTGGAGCTTTACCCCTATCAGGCTATGACAAGAATGAGAACGGGGAGCATCCAGCAGGCAGTTCAAGCTCCAATCCTTCTTCCCGCTGCCCCTTTGCTACTTGCACTGGGTATTGAGTAACTGTTAGGAATGTTAACACCTTCCCGGTTTTTTTTCCAGACAGGTGTCTTCGGTAGGTCGGGCTACATTTTATTTGTCCTCTCCCTCCTTCCTTATCGATCCCGGAAAGAAAAAAAGACGGAGTGGGAATCTGTAGGGGCCGGGAGAACGCTGGCGCTGGGCGCTGGGCCGTCTGCGGCGCAGGAGCGCTGTCCGGGCCCCAGCGGGGGCCGCCTGCTGCTTAGCTCAGCTCAGAGCATGTATCCAGCACAGACGGCCTGGCGCGCTTTCCTCTGTGGCACCGCGAGGTGCTCCGGTTCCACTAGAAAAGACCCTCCTAACGTCCTGCGCTTCCTCTGCCCTGGCACTAAATTTACCCATCTCCTCGACCGATACCATTTTAGTGATCTGTTTGCTGCCCTGCCGCCTCGAGTGGTCCTCGAGGTCCCAGAGACCAGTCCGCACTTTACTCTGGCGGCGTCTAGCGCACGGAGTGCGCCACCAGTGCCGGGCGACGGGCAGACGCCGCCGGGCGGCCTCCGCCCCGCCGTCTGAAGCCTGACCCGACGCCCCTTGTGCCTCCACAGCCTCGGAGAAGTCGGTGTGCCCGTCGCTGGACGAAGCCCAGCCCTTCCCCCTGCCCTTCAAGCCGTACTCGTGGAGCGGCCTAGCGGGCTCCGACCTGCGGCACCTGGTGCACAGCTACCGGCCGTGCGCGGCCCTGGAGCGCGGCGCCGGCCTGGGCCTCTTCTGCGAGCGCGCCCCCGAGCCAGGCCACCCCGCGGCGCTCTACGGCCCGGAGCGGGCTGCGGGCGGCGCAGGGGCCGGGGCGCCCGGGGGAGGCGGCGCAGGAGGTGGCGCTGCCGGCAGCGCAGGCCTGGGGCTCTACGGCGACTTCGGGCCCCCGGCGACAGGGCTGTTCGAACGGCCGACGGCGGCGGCGCCGGGCGGGCTGTACTCTGAGCGTGGCCGCGGGCTGCACGCGGACAAGGGCGCCGGCGTCAAGGTGGAGTCGGAGCTGCTGTGCACCCGCTTGCTGCTGGGCGGCGACTCCTACAAATGCATCAAGTGCAGCAAGGTGAGGCTTCTGCGCGCTTGGCTTTGTCGGCTCCGCGCCCCCGCCCCCGGCCCGCGCCCCTCGGCCCCTCTCAGCGGCCTTCTCCCCGGCCCCACCCGCCTCAGGTGTTCTCCACGCCGCACGGGCTCGAGGTGCACGTGCGCAGGTCCCACAGCGGCACGAGACCCTTTGCGTGCGAGATGTGCGGCAAGACCTTCGGGCACGCGGTGAGCCTGGAGCAGCACAAAGCCGTGCACTCGCAGGTAAGCGCGGGGCGCAAGGCCGCGCGCGGCCCTGCTCAGGTGTTCGCTTTCGGGGATGTTCCGTTTCTCGGTGCAGCACCCGCCACTCTCCGCTTGCCATGTTTTCCCCTGGACCTCCCCGACTGCCCCCCAGTCTCCTCCACCAAGACCCTTTGCCCGGATGTAGGTGTGTAGGGGGAAAGGTGGCCGGCTCCGGCTTCCAGGCAGCCCTAGAGTTTGGTGTCACATCATTGTAAGCCTCCAGAGGGTGATCCGGATCATTACTTTGGGTTTGAGGAGGGTTTGTGCACTCTTGCTGCTAATGTATCAGATTTATTAGCTCTGTTTTTTTTTTTTTTGCCTCGTTTCTTAACACCAAATGACTGTCACTTAATCAGCATTGATCCCTCCCAAATGAAAAGAAGGGATGTCAGCTCATTTAGAGGATCCAGTAGCATATTTATCCTGCTGTTCTTTCATTCATTCCTTTAACATTTGTTGTCCAACTTCCAGGGGCTAGGCATCTGAGAATCCTGTAACACATCAGGTCCCTGACAGGATGCCCCCACAGGACTTTTCAGTTTGGCTGAGTGACAGAGAGTAGATAAGCAATTAAGTACACGAGTAACTATGACAAGAGAATGCTTACTTATAGAGACTTACTTACTAAAAAGGGTACTATTCTCCCATCTCTCTCAACACTGGCCGGAGGGGGCAGTGGTCTCAAGTGAGTGAGGTCTAAGCCTCCTGTCGAGGAGGGTGGAGAACTGTTTGTAAATGGGTGTCAAAAAGGCAGGGTGGGGATACATTTTTGCCCTGGGGTGTGGAGGGTTGTGGGTGAAAAGTGGGTAGAAAATCTGTTAAAGGGGAAGAGGTTGGGGTGGAGAGGGTGGAGGTTGGAAATAAATCTGGGGAGAGAGAATGATGGGTTAGGCTAAGTGGAAGGGGAGCCTGAAGAGAGGGAGGGCCCTGGCTCTGGGGATTTTATGGTTGGGTTAGTGGTGAGGAAGATGGCAGCCTAGATGACTGCAATAGGAATGCCACATTTTTCTATCCACAGGAACGAAGCTTTGACTGTAAGATTTGTGGCAAGAGCTTCAAGAGGTCATCTACCCTGTCCACACACTTGCTTATCCATTCAGACACCCGGCCCTACCCTTGTCAGTACTGTGGCAAGAGGTTCCACCAAAAGTCAGACATGAAGAAACACACCTTCATTCACACTGGTAAGCTGAAAGCCCTGGGCTTGCAGAAAAACACCTGGTGAGGGCTGGTGTGGGGGAGCATTGTTCTTCCCTCTGAGGCCAGTATAATTCACCTTTGCTGTGATGTTCTGGCTGCAGAATGAGTGGTAGACGAGGCCTTCTAGATGGAGTTAGTCACTACAGTGTATTCAAGAAAACAAGCAGGCAGATTCTCTTAAGTTTGTTTACAAACAAGGTGCTCCGCACAGGGGCCTTAATTTGGGGTTGCATCTGAAGAACCACTCAGCTGCTCAGCCTCAGATTCTTTATCCTTGCAAAGACTATTTTTCTCTAGTTTAACTGCTGCTCTGCTCTGGGTGGAATCTGAAGCTCCAGATATTGAGGAGTCTCCGCAGGGCTCCCACCCAGCCTTTCAGGGAAGGGACTTACGTGTGGCCTTTGGCTGCCTTTTTATTTTCCCCCAGTCTAAGAGCTTATCCTGATTGAGGAGGGAAAAAACAGTGGTAAATATTACTGAGCTGTCTGCTAAGCACTTTTTAAATGCATTATCTCATTTTATACTCACGAGAACTCTGGGAGGTAGAGACTATTCCATGTCTTCATTTTAGAGATGAGGAAAGTGAGGCACAGAAAGATGAGGTAACCTATCCAGGGCACCGTTAGCAAGTGGCAGGGCCAGGACTTAAATTCAGATCTGTCTGATCTCAAATAGCTATTATCTTGACCACTGTTTACTGTATTTTCAGAGTTATGAAGGTTGGTAGATGTAGAAAACTTCTATTTACTTATTGCTCTTTTCAAAATAGCAGCAAGTTTATGCTGTAATAATGATAATTCTTTACCTATTGTAATACTTTATATTGTACAAGTTGCTTTCAAATCTTTCCCTTCTTTTGATCCTTACTGCCACCCCCTAAAGTAGTCTTACCATCCTGAAACTCAGGGTGATGCAATGATTTAGTTCAGGCTAAGAGTAAATCTTGAGGCCATGGAATGCTCTGGTTTCCAATCTTGGACTCTTTCTCTAACATTTTGATTATATATAGGTGTTAGTTTTAATGCCAGGATCAGTCTCTTTAACAGTAAATAATACATTTACAAGAGACCCAGAATTCTGACTATTTTATTCTGGAATATAAATACTGATTTTAAGCAAATTCCAGTGTGTTCCAAACACCTACCACTGATGTTTATAAATATGTTTGGGCAGTGTAGATGCCCCCATCAGAAAACCCGGAAAAATATCCTATTTTAATCATGATCCTTTGTCTGAAATTTCCATGTAACTCACTCCTTTTGAGTAAAAGTATTTAAGACACTTACCAAAATGCAACTAGGATCTTGACTGAATGAAACATTAAGTCCTTATCAAACATTTACATCTTAACTAGAATTTCTCAGATTTGTTTGACCCTGAAGGGACATGGTAAGTTTTAATGGGTGTTTCTGAAATCTGAAATCTGAAGCATGAAGACAGAAAGGGGCATAGCAAGAAGGACAGAAGTTTCCTCAAAAACAAACTTCATCTATTGTTGTATTTTTTCAAGACCAAGTCCTGACTATAATGCCATGCTGAGGCTATATGAAAATGCATGCTTTTTACCCAAATGTTAAACAGCACATGATTTTGGGGGGAAGACCAAACATTTTTTATGTGTTATTTATTAATCTGTGGTGAAGATTTAGTAGGATGTAAAGAATACTTATAAAAAGAAAGTAAAATCAAGATAGAAAAGTATCAGCTATCTTAAGAAATACTTTGTGACCCAAAGGTGGATTTTTAAAGATAAGACTTTGAGAAATGTCTATGCTTCAGATACATTCTATTGTCCTTCAAGAGCAAGAAAGAAAACAGGCTCACTGGTCCATACAAACCAACGCCCACTTGGAAACTCAGATTTGAAAACTTCCTCTGAATAAGAACAGAGTCACATGGTTTGAAGGACAGGCCCCCACCCCCACATTGAACATCTGCTGTGGGAGCTCTCTGCTTCTAAAGTCGGGGGTGCCTTGCCAGGGTGGATTCAGCTGTGAGTCTGGGCACGTGGCCTTTGCTCTGTTTCCGTTTAGCAGGAAACGGTTTGAGGCCTTTTGCTGGGAACCCCCACTCAGAAAGTCTCCCTTTCACCTGGTGTACCCATGACTTCCCAGGACTTGGTTGCAACACGTCACCCTCCAAGTCACTTGAAGGCCTTAGACTGGGTTGCAACCAGCTGCTGCCAAGAGCATGTGGGTCACAGTGAGTCCCCCCTAGCTTTATCATCGACTCATACTTCCTCCCCTCCCCTCCTCCATCCCTGCAGGTGAGAAGCCCCACAAATGCCAGGTGTGTGGGAAGGCATTCAGCCAGAGCTCCAACCTCATCACCCACAGCCGCAAGCACACAGGCTTCAAACCCTTTGGCTGTGACCTTTGTGGGAAGGGCTTCCAGAGGAAGGTGGACCTCAGGCGGCACCGGGAGACACAGCATGGGCTCAAATGAGGGCCCTGGCTGGCTGCAAGCAGCAAGCAAGCATACAACACTACGGAGGGCAGCCTCCCGACTTGCTATCATCCACTTCCGACATCTCAGGCCCTCCATCCAGGCTGAAGATCCCAGCAGGGTGAGCCCCTTCACCTTACTTCCTGGAACTGCAAGAGGGGATAAGTTACTTTTACAAGGTTCAGCCCAGAGTGGAAACCAAATAACTCACTGGGCTATGAACACACTGAATAGGTTCCCCCACACCCGAAGGAAGACTCAAAGTCAAGAGGGGATCAGATAAAACCCTGGGCCCTGCAGTTCTCATTCCCAGACCTGCTCCACAGACAGGAAAGCCCTTCCGGTTTCTTCCCTCCTCCTGACCTACCCCAGATACTTGTGTGGAAGGGGAGAATCACCATTTACAAGGTAGACACATGCTAATGTTTTTATCTAGAATGAAAAATGAGTGTTACTTTTTTTTTTTTTCTGGGGAGTCTGTTAACCCCTTTCTATTGGGTGCTGCCTGTAAATCTTGGAAGAATCAATTCTCCCACTTGAAGAATGGTTCAGAAACTGATTTGGGGAAGGAGTTTCATACTTTTGAAATGACAAAATATGCTGTCCAGCCTGTTTCAAGAGGGAGCAGAAGAAAAATGGACTTATTGGTGAGAGGAGAGGAGGAGCCTTCCTGCAGAAGGCTTGTGAAGGCTTCATCAGAGGCGATGGAAGCACAGAGCAGCACCTCTGGACAACAGGCCATCTGTTCACTCAGCAGGTGTTTATTGGCCACAGGCTCCAGGCCTATGCTAGGCATCAGGGAGCCAGAGATTAGAGGTATGGCCCTTGCCTCTGCCCTTCCAAAGCTAACAGATGCACCTCCAAGTGGCTGGGTCTGATTTTTACCTTCCAAAGGAATTCGGAGAAGACAAACAGAATCTTGAACCTTCTTTTCTGACACATTTGGATTTTATCAAGCGTAAGCAAAAAAAGAGGCTGAACAGATACTTCCAAGATTCGTGTGTATATTCAGGTTTTTTTTATTGTTACAGTGATATTTTTAAGATGTCTAAGCTAGCAGGCATGTGAAGTGATCTTCCATGTGTACTAGAAGGAAACAAAGTGGTATTTTTACGTTGATGAGGTTTGTAAATGTTTTCAGATCTTCTGGAGTGCATTTTGTTTGTTAATACATATTTATTAGAGTGATGTTTTAAGTTAATAAAGTATTAAGACTCTTACCTATGGCTTTTCATTTAGGTAGGGAATTTGGGAAAGACTTGTTTTAGTCTGTAGCGGGCATTGGCACTGAAGGAAACTACGGTGAGGTATTAAAAGTAAAGCAGACAACTCAATATCCAGAAGAGAGTAAGATCCAATTGCTCTGATCTTCACATGCTGTTTCCTTCTATACCTCAAAGTTCCTTCTTTCTTAACAGAAGATCCTTCTTTCTTCTCTAATAAGAATCCTCTTATTCTTAGGTATATAAAACTAAGCACCTATCTTGTAGAGTCCCTCATGGTCCCGCACATACATAGGTCCCTCTGAGGACCATAGAGTTGTTTTTGTTTGTTTGTTGTTTTGTTTTGCTTTTATAAGCCAGAAGGCTCCCATATGAATAAAGAAATCACAGGCCTTAGGTCCAGAAACTGAGTCTTAGTCACAGCTCTGTCACCAACATGCTGTATGACTTAGGCCACTCCTTTGGCCTCCCTGATTCCAGTTTCCTTGACCATGAAATGTGGATATGGTTGTGTCATCCTAATTCAACCCTGACTACTTTGATTCTGTGGAGACTGCAGGGGGTAGAAAGTGTGTGATATCGGTTAGCTGCCTCACTACCACAAGTCTAAATCTAAAGATGCATCAGGAGTAGTATAATTGGAATACGGACTATTTCTGGCTCTATCCAGAAATAACTTCTTGCATGAATCAGTCCTTAAGAAAATGAAATTAGAATAAGGTCCTGGCCTAAATCCCAACTACCTGTGCTCCTTCTAACATCTCTCATCCAAGGTACGCATGGCCCATGGTGACCACCAGTAGATTGTCCATTTTGATTCAAACCAATCTCACACATATTGACTGAGTGCCTAGTATGTGCCTGGCACTGTTCTAGGTGGTGGGGATACAGCAGTGAGCACAGTGTCCTATGGAGCTTTATTTATTCAGTCACTGCTGAATCTTCAGCTCCCAGAACAGTGCCTGTCACACAATAGGAGATCAATGGGTATTTGCTGAGGTGGTAGGTAAATAAGCGAGAAAATAAAATCCTGCTTAACTCTGACTGGCTCTGCTTTCTAGAGCACAATGGGAAGACAAATTCCTTGAGACTTTAGGGAACGGACCGAACACATAGGACGCTCTCTGAGGTGGCGGGTAAGGGGGCTTTGACACTGTTTTTCTCCAGTCTCTCCAAATCTCAGTCCTTGGCTGTACTTGGTTGGTTTTCAACACCATGTCTCTCCATGTCTGTTTACTCTCATTCAAAATTCACATTTGTTTATAATGCAGTTGAAGATAATTTTCCAGAACTGATGGGTGAACAGTTACAGCATCCAGGAACCTCTTCCTAGTGTCCTGGGAAACAAAACTCCCAGTGAATAAAGATCACAAAATGTCCTTCGCACAGAATTCATTGTGCATACTGGTTGATTATTTCCAACCTGGTTTCAAAAGTAAAGAAGATGCATCAAGAGGTAAGTGGACTGATTGAAATCTAGTTATCTGTCCTGTCCTTCTCTGATGACATTTAGAACTTTGGGGCTATTTTCATAATCCCTGTTTGTGCTGTAAATGAGAAGTTGTAATTTTGATGTTAACGGTATGCCTTTTTAAGAAGAAAATATATCTTGATATCCTCAGTTCAGAATCAAAACAAATTACTGCGCCTGTTACCGTGTGAAATTTGAAGATTGCAAATATCTCTCTTAATGTTATTACTTGCCTCCATTAAAAATAGATTGTGAATATTCCATGTCACATTATTCATGAGGCAGGCTCTATGCCTTTTGTCTGCTGGAGTAACAGGAGAAAGGGTAACAAGAGACACCAGAGCACACCTTTGTTTCTTTCACTAAATTTTTAATAACGCCTCCAGCTAGCCAGTTGGTGAAGCTCAGCTCTTGCATAAAAGTGGAAAAGCACAGCTATCTCAGAGAAGACCAACTCTTTCACTAGCTAATTTGAGTTTGCGTTCGTCTACACCAGAGATGATTAAATTACCTATCAAGTGTGCCTAGCTATCAGGATTCAGGCCACGTAAAAGGTGAATTTCATCTGATTGATTTGAGACACGAATGGAACAATTGAGTTTTAAAAGCCCCGCCTTAATTAAAGGCATAGCAAAGTATCATTCCCAGACAAATTCTTGACTGCCATTGCCCTTCAAATTTGGGTGGCAATAGTGATTTGACTCACATCGTTTTGTTGTGTGCCTGTTTGTTTAACCTGATCATTTAACAGAAAGAAAGAATTTAGAGGAAGGTTTTTTAAAAGGACGTGACTCGGGGGCGCTGGGTGGCTTAGTCAGTTAAGCGTCTGACTTTCGCTTAGGTCGTGATCTCACGGTTTGTGGGTTCGAGCCCCGCGTCGGGCTCTGTGCTGCTGCCAGCTCAGAGCCTGGAGGCTATTTCAGAGTCTGTGTCTCCCTCTCTCTCTGACCCTCCCCTGCTCACGCTGTCTCTCTCTCTCTCTCTCTCTCTCCTAGAAATAAAAAAAAAATTTAAAAAAAAGAAAAAAAAGAAAAGGACGTGACTACTTTGTACTGTACATTTCTAGAGAACTACTATTTGTTTAAATCTCTGCTGCTATATTATTTCTACAGTAAAAACTTCCCAAAAAGTACATAATACATTTATTTTGGCAACATTTCATTTGTTAAATTAACATTTTTGTAATAAAAAAGTTAAAGAAATGTCACCCCAAACCCTTCTAGCTTGAAAGTTTATGTTTAGTTTATTTTCAGTGTTGCTTTACAATCTTTGCTCACATGTGTGTATATTTATATTTTTATACTTTTAATCCTGTGATCGGGGTTATCTAGACAATTTATGTCTAGATAGCTCATATTTATTTGTAATATGGACATATACTTAAAACTGAAGTATTTGTATGTTACAATGAGAATTTTGACAATTTTTATGATTAAATTTGTGTATTTATCAGGATTTCATCAGTAATTAAGATAATTTCTATCCTGGTTTTACTTTGAAGTTATTCACTGTTTAATTTTTTTTTTGTGTTTATTTATTTTTTAGAGAGATAGACAGGCACTAGTAGGGGGAAGGGCAGAGAGGGAGGGAGACAGAATCTGAAGCAGGTGCCAGGCTCTGAGCTGTCAGCACAGAGCCGATGTGGGGATCGAACTAACAAACTGTGAGATCAGGACCTGAGCCGAAGTTGGATGCTCAACTGACTGAGCCACCCAGGTGCCCTTGTAGTTTTCTTTTTTTTTTTTTTTTAATATTTTTTATTTATTTCTAGGAGAGAGAGAGAGAGAGAGACAGCGTGAGCAGGGGAGGTCAGAGAGAGAGGGAGTCACAGACTGAAACAGGCTCCAGGCTCTGAGCTGGCAGTCAGCACAGAGCCCGACGCGGGGCTCGAACCCACGAACCGCGAGATCATGACCTAAGCGAAAGTCGGACGCTTAACCGACTAAGCCACCCAGGCGCCCCATGTAGTTTTCTTTTTTAATTTTTTAAAATGTTTATTTACCTTAAAGAGAGAGAGACCAAGCATGAGCAGGGGAGGGCCAGAAGCTGAAGCAGGCTCCAGGCTCTGAGCTGTCAGCACAGAGCCTGATGTGGGGCTCAAACTCATGAACTGTGAGATCATGACCTGAGCTTAACTGACTGAGCCACCCAGGCACCCCAGAGTTATTCACTTTTTAAATAAAGCATTTCAAACATATGGGAAATTACAAATAACATAATAAACATAATTCTGCCATATTTCCTTTTGGTTTTCTTTTTAAAATAAGACATTACAGACATGGTTGAATATCCTCTGGAATATGTTTCTCCCTAACATCATTCCCTTTCTTCTCTCCTCAGAGGCATCCAGTTTACCAAATTGGTACATATCATTGCCATGACTATTTTATTTATACATATTATCATAAACTATATATAATGCTATTTAACATGTTTTAACTTAATAAAATGGTATCATAGTGTATGTATCCTTCTGTACCCTATTCGTTTGTTTTTTTTTTTTTGCTTTATATTTTGATTTTGAGATTTGTCCATTTGCCACATGCAGTTTTGTTCATTTCTTTAACTGCTGCATAAAGAATTCTGTCGTATGAATACTTAGTGATTATTCTTATATTCTCCTGTTGGGAGAGTTTTAGTTATTTCCAATTTTCTCTTTTACAGACAATTCTGAAGCAAACAATCTTTCACATATCTCCCTGTGAGCGAGATTCTAGGGTATGTTCCTGGGAGAGTGGAAATGATGGATATTACCAAATTACTCTCCAAAGTGGTTATACCAGTTTACATTCCCACCAACAGTGTAGGAAAATTCTTGTTTCTCTTCACCTTACCAATACTTGGTATTGTCAGACTTTAAAAATGCTTGCCAACCTGATGCATGTGAAGTGTTATTGTAATTTGTATTTCCTGACTTTTAGTTAGCTTGAGCATCCTTTCATAAGTTTATTGGTCTCACAGGTTTCCTTTCCTGTGAGATGCCTATTCATGTACTTTGTCCATTTTTGGTTGGGTTGTTTGCTTTACATCAATTTATATTTTAAAATATATCCAAAATAGTCACTATTCTGTTAAATGTGTTGCCTGCATCTCCCAATCAGTAGCTTGCCTTTTTGTTTTGGAGGAAGAGAGGATTTGTTTGTTTGTTTTTGTGTTAATGTACTCAAATATATCCATCTTTGGTTTGTGGTTTATGCTTTTTATATCTTAATTGAGAAACTCTTCCCTGATTGATGGTCATAAACTCATTCCCTATATTTTCTAAAAACATTAAAAATATTTGCTTATAACATTAGCTTTTTTTCTTTATTTTTAAAATTTAAATCCAAATTAGCTAATGTATAGTGTAATACTGATTTCAGGAATAGAATTTAGTGATTCATCACTTACATTTGACACCCAGTGTTCATTGCAACAAGTGCCTTCCTTAATGCCCATCGTCTTTAGCCCATCCGTCTATCCATCTCCCCTCCAGCAATCCTCAGTTTGTTCTCTGTATTTAAAAGTCTCTGATGGTTTGTCTCCCTGTCTTATAACATTAGCTTTTTAACCTACTTATATGTTATGATATGAAATAGAATCTAATTTAAAAAGTTTTTTGCCCACATGGATAACCAATTACTCCAACATTATTTATTGCAGATTACATCCTTTTCCCTCTAATTGTAAAGACACCTAGTCATATATCAATTTTCTATTTCTGTATGGTTCTGTCTTTGGGCTTCCTAATCTGTTCCATTGGTCACTTTTTCTATCTGTATGCCAAAGCCATAGTATTTTAATTAAACCTATAATAAACTCTTAGTAACGGGTAGGAAAGGTTTCCTTCTGACCTGTTTTTTTTTTTTTTTTCTCATCAGGAATATCTTGGCTACTTTTGGCCCTTTGCTCTTGCTTGTGAAAAACTATGTTGGATTTTTGATTTGTACTACATTTATTATTTAATTGGGAATGGAATTTTTTTATATTGATTCTTCCTACCCATAAATAAGGTCTATTACTCATTCATTTAGATCTTCTTTTAATAACATTTAATAATTTTTGGCGTAATTTCTTCTTTTTTTTGGTTCATTGCTCTTGTAATTATTTGTTAAAACTGCATTTTCTAACTATCTCCTGCTGGTATGTGGGAACAAAATTATTATTTTTTTGTACATTGATCTTGTATCCTATAACTTTGCTGAACTTTCTTTTTAGTTTATTGTAGATTATTTCAGAGTTTCTATGTAAGACCGTCATAAAATATGCAAATGATTGTAGCTTTGTTTGGCCTTTCTAACTTCTTGACTTGCTGCGCTAGACAAGGCTGCACTGAACGGAGGCTGAATAAGAGGCATCCTTGTCTTACCTTTGACTTCCAGGGAAATGCTTTTAATTTTTCACACTTTAGTGTGGTTTTGGTAGACAACTTTTTAAAAATTGGGTTAATAATTTCTATTTCTATTTGGTAAGAATTTCTGCTTGTATGCCTGGGTATTTAATGTTATTACATAATTTTGAGGCATCTGTTCAGAAAAGTGTGTTATTTAATTTCTAAATCTGGTGCATTTTATTCTTTGTCAGTGTGGTGAATGACATTTATAGATATTCTAGTGTTAAACTATCCTTGCATTGCTGGCGGTGGGGAACAAACCTCAGCTTTATTATTTTGAAAAACTAAATTACTGATTTGATTTGTGAACTTTATTTTTTTAATTTTAGAAAGAGAGAGTGTGAGCATGGGAGAGGGGCAGACAGAGAAAGAGAAAGAGACAGAGAGAGAATCTTAAGCATCCTATGGAGCCTGACATGGGTCTCGATCCCATAGCCCTGGGATCACGATCTGAGCCCCTGGTTTGCTGAATTTAATTTAGGAGTTTTGCATTTATGCTTATTGGTGAAATTGACTTAATCTTTCTTTCTTGTACTACCTATATATTTTTTGATATCAAGGTTTAACCCATTTCAAAATGAATAGGGTAGCATTTCCTCTTTTTCTGTTTTCTGGAACAATTTTTGAAAGACTGAGATTATATGTTCCTTGAGTGTTTGATAGAACTCATCTGGGTCTGTGTGCATGCACCTGTGCGTGTGTGTGCACATGCGCACATGCATGCATGCAGAAAGGGAAAGAAGAGAGCATATATATATATATATATATATATATATATATATATATATATATATATATACATATATCAAATTAGTTAACATACAGTGTAGTCTTGGCTTCAGGAGTAGAACCCAGTGATTCATCTCTTACATATGACATCCAGTGCTTATCCTGAAAGCTGCCCTTCTTAATGCCCATCACCCATTTAACCCATTCACCACCCTCTCCACCCCCATCAACCCTCAGTTTGTTCTCTGTATTTAAGAGTCCCTTCTGGCTTGCCTCTCTCTGTGTTTTTATCTTATTTTTCCTTGCTTTCCCCTATGTTTATCTGTTAAGTTTTTCAGATTAGACATATGAGTAAATTCGTATGATATCTGTCTTTCTCTGATTGACTTATTTTGCTTAGCATAATAGAGGAGGGTATATTTTAAGCTTTAGTGACAACACTTCTATTTAGATTTTTTTGTTTTCTTCTTAAACCAGCTGTAATAGATTATATATTTCAGGAAATGTTCTGTTTCTTCTAAGTATTCAAATTACTTGCCATCATATTAAAAACCAATCATTATGAAAACAGTATGAAATGGTATAAAAAATCATAGTGTTCTCTTATTGCAAAAAAGTATCTTCTGTATCTATAATTATGTTCAATACTTCATTGTGGGGTTTTTTTTGGGCCATTATCTTTTTTCTTGTCAATTTTTATAGATACTGTGTGCTTGAAAAGAATGTATGTTTCCTAATTACCAATGATAATATAGTTATGACAACTTTTCCTTTGGTTGGTTTTTACATTGTATCTTTCCTATCCTTTTATTTTAAAGTTTTCTTTTTCCTATGCTTTAGGTGTGTATCTTTGTGAACAGAATCAAC
Organism: Proteles cristata cristata; assembly: GCA_017311185.1. Classification (NCBI taxonomy): domain Eukaryota; kingdom Metazoa; phylum Chordata; class Mammalia; order Carnivora; family Hyaenidae; genus Proteles; species Proteles cristata. The sequence goes on along the minus strand of JAESUZ010004270.1, from coordinate 22,342 downwards.
TGAATATTGTTTACTTTTTCAAAGTCTTTCAGACATGAGTAAAATATAATTTCCAGTCAAAACTTTGATTTCTGATACTGTTTGGTGTGTGTGTGTGCGTGCATGTATGTCCTTTTGATATCGTACACCACTTGGAGGAGAAAAGTACTCAGATACTCTGTCCAAAACAATAAGATACTGCTTTACTCTGCCTGTTCATTTTCTTGTATTCGAGGAAAAATCCTAATTTTGAAAGTTTTTAAAGCCTGAATTTGTTGTAACTGTAGAGGAGAAACAAAAACAGGAAGTCAGATTTGTTTCTTGATGTTTTTATGAACTTCATTGAGAATTTTTTTTTTTTTTGGTAAAATAGGAAGCATAGTTTCAATTCTGTCTTTTAACATGAATTAGACATTTTCTGGGTTGCACTTTCTGAGAAAAAGAACTGAATGACATGCTTCTATAAGATTTTGCTGCAATGGCAATTCCTTAGTTGTTGTTAGGTTACAGAAGGCTGACTGAATATCTCCCATGACTTTTTGGAAGAGTCATAAATCAACCTTTCATTACTTTTTGGTAGACTTGTTTGTTTTCCACCTCTTGGATGTATATTCCCAGGGATTTCACACAAAGTTGTCTTTCTCTTCCTTGCACTAAAACTGTTCATGGGACTCTAATAAGCAGGAATAACAAGTTTTTAACTCAGCTGAGGGAGTCCCAAGACAGTATCATATTTTTGCATACCACCTTTCTGATTTATCTTGGTCTGGTCATTGGTTACATCACATATTTAGGTACCATATAAAAACATATAAAATATAATTTAAGAATAAAGATAGAATCATGTGGACTCTAAAACTGTTGCAAACCAAAGGGCCTCTGATTTTAAGTCCTTCTCTTAAAAAAAAATGTTTATTTATTTTGAGAGAGAGAATGCATGAAAGAAGGGGACTGGAGAGTGGCAGAGAGAGGGAGAGAGAATTCCAAGCAGGCCCCCTGCTTTTAGCACAGAGCTCAATGTGGGGCTCAAACCCATGAACTGTGAGATCATGACGTAAGTTGAAACGAAGAGTCAGATACTCAACTGACTGAGCCATCTCAGTGCCCTGGTCCTTCCCCTTTTCCTAACTGAAAACTCTAGAGGCACCTGTTTGGCTCAGTTGGTGGAGCATGCAACTCTTGATCTCAGTGTTGTGAGTTCAAGCCCTACATTGCTGTAAAGATTACTTAAAAATAAAACCTTTAAAAAAGAAAAAACCTGACAACTATAGAGGCATATTTCAGGCATGACCAACTATGTCCTTTCACTTCTAAGAGTTAACATCAGGGAGCTATGGAAAAGATATCCAGATTATTCCATGTTACCAATTAGCCAAGGATGGAAGTTTTGTGACTAGCTATTTCATCTCTTCATTTGTGATTCAGAAAGGACAGGAATAAGCAATTCTAGTCAGTAGATGCTTATAAGTTTATGTTAATGGGCTGTGGTTCTGTGTTTGTACCATGTACAGGTTATTACAATAAAATCAGATTATAGCAAAGTCATACAGCACTAAAACTTTACTGATTTTTACTTGATTCACAATTCAAGCCTCAGGTCATTATTGGCATGTAGAAGCACTGATCAGCATAGAGTTCTCTAGCTGACAGGCTGCTGGGCACATGTGCTCTTATCAGGCACAATAAATAGTAGATAGTAGACTGGAAGACACACTGCGGTCCCAGCACTAGTGCCAGAAGTGTGGCTGATCCCAGGGTATGCACATACTTATACTTCGTATGTCACTAAGGATCTTCTGGCATCTACATGGAGATTTGTTTTTCACTGGTCATTTTTGGTCCAAGATGGGGAGGTTCCAGGTATGGGAAGTGGGTATGAAGTTTCCTAGGTTATCTTCTCTATATTAGCTTGAAGAAACAGTATACTTTTGTGAAAAACAGCACTGATTCAAAAGTCAGGAGGTCTGATGTATGTGTCTGTATAAATCAGGGTTCTCCAGAGATATATAAATAGATAGAGATGGATGTGGGGAGAGAGAGAGAGAGAGAGAGAGAGATTATGAGAAATTGCTTCACATGATTACAAAAGCTGGAAAGTCCTAAGAGTGGCAGTCAACAAATGGAGAGTCAGGAAGGAGAGCCCTTGTTGTAGTTCCAGTCTGATTACAAAGGCCTGAGAACCAGGAGAGCTGACTATATTCTAGTTCAAGGGCAGAAGAAGATCAGTGTCCCAGCTCATCAGTCAGGCAGGCAAAATTCCCTCTGAACTTTTTGTTTCTATTCAGTTAGTGTGGTCTTCAGTTGATTGGGGGAAACTTATATACACTGAGAATGAAAATCTGCTTTACTCAGTCTGTGGATTCAAATATTAATCTCATTCAGAAAACTCTCATGGACACACCAGAATAATGTTTGACCAAATGTCTGGGCATCCATGGCCCAGTTGACACATAAAATTAACCATCAAAATCTCTAAACTACACAATCAGAGTGCTAGTTGCTATAACAACTTCAAAAATTCAGTGGCTTACATAGTATTTATTTATTGGTTTAAGTGTGTTCAGGTTTCTACCTTCACAGGTGATTAAGATATATCTGCTCCTATCTGTGATTGTCTAATGGTACTGTCATCTTCTAAGGATTTCTTAGAGTCGTCTGCTGGATTATCTGCATTTAGCTGGCTGATGATGAAGCTAAAAGTGCTTAGAAGATCATATGGGAGTTTTATAAAGACAGACTTGGCATGCCTAGTCGCTCAGTTGGTTGAGCATCTGACTCTTGGTTTCAGCTCAGGTCATTATCTCACAGTTTGTGAGTTCGAGCCCCACATTGGGCTCTGTGCTCATAGTGTGGAGCCTGCATGGGATTTGCTCTCTCTCTCAATCTCTCTCTCTCTCTCTTTCTTACCCCCCACTTTCTGCCCCTCCCTTGCTCATGCTCTTTCTGTGTGTAAAAACAAATACGTAAACTTAAGAAAGAAAAAAAAAGACTGGAGAGTGGGATAAGTCACTCCTGTTTGTATTCCATTGGCCAGGATACCAACATATGATCCCAGACAGGAAAATGTCCTTGGCACAAGGAAGAGAAAATGCAACCATTGAGCATCTAGTCAGTCTGTGCTGGGGTCCTAAATAGCTTTTAAACTTGGATGTATCTCCTCTCTGAGCCCGTTTCCTTCTTTGTAATGTGAGGAGGATGAACTAAGTGCTCTCTAAGGGACTTTCCAGCTCTGATCATCTATGTTCTATAAATCTATCAAAGCTCTGGTTGAACCCTGAAAACACTCAACTTGGAGAGATCTCTGGTAGTCCAAGAGGGAAGAATAGTGATCAGTGTTCCTCCAAGGATTTTCTAGTCTATACCTGCAATCTCTGGGGAGTTTATTCACTGCTTGGAGTTCCCAAAGATCAAGACGACTACCTATCACAGGGTGTAGCTTTACCCTAGGTCATGGTACCATTTTACCAGGTGTGTGTGCAAATATTAACGTGGCCCTGAAACTTCCTCCTCATCCCCTCTTCTTCCAGTTCTCATGATGTGAAAAATGATGACCCCTTGGGCTTCTTCCCTAAGATTCTAGAGTACCCAGCCCTAGACAGTCTAGAAGAGGGTGAGCTATGTTAGAGTGATTATGTTCACAAGTTTTCATCTTTTATGCATTTTCTGATGACTTGAAATTTTTTTTATTTATTACCTGACTTATTTATTTATTTATTATTTATTTATTTATTACCTGACTCCCCATTGGATTTTAAACTCTACAAAGTCAGAGATCATGTCTGCTTTATTTACTATTGCATCCTCAGGACCTATACAAAATGCCTAGCATATAATAAATAATTTTTTGAATGAATAAATATTACTTAAAAATTGTTGAAGTTTTAGTCTAAGTTCAAGGCAATGTTAGTAATACATTAATAGATTTACCTACTGAGTAATGTTTTAATCTTACCTGAGTCTACTGTCAATACTAGGAATTTTGGAAGAACAAGCAAGAGGCCAATAACAGACTCTCCCTCATGGTTTAACCTAAGCTTAGGGCCCAGAAAGGTTAACATGGAGAGTTTAAGTACTGTTTCTCTCCGCCACAGAGCATCTGCTGTTAGCATTTAGTTGAGCTGCACTTTCTTCACATTATCATAGTAGACTATGTGCCAAACTATGCCTATGTGGGATGATGGTCAATTTCAGAGTATGAGCAGCCATTTTTAAACTAGAGAGTGTAGCTGTCTTTTTTTTAGTCCCATGGGGTGTAGGAATTAGCTTTACTCCTTATTTGTGCATCAAATATAATCTGAATATCCTGAAGCTCTTTTTGTCCCTGAAAAAAAGCATGATTGACATCTCCTCCTTAGCTTATGCTTTCAGTTTCACTGTGATCATTATCTCTTTGAAAAATCTAGTTTCTTTTACTCACCACCCACCTTACAAATTAAACACCATTTGTAAGATAAATCTACAGTCCCCCCCACAAAAGGAGCAAAAATATCATATATATCAAGAGTCTGGTATAGAGAAGGCCCTCAATAAATAGCCCTACTATCATTAATGGTTTTTTTTAAATCATTATTGATATCTTATAATATTAGTAACTACCACTTATTTAGAATTAGTCTGCTAAGAACTGTAAATGCTCTGCATGTATTTTCTCATTTAACCCTAACAATATGCCTATGAAATATTATATTGGTCAAGGCTGTTCAAAAAGATTCAGAACCAGGCAACCTGGTTCTCATTGCTGATCTCAGATGATTTGCACCCTTCTCTGGGGCCAGCTCATGTCATTGATTGGTTTTATTTCTCAATTAGATCATGACAAACTTTTTTCTGGAAATTCTAATAATCCTACTTACTAAATCACAGTCAATTTACTAAATCACAAACATTCAACTTATAGAAATATATTTTTCTTTCAAACAATTCACAAGGATATTTAAGAAATTAGCCACTCATTGCTGAGGGCTGTAATTTACGGACATCTTTCCCAAGCCTGAAACTATTGCACTGCTTGGTGCCCTTTGATACCATCACCTGAGTTATTTCCATCTGCCTGATGGAGACCAGGTTTCTCTGTGTCCCCAAATAAGTACAATTGTATAAGACACCTGATCCAGGCTTTACTGATGTCCAGAGGTAAAGCTCTTCTCTCTTTGTTCTCTGACTTGCTGATTCTAAAATCAGAAATGCAAATATGTTTTCTGGCAGCATTGGGAAGTAGAATTACATGTATTATCTTTGACTACAGATAGAATCTTCCTGCAGATATTATTCTCTCTTTATTGCTGTGGAACTCACTGAGCAATTTCCAATTCACTTAAACATTTTTAATATGTAACATTTGTTATATAAATAAGAATATATGTAATGAAATTAGAAGTTGTGAGTGTAATAACAAAATTGAACAACCATGATCCCAGCCTAAGTTTAAAAACCACAATTTTATCAATACCCGTATACTCTACCCGTATACTCTCTTACTCTTGCACATTCCCCTCAGCATCATGCCTTATTTTTTCTTTTATTTGTATAATTTTGGAGTAATACTGAAAAGACCTGAAACATTTTGTGACTTAAAAAAAATCAGCTCTGTTCTCTCCACAACCTTTGAAAAAATAAGCATGATCTCCATGGCAAGCACCCTCTGCCCCAAACCCTTGGTTCCCAAACACTTAATTATAGGCTACAATTATTACTTCTCTATTTAGAGATTATTGTGGTTTCAGTTTTCATTGTGTCCTTGTGGGTTTTTTTCTGTTTGGGTTGCCATTATAAATGTCTCTTTTAGGGGCGCCTGGGTGGCTTAGTCGGTTAAGCGTCCGACTTTCGCTTAGGTCATGATCTCGCGGTTCGTGGGTTGCCCACGTCGGGCTCTGTGCTGACTGCCAGCTCAGAGCCTGGAGCCTGTTTCAGTCTGTGACTCCCTCTCTCTCTGACCCTCCCCTGCTCACGCTGTCTCTCTCCTAGAAATAAAATAAAACATTTAAAAAAAAAAAAAATAAATGTCCTTTTATGTGGTCACTTTCTTAAATACCTTGCTTAGTACGTCTTCAATGGAGTGTGGTTTGACTGCATATATGCCAGCCTGAGGAATACCCAGATACTTTTGTTCCAATCCAAGTACAGAAAATATGCAATGGCAAATTAGGCTCTGTGAATGGTGGGGGAGGGGAGAAACATACATCTCTTTTTTTTTTTTTCTAGGAGAGAGAGAGAGAGACAGCGTGAGGGGAGGGTCAGAGAGAGGGAGATACAGACTCTGAAACAGACTCCAGGCTCTGTGCTGGCAGTCAGCACAGAGCCCGATGTGGGGCTCGAACCCACGAACCCTGAGATCATGACCCAAGTGAAAGTCAGACGCTTAACCAACTAAGCCACCCAGGCACCCCAAAACATACATCTCTTAAGTGCTGATACTGTGTCAAGTTTCTTTGCCAGTATTTTCCCAATTCAAATTTCCTATCAGGTAGTTATCATTATACCTGTATTATAGATGAGTAAACTGAAACTCAGAGAAGTAGCTGCCCCAGGTCACACAGGTACTAAGTGTCAGGGTCAAGATTTGAAGGCCAGGTCTTCTGTGGCTGTGATGGGTGAGGAGATAGTCCTGCCTCATGAGAGTCAGCAGTCTCATGCCCAGATGTCTGTCCGCACCCCTTTTTCTTATGGAAATGGTAATACCATTACTACTCATTCACTTCATAGAAATTTTGTGGGGCTTAGTGAAACAATACTCTGGAAGTGCCTTGGTGTCTCAGTCAGTTAAGTGTCCAACTCTCCGTTTTGGCTCAAACTATGATCTCATAGTTTCATGAGTTCAAGCCCCGTGTCTGGCTTGTGCTGGCAGCAAGGAGCCTGCTTGGGATTCTCTCTCTTTCCCTCTCTTTCTGCCCCACTCCTGCTGGTGCTGTCTCTCCTCAAAAAAACCCCAAAAAACAAAAACAATACTTTGGATTTCAGAGGATAGATAGTATAGCTGTCCAAAGGACCACTGTTTGGTGGTCAGGCAGTGAGTGGTGGACCTTTACTTCTGGATCATCATTGTTTGTGGAGACCAGCAAAGCTGAACATCTCTAATTCAGACATAATCCCAAACCTCAGGGGAGCCACTCCTTGGTTCACCCATTTCTCTTTACCAGATCTGCTCACACAAACTCTGACTTGGATCTTTGCCCCTCTCCTACCCCAGTCTTCTCACCAAAATGAACAAAGGTAGGACCCGAAGGATGAAGACCCAGAAATAAGACTCCTAGCCCAGAAACTCAGTAATAAGCTTAGAAAAATATTTTTAATTTAAATATATTTTACATACAATATTGTATAAATTTAAGGTATACAACATGTTAATTTGATACATTTATATATTGTAATATGATTGCCATTGTAGTGATAATTAGTACTTCTGTCATGTTATGTAATTATCCTTTTTTAGTAATTGGAATAATTAATCATAGGAATTTTAATAATATTTAAAAGTGGTATAAGTATTACATCAACAAATATAAAAATAGGTTAATTCATCACAGAGTTTCAAAGTGTAGCTAGCATAGAAACAACTCTTAAATACAGAATGACGGTCACAGCTTTGGAGCATTTCACAAATGAAAAAGCTTGTATATAATAAGTGGCACCAATCAGTGTCATTCCTGACTCTCTTTGGCCAAGGAATCTGAATACCTAAAAATTATGATTCTTCTCCAACTTCTCTCTGCCTCTGGTATTAGGTTGGTTTTCTTCAACAACCTACTGATTGGTCATGGCAATGAGAAATAGTGTGTGCGTGTTAGCATTCTGAAGGTGGTTTGGAGATTTACTCCCACTGAGTTGATAAACTTCCTCCTTCTTAACGGTTTTCTAGACTCCAATCCTAATCATTGCTTTCTTTCCAAATTCTCTGTGTATGTTCCTCAGGAAACAAAAGTGGTTGTAAGCCACAGAGGTTAGTTCTCACCAACTGCTGGATTCAACCTGTAGAAAACTGGACAAAGTACAGTCAACCCATTAAGGACCCCAGAGCAACTCCAAAGTGAAGAAAGCGAACTCAGTTTGTATTGTGTAAATTGTACCCTGAACAGTCTCAGGAAGTATCACAGCTTCCTGATTGCAAACCCAGATAAAGTCTAAGGCCACAGCTGCTAAGGACAAAAGCCACCAACCCCCAAAATGAAGAAAAATGACATCTACGGCTGCAGTTATGAGAAAGTCCCATTGGGTATATCAGGGTATAAAACAGAATTCAGATGAAAGAATTGGTTTTGTGTCTCGCCCAAATAAAGATCACCTGGAGCTTTGGAAATAATAGGGAAATAGGGAGATCTGAGAGTTCTGGCTTCTAATGTTATGAAGCAAGCTTCTGCATGACCATTTTACTGCAGAGCATTTTGAACCCGATGAAGCACTGTTTCAGAGATAAAGGGTGAAATGATGGGAGGCTACATATTGGGACATAAGTGGAAAATCTTAGCCTTTAGCATCTCTGCTCAACTTGCTTTCACTGCCTGCTGTTAAATATAAAAGCCACTATGTATTTTCAATATTAAGAAAATAGACTGGGAAGGTTGAAAAGATTAGAATTGATTGCAAAGAGCAGATTTTAGCTTCCTTTGCTGACTAGTTGTGTGACTTTGGATAATTTAATCTTTATGGCTTTATCTGTTAAATGGAAAGAATAATGCTTACTAGTAGAATTATTGTGAAGACTGGAGATTATATGTGCAAAATGCCTGAACTGGAGTAGGCACTCAACATATAATAGTTATTATGCTATTATTGTTAACCAATGGCTCTGAAATTTATCACCTAGCTCCAATTTGAAAAATAATAGAGCTGGAATTTTCCATTTCTTGTAGTATTATGGATTAAATACCCTGAACAACCCTCCAGTTTGAAGCAAGCAACTAAAATTCTGGGTATAATATTTTTAAATAATTGTAAACACATCCGAAGTAAAGAATTTGTTGATTTCAAAAGCAGTAATGAAAGTAGGAAATCTGGTCAGGAAACAAGCGCCCCACCAGCTATCATCCTGAGGCTTTTTTCAAACGCCAGAGAGTCTTTTCTCCTTGACAGCTGTATGAATCAGAGTATGGAGCCAGGAGTTACAAGTAAGCTGACTAAGGTGGAGAAACGAATAGGAAAGCCGCCTTGTCACACCCTCAGTGCAAGGTTGAATAAGAAATCACCCTGCACAAGAGATAATGAAGAAATGCCTATCTTCTCCTTGGTGCTGGTGGATGAGACAGAATTCTTCTCTGAGAATTCATAAATCTAGTTGTCCTCACACGTGTTTTCTGGCAGGATTCACTTGGATTTTAAGTAAGAATTTTAATTTAACTATAGTCCCACATTGGCAGCACCCTCAGAAACTGATAGAAACAAAAGCAAATTTCTCAGGAGGAATTTAACTTCAGTTCAGATCTCAAAAGAATTCCTACTGGCTGGTTCCAATGAAAATGGACAGCTTATATATTTTTAAAAAATCACAAAATATACAGTGGAATCAAGACATCATGAATGAGAACCATCAAAGCAAATTTCAGCAAATATAGACCCACAAATATTTCAGATGTTGGAATAGACACAAAATAGGAAATATCTATGTTAATGTATTTAAAGAAATTAAATGAACATTTGAAACTGTGAGCAGAGAATAATGACAATAAAGAATGACCAAGTAGATGTGAAAGCAAATAGCATTTCCAGAAGTAAAAAGGAAATAAAGAACAAATGGGAGAAACAGAAAACAAATAGATGTTAGACTCAAATCTAACCATACCAATAATTTCAGTATATGTAAAGATAAACGATTTAAACTAGTATTGTTCAATACAGCAGCTACTAGCCACATGTGGCTTTTGGGCACTTGAAATTTGGCTAGTGTGCCTGAGGAGTTGATTTTTAAATTTTAATTAATTTGAGTTAATTTAAATGGGGATATCTGGCTATTGGACAACACAGTTCCAAAGATCCCAATTTTTAAAAAATCCCAGCAGCTCTTCCTGCCCATGGATCCTATCCCCATGCTTTAATAAAATCACCTTTTGGCACCAAAGATATCTTCAAGAATTCTTTCTTGGTTGTTGGCTCCGAAATCCACAAACCCCACTATCACCTCAAAACTTCATCATATGGAGCTGCTCTGCTGGCACTGAGCAGCTTTTCTCTCAACTGTTTTACATTAGAAAGGAACTTTCCTGTATAGATAGTTTACTTTTATTTATTTATGTATGTATTTATTTATTTATTTTATTTATAGTTTACTTTCTTTAAAAGAAAACCCCAATTAAAAGTCAGAGATTATCTGAGTGGATAGAAAAAGCAAGACCTAATTATATGCTTAAAGGAGACATACCATGATAACACTGATTAAAAGAAAGCTTGAGTGCCTTTGTTTTTTTTTAATTTTTTTTTTAATGCTTTATTTCTAGGAGAGAGAGAGAGACAGCACGAGCAGGGGAGGGTCAGAGAGAGAGGGAGTCACAGACTGAAATAGGCTCCAGGCTCCGAGCTGGCAGTCAGCACAGAGCCCTACGCGGGGCTCGAACCCACGAACCGCGAGATCATGACCCAAGCGAAAGTCGGACGCTTAACCGACTAAGCCACCCAGGCGCCCCGCTTGAGTGCCCATTTTAATATCAGACAAAACAGACTTCAAAGCAAAAAAATATTACCAGAGATAAAGAGAGACATTTCTTAGAGATAAAGGAGACAGTTTCTCAAGAAAGTGTCACAATCATAAATATTATGCAACTAAAAATAGTGCTTCAAAATACATGAAGCAAAAATGACAAAACTGCAAAGAAAAATAGGTAAATCTACAATTATAGTCAGAGTCAATACTACCTGTCAATAAACGGTAAAACAGACATAAGCAACACTATCAAAAAACTTGTTCCAATTGACAAATATAGAACATTGTACCCAACAACAGCAGAATAAACATTCTTTTAAAGTACACAGAATATACATTTTTTAAGTAAAAAAGGTACTGCCATATGAGACATAGAAGAGGTGCCAATATCTTTAAAGTGATTCAAATTATACAAAGTTTATTTCTGATCTTAATGGAATTAAATTAGAAATCAATAGCAGAGGGACACCTGGGTGGCTCAGACAGTTCAGCTCTTGATTTTAGCTCAGGTCATGGAGATTGAGCCCCACATCAGGCTCATGCTGAGCGTGTGGAGCCTGCTTAAGATTCTCTCTCTCTCTCTCTCTCTCTCTCTCTCTCTTCTGCTTCCTTCTCTCTCTCCATCAAAAAAAAAAAAAACCCACAATAACAGAAAGATATCTTGAGATATCCAAATATTTAGAAAGTAAATAATATCATACAAGTCAGAGAAATTAAAAGGGGAATTAGAAAGTATTTTGAACTGATAATGAAAATACAACATATTAAAATATGTGAGATTCAACAAAGTAGTGCTTAGAAGGAAATCTATAGCACTGAATACCTATATTAGAAAAGAAGAAAAATTTTAGGTCACTAGAAGTAATTTCTAACTTACAAAACTAGAAAAGATACAAATTATACCTAAAGTAAGCAGAATAAAGGCCTTAATGAAGCCTAATGAAATGGAAAACAGAAAAAATAAACTTCTGGCCACAGTAAGCAGAAATAATAGAAGAAACAAATTGCCAAATCAAGAATGAGAGAGGTGGTGTCATTACAGATTCGATACATAAAAGGAAATTATGAATAATTCATCCCAAAAAATTCAACAACTTAGAAGAGGACAAATTCCTTGAAAGACACAAACTGCCAAAGCTCACTCAAGAAATAAATGACTTGAATTAGCTCTATTTCTACTTCAGAATTTGAACGTAAGCCTTTCCAAAAGAAAACACTACTCATGACTGGTGTCACTGTTAAATTCTGCCAAACATTAATGGAAGAAATAATACAAATTTTATAAAAACTCTTCCAGACAAGTGAATACATCTCATAACATTATATGAAGCTTGCAGTATCCTGATACTCAAACCAAAGAAAGACATTATAAATAAACTACTGACCAATATTCCTCACAAACATAGAAGTAAGAATTCTAACAATTTTAGCCAATCAAATCCAACAATACATAAGAGGATAATATATCATACCCAGGTGAGTTTTACTCCAAGAATACAAACTTGGTTTAACATTTTATTTTTTTAATGTCTGTTTATTTATTTTGAGAGACAGACAGAGAGATAGAATCCTAAGCAAGTTCTGCACTGTCAGGATGGAACCTGATGCAGGGCTCAAACTCAGGAACCATGAAATCATGACCTGAGTAGAAATAGAGAGTCAGATGCTTAACCAACTGAGCCATTCAGGCACCCAATACAGTAAATTACATTAGTTAACTTTAAAATGTTAAACCATTTCTTGAGTTTGAGGCCCACATTGACTCCGCACTAGTAGCGGGGAGGCTACTTAAGATTCTCTCTCTCTCTCTCTCTCTCTCTCTCTCTGCCCTAGCCCCACTCACTCTCTCTCTCTCTAAAATGAATTTAAAAACTTAAACAAGTTTTTCATCGTATTGACAGGCTAAAAAATATAAAAAACATGTTTATTTCAATAGGTGTAGAAAAAGCATTTGACAAAATTCAACACCTATTCCTGCTAAAAACTTTTAGCAAACTGGTTATGGAAGAGAACTTCCTCATCCTAGTAAAGGACATTTATAAAAAATCTAAAGCTAACATCATACTTAATAGTGAAAAACTAAATTCTTTCCCCCTAAGATCAGGTACAAGGCAAGCATGTTTGGTCTTACCTCTTTTAGTCAACATCGTACTGGAGTTTCTAGCCAGTATGTAAATCAAGAAAAACAAATTAAAGGTAAATAGAGTAGTAAAGAAGGGGAAAAAAAACCCTATATTTGCTGACATTATGATTATCTTTGTAGATAATCCTATGGACTCTACAAAAAGAACTTATTAGAACTAACATGTAAGTTGATCACATTTTCAGGATACATAATCATAGGACAAAAATCAATTTCTGTATGTATTTCTATATACAGTTTCTATATACAGTTGACCCTTGAACAATACTGGGGGAGGGCACTGACCCCCCATACAGTCAAAAATCTGCATGTAAGTTTTGACTCTCCCAGCACTTAACTACTTAAGCCTATTGTTGACCAGAAGCCTTACCAATAACATAAACAGTTGATAAACATATATTTTGTATGTTATATGTATTATGCACTGGATTCTTACAATAAAGTAAGCTAGAGAAAGGAAAATGTTAATGGAGAAAAAAATACATTACAGTACTGCACTATAAAAAAATCCATGTATAAGTGGACTTATGTGGTTCAAACCTGTGACTGTTTAGGATCAACTATGTAAGCAATGAAGAGTTAGAAATTAAAATTACAAGAGCAATAAAAATTAATGTATCATTGACTAAAATATAGAATTAAAACTATGAAATTTCTACATAAAATTATATAAGATAGAGGTGCCTGGGTAGCTTAGTCTATTGAGCATCCAATTCTTGATTTTGGCTCAGGTCATGGTACCAGGGTCAAGCCTCGTGTCAGGCTCTGCACTGAGCATGGAGCACTGCGTAAGATTCCTTCTTTCTCTCCTTCTCTCTCTCTCTCTTTCTCTGTCTCTCCCCTACTCCCTGCTCACACACACTCCCTCTCTAAAATTTACATAGCATATATATTTTTATATATATATAAATATATATACATTATAATACTATAATGTATATATACATTAAAATATATAATTTTATGTATAGAAATATAAAGTATATTTTATGTATATAAATTATATATATTATATATGTGTATATATAGTATATATATGACAATCCTATTTGAATTTGTCAAAGATTTTTTAAAATATAAAAATCATGACTATTATGGAAAACATCAATAAATTAGATTCCACCAAAATTAAAAGCTTTGGCTCTTCAAAGAATACAATTTAAACCATGCAAAGACAAGCTACACACTGTCAAAAAGATATCTGCAAAATGTACATCTAACAAAATTCTTATATCTAGAATATGTAGAAAATTATAATTCAATAATAAAGAGACAGCTCAATTTAAAAACAGGCAAAATATTTAAACAGACATTTCACTAAAGATGATGTACAGTTAGCAAATAAGCACAGGAAAAGATATTTAATGTTATTAGTCATTAAAGAGATGCTAATTAAAACCATACGTGCTATAACTATGTATCTAATAGTTGAAGCCTCATAATACCATACGCTGGCCAGGATGTAGACAACTGGAACTCTCGTTCACTGCTGACGGGAATGTAAAATGGTGCAACCACTTCAGAAAACTTTTTGGCAATGTCTTAAAAAAAAGCTAAACATATGCCGTCCATAGAATTCATCTATTCCATTACTAAATATTTACCTAAGAAAAATAAAAGCACATGTCCATAACAAGATGTACATGAATGTTTGTGGCAGTTTTATTTGTAATGGCTAAGAACTGGAAATGTTCAACTGTAAGCGACAAGATAAAAACTGTGGTATATCCATACAATGAAGTACTATACAACAGTAAAAATAAATGAACTATATATAGATATAACAATGTTCATGGATGAACTTCATAATAATTTTGTTGAATGAAGGAAATCAGACCAAAAAAAAATTATAGCCATACTATATAAAAAATTATATAGCCATACTATATAATTCCATATGTATAAAATTATACAAAATTCAAATTAATATATAATGATAGAAAGTGTACCAATGGTTGATTGTTGAAGGGTACTGTAGAGAAGGACTGGAAAAAAGCAGTACAAAAAGACATGATGGGGGATGCCTGGCTGGTTCAGTCAGTAGAGTCTGTGACACTTGATCTCAGAGTTATGAGTTGGAGCCCCAAATTGGGTGTGGAGATTACTTAAAAAAGAAAATCTTAAAAAATTTAATGTTCTTTTTTACAAGTTTATTTATTTTAGAGAGACAGAGGCAGCACAAGCAGGGAAAGGGCAGAGATAAAAGGACAGAGACTCCCAAAAAGCTTCTGTACTGTCAGCGCAGAGCTCGATGTAGGGCTCAAACTCACGAAACCATGAGATCATGACCTGAGCTGAAACCAACAGATAGATTTTAACCAACTGAGCCACTCAGGCACCCCAAATATCCTCCTCATTTGTTGTTCAACTTGTTCCCAAGTATAGTTTTATCTAATCTGCCTTGAGACTGCCCTGCCGATGAACTGTTTTATCAATAAAAATCTGCTGAACTAAAGCTTCTCCTCTGCAGATCTTAAAAATGGGGTCTACCCTGTCATAAAGCAGTGTCATAAGCAAAGGGATATGAATACGAGATTGTATATGAGAGCATTGTTTAAAACTGTGGAATATCAGTGAAAACCCATTAGCAAACTTGTGGGTACATCCATATATCATAATGCTAGGAATTTGACTTGCAAAGAAAGTCACTGAGCGGCATATAAACTATGATCCCATTCTGGAAAAATCAATAGTAACAATAATAACGTTAGCAAATGCAGGGGGAAAAACAGAGGCGATGTGCCAAAATGTTAACAATGATTATTTGGGGATGGGGTGAAGTGGGATGGAATCTGGGGAGATTTCACTATATGTATTAAATCCAGAACTTTCACATTTTGTAAATGTATTTACAATTTACATTTTGTAAATTGTATTCCTTTTGGATCAGAAGGACAGGAAGAAGGAAGGAAAGGAAGGAGGAAAGGAGGGAGGAAGAAAAGAAGGAAGGAAGGTGTGTGTGGGGGGTGAAGGCAGTGTTAGAAACATTTTCCCATTCCCTGGCCCCCTGGTCTTGATGTTGTACTCTCTCATTAGCCAAGATAAGGTTTTGGTACCCAGTTGCATTCATGGTCAAATGCATTTTCGTCAAGACAGAGGACATTTCTTTCCACAGCTATAGATATTTTTCCCACAGCATGCAACAGCAGCATATTGCCTTCATACATTTGTAATGGTTGTGTTCTCAACAGGACATGTTGTACCTGTAGGTATTTATATATAAAAACACTTGAGGTAGTTCGCTGTGATATTTGAGCACTAAACCTGAAATTTATTTATATATTATTTTTGGTTAAATTGATAAAGAAATCATGCTACTTTTTCTATTTTAGAGTTTATTTTTTTTTTTTACAAATAGTTTATTGTCAAATTAGTTTCCACATAACACCCAGTGCTCATCCCCACAAGTGTCCTCCTCCATGCCCACCCCTCCTCCCCCCCACATCCACCAGTCCTCAGTTTTTGTCAGCATTCAAGAGTCTCTCATGGTTTGTCTCTCCCCCTTTCCCCCACCATTTCCGCCCTTCTTCTCCCCCTTGGTCCTCTGTTAAGCTCCTCCTAATCCTCCTATACGTGCACACATATGATATTTGTCTTTCTCTGCCTGACTTATTTCGCTCAGCATAACACCCTCAAGGTCCATCCATGTTGCTACACATGGCCAGATTTCATTGTTTCTCATTGCCATGTAGTATTCCATGGTATAGATAAACCACATCTTCTTGATCCATTCATCTGTTGATGGACACTTAGGCTCTTTCCAGGTTTTAGCTATTGTGGAGAGTGCTGCTATGAACATTGGGGTACATGTGCTCCTATGCCTCAGCGTTTCTGTATCCCTTGGGTAAATTCCTAGCAGTGCTATTGCTGGGTCATAGGGGAGTTCTATTGTTAGTTTCCTTAGGAACCTCCACACTGTTTTCCAGAGGGGCTGTACCAGTTTACATTCCCACCAACAGTGTAGGAGGGTGCCCGTTTCTCCACATCCTCGCCAGCATCTAGAGTTCTCTGATTGGCTCATTTTAGCCACTCTGACTGGCGTGAGGTGGTATCTCAGTGTGGTTTTGATTTGTATTTCCCTGATGAGGAGCGATGCTGAGCATCGTTTCATGTGTCTGTTGGCCATCTGGATGTCCTCTTTGGAGAAGTGTCTGTTCATATCTTCTGCCCATTTCTTCACTGGGTTGTTTGTTTTTCGGGCGTGTAGTTTGGTGAGTTCCTTGTAGATTCTGGATATCAACCCTTTATCTGATATGTCATTTGCAACTATCTTTTCCCATTCCGTTGGTTGCCTATTAATTTTCTGGGTTGTTTCCTTGGCTGTGCAGAAGCTTTTAATCTTGAGGAGGTCCCAACAGTTTATTTTTGCTCTTGATTCCCTTGCTTTTGGGGATGTGTCAAGTAAGAAGTTGCTGCGGTGGAGGTCAAGGAGGTTGTTTCCTGCTTTCTCCTCTAGGGTGTTGATAGTTTCCTGTCTCACGTTCAGGTCCTTTATCCATTTTGAGTTTATTTTTGTGCATGGTGTGAGAAAATGATCTAGTTTCATTCTTCTGCATGTTGCTGTCCAGTTCTCCCAACACCATCTGTTAAAAAGGCTGTCTTTTTTCCATCGGATATTCTTTCCTGCTTTGTCAAAGATCAGTTGGCTGTATACTTTTGGGTCCACTTCTGAGTTCTCAATTCTGTTCCATTGGTCTATGGGTCTGTTTTTGTGCCAATACCATACTGTCTTGATGATGACAGCTTTGTAGTAGAGGCTAAAGTCTGGGATGGTGATCCCTCCCGTTTTGGTTTTATTTTTCAGGATTACTTTGGCTATTCGGGGTCTTTTGTGGTTCCATACAAATTTTTGGATAGTTTGTTCTAGTTTTGAGAAGTATGCTGGTGCAATTTTGGTTGGAATTGCATTGAATGTGTAGAGTGCCTTAGGTAGTAATGACATCTTAACTATATTTATTCTTCCTATCCATGAGCATGGAATGTTTTTCCATTTCTTTGTGTTTTCTTCAATGTCCTTCATAAGTTTTCTATAGTTTTCATCATACAGATCTCTTGTATCCTTGGTTAGGTTTATTCCGAGGTATTTTATGGTTTTTTGTGCAATTGTGAAGGGGATCAGTTTCTTGATTTC
The DNA here is from genome assembly GCA_017311185.1 of Proteles cristata cristata. Lineage (NCBI taxonomy): Eukaryota > Metazoa > Chordata > Mammalia > Carnivora > Hyaenidae > Proteles > Proteles cristata. The sequence goes on along the minus strand of JAESUZ010004270.1, from coordinate 4,462 downwards.
TCTTTCTGTTGCTTCATTGTTGGTGTATAAAAATGCAACCGATTTCTGTACGTTGATTTGTACCCTGCAACTTGGCTGAATTCTTGGATCAGTTCTAGTAGGCTTCTGGTGGAGTCTGTCGGGTTTTCAATGTAGAGTATCATGTCATCTGCGAAGAGGGAAAGTTTGACTTCCTCTTTGCCAATTCTGATACCTTTGATTTCCTTTTGGTGTCTGATGGCTGATGCTAGGACTTCCAGCACTATGTTAAATAGCAGTGGTGAGAGTGGGCATCCCTGTCGTGTTCCTGATCTCAGAGGGAAAGCTCTGAGTTTTTCCCCGTTGAGGATGATGTTAGCTGAAGGCTTCTCATAGATGGCTTTGATGATGTTTAAGTAGGTTCCTTCTACCCCGAATTTCTCGAGAGTCTTTATTAAGAAGGGATGCTGTATTTTGTCAAATGCTTTTTCTGCATCTATTGACAGGATCGTATGGTTTTTATCTTTTCTTTTATTGATATGATGTATCACATTGATTGATTTGCAAACGTTGAACCAGCCTGTAACCCAGGAATGAATCTCACTTGATCTTAGTGGATGATTCTTTTGATATGCTGCTGGATTCGATTTGCAAGGATCTTGTTGAGAATTTTTGCATCCGTATTCATCAAGGATATTGGCCTGTAATTCTCTTTTTTTGCTGGATCTCTGTCTGGCTTGGGAATCAGTGTGATGCTGGCTTCATAAAATGAGTCCGGGAGTTTTCCTTCGCTTTCTATTTTTTGGAATAACTTGAGAAGAATTGGGATTAATTCTGTTTTAAATGTCTGGTAGAATTCCCAGGGAAGCCATCAGGTCCAGGGCTCTTATTTGTTGGGAGATTTTTGATCACTGATTCAATTTCTTCACTCGTTATGAGTCTGTTCAGGTTTTCTATTTCTTCCCGTGTGAATTTTGGTAGTGAGTGTGTGTTTAGGAATTTGTCCATTCTTCTAAGTTGTCCAATTTGTTGGCATATAATTTTTCATAGTATTCCCTGATAATTGCTTGTATTTGTGAGGGGTTGGTTGTAATAAGTCCATTTTCATTCATAATTTTGTCTATTTGGGTGCTCTCTCTTTTCTTTTGGATAAGTCTGGCTAGAGGGTTGTCAATTTTGTTTACTTTTTCAAAAACCAACTCTTGGTTTCATTGATCTGTTCAATTGTTTCCTTGGTCTCTATGTTGTTTATTTCTGCTCTAATTTTTACTATGTCTCTTCTTCTACTGGGTTTAGGGCATTCTTGTTGCTCTGCCTCTAGTTCCTTTCGGTGAGCTGTTAGATTTTGGACTTGCGCTTTTTCTAATCTCTTGAAATAGGCCTGGAGAGCAATGTACTTTCCTCTCAGCACTGCCTTTGCCGCATCCAATAGATTTTGAATTGTTGTGTTTTCATTTTCATTTGTTTCCATATATTTTTAAATTTCATCTAATTGCCTGATTGGCCCATTCATTCTTTAGAAGGGTGTTTTTTAACCTCCATGTTTTTGGAAGTTTTCCAGACTTCTTCCTGTAATTGACTTCAAGTTTCAAAGCATTGTGATCTGACAGTGTGCATGGTATGATCTCTATTCTTTTATATTTATTGAGGGCTGCTTTATGTCCCAGTATGTGATCTATCTTGGAGAATGTGCCATGTGCACTTGACAAGAAAGTAAATTCTCTGGCCTCAGGATGTAAAGTTCTAAATATATCCGTCAGGTCCATCTGGTCCAATGTATCTTTCAAGTCCATTATTTCTTTAGTGATTTTCTGTCTGGCTGACCTATCCATTGCTGTAAGTGGAGTATTAAAGTCCCCTGCTATTAGCACATTCTTATCTATAAGCTTGTTTCTGTTTGTGATTAATTGTTTTAGATATTTAGGTGCTCCCATATTCGGTGCGTAGACATTTATGATTGTTAGTACTTCCTGATGGATGGACCCTGTAATTATTATGTAATGCCCTTCTTCATCTCTTGTGATTGTCTTTAATTTAAAGTCCAGTTTGCCTGATATAAGTATCGCTACTCCGGCTTTCTTTTGATTTCCTGTAGCATGATATATATTTCTCCATCCCCTTACTTTTAATCTGAAGGTATCTTCCATTCGAAAATGAGTTTCTTGTAGACAGCATATAGATGGATTTTGTTTTTTAGTCCATTCTGCTACCCTATGTCTTTTGATTGGAGCATTCAGCCCATTTACATTCAGTGTTATTATTGAAATATGTGGGTTTAGAGTCTTGTATCTTTTGTAGGGTTCATGTTTGTGGTGGTGTCTCTGGAATCTTTGTTCCTTGCAACCTTTCCTTCAGAGCATCCCCCTCAGGGTTTCTTGTAGGGCTGGCTTCGTCGTGACAAATTCTTTCAATTTCTGTTTGTTTGGAAAGGTTTTTATCTCTCCTTCTATTTTGAATGACAGGCTTGCTGGATAGAGGATTCTTGGCTGCATATTTTTACTGTTCATCACACTGAAGATCTCTTGCCATTCCTTTCTGGCCTGCCACGTTTCAGTAGATAGGTCTGTCACCACTCTGATGGGTTTCCCTTTGTATGTGAGGGCCCTTTTCTCCCTAGCTGCTTTCAAAATTCTCTCTTTGTCCTTGTATTTTGCCATTTTTACGATGATATGTCGTGCAAAAGATCGATTCAGGTTACGTCTGAGAGGAGTCCTCTGAGCCTCTTGTATTTCCACATTGACTTCCTTCCCCAGGTCGGGGAAGTTCTCTGCTATAATTTGTTCCAGGACTCCTTCAGCACCTTTCCCTCTCTCTTCCTCTTCTGGGATTCCTATGATACTGATATTGTTGCGTTTGACTGTGTCGCTGAGCTCTCGAATTCTTCTTTCCTGTTCCTGGATCAGTTTGTCTCTTTTTTTTGTCAGCTTCTTGTTTTTCTAGAATGGTGTCTTCTAAATCACTTATTCTCCTTTCTGCCTCTTCAAGCCGTGCATTGGAGGCCTCTAATTTATTATGGATCTTGTTTATCGCATTTTTTAATTCTTCATGCCTATTTTTATTTTCCATTCTGTCTGTAGCCATAGTTTCTTTGATGTCGCCTATGTTTTTTCAAGCCCTGCTATTAATTTCACCATTATTATTCTAAAATCTTGTTCACTTATGCTGCTGATATCTGTTTTGAGCAGTTCATTAGCTGTCATTTCTTCTGGGAGTTTCTTTGGAGGAGAGCTCTTTCGTTTCGTCATTTTAGTTAGCTTTCCAGCTCTTGTTGGTTTTAAAGACCTGTTATGCTCTCTGTTTCTATGAGCGCTGCTATATCCAAGAAGACTCTTTGACTTTCCAGGGCCTATCCTTTCAGAGATTGTTTTTTGAATGGTATCCCTCTGTCACTCTTGTTGGGACCTTAGTTATTTTATTTTCCTATTCGTAGTGATATTTGGGACTCTTCACCTTGTGTACTCTAGCTTGTTTCTTGAGGTAGCCCTGGAAAAGAAAACAGACAGACAAACACACAGGGAGCAGGAGCGCACAAACGCACAGGCTGATTCAACTAACATGCAAAGTGAGAGGGAAAACGAAAAAGTTAATAGAAAAGACGGAGGAGAGAGGGTGAATAGGGAGCATAAAATACATAAAAGGGTCAAAAAGGGGAAAGAAAAGGAAAAAAGAAGAAAACCGATGGACAAAGAACGGTTTAAAGCATATACCTCGATTTCCCAGCTACGGTTAAATAGCCGTGTGTATGCAGTGCTGGTTGAAGAGCATAGAGATAAAGAGAGAAGGCAGGGCGAGACAAGGCAGATTTGGAAATAGAATGAACAGGCAGAAGGGATAAGAAACTTTTTCAAAGAGGTAAAGGGTAGAATATGGTTGGATAGGTGAGAGAAGGATGCTGGAATTATCCAGAGAAACTATATAGTCTAATTACTCCTGAGAGAAATAGCTGAAAAAGTCGGTAGGTGTAGAATTTACATTTACAGAATGGACTTGTTGTGATTGTTTAAGCAAGCTGGCGACCAGAGTTAATCAGGTCAGTGTTTTGGGGATAAAAGCGAGAAAAGAGAAAGAAGAAGAAAAAAAGAGAAAAGAAAGGGGAAAAAAAAGAAAGAAGAAAAAAAAAAGGAAAAAAAAAAGGAGGAGGGCACCTCTCAGGCAGGGATGGGCGTGGCGTGATCCGATGCCTCAGGCGGGGGTTCTGCCTTGGCGATTGTGGGGAGGAGAGTGACGGTGCTCCAGTCCCTTCTTGAACCCCGCGCTGCAGCTCGCTTTTTTTTTTTTGGCGTGTCAACTCCCCGTTCCGGGGACGCAGCCGAAGTTGGTTGTACTCTTCAACCCAGGCCAGTTCCAATCTCCAAATCCCAGTCCGCGCCCCGCTGAAGTTGCCTTAGACACAGCTTCCCAGACAACCCCCTCGGGCTATTCCAGGCTCCCCGCTGAGCTCTGGGGGCGGAGTCAGGATCGCTGCTTCCTTCTCTGGGTCGGGCTGGTGCGCATGCGCGGGGGC